>JARWLC010000009.1:7727500-8341666 GCA_033318265.1 Phyllotis vaccarum | reverse complement strand
GGGCACTTAAAAGAGAATGAGAATGTGTCTCCCTACTATCTGTTTACTTCCTCAGGCAGCCTCACAGCTCTGTTAGCTTCCTGCTTCCTATCTTTTCAGGGCTTTAAGCTATGTGACTAAAATAATAACCAGATATGATGGTTATGAGTGAATCCTGATTTTCACTGGTGGAGATAAATCTCTAAGTCTTCTGGAAAATGCTGTAGATAGGAGGGAAGAGTCTACTCCTCTGTAAAATTTCCAGTTCTCAAAGAGGTTTGGAGGTAGTAGTTGTGGCCAAAGGTATTCTTGTTCTATTTGTCTAGGGTGAGCCTCCAGCCTAGGTCAGAGTTTGCTTCAGGAAAGTTCCGTGCTGGCTCCTGAATCATCTGAATCCTTCTTACTCTTCCATCCTGTCTGGGTTGCACTGTGTCAGGAAATGAAAACATTCAAACAGATGCTGTTATCTGTACACTCAGTTGTAACTTAATACCCAGCTGGTAAAACTGTTTGAGAAGCCTAGGAGTCATGGCTTTATTGGAGGAGGTGTGTCACTGGGGCCTTCGATTCAAAAGTCTTACAACATTTCTCTTCCTCTGGCCCATGGCTGTGTCTCAAGATGTAAACACTCAGCTACTGCTCCAGCACCATGCCCAGCTTCCTACTACCATGTTCCTCACCATGATGGTTGTAGCCTCCAACACTTTGAAACCATAAGCCCCACATAAGCCCTTGCCTTGGTCAGGGTGTCTTATCACACCAAGAGATAAGTTATTAAGATAAATTTATACACTTGGGGTATACAGTTAGGTGAAACAAGGACATTTACAGAGCTGTGAGCTGCCCTCTTTAGTAAGACTGTCCACATTACGCACACGCTCATCACCTGGGGCCCGGAATGAACTTACAGTTCCCTGTACCTTCTCTCTGTTTTCCCTATGCTCACCCCTTTACCTTTCTCTTTCTGTCTCTTTCTCTCTCCTCTTCTGCCTCCATCTATCCTGAGAATTTTCATAGGCAAACGAGAATAGTTTTCTGTTCTTCTCTGTAGATTACAGGTCTGTGCTGTTTTCTGCCTGTTCACTCTGCAGCAACACTCAGGATACTGTCATAGAAAAGTGGTGAGCTGTTCCCCCCACCCCTCGCTTGTATCTGGTGGGAGGATTTTGGTCATCACCAAACACAGTGTCATCATCTCTGATCCTAGAGAAGCACTTTCACAAGCTGCAAAAGCTTTCTCTCAGTTTTAATTTGTTGACCACTTTGTTTTGTACCACAAAAGGAGATTGTGAGGCAACTGTTGGTGTTTGTATATTTAGAACCCCCGTTTTGTCAGTGTGCTGCACCATGTTGCTGATGCTCATTGACTGAGCCATCCTTGCATTTGATGCTGGATCAATGCGTTTGTTTCTACAGGGTGTTTTACAGCTGCTTCCTCTCCTACCTCACTCAAGACACTGCTCATGATGAGCACACAGGGAGCTCAGCCAAGGTCCAAATTGGTGCTACTGGGAAGCAGATTGCTTTTAGATGTGTGGGTAATACTGGGGATCTTTGTTGTGCTCTTCACCCCAAAACAAATGCTTCACCCACAAATCTGCATGTGTAAACTGAAGTGCATTGATGACGGTAATTCTGAATGTTTGTGGAGAACTTTTAGTCTTCTTTGTTTTCATAAGATCCAGTGGGCTGGTTGGTTGTATTGTTAACGACCCCATTTTGCAGATCAAGACACCAATACACAGGACTGGCTCTTCACTCACATAAGTAATGTTTGCCTCTGTTAGATGTTGGTGTTCTGTCCAAGTCCTGAGCTACTGGTTTCCACACTAACTACTGAAACCCAATGTAGTTATCTGTTGTGGAATTTTGAAAAAAAAAATGGACCCCCGAGGGAGTGGCATTATTAGGAGGTGTGGCTTTG
The DNA here is from genome assembly GCA_033318265.1 of Phyllotis vaccarum. NCBI lineage: Eukaryota > Metazoa > Chordata > Mammalia > Rodentia > Cricetidae > Phyllotis > Phyllotis vaccarum. Next base: position 8,339,763 of record JARWLC010000009.1, on the reverse strand, counting down.
TTGGAATAGGTGTGGCTTTGTTGGAGGAACTGTCTCACTAGAGTGCAGGCTTTGCCTGGGGTGTGGGCTATGCTCAGTGTGATGCAGACCACTTCTACTCTCAACTCCTTCTCCAGCACTTTGCCTGCACGGCACCATGCAACTGCCATAACAATAATGGACTAAACCTCTGAACTTCAAGTCAGTCCCAATTAAATAGTTTCCTTTATAAGAGTTGCTGTACTCATGGTGTCTCTTCAGAGCAACAGAAATCCTAACTAAGACATCTGCTCAGTGACTGTGGGTATGAATTTTAGTTTCTCATGGCTAATTAAAAAGTCCTTACCAGCAAGAAGGTTTTTTTTCTGTTTGTTTGTTTTGTTTTGTTTAGTTTTATTTCATGATTTAGAAGAAAATTACTCCTGGTTGTAAAAATTACATTGGAAATGTAAATGTGATTTTACAAAGATTTATGAAAATGAAAAAGAATATTAAAGATATAAGCCATTTAAGTTGATGATTTGAATCCTATTTTTGACCTTCACCTTCAAGAACTTATCTGGATACTTATGATTCACACGTCACACCACATCTCACTGGTTAGAATATTTTTGACATGCTAAAGATTGGAGAGGTCCTCTTCACTGAGGTGAGGAGCAGGCACAGGCAATCTGTAGTTGTCTAGGGTGGTGTCTCAGTGGTAGTAGTTGTCTCAGTGGTGCTTGCTTCTTTTCCTGGCTGGCCACAGTCCATTCCTGGCCCAGCATTCACTCATAAGGGTTGAATGCCACAAGATGTATAGAAATAATTATGTGGCTTTTAGAGCATGGCAGAGTCTATTATACAAGACACAAGTGGATTTGAAAAATCAGGACATATGGTAGATACAAAGACCATACCAGACACCTTCTAGACTAGAGCTCAAATCAAACTCTAGATGCTCAAATCATCTTATAAAGCCTCTTATTATTTCTACCTCTTCCACTCATTAACAGTAGTTATCTGGCCCAGCAGGTGTGAGAGGAGGCATCTGGTCTACCAGTGTGGGAGGGGTATCTTTGGTAAAGGTGATTTCCTTTGACATCATGTTCAAGTGTTTGTGTGGCCAGGGAAAATCCCAGTTTTGGAGATTCATTATCTTTTAAATACACATAGACATTTATCTTCTCCCACCCTTCCCTCCCTCCCTCCCTTCCTTCCTTTCTCCCTTCTTTTCTATCTTCCTCTTTTTATCCCCCTTTTCTCTTTTAAAAAGTGCTCCGCAGATTGATATTTTTCCTGATGTCTTCCTTTGCTGTCCTGACCATGACTGTTCAAACACACATCTCTAGTTCAGGATCCATAAATATCTTCCTTTACAAATCACCAGGAGCTATGCTGGGCTGGGGACAGCAACTAACATGTTAACTCTTTTTGCTTTTTGCATATGGACTACATCAAATTTGTATGGTTACAATACCTCTCCATGCAGGTCATGACCTCAAGAATGACTTCTTTTGAGTCTGTGAAGAAATAGTACCGTGGCAGGAGCCTCTCAAAGAAATGAACAACTACACAGTGAGCAGGGCTCTACAAATTTTTAAGGTGTTTTCATTGCTCCAGGTTACTGTGATTAAGGACTCACTAGATGCTGGAGAAGAAGGCAAGAACGAGTGGAAACACAAAGGGAATATTACTGAAGCTGACTTAAGATGGGAGCACCTGTGTCTAGAATGTCTGGGGCCTCTGTTCACTGTGGACTCTCTTCAAGTCTTTACAACCATTTTTGACCCGGGGCTTGTGGCAATCCAGACCTTCTCAAAATTTCCCATAGACTGCTTGGGATAAAAAAGCTTAAGTCTCATTACGATGGGGCGTTAGAGTCTATCTTTGTCAGAGGAAAGCCTTGGAGTCTGGATGGCTCTTGTAAAGTCAGCTAGTTTTACAGGGTGGTTCTGTGTGGGTAATAGAGAAATGGGACAGAAGGCAGGAACAACATCTCCTGTGAGGTCTGCAGTTTAGTGGGTTGTCTTTGTGTGTTCTGGCCAGTAGGACAGTGAGCAAGACTTCCACCCCTGCAGAGCACCTGGGCACTTGTTCTTAAGGAGCCTGTCACAGGCTCCGTCCTTCTATCCTAGGCCGCTGTCAGCTCCATGACTTTGAATTCATGACATTCCTTCTGCATCTGCTCCCCAGCTCATAATAAGCTGGCAGCTTAGTGGCCTCTTTCTTAAATTGGCTAGGAAAGCAGGCAAGCTTTATAACCAAAACAATCAATCTCAAACTGCCGAACCCAATCAGGCCGGGTGGAGACTGACCCTTTAAATTGAGTGTGAAATTGGGAGATGCCTCCCCATCCTCCCATGTGTGTGGGGCGCCACTTCCTCTTCTAAGTGGGGCTGTAACAGCGGCACCATTCCTGCAGTTTTGTGATCAAACCTGGTGCCTGGGCAGGGCAGGCAGTGGGGCAGGAGGGCTGGCCATCTGGCCGCAGGCGTGTGGGACAGCCAGACACACACCAGGCTTTATGCACTTGTAAATCTGCACAGTGTGTCTCTCAGGTCTGATTTTAATTTGGGTAATATTCCTGTTAATAATAACATCTAATTACAGCATCCATTAAAAGTTAGTAACATTAATTTAACAGGGAGAAAATCTAATAGAGTTCTTAGAGTGATATTGGCATTTTTCCATTAAATTAATGTTACAAACTTTTAACAGGATGTCTTAAATCGGCATCATTAGTGTTGGGAATATTAAACAAATTAAATTCAGGCCTGTAATATGAGGTGGGAGCCTATTTATGAATCCAGAAAAGGTGTCTGTTGGGCCCTTTCACCTGCTTAAAGCGTCCAGCAGGAAGGCTGTGCAGAGTTGCAGAACCCTGGCTTTCTGGAAACTTCTATAGAAGCAGCCCGTCTCTTAGTGCCCTGTATCTGTATGGTTGGAGGGACTGGGGTGGACAGAGAAATGCCTTTTCACTTCATTCTTCCTTATTATGTGGCAGCCTTTGCTTCCTCTGACTTTACTCTCTGTGCATGATGGAGTAGAAATCTGGTCAAGGTGGCTCTTGATTTGTGAGCTGAGGCCAAGAAGCTTCAGAAATCCTTGTGGTCCTGCATTGTTCTTTGCCAGATAGGTTGCTGAGGCTCTGCCTGAGAACTCTTGAAAAGTAGATGAGGTTGGGTGGGTGTGACAAAAAGCAGAGGCCAATTCTTTGCAGGATCCCAAAGCCACCTGTTACATGAATGAGTCTCTGTTACTGGACATTATGTCTTAAGAGTGAGACTTCAGGTGCCTGGTGAGTGTCAGGGGATGGAGGGACAACCTGCATTGTTCAGAGTAGAAATATGATTCTCTTTGACTTTTATAGATGTTTATAGAATTTATTGAGACACAATTTACCAAGCCTGTCCCATCAAAACCAACATGCTATACTCACTTGGAGGTCATCCTTGGATACTGTAGGATTCAAGACTAGAGATGATGGCTACAAAATGGGGCTGGAAACTTACTTGGTAAGAGCAGCTGCTAGCAACACATGGCCCCAAGAAGACTGTCTACTCTGTTCTTTTAGCCCCTATTAGTCCTTTGATGTACTAGGAACCAAAAGAAATAGATGAACAGTTTGTCCAGGCATGGCCTACCTATGTACTTTGTTACAGGGTATTCTATCTGGGCACCCCTTGAGAGAGGGGGTGAGAAGGCCCTGAGTAGACTCTGGGAGTCAAGTTAGAAACAACACAGACTCTGCAGACACGCAGACTCCTTTATTGTGGATATAGGGCAAACCTATTACAACTCCCTAACCATGTTTTCCACTGGCAACTGTAGTCTCCCCAAGCGGTATGATCTCTCTCCCATTGTCCTCCAGCTCCTTGATGGTCACACATCACCAAATGGCAGACTCCAAGCTAGCTCATCAGTGAGCAGGCCCAGGCACACTACCCCGAACAGGGAGCAGAACAACTGTGGCATCACCAGGACAGATCTGCATTCCTCCTACAGTGCTTTACTCACACTTACAGTCAAAATAAGCCTAGGGCAGGTTGGTTGTCTGTTCTGTAGAATATTGCTTAATCATAGTGCTTTTGGGCAGGAGTTTTGAATTGCTAGGCTCAATCCAGTTCAGATTGTTCAGAGTGTCTGTTTCTTCACAGGTAAAGTGGGGATGAGAATACTTAGCAGTGGAGTGAAACTATGCTGTGCCAACTCTGGGGACCTTCCAATTTGTTTGATCTGAGCTTCAGTAGAAAAAAAATTCTGGTACCTAGCATCTTGAGAAGACATAGAATTTTCTCTTGGCCACTCTTCAATTCAGTTGGTGTATCAGGGAAGTTGGAAGATAAGGGTTTCTAGAACAGTGATGTTCTGATGATGGAACTGCTTATGGAAGACACACCATGTAGTCTTGGGTAGGTTCTTTGGCATCTCTGTTGAGCTCTGGAGTAGAGAGTGTAGTAAGAGGTTTCTGGTCTGGACTTTCAGGCCTAACCTCAAGGTTGGAACCCACTGAACTGCAGTCTCACAGTCCCGCAGAGACACACAGACACTTACATTAATTTTAGGCTGATCGGTCTAAGGCCCAGGCATATAACTTGCAACTCTTTATCCTTGAACTAACCCATAGCTCTTATCCTGTTCAGCCATGTGGCTCGGTACCTTTTCTCAGAGCAACATAGTTGTCCTCTGCTTCTTCTGCCTTCTCTGTGGCATTTCTGCTCTGTTCTCCCTGTTCCCAGAGTTTTCTTAGTCTGGTAGCTCCTCCCACACTTCCTGTCTGCCTTTGGCCAATCATCACTTTTTATTAAACTTGTAGGCTGGACAATTATTTACAATGCAGCATCATAAATTGTAACATATGGGATGCATCCATCATTTGTAAAACAAATGTTGAACAGTTGGTCATGCTGTAACTGGGTTACCCCTAAAGATTGGTTAGATATGGTTATAGCTGTGTTAGAGACAGGACCATGTATACAATGGAAATCATGGTAGAGGGAGGAGGCTAAAACAATAGAACAAAGGAGCAGGGCCAGAGGCATAGAAGTCTCCCAAGACCAACTTCTTGGGGAGGGAGATTATGCTGATATTGAAAGGAAGTCTTTATACAATGAACATACTCTGGATTTATGTCACACGGCAGCTTTAAATGCCTGGGACCGGACTGAAGAAATAGGAAAGAAAACTGAATCATTCACGAAAGTAATTCAAAGCACAAAAGAAACTTTAACAGATTTTTTGCACAGATTAACTGCAGCAGTAAACAGAATGGTACCGGACTCAGAAGCCAGGCGAATAATAATTGAATCACTGGCTTTTCAAAATGCTAACACACAATGCAGAAAAATACTTAGATGTTTAAAAGCAAGGTCAGCACCTTTGGAGGATTGGATTCGTGAGACAATTAATCTAGTGTCTTATGACAGTGGTGATAACTGAGTAGGAAAGCTTATTTCTAGAGGTATAAGAAAAAGTAAAACTGTCAAATATTACAGTTGTGGAAGGCAAGGTCACATAAAAAGAGATTGTAAATGAGGCATTCTCAGAAACAGGGCTTTTGTTAGGAATAATCCCAAGAGAGCACCCCTCCCTTCTGGAGTATGGAGAAGGTGTGGAAAAGGAAGATATTGAACTAATGAGTGCAGATCAACAAGGGACAGACAAGGTAACTTTTACCCTTGGGAAACACCCCAAGGGGGCTTTCAAAAGTCCCAATATCAGGTAACTTTCTGCCCTCAAAATTCCCCAAGAGGGCTTTCAAAAGCCCCCATATCAAATCCAATCCAATCTTATCCTGCCATTGTGGAGGAAACACCTTCCCAGAGCAATTAAAAAAATCAAAACCTATTTTAAAAAGACACAGTACATGGACTGATAGAAAATCTACAGAAAAAGAAAAAATTCAGGAAAAATTATAAAGTGAATATTTTGGCAATATTCTATCAATGAACAAAGGACAAAATTAAAAGTACAAACAAATGATGTTATTATTTTAGGCTTATTGGACACAAGCATGGATATATCAACAATTTCACCAGAGTCATGACATCCAAGTTGGCCCCTTCAGGAGGTAAATGTTAAGTTATTGGGTATTGGGCCGATATCCCAGGTAAAACAGAGTGCAAGATGGCTTGAGTGTATAGGACCCAAAGGACAGAGAGGAATATTAAAGCCATATGTGGCTAACATTGCTATAAATTTATGGGGATGAAATTTACTACAACAATGGAACACACAGATTAATATTCTTCCAAACACAGAAATAAGCCATAAATTAGCACATGGTTCTGGAAAAAAAGCATTAGAAGGTATTATGAGAAACAATCACAGACCATTCAGGTTATACAAAAACAAGGCAAAATAGCTGCTGATCTTTCAAAAACACCAACAGCCCTACCTCTAAAATGGCTAACAGAGAAGCCTATTTGGGTTCATTAATGGCCTCTAACAAAAGAGAAATTGCAGGCCTTAGAGCATCTGGTACAGGAGCAGTTAAATGCCCAGCACATAGAAGAATCAACCAGCCCTTGGAATTCTCCTGTGTTTGTTATTAAAAAGAAATCTTGAAAGTGGAGAATGATAACAGACCTAAGGGCGATAAACAAGGTGATCCAGCCAATGGCTCTCTACAGGCTGGAATTCCTTTGCCTTCTCTGTTACCTAAAGAATGGCATATTATAGTTATTGATTTAAAAGACTGTTTCTTTACAATACCTTTACAAGAACAAGACAAAGAAAATTTCGCTTATTTCTCAGCCTATAAAGAGGTACCAGTGGAGGGTCCTCCCTCAAGGAATGCTGAATAGTCCTACTCTGTGCCAGTATTTTTTACAAAAGCCAGCAGAACAAATATGTAACAAATTCCCATAATCTATAATTTATCATTACATAGACAACATCTTGTTGGCTGATTCAAAAATCAATACCTTAGAAAAATTTTTTGAAGAAGTAAAAAAAAAATTGCCTGTTTGGCAATTTCTTGGCCCCAGAAAAAAATACAAAGAGGGGATTCAATTAATTATTTAGGCTAAAAAATAGGCCAACAAAAAATTAGACCCCAAAAGGTACAAATCAGGAGAGATAGATTGAAGACAATTAATGATTTTCAAAGACTACTAGGAGACATTGTCAACTTACGACCCACTATTGGAATTAAAAATGATGAACTAAATAATCTGTTCAAAACCTTAAATGGTGACAAGGACTTAAATAGTCTGAGAGAATTGTCACCTGAAGCTGAGAAAGAATTGGCTTTGGTGAAAAAAAAGATTACAGGAGGCACATGTGGATTGTGTGGATCCAGACCTCAAGTTCATTCTAGTTATCTTACCCTCTAAGCATTCTCCTACAGGAATTTTAATGCAAAGGGGAGATGTTATATTGGAATGAATATTTCTTCCACATAAGCCGAGTAAAAACTTAAAGACATATTTGGAAAAGATTTCTGAACTTATTTTTAAAGGAAAATTAAGACTTTGTCAATTGACAGGAATGGACCCAGCAGAAATTGTTGTACCCTTAACTAATGAAGAAACTGACCAATTATTGGTAGAAAGTGAACCTTGGCAAAGAGCCTGCAGTAATTTTTTTTGGGAGATATTAACAGCAAATATCCTCAAAGCAAAAGAATTGAATTTCTAAAGAAAACTAATTGGATTCTTCTTATTGTATGAGATAAACCAGTTTCTGGAGCCCCTACATTTTATACCAATGCAAACAAATCAGGAAAGGCAGGCTACAAATCAGAACATAGAAAGTGGCTCAAAGCCCTTATAATTCTCTTCAAAAGTCAGAATTATATGCTATCATGATGGTATTAATAGATTTTACCAAACCTCTTAACATAGTCACTGACTCTCAATATGCAGAAAGAGTTGTTCTAAACATTGAAACGGCTGATTTTATTAATAGAAAGTCATAATTAACTTCATTATTTATTTAGTTACAAGAAATAATAAGGACTAGAAATCATCCCTTCTATATAATACACATTTGATCCCATACAGGTCTGCCAGGTCCTTTACCACAAGGTAATGATGAAATTGATAAATTATTAATAGGAAATGTACTAGAGGCCTCAGAATTTCATAAAAAGCATCACGTCAATGGCAAAGGATTAAAAAAAGATTTTTCTATCACTTGGCAACAAGCCAAAGAAATTGTAAAAAGATGTTCTACCTGTTCTTTTTATAATCAACTCCATTGCCAGCAGGAAGTAATCCTAAAGGTATACAGAGAAATGAAATCTGGCAGATGGATGTATTTCATTTTACAGAATTTTGGAAATTAAGATATGTCCATCATATAATAGATACATTTTCAGGATTTCAATGGGCAACTGCTTTGAGTTTAGAAAAGGCTGATTCTGTAATCACACATTTGCTAGAAGTTATGGCCATCATGGGAATACCTGTCCAAATTAAGAATGACAATGCTCTGGCATATGTCTCTAGTAAAATGAAACAATTTTTTGCTTATTATAATTTAAAGCATATTACAGGAATACCACACAATCCTACAGGGCAAGCAGTCATAGAGAGATCAAATCAAACTCTAAAGGATATACTAAATAAACAGAAAGGAATAACAAAGACCCCTAGAGACAGACTACATAATGCTTTATTAACTTTGAATTTTCTCAATGCTAATGAGAAAGGAACAACAGCTGCTGAAAGGCATTGGACTATAGAAAAAACAGCTGAACTAAATCAGCCTGTTTATTTCAAAGATGTACTAACCTCTGAATGGAAGTCAGGGTATGTGCTATGTTGAAGAAGGGGTTTTGTTTTTGTTTCCATGGGTGAAGAAAAGCTATGGATACCATCAAAATTAATAAAGACTCAATTTGAACTGGAGAAACTTCATGAAAATAAGAAATGATAGCTCATCCACATATATCACAATTCTTTAAGTTGTAAGAAAAAACAAAGGGTGGGGGCAGGTTGTTGTTTTTGTCTTTACAGAAAACTGGAAATACATATCTTCAAGAAGTGAAAAGACCTTGGACATCTAGACATCTAAAGCAAAAGGGGGGCTATTCAGAAAAAAATTGCAAGCAAAGGAATATCATAACTATTGGTACTAGTATAGTCTTTAGGGTAAAATCTTGTTGCTTAACCTCTATTTTTTTTGTAAGGTGAAGTCCCAGCTTAATTATAATTTAAAGCTGGCTAGAGTTGGAGTGTGGCTCTCTCCTTCTCTAAACTCAAGCATACTTGTTAAAGGAAAATACAAAATCTCTGTATCATATCAGAAGAGCCACCTGATATGGGACAAAAGAATAACAAAAATTAAGGAACTACTCTATTGGAACTTATCCTATGTTGAATAAATAGTTATATATTTAGCTTCTTGTACATTATGTTGGGTTTTAGTCTCTTATTAGTTTTCTGCAGTGATCCATGGCAATGCCTAATTGCGAATTTGAAGTATCCAAAAGGAAGGTGGGGCCCCATAATGATAATTTCACATGGACTCTGACAAAGCCACTAGGCTGACAAATACCAATGAAAGATTAGATTTGGACTACAAACTGCTCAGAAAATTTCGAGGCAGCTCGCTGAGATGAACCAGCTTCACAGACTAGTATAGCCAGGACTTGAGACAAGCTGTGCACTTTTCTGTTATGCAGAGACTGGACAACAAATGACACAGCTACTTATTTCAGGGCTTAACATTTAACAAAACTTTTCTTTTTAGGATCCCCAAAAGATGCTGTCACTTTCAGACAGCAGGAAGTAAATTTAAGAACATGACACCCACATTCCCAAGAGGTGGGGTGGGCTGTTTTTGGTCATTCAGTGGGTTATGGATGATTGTCATTGTTTAAGTTAATTGGTTAAAAATTGTTAATGGTTATTGTAAGAAAAAAAAAGTTAAACAAGAACAATCAGATTCAAGATTTGTATTTAAAAAACAATAGAAAGTAAAAGGGGATACAGATATATAGGATATAAGAATAGATTATTGAATCTTCTTTTAAAAGGATTTACTAGCTTTAACTATTTTACGTTGGATTGGATTTTTGTATATTGTATACAAATTGTGTATATTGAGATTAATTGTGCTACTGTACAAATATCTCTATGCTTGTTCAAGGTATTATACTTATTCAGTTCATCTAATAATGTAATACAAGTTGCTAGTCCATGAAAGTTTTTATTACCAACTAATTAGAATATAAAGCAATGCAAGTTAGTAGTTAGACACTACATTCAGACATAGTCATATTAGATATGTTTTCAGAATCAAACAAATATATTTTAGATGAACAGGTCTTCTTCAAACACTTCAGAGATCCATATAATATGGCATTTAAAGTATATTGAGAACTTAGACTTTTTTGGACAGTGAGACAGGCCTGTTCCTGGCAGCACCAATATACTTCAAGAGAAAAATGGCAATTGAAGAAACTCCATATGGAATCTACTTTCTTTGTGGCAACAGTTAGCCACTGGACAAGAACCTGTTCTTGTATTGACTGCTTGACAGTATGCTGTTTAAACTCGACATGCAGGTTCCCTCGGAAAGTGACCTCTGAACTTTGGCATAATAAGCTGAGATGGTTATTCAGGTTCCTGTATTTCAGAGAAAACTGTCAGATATTCTTCAGGACACAAAGAGAAGTGACTGAACTATACCAGAATGGGCAGAGCAGATTTCCTGCTTCCTTGAGATGAAAAGAGACTCTGGGCCTGTAGGCTGAAGATGGATGCCCCAACTTTATAAAGGAACTTTGGGTGACTGTCCAGGCAGACAGGTGTCATCTCTGTTATTTCTAGATTTTGGAAGTTGCTTGCACTTCCTGTTTACTTGGGTAAATACTATTTCCTTCTTGGGTCTCTGAGATAGTTGAAGATGAAATAGTTACAGTTATAGTTTTCTAATGACAGTTTTAGAAAAAAACTTTGAAGTTAAAATGTATAAGTTTAAGAGACATCAAATTAATAGTTTTTAGTTATTAATACAAGTTAGAAAGGAAGTGAACTAGGTATAATCCTTTGGACTCATCAAAATAGGATAATTAATGAAATATTTTCTTTGAATTGTCAATTGTTGATGGACTGGACATTACTCATTTATTGTTTGTATATATTTATATAATTATTGTACCTATTGCATATGGTTTTTCTTATGTTAGCTATAACCTTTTTTAAAATTTGACACAAAAGGGGATATGTGGGAATATTTTGTAATATAATAAAAACATTCGGAGGTATCAGAGGGATCTATACATAGTCTAGGAGGATCAGACAGTGGTAACTCACACCTTTATTCCCAGCACAGGGAATATCCTGGGAGTGGTGATCTAGGCCCTTAATCCAATCTGAGTTTGAGATAATCTTAGTTTACAGAAGGCGTTCCAGGCTCCCAGGCAGGCAGTGGTGGTGCCATGCCTTAACTGAGCAGAGAAAGTATTTAAGGTAGGCATAGAAAGACAAAGGAGGCAGAAGAAGCCATGGCTCACACTGTTAGTACCAGCACTTGGGAAGCAGAGGCAAGAGAATCTCTGTGAGTACAAAGCCAGCCTGGTCTTCAAAGCAAGTTCCAGGACAGCCAGGACTGTTACACAGAAAACTCTGTCTGGGGGAAAAAAAGGAGGAGGTGGATCTGTCCTCTGATATCTCCAATGTCTCTCCCCTCACTCCCAATCAGCACTTTTTATTAAACTCATAGGTGGGACAATTATTTACAATGTAACATCATAAATCCACTACAAGAGAGATTTATGTCATATACTTAGATTTCTCCAGAGCATTTGAGAATAGGAAAGCCCAGGTAGGCATTGTCACACACCATCAAAACCGACACCAGTTTTTATGGAAAACATGCATTGCTATGCCAAATATGTTGCTGTGGTTTATTTGTAATTTAAATCACGTTTGAAACACATCTATCTCTGCAATATAGGGTAACACAAAAGGTAGACAAGTGGGAAAGGGCTCATGGCAAGGGGTGGGGGCTAGATGGGGGGGCAATCCTTGCCCTGGGTGTGGTAGCCCAATATAGGGAGAAGAACAGAGATTAAGGGAGGGCAGCCTAACAAAAATGTGGCAGGCATTTTTACAGCCCAACCATGCCAACCTAAAGTTCCTACTTTTTTTTCCCTTGCCCTATGCCTCATCTTCAGGATATATTAGTTTTTTCTCTCCTTCATTTTCTTTTGAGAAAACATCTCATGTAGTACAGGCTAGCCTCCAACTGATTTTGTAGTGGAGGATGACTCTGAACTCTCCAGCCTTCTGCCTCTGTCTCCCTATTTCTGGGATTACAGACATAAACAATTCTGTAACACAAACCACACACATACTGTCAGGGCAGTCTTGAAACTGTGTGCCTTGCTGTTGAGGACAGGGTCCACAGGCCACATCTGCCCCCTGCTGGCTGAATTTCTCTGGTACATTACCATGAACTCTTTGGTTTCCTCATCTGCAGGGTGTTTTAGGGGTTAGAAATAAAATCTCAAGCTCAGCTCGTGTTTTACTCTCTGTGCTTTCTAAATAAATAGTATCCATGATTTTGTTTATAAGAATCAACATAAAAGAAATTGATGGACTCTTAAAAAAAGTTTTCCTAATTCCATAGTGCATAGAACAGACGTATATTTCTAACAAGAAAGTTTTATTTTTTCTTCTCAGTAGCCTCTTTATTGAATCAATTTAGGGCCCCCATAAGATAAAAATATGAATCAAAGTTAATATGTTGTACATTCCTTTTGTGTTTACATGCTCTGAAATCTAACGATGGCACAAGACTTTGCTTCAGAGGGATGCAGGGCAGAGGATAGACTACAGTCAGATAGTAAGCACAGCTCTTCATGGAGGGGAGGTTTGCACAGTGGCAATATACACAGAATGACCTCGGATCCAGATGAAATTTCTTTAAGAGTTAAGCAGGTCCAGGCACACACCACTCGGTATAGATTTTAAGTGATGGTACTTTCCCAAACTCCATGGTAACGGAAGAACACAGGCAAGAATGGAATATAAAGAGGAGAAATTGCACAAGCATGCATTTCTAAATGGTGCTTTGAGGCTGTAAATCCTTCTTGCCATGCATGTGTGTGACATTTAAACAGCCAGCAGAAGTGAGGACTCTGTGGGGAACCCGCAGTGAGAGCCCAGCCCATCAGGACTTGGTGAGACTTGGATGGAGCCCAGCCTTCTGAGGATGCTTCTGGATCAGCAGTGCTTTCTGATAGCTTTGCTCAGGATGGTGGGCCTGGGTGAACTTTTCCTCACTCACAGAAATGTACACTAGACCGTGGGCAGTGGAAGCATCTGGGCCACATTCCACAAGCACCTTGTTGGTGTTGAGCTGGTCAGGCATTGCCCCTAGATGGTTCAATGTCTGTAAATCTTTTCTGATGAAGTGAACAGCATAGTGAGATGCCCAAAGAAGACAGTCTTTCCAGGCAGAACCAAGGGATCCACCCCATGCACAGATCACCATAGCAGAAAAAAATGCAGAGGAGTTTTGTCTTTCTATGGGTGCCCTTTGCTTTCTGATTGTTGGAAAGATTGTGAATTTTTATGTATTTCTAATTAAAAAATGAAGGTCATTCTCAGCTTGTAATAATGTGAGGTTTTGTAATCAACCTGTAAACTGTAAACAGGAAGTGCTTTTCCATTGGGCTGGGCTCCTAGTACAAGGCTCCAATCCTATTGCTCTTCAGATGAGGGAGGGGCTTTATTCTTCTGTTGCGCTCATGAGGGCGTGGCCACTATGGCTTGTCTCCATCCTGTTGCAGTTTCTATGTGGCCCTCAGTGTGGTGGCCAGCTTTATGGTAGCTTGACACAAGATAGAGTTATCTGAAAAGAGAAAAGTTTAGTTGAGAAAACGCTTCTACAAGGTCCACTCTTAGGACGTTTTCTTAATGATTGATGATGGAGGGCCCAGACCATTGTTGATGCCACCATCCCTGGGCTGGAGGTCCCTGGGTACTATAAGAATGCAGCCTGGCAAACTATGATAATCAAACTGCACCCCCTCCATGGCCTTTGCATCAGCTCCTGCCTTCATCAGGTTCCTGCCCTGTTTGAGTTCCTGTGTCCACTCCCTGTGACGGACTATCACGTGGAATTGTAAGCCAAATAAACCTTTCTTCCACAACTTGCTTTTGGTCATAGTGTTTCATCCCAGTAATGGAAACCCTAACACCCTGTCTGCCATTTTCAAAGATGCTGTTCACAGCCAACATGCAGTGCTTTGAAATTCCTAACTGTAGCCAGATAGTTTCTGGCTCAGCCTAGACCCAGGTCCGGACCAGCAGTCCCAAATAATCACACAGAGGTTTATATTAATTACAAGATGATTGGTCTATGGCTCAGGCATATTACTTGCTAACTCTTATACTTTAAGTTAACCCATATATGCTTAGCCATGTGGCTTGGTGCCTTTTCTTAAAGCAGCATTCTCAACTTCCTCCCTCTATGTCTGGTCGGCATCTCTGCTCTGCTCTTCTGTTTTCCAGAATTCTCCTAGTCTGGTAGCCCTGCCTCTACTTTCTGTCTAGCTACTTGACCAACCAGCATTTTATTAAACCGATAGGAGTGACAAATAGTTACAATGTATAAGAGCATAGTCCACAGCACCTGGTGCTTGTGTCTTCAGAGGACCACATGAAATAAGTGACCTGGGGATCCAGATCTGAATCCTGTGAAGCTCTGAGATGATCTTGGAAGGAATGGTCAGGAACGCTAGGCTGTGATGACTTCAGCTTGTAACAGCTGTTCAGCCCAAGGGAGAAAAACCCATGCATGTATTCATCAACTTTTGGTTGATCGAGTCATGTGACAAGGACACAGAGAGGCATTTGAGTCCACTCCCCTGCCTTAACAGTATCCTCCTAGAACAGGAGAGGGTCTGCATATTAATATCAAATAAAGAGTATGGAGAAAAGAATTAGTGGAAACATGGCTTATTGGTGGCATTTCCATGGAAGAGCAAATGAATTGTTGTGAGATACCAGAGCATTTCCTAGCAAAGGTATAAAATGTGGCATTTGGTTCAGCTGGAAGTTCTCTCCTCTGTGGATCTTTTTTGCCTTGGAAATACTGTCACACAATTATGTGTTCTTTTAACTGTGACATGACCATGACCTGGTGTTCTTCAGCAGGAGTGATAGGGTTGACTAAGTTTGACATAGGCATACTAATAGACTAAGGCTGGATACCTGGGGAACCTACTGCCCACAAAACTGGGAAAATAGAGGACTTCCTGACTCTCAGAGGTCTCACTGATGTAGAATAGGCATCATGTGCATTGGAAGTTTTCCATGGGGAATCATAGCATTTGTGGTTAGAACTGGTTTGATTACATGCCTTTTAGACATAGCTGAAACATATTCAAAGCACAGAGATAGTGTGGGCTTGGAGGAGAATCCTTAGAAACCCCGCATTGGAAATGTGATCAAAAGTCTGCCACATACGTTTGGTGGTTATAACACCTGGTGTCAGCTTCAAAACAACCAATTTGTAACCAAAATGAAGAGTAATCAATGTCAATGAGGAACCCAATGCCTTGAGCTCTTAGCTGACTTGAGCCAAGGACCACAAGAAAGATGACCTGGGAAAGCAAGATTTGGGGCCATGCTGTGCTCTGTAGACTCCATGCAGAGGACACAGAGCAAACATGCAAGGACATTTATGTCCCAAATTGTAAAAACTGATGAAGGACACTGATTGATGTTCTGCAGGATACTGATTGATGTTCTGCTCTGCCAGGTAGCATTAGACTCTGTGTAATAAACTTGAGCTTCAAAAAGACCCAAAGATCACAAAAAATAGTATGTTCTTATGTTTTCACTCATACTTAACTTTCTTTTAAAATATGTATACAGTAATGAATATTTATCTACCTATGCTTTGTATGTATGTGTATGGTGTGTATGGAGTATGGTGTGTGTGTATGTGTGTGTGCATGTTTGTGTGTGTGTTTGTGTGTATGGTATATGGTGTGTGTGTTTGTGTGTGTTTTTGTGTATGGTGTGTCATGTGTGTGTGTTTGTGTGTGTGTTTGTGTGTATGGTGTATGGTGTGTGTTTGTGTCTATGGTATGTGGTGTGTGTGTTTGTGTGTGTGTGTGTTTGTGTGTATGGTGTATGGTGTGTGTTTTTGTGTGTGTCTGTGTGTTTGTGTGTGTGGTGTATGGTGTGTGTGTGTGTGTGTTGTGTGTGTGGTGTATGGTGTGTGTGTGTGTGTTGTGTGTGTTTGTATGAGTCAAAAGTCAATGTCAGGTGTTTTCCTCCATTGCTCTTAACTTTTTAAAATTACAAGAGTCTCTCTCTTTCTTTCTTTCTCTGTTTGTGTGTGTGTCCATGGGCACATGTGTACCATGGCATGTATATGGAAGTCAGAGAGCAGCTTGTTGAGGTTGGTTCTCTCTCCACTGTGGGTCTTGGGTAGAGAAATCAGATAGTCAGCCCTGGTGGCAAGTGGCATTACCTGCTGCGCTGTCTTGCCAAATCTTCACCCCACTCCTGGAGACAGGGATTCTCACTGAACCTGAAACTTACAAATTTGGCAAGTCTTACTTGTTCTGGGAACACTGCTGTCTCTGTTTCCTGAGGATTGGGATTACAAGTATGTGCTACCATACCTGGCTTGTTTGGGTGAATGCTGATGATCTAAACTCAGTCATCATTGCATGGCATCAACTGAGCCACCACCCCAGACACTCTACTAACATTTTGAAATAAATCTTAGTAATGGTATCTTGCTTTTCCCATTAGCTAACATGAGCAACCCAGCAAATAGATGTGACTGACCATGACAAATGTATCTGCAGTGTGTTCAAGGTGGCTAGCAAACATTTGAAATTGATTCCAGGTAACTTCTGAACACAGAGCAGGACACATTGTGTGCTGTAGTTTAGAGATATGGAATAAATTAGGTATCTATATTATTTCACAGAAAAGAATAGTAGCCAGCCTCATAATTTAATATCCTTTAGGATATAATGCGTGTTTTGTTTAACGAGTCAGAGTCAGGCAATCAGGATGACATAAAACATGAATTAGCACGATTCTAAAACAAACACAAATATTTGTACATCTTATTGTGCAATCAGGTGCAGGCAGAGCCGGGATGTGGCTGGCAGAGCCTGTCTGTTTTTAATTAAAAGAGTACCAAATAGAACCATCATGCTTAACATTAGAGAGAGAAAAAAAATCCTCAATAAAATCTCCCAAGCAGCTTACTTATAACAGAGCGATTGATTTTGCTGCAGACTGGCCACAATATGGATTTGGGTGATATGACTTATTGATTATTGCTCTCAGCGCTCTCAGCACTATTGACAGGTGGAAGATACACAGAACCCCCTTTGCCACGATTTCCTTGCTGTCCGAGAAACTGCACATCTGGTTTCTCTCAGCTCTTGCAGATCTCCGAGGGGAATGTTTGCAGAGTCAAGCCTGGCCTTTTAGGAAGTGACTTAATTAGGGTTGTTTTTACACTTTTTCTTTGGTTTCATTGCGATCTTTACACTTGTGCAATGGCTTTTAAATATCACTTGCTCCTTGCTCTGCCTTTGGGAGCCATGTGGATGTCTGTCCTCAGGGCAGGGGTCTTCACAAGGTCGTTTAGAGCTTGCCGGGGTGAGGGGTAAGGGGTCCTTTGAGAGCCTGGGAGGTCAATCACTGTTTCCTTTATGATGGATTTCTTCCCTTCCTCATACACACACACACACACACACACACCACACACACACACACACACACACACACTCCCCCATATACATATATGCATATATACACATGCATACACATATATAATATGCAAAAATATAAGCCTACTCTTTTAAGAAAAATTTTTAAAGGATTTTCTTGTTTATTAGTCACTAGACATGATTTATTGTTAAGGATGGAGACACCCACTTTGCAAGAAAGTTACTCCTCATCTGAAAGTTTATAGTTTTTTTTTTCATTTTTAATTTAGCAATATTTAAATTTGACACGAAGATGGTGAAATTAACTTTACCATCATAAGTTGACAGGTTGGCACCAACCACAGAACACCCCACACTCTCTGATAAAGGGTTATTGCACACATATGAGTTTCCCTGGAATCCTGTTTACAAATGCTGTGTGGAACTTGTGGGCCATAGTGAATGTGCCCACAAGCCAGGCTCCATATACCCAGTGAGGGCAAAGCACATTTCCCATCTGAAGAATTCAATGCAACTTAAATGCAATTTAAATACAATTATGGGGTGAAGCATAATTAATTTTAAAATCATATTTAAGTGTTTTTTTTTAGTCTGTGATCTGCCTCATTTAATGGAAAAAGAATGTTATTAAATCACTTACTCTGTGTATCTGAAATGCTTCTCCCCAAGTCTTTGTGCTTTTATATTCTTTCTTCCTTCTAGACTGTTCTATGGTCAGGGTGATTACGTCGTAAAGCATTTAAAAGCCTCTGTTCACAAGGCATCCTGTAGACATGCCAGGACTCTGACTCACTCTTTACTGCTTTTGTCAGATTTCTGTAGCTGAAAACATGATGAGCTCTCTCTGTGGCGTGCCAGAGAATTCTCTCTTCCCCCTCCTCTTGGTCCCATCATATGCAGTACTTGCTGCCGGAGTTTTATTGTGATGATTCCTTGACTGTGACACTGGACATGATTTCCTCATATTTGAGGAAGAGGAAGATCAACTATAAAGGTAAAAAGTTTAAAGAAGGGGTCAGGGGAGACGATCAGTGGTTCTCAATCTGTGGGATGTGATCCCTTTGGGAGTCATGTACCAGATATTTACATTATAATTTATAACAGTAGCAAAATTACATGTATGAAGTGGCAATTAAATAATTTTATGGTTTGGGGTCACCACAACATGAGGAGTTGTACTAAGATTGCAGCCTTAGAAAGGTGGAGAAGCGCTGGCATAGCGGTTAGGATTGTTTACTGGTCTCAGAATCCAAGTTTGGATCCCATCACCCAGCTCACAATCACCGCTCACTCCAGCTTTAGGGGATATGGAACTCTCTTCTGGCCTCCTGGGGCGCCTTCATGAAAGTGCAAATCTTCATAAACGGACACACACAGCCACATAACCATAGCGAACAAACAAAACGAAAAGTTAAAGAAAGAATGTACAGCTCTGCAAAGGTGCACTCATACCACTTTTTTTTTTTTTTTATTTTGATGTTGCCCATGTAAAAAAAATCTCACTTGTATAATCTCTCAAATTGTATAATGTAGCTAAAGTAAGGTGTTCCCACCCCATGAAAATCTTTTTCTTTTCTTTATTTTCTTCCCTCCTCCCTCCCTCCCTCCCTCCCTCCTTCCTTCCTTTTTTAAAAAAGTGGAAAGGTTAAGACATATCAGTGCCTTTTAAACTTTAATTATATATATTTTATGTGCATTGATATTTTGCCTGCATATATGTGTAAGGATGCCAGATCCCCTGGAACTGGAGTTGCAGACAGTTGTGAGCTGTCATGGGGGTGCTGGGAATTGAACTCAGATTCTTTTGAAAGCAGTCAGTGTGCTCTTAACTACAGAGTTATCTCTCCAGCCTCTCCTCTCCTCTCTCTCTCCCCCCTCCCTCTCTCTTTCTTTTTTTCTCCCATTGTCTTCAAATTTAAAAGCTGGATCATCCCAATAATTGATTTAGTTATGCAACATATTATTCTGGAATGAGTGTTGTTAAAAGGTTAAGATTACACTATTGATTTGTGTTAGTTCTTTATACTCTTTTTTTTCCTCCCTTACAGGGACTATTTCAGAGGAGATGCCTGTTCTCTACCTGGTCTTCAAGGGTGCTATAAGCATCTGCTTACTAGATAGTCTACCATCTCATCTCTAGAAGAGACATAGCAGAGAATCCCAGAACCCTTGCTTTATAGCTGGTGAGACCCAGGGGACATGCATACTGACATTCATTGAGTAAGTATGATGACATAGTTGTTGCACCTTCTCTGAGGCACTCTGGACATGGCACCTTGGTGAAGTGTTAGCTGAATGAGTTCTTGCAAGCTCAGTTTGGCTTCTTAATCATTCAGTAAAGAAACTATTCCATATATGTGTTTATATGCTAATATATCTTACACAAGAAACTTTCTCTTGTGTTAATTTTCTTCTCTGAAAATATAGGATATTAAATGTAGACAGACTTTTTTTTTTTTCCACTGACAGCCCCAAATAATGACAAGGAGACTTTTTATTAATTATAAAAGCTTGGCCTTTAGCTTAGGCTTGTCTTGACTAATTCTAACTCTTATAGCTTAAATTAACCCATCTATATATTAATCTATGTTCTATCACGTGGCATTATCTCTCTTCCATCTCGCACTTCCTGTTTTCTCTCAGTGCCTCCTTCTCTTCCTTTCTCTCCCTGGAAATCCCACCTATGCCTCCTGCCTTGCTATTGGCTATTCAGCTTTTTAAATATACCAATCACAGCAATACACCTTCACACAGTGTACAAATATCCCACAACAATTAAAATAATCAGCCTCTTCAGGCTATTAGAAAATATAAAGATAGCTTATCATAGTACTGTTCAAAATAATACTCAATGATAATTCACATTTACTGACATTTTAGTTCAGTTTTCACTCCCAATACATTCTCTGTTTCTTTGAAAAGGATGAGTATTAGTGTTACCAGTGTGTGATGTGTCTAATTGGTGAAACTGGTAGAACTGGGCTGTTCTCTATGAGGGTGTAAGGAGTTTGTGATGGTTGTTAAGTGGAATACCTATATTTGTTGTTACAAGTCTCCAGATTTCCAGTTTCCTTTGGGGTCACTTTCAGGTTCTTGTAGGGTAGCCTGCTTTCCTAAGGAGCTCTCAATTTCATGTAGTTTCTTCATGTAGTAACTTTTTGGCATATAATGGTTTATAACTTCCTTTGTCCATTTGTTTCATTTCTATGAAGCGACCAGTAGTAGCCCCATTTCCTTCTTAATTTTAGTAATTTAATCTTTTCTTTTTATTTTATCAGTCAGGATAAATATTGTCAGCTTCATCATCCTTTCAAAGAATCAATGTGTGGGTTCTGAAGTTGAAACTCATGTTATCAGGTCTGGCAGCTAGTGCCTCTACCCACTGAGCCATCCCCTCCCACCTATATCATAGAGCCTCCTCACCTACCTGTGCCCACTGGGCCATCTTGTCCGCCTGTCTTAGTAAGGGTTACTATTGTAGTGACGAAGCATCATGACCAAGCAAGTTAGGGAGGAAAGTATTTATTTGACTTACACTTTCATGTCACTCTTCATTCTAAAAGGAAGTCATGGCAGGAACTCAAACAGTACAGGAACATGGAAGCAGGAGCTGATCCAGAGACAATGGCGGGGTATTCATTCCGGGCCTGCACATCCTGCTTTCTTACAGAACCCAAGACCACAACCAGTTCAGGGATAGTACCATTGACAAAGGGCTGGGTTCTCCCTCATCAAGTACCAATTAAGAAAAAGTTCTACAGGCTTGCTGATGGCCTGCTATTAGGGAGGCATCCTTCTTGTTTGTTTGCCTTTGATTTTATTATTTGAGACAGGATTTCTCTGTGTAACAGTGTTGGCTGTTCTGGTACTCTAGAGACCAGGCTGGCCTCGAACTCACAGAGATCATTGGGTCTCTGCCTTTCACGGAGGCATTTTTTACAATTGAGGTTCCCTTTTCTCAGATGACTTCAGCTTGCCCCAAGCTGATGTGAAACTCTCCAGCACACCACCTGTACCCACTGAGCAACCTCACCCTCTTTTTCTAGTTTCTTAAGATGGAAGGTTACGTCATTGACTTGAGAATTGTTTTAGTGCAGACATTTGCAGCTGTGCATTTCTAACCAGAGCTTCCACTGCAGCTGCGAGAGTGCTGTGTTCTTGCGTTCATTGTCTCAGAATGTCAATTTTCCATTGTGAACTTTTAAAATTTGACCCACTTTTATTTAAAAGTGAGTTGTTTAAATTCTTTGTATTGTGAGCTTTCAAATAAGTTTGCAATTTCTATTTCCTCCATTGCATTCAGAGGATACAATTTGTAGAATTTCAGCTCTTTGAAGCTGGATGGATGTTTGCTTCATCTCTTTGCCTATGATCTCTCCCTCGAATGCCTTTGAGGTGTACTTGGGAAGAAGTTGCGTTCTGCTGTTATAGGTAGAGCCTTCCAGATATCCATGGTTTGGAGCCTTCCTGAAGTTTCTGACTGAAGCCTTCCAGGTGTTCCTGGGAGGAACCTGCTAGGTGTCGTTGGGTAGAGCCTCTCAGATGCCCTGGGTGGAGTCCCACTAAGTCCACTGCTATGACATCACAGTCCAATCTGAAACCCCTGCTTCTTCTTCGGGCCAGAGGATGAAATTGGTCCCAGAAAAATTCTAAAAGCTAGTGATACTAGGGTAGAAGGACCTCCAAAAAAATCTATGTAAGAAAAACAATTAGCAAAAATAGTTGAAATTTACCTTTTCAAAGCTCTGGGAATCACTGAAAAGTTTACTCAGGAAAATAAGGAAAGAACCTGGAGGGAGCCTGGGTCCACTAGCACTGACTGGTCTGGCCCCCATGCCCTTCTCAGCCAAGCAGCAAGGCCTAAAATCCCAATGAAAACAGCAAGGGGCAGACTCTGGGTGGTGAGAAACCCTCCACACTCACTCCTGCCTTGCTGGGCCAGCTCCAGCCTCCCCTCCCCCAGGACCCCACTCATTAGGCTGTCTTTATTTGCCTGACTCATAGTTCACACAGTGAGAAAGCCTTCGCCTGGAGGTGTGTTTAGCTTCTGTTTGCAACACTTCTTTTCTCCTGTGTTAAAAGACAACTGCATGAAGTAATAATTAGGAATATGTGTTGATAGGCTCTCAATATACAAAGGTATAATTTGTGTGACAATAACAGCCCAAAGGACAGGGAGAAAATGGATTTATACTGTCTTTGTACACTATTGAGACCAAATTGGTATTTTATATTTTATGTCATTTTGTTCTTTTATTTTATTGCATTCTTTGGGTTTAAATAGATATGTGCATGCATGTGTGTGTGTTTAGTTCCTTTGCTTTTTCTCTTAATATATTTCAAGATTATTTTTCTGTTGTTGCCTTGAGGATTAGTATAGTGTGTACCTGTGTGCATGTGTGTCTTTGTGTCTGAATGTGTGCATGTATGCTTATGTGTATGAATATGTGTGTGATATAATCCTATGTGAATACATGTGACAGCTGTGCATGTCTACACATGCACTTGTAGAAGCCAGAAGCCATCGTCAGGTGTCACACTCTAGCACTTTCCACCCTATATTTTGTTACAGTTTCTCATTGAACTTTGTTGTGGGATATTTGTACATTGTGAAAATATGTAGTGCCATGGCTGGTGCCATAAAGAACTGAATGGCCAATAGCTAGGCAAGAGTTAGAGGTGGGAATTACAGGCAGAAAGAGAATGCTGGGAAGGAGAAAGGCAGGGTTGCTAGCCAGACTCAGGGGAAGCAAAATGGGCCACATGGAGATGAGATAATGCCAAGTGGCAGAACGTAGATTAATATAAATGGGTTAATTTATAAAAGCTAGTTGAAAAAAAAAAGCCTAAGCTAAGGCCAAGCCTTCATAATTAATAGTGAGTCTGTGTGTCATTATTTATGAGCTGGCAGTAGACTAAAAAGCTAGCTACAGAACCTGGAGTTCACTAATACAACTAGATTGGCTGGCCAGGGAGCCTTTTGGGATTTTCCTCTCTGCTGTGAGATAATGTACTTTTACGCTGTAAAGATTTGTCACTTGTATTGGTTTAATAAAATGATGATTTTCCAGTAGCCAGGCAGGAAATATAGATGGGAAAACCAGAGTAAGAGAATTCTGGGAAGAAACAAGACAGAGGCACAGATGCCAACAAGACTCAGTGGAAACAGGATGAGAATGCCTTACTAAGTAAAGGTACTGAGCTACATGACTAAAAATAGATAAGATTAGGTCTAAGAGTCAGTTAGTAATAAACTTGAGCTACTGGCCCATCATTTACTATAATATTAAGCTATCGAGTCAATTATTTGGAAAGCAGTTGCCGGGACAGAAACTTCTGACTACTCCTGTCTTTGCCTTGTGGTATTGGAGTTATACGTACAGGCCACCAAATAAATTAACATTAACCCAAACTAGATAAGATATGTAGAAAACAAATGTTAAAATAATGGACAATAACGAGAATATGAAGGTATATGGTCTGTCACTGAGGTCACAGAGTATGCGAATGTAGGGAAGCCTCTGAGCATCTTGCACTGCTGAGTCAATTATGGGAAAGCCTCAGAGACTTTCTGAGGATCAGATTACTGGGTGCATCACTTGGGAAAAGCTAGAGCCCTTCCTACAGTGCTCTTCGCTCCTGTTGATTTTTGTTATTTAGATGATTATTCTTAGCCCTTTTGAAGAATAGGATGACTTTGTTGGCAGCCGAAAGTAGAATCATTTTGTTTCTCACCACGGGACAAGTGAAATTGACATCCTCCCTTCTTCCCAGTGAGGCATAATTAGAAATTAGAGTCACATCAAACTGTTCACTGCAGCTGTAAACTCTGGCAGGGAAATGATGGGCACCTTGAAGCCCTGTCAGCCATGAGCTTACTGTAGGTGAGCATGTGTGCTTATGCATGTACACATGATTATATACAAGTACTTGTGTGTGTTTCCATATGCACAGCCCCATGAATGGTATATGTATTTTGCTTTCTATGAGCAAATCAAAACAGAATCTGGACTTTGAGGTTAATTTTAAGACATTCAAGAGTCTATCTCTTTTTTAGTGGGAAAACATTGATCTCTACTTGTTGAAACCCATGCTGGCTACAGTTAGCCCTATAGGCAGAGTGTTTTTGCGGTCAGTTTGAATGATGTGATGTCTTAGGCTGGTGTTCGAGAGCCCCAGCATACCTGTGAGCATGGATACAATGAATCAAGTCCCCAGTCCTCAGTGTCCATTGTGACTGTGTCCGGCTTGCACACCTGCCCAATTCAGTGTGTGTGTGTGTGTGTGTGTGTGTGTGTGTGTGTGTTCTGTTCTGTTCTGTTCAAAGAGTGCAAAGGCACAGGAGAATTTAAGCTGTGAGTGCTCAAAGCTTGCTGTTTTTTTGACAATTGGAATTTGGATGGAAGTTTAGTTCATCGCGAGTTTTTAAATTACAGGTTTCAAGTGAGTTTTTGATTATTTTTTTCCTCTAGAAATTATATGACTGTATTCATGGCTTTATAAAATATGATACATTGTAAGCATTTATTTGAAAACCCTCTGGATTCTGTCAAAATAACTGTATGGGGGATAGATGTAGATAATTACTAAGGCTGCAATGAAACCCCATAGACTGGTGTGCATGCACATTCGCATCAGTAACAATGGCAGAGGAGGAACATGCCCAGGCACTTTTGACAGCCCTCCTGTTGGGAGGCTTTGTCACCCTGCTTTGGACTCTAGAGAACCAGGTCCTTTTTATTCCAGGTCCCTTTGGCAAGATCCCCCTGCACTGTCACCTTTTTATGGTTTGCTGGTGAAGATCAATTTTTAACCTTCCCCGTATGCCTGTTCACAGCATGGTACGGGGTGTCTCCATGATGTTATGCACCTGCATTTTCCACAAAAGCTATGGAATTAAGGGCACGGTTTGTTGCCAGTCTCTGACATTTGCTGAGGATATGGAGTGTTTCATGGTCTAAATGGTAATAATTTTCCGTGAAGGTTAAATGTACCTTGGAGAAGGTGCGTGTGGTGGATCTCACCTTTAATTTGTTTTCCTCTGGGTGTTCACCTTTCTCTATTTCTGTATGCCTTTCTTTAATTCTTCCTTGATGGTTTGCCGAGTAGTTGGGTGGCTGCCCCCAGGAGTCTACTTCCTTATAATGCTTCTTGATCTTCTCTTCAGCGATTTCTTCTCCTATTTATTCTCTCTGCCTGCCAGCCCCACCTATCCTTTCTCCTGCCTTGCTATTGGAATTCAGCTCTTTATCAATCCAATCAGGTGGTTTAGACAGGCAAAATAACAGAGCTTCACAGAGTTAAGCAAATGGGACATAAAAGAATGCAACGTATCATGAAAAAAATGCTCTACAGCGTAAACAGTGCAACACATCTCAAAATAATATTCCACAAAAGATGGTCCCCATCTCAAAAACACAGATTAACAAACAAAATATCAAGATGCTATAGGAAATCTCAAGTAGGATGGTTATTATATTTTTCTGGATGGCACAACAAGGGTGCTTAGGGCACTCTGCCTCGCTACAGCTGAGAGAGCAAAGCAGTTACTCCAGCACACAGTTGCCAAGAGCCAGTGACAAGACTTGGCTTGTTCTGTGACTCTAGGAAGGTTCCGAGCCACTTCCTATCCATTTTCCTATCACTGAAACGAGTTAGGACGCTTTGGCCATGACTTTGTTCCACAGAGCAGATATTATCATTTTAGTGTTCAGATTGACAGACAGATGTCTAGAGAGGCCCACATGTCATAACAGAACAGTGGTTGTCAACTTTCCTAATGCTGCAACCTTATAATGAAGTTCCTCATGGTGTGGGGATCCCCAACCATAAAATTATTTTTGTTGCTACTTCACAACTGTGATATTGCTACTATTATGAATCATAATTTAAATATCTGTGTTTTCTGATGGTCTTAGGTGACCTCTTTGAAAGGATCATTGGCCCCTCTCCAAAGGGGTCATGACTTACAGGCTGAGAAATGTGCTAGGAGAGACAGAGGATGTGGGTATCAGCCTACATCAAGTTGGAGGCAACTTATTCATGCTTGTCATTCCATCCTGGGGGGGGTGGGGGACCAGAGACCAGACATCACCTTCTCTCAGGGGACTACCCTTCATTTCACATCTCCTCAATGTAGTGTAGAAGGGATGGCCTTCCTGTGAGCCAAGCCCCTCTAGACCTTGTAGCAATTCTTAGTAGAGTCCTAATTGAGGAATTAGATATTTTACTTTCACTGGAGACACCTTGTCTGGTTTAGGTGTGAAATGTCTCACAGGTTCACATGTTGTGGGCTTGACTCCAACTAGTCATGTGGTTTTGAGAGTTGCTTGAAGCTTTAAGAAGTGGACTTCAGCTAGGGGAGGGAGATCCCTAGGGATGTACCTTTAAAGGTCTCTCTCTCTCTCTCTCTCTCTCTCTCTCTCTCTCTCTCTCTCTCTCTCTCTCTCTCTCTCTCTCTCTCTCTCTCCTTCCGAAGTGAGCAACCCTGCTCTGCAACTAGGATGTATTCTGCCTGCATTGAAACCAAAACAAGGAAATCAGGGAACTGTGGACTTCACTCCTTTAAGCTGCTCTTGTGATATTCTTGTTACAGTGATAGAGATGCTGGATAACACAGTAGAAGGACAGACTGAAGTTCTAAAGTGAGAGGAGCACGCTGGGAACTGAGGCTCTGCCAAGGGCTTTAGTTATGAGGGCAGCAAGGATGGGGAGACCGAGTACAATGATGGTCCTGTTTAAGAAGTCGCATAGACTTTTCTCTGCCCTTTTTCCAAGACAGTGTCTTCCTGTTCCTGATCACTGAACGTCCAAAAGACCACTGTCTCCTTTCTGGAGACCCTGAAGTTTTTCCTCATATTATCTGGACCCAATTTTCCTGTCAGTCTCTAGACAAAGGGCAACTGCTGCTGTAGGACTCTCAGGGTCCCCCATGAGCTAGCCAGTGCCCTTTGGTGCATCTAAGGAGGAGGGCAGACCAAGAAAAGTGGACGAATAGTTAAAACAACCCACCTAGCATATGCCCATGTAGGGGCGGTGCAGGAGGTGGAGTACTGAGGCCAGTTGCCATCTTGGAGGGGTTTAGACAGAGGGCCTTTAGCCTAGGGCAGGATCTTGAGCTTTATCAAGCAAGCATGGTCTGTTTCCTCACTTCTCTATTGAATGAATTCTTCTTGCAATCAAGAAGGGAGAAGAGTGGAAGCAAGGTGTGGCAAGCTATAGATCCTCCCCTGGAGGTCTTCTCAGTTGGAGACAAAGAACTTTCTCTTTCCTGTTTGATGGTAGACTTTCCACTTGTGTTGGCTTTGTCTCCTGTACTTCTCCATTCTTGCAGAGATGTTTCTGCTTCAAGGACAACAGTCAGAAAAGGTGTGTGTGTGTGTGTGTGTGTGTGTGTGTGTGTGTGTGTGTGTATGTATGTGTGTGTGTGTGTGTATAATATTATCATGGTCTTTATAAGTACATGATGCCCCTGTGCCTTAAGTCAGAAGAGGCATGCTTGCCTGAGATAAGTGAATACCGGCTTAAAAACATTACCGACAGAGACAACAGCTCTAGAATAATTTTATCAGAGTTTTGGGGGTTCCTGTACTTCTATGAGGGTTATGGGCAGAATAAACAGAGTGGTCCTGCTGAGCAGGGAAACAGGATCTTCTACCCACTCCTAAGTGCAACGATGTTGCTAGAAGCTGTTCTTGAATCAGACCTGCAATTCCTTCCCTATCATAACAGAAGGATGTCCCACCTGGGGGAAACTAGGGTCTCAAGGAGAGGAGCACATTTCAGTATTGAGGAGGCTGCCGGGTAAAGTCAAGACATACCTTGTACTACTGTTGCTTACCAAGCCAAACTGGATAGGAGTCAGGAGAGAGGGAATAGATAGCTCAGATACAGCCCAAGACTGTCAGAACCAATTCTGCCTTCTGGTTGGCAGAACTCAAAGCTCAATGCTAATACTATTCAGAATATAGTTCAGAGTGGGGGCCCTTTATTGACATGACCAGGAATGCCTCACCTTAGTGAGAAGCATTCTGCACTTGCAAAATCCCGGCACAGCTCACACCGGCTTGGCAGCAGGCAACTTTGGTAAGCAGAGGATGTTGGCACTGAAAGAATATAGGAGCAGAGCCATGGGCTCTCAGTCTCAGCATCCTTGGATATGAACAGAAGGGACAGCTTCCAAAGCCACTGCAGCCTCTGGCACCCCAGCTTTCGGTGTTCCTTTTGCCTTCCTGCAGTGGTTTTGCTGAAAATAACACATTTCATCATTTGTCATAATTATAAGCATCTGATGACATGAAACACAGGCCCGCCTCCCAGCCTTGCCAAGACCGTGACAATACAGGGAGCGTGGGCGTGCGAGCCTGTCATCCTGAGATCCCTGAGTTCTGTAAAAGGTCATACACGACCATGGAGAGCCGTTCCTCCCAAATGCTTGGTGTGTTTGCAACAGAACTAACAATTACCAGGTCTTCATCCCACTCTTCTCTGCAACATGGAATTTCCTGCCGTATGAAGACCTTGCACGCAGGAGGAAATTGGTGAACCCTAAGCCTAGCAGGACCCTGCAGGTGCGGCTCCGCCTTCTGCATTGTCTGTACCCCCGCGGGGTTTCCCTAGACAGGCAGCCACTGGGAAGGGTTTCATTTGCTCTTGGTTTGGATTTTTAAAAATTCTCACTTTCAAGAAATTTTAACAACTTACGCTCCCTTTTCTGTGTTTCTTTCGCATGGGTTTAGACTCCAGAGACTAAATTAGGATTCCCCTCAAAATAACAAAGTCAACACCAAGGGCTTTTGTCTCCCTAAGGTTTCAAATCACTCACCCAAGTTTTCCTCCACTTTCTCTCCTTAGCTTGGTGTCTGTGAGCAACTGTGGTATCAGAGAGCCCAGTGAAGACTCCTGCTCTTTTCGGTGTCTTCAAGGGAGTCTCATCAATCCTTAGATCAGCAGAATTACTGTCTAGCTATTGACTGTGAAAGAGATTTTATTGCTTAAAGCAGTGATTCTCAACCTACCTAATGCTGCAACACTTTACTATAGTTCTTCATGTTGGGTAACCCCAACCAGAAAATTACTTCATATTTGTAATTTTGCTAGTGTTATGAATCACAATGTAAATATCTGGGCTTTCCAATGGTCTTAATTGACCCTTGTAAAAGAAAAGTTTGACTCCCAAGCCCACCTCCACCAAACCACAGGTTGAGAACTATTGGCTTAAAGAGAAGGTAGAGGTGAGTACCATAGCCTACAGGACTGGGAAGCTCTTTTGGGTGACAAATTGTGATCTAGGTAACTCCCATCCTGGGGACCATTGGATGAGGTGTCTGGCAAAGCTCTCCTACCTCAGTTATTTTTCCAGGAGCTGCTTCGACCCAGTTGTCAACTGTGAATGAACCAGTTTCTTGTGCTCTCTGCTAGTGACCTACTGATTTTGTGTTCTGGAGCCTTCATCAAAAATCCTGCAGGCCAGGAGTTTAATCACTCTATTAACATTTTCACAGAGTATGTTTCTAGATGAGGCTGCTCTCCCAGGTTGTGTGTGGACATTATTCAACCCGTTGGAACAATCTATAATTCCATAGGAAAAGATTTTGTATGGCTTTCTCCCACCCTCAGTTTCTTACCAGCCACCTCACATGTTTCTATCACCCAAGAAAGGATTCAATGCATGCCTCTGTCACTGTGACCATGACTATAGCTCAAGCAAGAGCCAGGGCTGAAGTGAGTGGAATGCTCCTCTCAAGGCTCTGGTCATCAGTTCTCCTCTAAAAGGACATAGAGGCCAGGACAGCTCTGACCTGGGTGAGAGAATGGGGTAGGCCTAGGTGTAACCAGAGGCTTCAGGTAAGACTCTTGCAAATGTTCAGAGTGAGTGAGTGATACAGTGGCAGCAGGAGATGTACAATAGCTCAATCTTGGAGAGAGAGAGAGTGCGATGAAAAAAGACCATGAACTTTTGTTTTGCCTCTTTGCTTGTTCCCAAAGGTCCCAACTTTGGTATCTGATGTTGAGTTTGCTTAGCCTACTAAGGAGCATATGATTGAGGCAGTGTCCTGCTGATTTTTGTTTTATGTCCCAAGAGTCCTGGACAGAACAGGGTGTTGACCTTCTTCCTCCACAACAATGGGTTCTGAGAGGAATTAATATCTTAACAGTGGTGAGAGGTATCCAATGTCTAAGATCCCCTGCACCCCAAAGTCAGGTCCTCAATAGGATGTAAGTCTCTGTACCTCCACATAACTGTCTGCAGCTCACTTCTGCAGACTCACCTTGTCCTGTCAGATCCACACTTGTGGCTAACTGATGGGTCTGCTCTGTGGAAAACCTTAGCCACACTCATGAGCATAGACCTGCCACCCTTCATAGGTCACAAGTCACAGGAGTGCCTTACCTTCCTAGTACCCTGTGAACAGGGAGAGCACAGGGTGAATCTTGGTGTCCACCACAGTGTCAGCTGTCAAATTGATAAGGACATGTCACACAATATGAGAAAAGAGAGGATACGTATCAGGGGGTAGGGACAGGATAGATGGAGCCTTTCTATCCAATTCTTTTTATATCTTTCCAATGAAGCCCACTGTTAAAAACAACACTTTCTCTTCTCTGGGATGAATAAATTTTTTTAGAATCACCAAAGACAAACTTCCATTTAATTGTAAAAACATCTAAATGTAGTAGAGAGGATGGAGATGCAGGTCCTGTCTTCCTAGGTCTAAATAGGGGGTATAGAATCCAACAGATGATGCCTGCATGCTTGCATGTAGGCTCCAGCACAATCCCCACATGGTTCATTGTATATATGAGAGGAATCCTGGTTGTCAGGGGCATGGCATGGGTGTGTGAGCAGTGATGGGCAGTAAAGCCAGCAGGACAAAAGTGTTCAGGACAGGTGCCTATGGTTTGATAAGTTGCTCCTGTTTCATCTAGTGCTTTCTGTCATGTGTAAAAGGAGGTACTTTATAGCTATTTTATGTTATTTATGTTTATTTTTCTGTTTGTGAGTATTTTTCTTGCATGTACATGTGAACACATGTGTGCAATCTCTATGTCAGAAGAAAGCACTGAATCTCCTAAAATGGGAGTTATGGGTAACTGTAAGCTACCTTGTGGGTGTTGGGAACTGAACCCAAGTGCCCTTCAAGAGCAACAAGTACCCTTAACTGCTGATTCATCTTTCCAGCCTCTCTGTGCCTCATTTTTTAGTAAAGGAGAAACATTACAATACGGTTACTCGGGAAGGACACGGAAAGCATCATGGCACTCCTGCAGACTGAAGGGACTGGATAAGAAAAATGAACATGTGTCTCCACTGTGAATCAGAAGAGGTACTGTCTCCTTGAGGCACCCCAAAGCTGAGAAAAGTTGGCTGAGATCCCTAACTCACCAGTGGCTCCAGTGGGCCTGAGGCAATAGTCAGGGGAAGATGGACATTTTACTAGTCCTTAGGGTTTGTGGGGGAGCTTCCACAGCCTCCCCACCAACTCATTCTCTGCTTATCTCATTAGTAAGTGACATATTGGTAGAAAAGCTACAACCCCCCCTCGCATGCACATGCACACATGCAACATGGATACTGGTGAGATGAAGAGATGAGAAGGTGTGGCTCTCTGTACTTCTGGGCTTCCATTTCTTAAGGATGGTGTATTATGCAAGTATAGATGTCTGCAGCAGTCTATTACAATGTCAAAAGTCCTCAACAATGCTACTGTGTGAGTCATCAGAGCTAGTTCAGCTCTAGCTCTCATCCTCTAGAAGGTCACATCCTCCCAAGATCCTCCACGTTCCCTCCAGAAATGACTCTCATTGCTGAGTCTCAGGCCCTGTAAAGTAGTTTCTGATCTGCCAATTAAAGTTATAATTGCACTTAGGATGATATTCTTTCTGAAATACCTGAGCCTCTGAGCTTTTTTGAGTTCCCCGAACATTTGTGTCTCAGTAGACACTGATGTGGGGGTAGGTGGGGTGCCAACCTGGTATGAGGAGCTGTCCAAGTTCTGAAGCTGCCTCAGTCTCGTGACAGGACCAGCACCCTTTCATCATAGACTTCTATGTTGAAATACAGACATCAGAACTGCACACGATGCCATCCTGTTAACACCATGTGACCATCTACACTCTGACAAGAGAACAATAGATGGCAAGAGATACATTGTGTGAAATGTCAGGGGCCTGCTGTAATTCCTTATTTTTAAAAGCTGAAATAAAATCCAGACTATGGCCCATCGTTGTTTTTAAAGCTTGCTATCATGTTGCAATCATAGTTTCTGAGCCTGAAGGGCCATGTTGACTTCTCTTTGGTCCTTTCTTTATTTCCATGCCCTACTCATTGCCTTAGGAAGCTGTCCCCGGAGGACAATAGGTTTGCATTTTAAACAAAAGCCAGAAATTCAATGCAAATATAGCTGCATGAAATATTAAGCAACTCATGGCATACATTAAAAATACTGTACGATTTGGTTCTATTGTATAGAAATTTAAGACTTAATCTTGTGGCTTTTTCCTTTCTCAATTTTGATTGTGACATTTTTTTCTTTTATCCCACTGTGATTTTAAACCAAGTCAACAACTCCACTTTGTGCTTTATAGAAATACTTAGAGTTGTTAGGTTTCATTTTGTTAACATCTTTATGATGCACCCACCAAGTGTAATTTTATAATAAAAGACTATAACACATTGCTGTTTTAACAATTATAGTTTATTGTTTGTGTTTTAATTTGCAACCTACAAAAAAGAGCTATTTTGCCATCTTATATTATGGAATAATCTTTCAGTTGTGGGAACCAGCAGAGAGCAGCTCTTCCCTCAACTCTGTTATGGTTCCTTTCTGTAACTGCAGGATAATATTGAGTCACTAGCAGTAACTATGAGTACAACCCCTGACCTTGTTTAGATTATAGCAGTTTTTATTGTGTGTGTTATGTGTGTGTGTGCACATGCAGGTGTGTCCATGTGTGTGTATGTGGCTGTATTTTCAGTTCCATATTACAACAACATCTATAGGTTTGTAAGGATCTCTCAAGCAGTTTTCAACATATGTTTCTCAAGGTCCTGTTTCACACCTTAATGAACACTGACTATTATGAATCTTTGTAAATGTACTGTTACAGAAATGACACAAAATGCAATCACTTTGAGTTTGGCTTTTACCACACAGCATAATTTCATTGAATCAGTTCTGAGAAGTTGACTACATCTACAGAGTACAGAATGACTGAGCTGTCTGTATGGTGACTCACATTCTTTCAATGATTATATAGATACATGCTATGAACTCTTTATGTTCATACCTTTTAAAAATGTGACCTTTCCGTATACCTGATGTTTAAATTCTAAAAAGTCCTCATGTATTTGAGTACTTGGTCCCAGATGGCAAAGCACTGATTTCAGAGGTTATAGGGCCTGTCTGAAGAAGAGCAGCTTCCTTCCCTATTCTCTGCTTCCTGATTGGTCCTGAGAAATGGCCATTGGGGGGAGCCCCTCCCACCACTCTGTCTCCCTCACTGTGACAATCTATAATCCTGATGGAACTTTGAACCCAAATAAGCCATTACTATGTGAATAAGAGAAACAGCAAATACCCTCTGGAGGTTTGAATGAGAATGGTCCCATAGGCTGAAGGATTAGTTACCAGTTGGTGAAACTGCTTGAGAAGGATTAGAAGGTGTGACCTCGTTGTGTCCTTGTCAGAGATGTGTCACTGAGAGAAGACCTTGTGGTCTCAAAAACCCATTCCAAGCCCAGCCTCTATCTGCCTATTGTCTGCAGAGCAGGATGGAGAACTCTAGCACCATGCCTATGTGTTTCCCAATATGATGGTCAAGGACTAACCTTCTGAAACTGTAAGAAAGCCTCTAATTAAATGCTTTATTTTACAAGAAAATATATATGTGGAATTTATTGGAATGGCTCACAGTCAGTTGTCTGACTATTCCAACAATGGCTGTCTCCTGATGGAAAGCCCAAGAACCCAATAGTTGTTCTGTCCATGAACTTGAATGTCTTAAATACACCAGAATCCTGAAGAGTAGGCTCTAACGCCAGTGAAGGAATGGACTTGACAATGAGAATGAGGGAAAGCAAGCAAACAACAGCAGCTTCCTTATTTCATGTCCTTTATATAGACTGACCCTAGGAAGTGGGGCCCAGATTTATGGTGGGTATTTCTATCTTGAATGATTCACATAAAGAATTCTCATAGCTATACCCGGAAACTTTGGTTGTGGCTAATTCCAGATAATTAGATTGACAACCAATAATAGCTATCACATACCCTCAGTGAATTTCTGGATGCAGGGGGATAATCATGTTTAGAGTTTTAAGAAACTTATAAACTACTTCAGAGTGGTATCGTATTCTGCATTTTCCTCGGCCTAAACAATCCAGTCTCTTCTCATCCTTGTCAGTGGTAGAATTCTGAGACTATTGTTGTCTACCCAGTTACAAATTCAATTACTCTAATGGTTATAAAATTTCAAGGATGTCCTTCATTTTGGTAGAGTTTTGGTGCATTTGAACATACATTTCTGGTCTGCTTCTGTGAGGTTGGATTCATGGGTGTAAAGCTGTTGTGATATAACATTGGCATTCTGTGGGGCCAGTAGTGATGTCTCTGTTTGATTTTTACATTGGCAGTTCACCTCCCTTTTTAAACTTTTACTATAATTCTACAAGTTACTTGAATAACTTCTTTTTTTCCCCATTGGTTTCCTCTAGGCCTTTCTTGTTTTATATTTTACTTCTTGAAGTACTTTATTACTTTCTTTATTCTGTTTGATTCAGTTATTTTTGACCTTGTAAATTTTGAGTAGAGAAATTTTATACATTTACGTTAGGAATCCCAGTCTTTGTACTTCCTACATGTGGCTACCAAGCTACTATTTTCAAATGTTCATGTCACAACTTGCTTTTAGCTCCAAGGTCTTGATTTCTGTTGAGGAATAATTGCATATGGTCAAGCCAGAGACTTTGCTATTGCAGTGCCCTGATCAGTCATGTCTGGAGAATGTATTGTTTCACCTTGCTGAGAAACTCTGATCCTCTAAACCACACTCTTTGTCCCCACCACTGTGAAAACTCTAGTCCAGGCTTCTGATGAGTGGCCACTGTAAAAAGACTTGAGTGCTTCAGAGTGACTGACTGTCCTCTCTTGGATACCACTGTAGCCCTCATCCTTGGATCTGCTATACTAAACCAGACTGTTGTTAATGCTGCCACTGAAGGTGTGGTGCTTCTCCAGGGAGCCCATCATGGCTGTCTGCTTAGCATGGTGTAGAACTTGTTTATGTCTTACCTTTTCTTGTTCAGCTTTAAGGTGGGAGACCTGTGAGATCAGATTCATTGGAAAATTCATCATAACTCCCAAACTGTAAAACTCAGCTTATTTAAAAGATTTTTTAAATTCATAGTGAGCATACACATTTATCTTATCAACAAAATGCCCCCAAATGGACCAGTCTCACACTTTAAGCTAAACCAGAGGGGACCTGACCCTGGATCTTGTGGTAGATGCAGACATTGGGAGCTCACATACAGTCTGAGTCTCAGGTTGCTGTAGACAAACACTGTATTAACAGTGAGATTGTTGACTTTATCTGTGTGACTGTGTGCATCACCTCATGGATATAAATCACAGCCCATAATGTAGATATTCTCTGTCTCCACCTTGAAGCTGGGTAAATCGAACCTTTCAAACATTAAACAACTTGCTCAAGGCGTCAAAATGACTGGGATATTTCTCATTTATATACATGATTCCAAGAAGGAACACATGAACTTCAGCACTAGAGGACAAGCCTATGAGACATCTACAGGCCCGAGTCTATGTCCCCCCATGAAGACTTCTGTCATTTATATTGGCAATAGGAAATCTAGAATAACTATTTCAGACAACAAAATTTCAGTTTTACTTTTCTTTTTGAGGTCAGCCTTTGTTTCTCATGGCTAGTCATCAGCTTGAAAGTTGCCTTGGGTGAGCCATGGACTTGCTTTTATACATAGAGGATAAGTAAGCCATGTAGTCCAAAATACCTTCTCTTAATGCCTCATGTTGATAACACTAGTCTCATGTAGGCCTCCTAGGAAAGTAGGCAAGGATATACTTGAGAACAGGATATGATGCCCTACCTGGTGGCAGCTATGGATGAGGTACCCATAGCCCTTTTGCACTGTGACAAAGTACAACAGAGAGAGGGGAGCCAGTGAGAGGAGAGAACACTGGGAGCCTAAGCAAAAAGGGAAGAAACATGGAAATGGGATTTAAGGTCAAGGTGAATACAGAGAAAACTGCTACACTTTCTTTGCACCCATTAGACACATGACAGAAGGAATACCATTGTTTGCACCAAGTAAATGATAAGTAAGTCATATGCCCAGACATGTGCATTAGCTTGGGGAAAGCACACATAGAAGTGTCCACAGGGGAGCTTACTGTGACACCTTGACACTGAGGTGTCCTGTGGACAGGGTCCAGCATCCACATGGGTAATGGGCAGTGTGTGTGTGGGGGGCAGGCCAAGTGGCTGCCTGTGCTGTTTTCTGCAAATGGAAGACTCTATAGGGCAAGGAGGGAGGAGGTGCAGGAGTGAGGTAGGGCAGTTTGGGAGATAGCATAGGATCCTTACCTACAACAACCCAGAAAACAGGAGAGAAAGAGGAAACTCCCATTATCCACTTCTGATGGAGAAAAGCTCAGTACAGAGGTAGAAGCTGTACAAGGAAGAATTCTGAGCCTGAGTGTCATAGTCTCTTCCAGCAGTTTCTAGCAGACCAGACACTGAGCTTCCTGGCTCCAGAGTCTAAGGAATAAATGATAATAGCCATTGATGGCTTGTGACGTGCACACCACACTCATGCTTCGTGTGTATCACTTAACCTTTGTGGTTGCTAGGTAAAACTGTTGGACAAAAAAAAAAAATCTTAAGAAAGGAGTTATTCTGGCTCAGTTTCAAGGTGCAGTCTGTCCTTAGGAGGCAGCTGGTTACATATATCTGAAGTCAGGAAACAGAGAGTGATGCATGGAGGTTCTGCAGTGCTCAGTATGTGCTCTGCAGGTGGTCAGCAAGTGGTCAGCAGGTGTTCAGCAGGTCCTCAGTTGGCTTTCTCTTTTTATCTAATTCCAAACCCAGCCTAGGGAATAACACCACCCACAGTTACAGTGAGTCCTTCCACCTCATTTAAACCTAATCCAGGTATTTCCTCACAGACATACTCAGAGACTTGTTTTCTGGGTGATTCTAGGTCCTGTCAAGTTCAACATTCAAGTAGAGATTACATTGTCACAAAAAGAAAGTGAAATTAAAGTTGGTGGGTTAAGAATTAAACTACAAACTCTAAATTCACTATTATTTCACCATGTTAAATGATGTCCAGAAACAAGAAAGCCTCACTTTAGAAATTCACTCAGTGTGCTTAGAGAAAGAACCCTAACAATCCCTTGAAGGATGGCAATACTAGGAAAAGTCTGTTTACAGCCTCACACCTCAAGGAACAAGGCTTCACAAAGGCAGTGTGTGTATATTAGGTTTAGATATGTTCTAGGTACACCGTTCTAGGTCAGGACTTGGGAACATGGTTAAATGCTGAAATTGTGGTTGTGGGCATGGCTCTTCATCTTTAGCCATACAATGTAGAATCCCCCTGTTCTCCTTATCCAAAAGGATTCCTCTGGGAGTTGGAGGAGGACAGTGTTTCTGTGGGGAACAAAGTGGCTCCTTTCTGGGAAATCTTGGATTGTGGAAACACCATGTACCCAGCACAAAAGCTGGGGCAAGCTGCATTCCATGGGCCTTCCTGCCAGCCACAGAGGAATCAGAACCTTGGATTCATTTGAAGGACACAGGAAAGTAGTGTGTTCTTTGACTCAGCAGTAAGTGGGGTACCATCTTTCTTGATGTGAACCTCAAGAAAGGCTAGGGTTAGAAGATTTTTGAAGATGAATATTTTGTAATTTCATATAGAAAGTATTTGGAATAAAGACCAGGATAAGGACTTTACATTTGTCACAAATATATGGGAGAGGTGGCCAGGTGTAGGTTATTGGGCACTGCTCTGTCAATTATATTTTATTCAAAGAAAGAAGCCCTATTGGGAAGAACATTTTGGCCCCAAGGCTGGATGGAGAGGCCAGGTGGAATGGGTACTGCTGTTAGCTGCTTCTAATTTCTGGTGCACTGGAAGCCCGAGAGCCCTTTCCTTGCAAATAATTCTTTGTTATCAGCTGTGGGCTTTCTCCAGCTTCAGGGCACAACCTATGCTGACTTCAGACCAGGACCTTTGTCTATTCTCAGGGTACTCCACCTCTCCTTTGGTGTCCTGTGAGCTAGGCCTCGTCACATCATGCTAGCTGTTTGTAGACTTGAGGTTATGCCTCTTAAGGGTAGCAGGGATGGATTTGTTCATTTTCCTGGGCCATTCTAAAATCAGATCAGGAGTCACCACAAATGCCAATTATAATATTGGGTTTTTTTTTTTTTTTAATGTCTCTTTGCCAGGAAGTCACCCTATGCTCACTCGCCTCTGACAATGGTTAATTGCAGTTATTAAGAAGATGGGGGCATATGATTGCTGTCTGCCTCCTCACTGCCCTTAGAACAAGTGCAAGGGACAGCAGAGATGGGTGAGCCCTTGGCTAGCTGCCATGTGAGGGTTACCCCTCCTGCCCCTGATCTTCTCATTAGCGACTGTGGTCTCCAGAGCACTGGCTCTTTAATCATTACCTGAGT
The DNA here is from genome assembly GCA_033318265.1 of Phyllotis vaccarum. Classification (NCBI taxonomy): domain Eukaryota; kingdom Metazoa; phylum Chordata; class Mammalia; order Rodentia; family Cricetidae; genus Phyllotis; species Phyllotis vaccarum. The sequence continues at coordinate 8,300,408 of JARWLC010000009.1, read as the reverse complement.
CCTCAAGTCCATGTGTGGAGATAAACAACATGTTGCCAGAGAGACTGGAGGTTGGACATGAGCTACACAGTCATGGGGTGGGGTCCAGGCATGGGGTCACCGACGGGGCAGGCTTTTGTGACAGGCTGTCTGTGCAGGCAAATGCTTTGAATGTTCTGTGCGTGGCACCCACTGAGTTTTTGTTCCTTCCAGCAGCTGGAAGGCATTGCTACACTCAGTCCTTTTCTTCTCTCTCAGTGCAAGGAGCAGGTGCTGACCCCACTCAGGGCTTCCTCTGAGATGGCAAGGCTAACATTCCTCTATGAAGGATATCCCACCCTGTGGGACCAGTGCCTTCATCCACACCCTCGATGTCCTGTAGTTGGAAGCCCAGGGTTGCTGCTTCTCTGCCACCTTCCAATTTGCTGCAGACAGTCTCGGAAAGCTGATGGCCACATCACCCGGTGCCAGTGTAAATGAGTCCCATTCATTTCCTGCCGCTGGCATATGGCATATCATTGTCCTTGGTCACCGAGGCAGAAGTGATGCAATTTGTTGGCATGTCTTGCCACAGCACAGACTACTCATCCCACTGAGCCCCAGAAAACAACAGAAGTCGAGAAAGGGCAGCCAAAACCGACCGACTTCATCACAAAGGCACCCAGGGTTTGGAGCTGGGAAATAAAACTGCATGTCTCCATGTCTTTCTTCATAGAAATCAGAGTGAAGCATCTTGAAACATTTGCAGTCACACCTGGGTCACTGGTACTTTAAGCCCTTCTTGGGACACCATTTGAAATAGATGTTTCCCAACTACTCAGTTTCTGCCTTCTTCCCTCACCTCCTTAGAGGTAAATGTGGGGGCTTTTGTGCCATTCTGCGAGGGTTCATACCTACCCTACTAATACGGGGTGGGGGAGGGGAGACTTCTTAAAGAGTCCATTCATTGCTTAGACAGAGAGGTCCAAAGGGAAGAAGCTCTTGCCTATAGGCTTTCATGGAGGTCTTATCCCTTTCTAGTTTGGGACTTCTCAGAACAAATCCTTTTGAATGTCTTTTCCTCTCTGTGATCTGGCTTCTTATAATAAATAGTGAGGATGATGTGTGAAGTCCAGGACTGATGCGCTGCTTCTCATTGTAAATCTGACCCAATGATACTTACCATGAACAGGTCTTCACTAAGTATGCAGCACTGTTGTGGAGACATGCTTTGGGAGGAAAGCTCAGCATGCCCTCTAGTGCCACAGTAGAGATAAACTGTGCACAGACACGAGAAACAGGTGAGGATCTAGTTATACTAAGTGTCCGCTGTTGGCATAGGGCCATGGTCACCTTGTTATAGAAAGCAGAACCAAGGATGCTGTCTGCCTGCTGGCATACAGGTCTGGCAAAACCCTGCGCTCATCAATAATCCTTTCTCATTTCTGCCTCACAAATCTGGCTCAGGTTGTTTGAGAAGGTGCAGAGGATTCTTCCAGCTTAGAAGTTCTCCTGTTTGTAACCCACCTCTCAGCTTATCACCAGCGTGCCTGGAGGCTGAGAGCTTTGGGATTCTATTGCTGTCTTGCTCTGAGAGCATAAGCTGGCTGCTCCATCTTGGGGACTGAAGGTTATATAAAACATATGGGGACCAGATGAAACTAGCAATAATTTGAATTTCATAATCTGGTATGTGACATTGAGAGCTGACACCAAAAGCCTCAGGTGAATTTATCTAAGGAGCCATGCAACTTAGTAGGGCAGACTTTTATGAGCTGCTATACTATGGGAGTACCTTTCCGTTTGGGGAAAATTCTCTTTGCCTTGATCAATGTCACAATAGATGGAACTCCATGCAGAGAAGTACTTACTCAAGGCATCATGATAGATTTATAGAATTTTTGTCTTTGAAGATTAAAAGATAGGGTAAATAAATTCTTTTTGAGTTTAAAGGTAATGAGTGTGAGAATAGAGCATAGTGGCTTATATCTCAAGGAAACTAAGAAGCTTTCCATATTGGAAGGCAAGCAAGAACACCCTCTGGTTTTGTGAAAGGAAGTCTATGACTATCCATGTGGTAGCACTCCTTGTCCACTAGATTTGATTGGATTTGCAACCACATAGGAAGTAAACTTCTGGGTGTGCATCACAGGGCACTTCTCGAGAGGTTTAACACGGATAGAAGACCCTCTCTGAATGTGGCTGCACTGTGCAGTGGGCTTGGATCTTGAACCAAATAAGAAAGCTATTTGAGCACTGGTCTATCATTTCTTTCTGTTTCTTGGCTATGGCTACCAGGAGACCAGTTGCCTCGTATGTCCCACAGCAATGCCTCCCTTGTTGTGGTAGATTTCCCATTGCTTCTTTACATTGCTCCCGTCTTAGCTATGAGAAGGGCAACTAAAGCACCAGTTAAAATCTTCTCATTGCGGATGTGGGAAAGCAGCTAAAAAGAGAAGGCAAACTAGGAACTGGCTGCCTGGTACAGTTTTAGAGAGGAGGCAAAACCGACTGTGTGAATATTTACACAATAAGACCACAAAATTTTCTGGGTGCTGGAAACTCAGCTGTGGATGATTGAATCTCTGCTCTCCAGAGCCTAAAAGTCTCCTAGGTAAGGAGGCTCTGCTTCTAGGAAAGGGGGATGGAGTAGTTTCTCTCTGCCCATTTTACTCAGTAAACTAGCCCATGCATCACATACAGCATAAAGAGCAACGGGATAGGATGCCTCTCAGAGGTAGAACATACAGCTACCAAGCAAAGGACTATGGGTATCATTCTCACTGCTGAAATCCAAATCAAGCAACCCCTCTAAGCCCCATAAAAAACAGACTCTGGAGGGAGAGAGGTGGAAGGCTGCTCAGCCACCTTGGACTTAATAGGTTCAGCTGTCGGCACTGTCCTAGGGTGACCTCAGCCCCAACATTCCAATTTGAGGGTAAAGGAATGGGATCTTGGAGGTATGAACAGGCTCAGGCATATCCCACAAAGCGATATTCATAGTTGAAGGTGGGGCCCCGCGTAGAATAGGATCTGCTCTGCTGAAATGAAACAATACAGATAGGTTGGAAGCACTCATGCCTGTTAACCTTCGCCTTCCATCTGCCTCAGCCCTCATATCAGCTGTCATGAGGCTACCTGGCCCTGAAATGGGGGCTTAGAGGTCACTGGGAGGCTGAAAGTGTGACCCTGCTGCTGGCCTGGAGAGTCTCTATGCTGCTGTTGTTTCCTAAGCCTGGACTCTGACCCTTGTGTACTCAGAGGAGGCCTCTCAGCATCCCCAGAAGTAAGAAGGCACCCTAAAAGTGGCAGGGAAGGCCATGTGAAGTAGTCATAGAAACCTCTTCAGGGATTGGTGGGGTTAGGCAGTGATACTGGATTTTCCATCTTGATTGGTACCTTCATTTCTCTGCCTGAGCAATGTCTGAGAAACCTGACTAAAACAAAGTATTTAGGATCCAAAATGGTAGAACTGTATACTGTTCCACTCAACACTCTTCATCATGCCAAGGACATGAGAGTTCTCAAACTGGGTGAATAGAAATGATTGAGCTGAATCCCAGGGTGACAGAGATATTAGATCATCTCAAATCTTTGGGTAACCCATGATACATCAACCTTACACCATGTCTTCAGGATCAGAGCGAATCTGATGCCCCAACAGACAGGTGGATTACAAAGAAACTATGTGCTATGGATACAATCAGCATCTGGTGCCTACCTATTTCATAAGTACATTTAAAAATCATCCACAGAGTAGCTCAGATGTGGAGCTAAAGAGCAGGTGGGTAGGAACAGGGCTGAGGGCACAGCAGTAGAAGCTGGAGCTGGTTGAGAAGACCGTGCTAATAGACTGTGGTTCAGTACTGTGGCCTCTTATAACTGCTGCTTGTGAATGTGGCTGTCACAATTCTACCTGAAATGTGCCTTCCAGGCTCATGTCTGAATGATTATCTCCTGACTTGTGGTCCTATGATAAAGGCTGTGGGGCTTTTTTATGAGGGAAGACCTGGCTTATTTTTTTCTGGTCTAAAGCTCTCTGCTGCTTGATTCACCATGACGTATAAACTTCTGCCACTAGCTCCCATCACCGGGAAATTTACTCTGTCATGGGCTCAGTTTTAAAGTCTTCAAAACCATAAGTCAAAACAAACCTTTTATAAGATGTCTCTGCCAAATGGGTTGTTGCAGCAACAAAAGGTAACCAATCAAGAGAATCTATACAAATAAGTGGGGTTGCTTCTGGATACACTATGTATTTCTTGGACCTTTGGAATAGATCCTATCCTAAATTTGGGGATGCGGGATAAAGAACTTAATTGCTCTAAGCAGAACTTTGGATGGACATTCAGATATCAGAATGCTGGTAGATATTCAGATAGAAAAAGCTTATAAAGTTTCAGATGGGACCAAAACCTTGGCTAAAGTTGGAATCGAAGCCATTTGTATAAGACACTGCAAAGAATCTGGCTGTGTTTTGCCTATTCCCTAACCATTTGAGAGGGGCTAAATTTAAAAGTAACGGATTAATTTATTTGGAGGGGGAAATTTCAAATAGCCAAATACATACACAGACTGATGAATGATTACTTTTCACTGTTTTAGTCAGATTATACACTGAGAATTTGGAAGGGGAAAGGAAAAGGAGAGAATAGTGTAAAAGTGAAAAAGTGACTACACTGAAAGTGGCTGAGAACTTATTGGCAATAGAAATGGGCTAAAATTCAAGTGAAATGTGAAAATGTATTGACTAGTTTAAAATGAGAGATCCCCAAGGGTTCACTGCGCAAACAAGACTGCCTAGGGAGTATTTTTTCTGAGTCAAACACCCTGGCACTTGGAGGTCATGGCAGCCATGTTCATAGGATCCTGTTTATATTTTGAGCAGGCAGCAGATCTTCGCATTATCCAGGAGGATATTTTTTATGTATGCAGAATTCAAGAATCCAAGGGGTGTGGGGTCATAGGGTCTTGAACCAAGGTAGTAAGGGAAAGCCCGTGATGCCTGGAAATTGGATTCTCTGTGGAGGAACCATGGCAGGGAGACAAGTGAAACTCTAGGTAAAACTCACACTTCAGTGGGAAACTACAGAATTTTGGTGATGTCCAGAACACAAGGAAAGCCATAGTCACTCAGTGAAGTTGGCCATGTGTGTGGCAAGCAGGGTCATAGAGGTTGAAATCCAGAAGCCCACCTCTTAACACCATCTGCCACATACATTAGACATGGAGCTACAGGACTTAATGTTTATCCTGATGGGTTTTGTTCTTGCTTTGGCCCAGTTTTGCCTTGCTATTTTCCATTCTTCCCCTTTCAAAGGGGGAATGTTTAGTCTATTGGAAGCATGTAACTTAATTTTGGGATTTATGGAGGACTGTGGCTATTTTCTTGAGTCTCAGAAATGACTCGGTACTTTGGCATATTGAACACTTCAGACTGTTAAGCTACAATGACTTTTGCAGGGAGATGGTTACATTTGCATTATGACATTGCCACAAACCATTTGGAGTCAAAAGTGCCTTGAATTTCACATGTCTTCCAGAGGCACTATTAGTTCCCTAGCCTGGTGCATTATTTTAAAGGCCATGGAGCCTTTAAGAGGTGAGGTCTTAAAGATGGAAATGGACCTCTAAGGGTGTGTCTTTGAAAGCTCTACTCTTCCTGGTTATTGTAGAGCATTGTCTGCTCTCTGAATACCATGACATGAAGATCATAGCCTCATGTTCCTGTTTCCACAGACTGAAGTGCTCTGCCTTTCCCTCTGCAAAAAATGAACCGTGACTCTGAAGCTCTAAAATTATGATCCCAGATAAATATTTCATCTATGAAATTGCAACTATTGGTTTTTCTACCATAGCAATGAACAAGGTTACTGATACAGTGGTCTACAGGACACGACTGTTGGGAGAAGCAGGACAAAGGCTCCTAGGATCCATGCGACTTCTAAAAACATCTTATTATCTAATAAGACCATAAATGAAAACCTCTTGTTCTTCACCGTGGCTCACTGGGGCCAGTCTGCAATCACCCTGCCAACTTGGACACTGCAGACACAAAGTATTCTCCTTGAGAATCTCTCCATTGCATTTCTGAAAACTTCCAATATAAATTATGAAAGAAGACTTTTAGAAACTTGTCTTCCATTCCACAAATTTGATTGGAAAGATTCGGAGCCATAAGTACAACCACATGATGAACTGTAAACAATGTGGTAGTATCCAGTTACATCAAAATCTGCCCATCCTCTCTCTTTTAAAATAGCCTGTGGTCTCTATTTTCCACATGTTGAACTTTTATTTAAAACTGGCTCAGATGTACTTCCTAGTTTCAAAGAACAAAACTTCTATTTGCAAGGCAGGTAGAGACTTACGATTCCATGAGGCAGGTCATGAGACCAGGTAAAGGGGTTATAAAAAAATGTGGGGAACTGCGGTTCTTGGAACATGTGAAATTTTTGGTAAATTCTAAATCTAGTAGGGATCTTCATAAAACATATGGGAAATGAGAGGAGATATATGGGAGTCTACACATTTTGGGGCTATAAGTAAACATGTTGTAGGACTGCTAATGTTTTAGAATGTGTGTGGTGTGTAGGATGCTGGGAGAAGTAGAGTGCAGGGGTGAGGCCAAGAGAGATAGTTCAGGACCAGCCATCTTGCTGGGCTGCATTGCTGTTTTGAGGAAGTAGGGGTTCCACAAGAGGGCAAAGGTTACAGTTTCATCCTATATGCCATGATCTCTAGGCCCTGTTTGAACTTGTTCAGTTAATTAATCTTGAGTTTGACTTTCACCTTGGAAGCTTATAAAGAGCTCCATGTGGAATGTGCTGATTTAGAGAATGGATGGGTCAGGGGAGTCAGGAAACTGCCAGGGAGAAGCCTGCAAAGTGAAGGTAATGAGTACACAGGCATACTATTAGGACTTGGGGGCATGGCAGAGTTTGAGCACTACGCAGTGAGCCAAGGTGGCTTGATGGGTCTGATGAGGAAGGGAATACAGATTGAAACCACGAGGCCAGGCTTTAGTTTAACAGACTGAGTCACGATAGTTCTTAGGATCACAGGAGTGAAGAGAGAGGGAAGAGGGAGGAGAGCTGCTTGTTTGGATCTAAGCAATTGTGTAATTCTTGTGTAAATTATGATAATTTCCCTGTGTCAGTTCCTTTAACTTGAAGGGATAAATAATTGTTATCTCATGGGGGTGTTTGGATGGACTGATGAGACATTGCCTGTGAGGCACCCAGTGTGAAGGTGAACAGACTTAACAGACATAAGACTTCAAGTACCATCAATGTCCTCTCTCAGACATGTCCTTCAACTTCTTCTGAGTTTTCATTTTCTAAATTCTTTTACTTTCTCCTTAAATATTGGTATGCTCTTGCTCTCCTTTTCATGGTTCCCTGTCTACTCTTTTTGACGGTATTCTTGTCTCCAGCTGCAAATATTAAGAAAACCTAGTTCTGGACCAACCCAACAAGCACCTCCTATGTTCTTACACCTGAACTGAAAGAGTTTCCCAGAACATTGTGTGAGCAACTGGCCATCAATTTGAATTTACAGTGGCCCAGCAAGGGCTGGGGTGACGGCTCACTGGGTAAAGGCACTTGTTGTCAAATCTAGAAAATGAAGTTTACTCCCTGGGATTCTCATGGTAGAAGGAGAGATTGAGCTCCACAAAATTATCCTTTAAATTCTCTGGACGAGAGAGAGAGAGAGAGAGAGAGAGAGAGAGAGAGAGAGAGAGAGAGAGAGAGAGAGAGAGAGAGAGAGAGAGAGAGAGATTTAAAGATAAAATTATGATGGATATCTTTAAAATTGCTAAATACAAGGCAAATACATCTTTATACATTGGTATGAACAGTCTAAAATGGAAAGAAAGCATCTATGCTTCAAGAGTGTTAAAATTAGATGTGAATCCAGAGCCCATCTCAGTGTGTATGGTTTGCTGAGTCAGGAAGGAAGGAGGTGTGGCTGAGAAGGAGGAGCTTCATCAGTAGCGTATTTGACCAGGGTAGACTTGTACAACCAGCTCTACACGGACTCCCCCAATCTCAGGAGCATGGAGAAGTAAAGCAGACTTCTCCCAGAAAAGCAGGGGTGTGCATTTCCTGTTTCCGTCACACAGGCTCTGTTCCTTCTGTTGTTCCACACAGACATTTAGGCTTAGTAATTATCCTGAAAATTAGTGATTCTCAATGTAGGAAAAAAGTCCTAAATGAAAAACACAGAGGAAAAAAAAATCACCAAACTTTTCAGGAATACACCTAGCATGATAAATGTGCACTGTTCGTGGAAGCAACAGAAAAGATTAGTATTTATAAAATTTTATCAGCTCAGTGGGGGACCGAATATGAAAACTAGAGCACACAAGTAGAAAATATGTATTCAAATATATATAAGCAGAAGATCACCTTGTTCTTTTCCCTGTCTCTTTATTTGTAATAGTGAGGATTAAATCCATGATCGCACACATGACAGGTAAGTGCTCTACTGCTGAACTATTTCCTCCACCCTCTTTCCACATTTTATTTTGAGACAGTATCTTACTAAGTTACCCAGGCTGGTCTTGAACTCATTCTGAAGCCCAGACAGGCCCTGCTCTTGGTGTCTTTCTTCCTTGGCCTCCAAAGTAGATGGGATAACAGGCCTGTCAGTGAACATTTCTTAATATCTGTGTCGCTGACAAACCTCCTGTGACATGTCAATCTCTGTGTGTTTTGAGTTTAGCTTTCAAGAATTATATGCCTCGGTTTTACTATCATAGTCAAAATGATGTTAAGATAACAGCAATGACTGTTTTTCCCGGGACAAATCTGTCTAGTCAGCTAAGAACTGGACTCACCCAGTCTTGCTTTTCTAGCAGTACTGCTCACTTGTTCCTCTCAGTTACCTCCATGCAAGACACCTGTCACCTCGCACAGTGGCTCTTTTGTCTGACTTTGGCCTCCTGATTTCAAGTTTTTGGCTCCTCAGTGCCTAACTAAAACCTGGACCCATGAATGTAGAAGAATACGGGCTGAGGGGATAAAAAAGGACTTCATACTTCCTCAAGGAGTTTTCTTCAGGAGTCTGGAGTCCATTGTTTTCAGCCTCTTTCATGAGCATTCTGTGGTTAAGGCCCCTCCTCTTCAGTGGACACATGGGCAGAATAATGCTTCCCAGAAAGATCTTCCCCAAATGAAAAAGCATGTGTATTCTAGCTGACCATAAGGACCTAGATTACTGTTGTGGCATTTTAGGAGATCCAACATCATTCACAGCAGCAGGTGAGACAGCCTCTGTAAGTATCTGTTTTCTGTCTTTCTGATATAAGTCTCTCAAGGCTCTACGTTCTAAGTCCACACAAAGAAACACATTTTGTCACTTCTCCTGGGTACTTTCTCCTTGGTCCATAAAGCAGTGAGGTATTATGTACCAATTCCATCTGGAAGCTTCTCTGGGGATACTTGCGCCTCATCCAGAAATATCTGCACTTGGGGACTATTGCCCCTTTTCAGAATTAATGATGCTTTGGTTTGTGTAAAGATTTCCATGAGTGGCCCCCAAAGATAAATACAAGGCTCTGTCACCTTGTTTCAGATTTTGAGGGGAAAGGGGTCTTACTTTATTTGTCTTTTCTTCCTTTATCTACTCTCCAGATCTGGAAACTTAGTACCTAAGACAGTGGAAGTGGTACATTCTGCTGCTGGCTGAGGTTTCTTTGTACAAACTGTGTTTTGAGTTTAGCTTTCAAGAGCCAGCAGCACAAAATGCATTCATGTTTGCTGACCCATGCTCCGTAGCCACGAGACCTGTCTTCTCATCCTGGATGTTGCTGGGCTCCCTCAAAGCCACCTTCATCTATGTTAGGGTAATTCAAGCAGAAAAAATGGGGCACACGGTCTCTAACACATGAGTGTAAGGAATGCTCGGTGAACAGAGTAGCTTCACAGGGTTTGTGTCTCTGTAGATATCATTCAGGATGTACAAATTATTTCATCAAATGACAGTTTTCTTCCCTTAGGAGTTCACTGTGTTAAAAAGTTTTCCCCTCTGTGTGTGTTCCCTCCAATCCTTTCAGACTTTTGCTCCTATCCCATCCAATCACCTGTGCTAGCCCTGCAGATAGACAGACAGACACCACAAACATTCCAACACCACTGCATTGATGGGTGAGGCAGAGTACATCTAGTCCAGTGTACCAGAACCACATATCCACACAAAGACTGCATTACAGGAGAGGGATAATATTTACAAAGTAGATATACTTTGCTCAGGCAAACCTAACTCAAACTATTCACCTACTCATATTAAAAAAATTCACTAAATGTTTTCTATTTTGATGGAAGAATTTTAAAAAGCAGTACATATTTGGAAGAAATATAAGGTCACAAGAAGATAATTTAAAAATATGGTAGAAGATAAATGAGTAGACAATATTAATATCTATTAATGCACAATATAATTTATTAAGATCACAATGATATTAATATATGAGAATACATAGGAGGAATAAAGAGATGGCAAAGGTTCATAAGAATGGAGTACAAAGTACTCTAAGGCAGCCAGCACATAGGCCAGGGCCTTAGAGATTTTGTGTATATGTGTATGTGTGTGTGTGTGTATGTATATATGTGTGTCTATGTGTGTATGTGTATGTGTGTGTATATATTTGTATGTGTCTGTATGTGTGTGTGTATGTGTGTATATGTGTGTGTATGTGTGCATGTGTGTATGTGTATGTTTGTGTGTATGTGTGTATATATGTTTGTGTGTGTCTCTGTATGTGTGTGTGTGTATATGTGTGTGTATGTGTGCATGTGTGTATGTTTATGTGTGTGTGTATGAGTGTGTATGAGTGTGTGTTCCATCTTACTTCCTTCAGATGTCTCTCACTCTCTCATTGAACCTAGATTTCACCATTGTTTATGGTTGTTTACATTTTTCTTGTTGCTTGCTTGGCTCAGCTGGCAGACTGAAAGCCCCAGCAATCCTTACACCTCTTCTGCCTGCATTGCTGGGATTACATGAGTGTTCAGAACCATGCCCATCTTTTTATGTGGCTGCCAGGGATAAGAACTCAGATCTTTTACCCGTGGAGCTATTTCCCAAGACTCTTGTATTTTAGATTGTGAAAATCATCATTTGGACTGTTTCCCAGAAATACACTGTGGCCTGTGCATCCCAGTGGAATGTTCACTTTCAGGGTAAAATGGTTAGCATTGGTAATGGTGCAGAGAGATTTTCTGAACATCAGGAGGGGTGTTCCAGCTGGATGCTGTGGAAGCTAGTGGAGCCTGGAGAACACCCAAAAGCAGCTCCTGTACATGTCCCTCATGAATACTAGGACCAGGATCTGTACTTGTTCCAAACACTGTCACTTCTGAAGAGACTTCTTCAAATTGTTGGAAACATTTATTGCTGTAAATTGTGGTGTTGTGTCCTTGAGGGGAGTTGTTAGTGATAGACAGAAAAGACTTATCGATACAAAATCTTGACCTACTTGACCACAGTTCCTAGGTCAAAGGATGTCATGGTCATGTGAGTACCAAAAGAGGGCCATAGGCCACCGACTGGGAGTGAGGGCAGGCTTCACTTTCATGTTAAAATACAACTGGGAGCAAGCAATCATTGGCAGGGTTTGAGGCTAGAAGATGAGTGAACTAATGAAGAAGGGAATGTTTTCAAATGGAGCAAAAGATACCATAATCATTTTCACCTCGTACTCTGTGAATGTTCATATGTGAATACACCACTCATATTCCTTCAAAATATGCCCACAGATTGGAACTTGCCAGAGTCTGGGAGCTTAGATGAGAATCTGGAGAGCCACAGTACATGCTGAGCCCCTGTGATCAATGACAATCTCTTACAGGCAGAATGGTTGGTTCATGGCTTTACTCAAAATGGAAATGAGCCCAAGATTGTGCCATGGCTTCTGAAATGGGAAAGGCTACCGGCCCTTCTGCAGGGCTTCTGTGGAAGTAAGGCTTTTTATGTTGAGTATGTTTAGGTGACACTATGACAGTAGCCCTGTACAACCGCTTGCAGTGAATTCAAGATGTGCTGAGTTATCACTGAATCCTGCCTTTACTCCCTCAGAGTCAAATGAATGTAAGAAGGCCATGGATTCTGTGTCAGCCTACTATGCCTTTGTTACAACTGAGGAAAGATAGCAGGAAAGCCCCGTGCATAGAGAAGACAGGCGGGTAGGAGAGTCCGGTTCATAACATTGAACTCAGGTGGATTGCTAATCATCACATGCTTCTCTTGATTTCTGGTTCCTTCAACAATTTGTGCTTTCTTATTCTAATGACATGAATGTCAGATGCATGGAGAAGTATGTGAACTGCGGAGCCCTGTGAACTTTCCCTTCAGAAAGTTATTCAGATTGGTGGGCATGGTGCTTTCTCATCAGAGGCTTAGGTTCTCAATGCATAGAAAGCACAAAATCGCTTGCCTTGGCAATGGTCTGAGCCTTGGGCACCGAGTGGACGCAGTACCCAAAAGAGTGGGGCTTCCACCTCATTCCCAGTTGGTATGCCCTCCTTTAAAGAAAACCAAGTTCAGGGACATTCCAAGTAGTTGTTTGCTGGAAGAACTAATAGGAGAAGCCCAGGCAAGCTTACACCCGTGAATCCAGGGATAACTTCCCACCTTGACATGGAGAAGGAGGGAGGGTGTTCCCAAAGACAACTGTCTAGGCTGTGTGTACAACTGGAGAGGAGGATACCTCAGTAATATTGATAACATCACTGGTATGCCTCGTCTACTTTTTGTGGAACATGAAGTGTGAGGCTTTGCGTTATCATACACAAGGACACATGGTCTATACGTTGATGTGGGGAAAAAATCCTGTCTACATAGACACTTACATAGGCTGGGGCAGAGGCTTTCTACTAGAGCACCGTGGCTGGGCATCCTTTAATGGCTATTTAAGTTTCTTCTCCTGGCCTAGGAGTATAGAAAGCATGCCTGCTGCCGTAGTGACAGGGGCCATGAGTGTTTCTGCCCTGGTAACCGATCCACGCCCGGCCAGCCTTTCCATTCCAGGCAACTTCCTAATCCATTCTGATTGCTGGGCCTTATGGATTGCTGCGGCCACCTAGGTTTATGGATGAGGAGCTGAGATGAGAGAGTTCACTCTCCCCATAGTCCATCCATTGTGCTCATATAGACAGAGTGTGAGATGAGCCAATTTAGGTTAAAATATCTCAAACAAATCCTCACAGGTCCTGACGTTCAAGATTGATTTCTTTTCCAGTCAAAATGATTACTTTCCTTGGAGACCTTCCAAGACCTGGACTCTAGAACTGAAACAGATCTGGGAATACAGAGACTTGACAGAGTAGCCAGAGGCCCAAAGTTGCCATAGATCCTGACCATGCACTGGCTAGTGCACTTCATAGTAGGATAACAAGATGGGTATGGCCCAGGCCTGTGGGGATTCAATAAAAGCTTCAGAAGTTCTTGAGATATCAGAGGGAATCTACCACAGTCTATGTGGGAGATAATAGAAGCTCCAGAAGTCCAAGACCTCTAACCACAGTCAGTCTAGGAGAATCAGAAAGTGGTGATTCAAACCTTTAATCCCAGCACAGGGAGTATCCTGGGAGTGGTGACCTACACCCTTAATCCCAACTGAGTCAAGGTCACTTCAGATTATAGAAGGAATTCCAGGCTCCCAAGCAGACAGTGGTGGGGCCATGCCTTAATTTACTGAGAGAGCATTTAAGCTTAAGGAAGGCATAGATCAGGGAGAAGCCAAGCCAAGAATAGCGAGGCTGAGGAAGCTGGAAGACAGCTGGGAAAGATCTGACTGTGGTGTTTATTCCCTCTAGTATCTCCAACTTCTTCAGAGATCTATCTCTGAGTCTCATTTATTCGTGCAACACAGGCCCTTATTGGGTGTTTTCACTCTGCTCACTGGAGGGTCAGGGCCCACCACCCAGCTCCCAAATAATCACATGGAGGCTTATTATTACTTATGAATACCTGGCCATAGGTTGGCTTGTTTCTAGCCAGCTTTTATTAAGTTACCCCATCTACCTTTTACCTCTGGGCTTTTATCTTTTTCTATTCTATATACGTTCTTCTTTCCTACCTTCTTTCTTCCCTTCCTTCCTTCCTTCCTTCCTTCCTTCCTTCCTTCCTTCCTTCCTTCCTTCCTTCCTTCCTTCCTTCCTTCCTTCCCTCCCTCCCTCCCTCCCTCCCTCCCTCCCTCCCTCCCTCCCTCCTTCTCTCTCTCTCTTTCTTTCTTTCTCCATTTCTGATTGTGTATCTGGGTGTCTGGTCCATGATGTCACCCCCTCCTTTTCTTGTCCCTTGATCTTCTTCCCAGATTTATTCTCTTATTCTCTTGGCTCTCCAGTCCCACCTGTCCTTTATACTGCCTTGATATTATCTGTTTATCTCTTTAATAAACCAATAAGGTGTTTTAGGCAGGCAAAGTAATGCAGCTTCACAGAGTAAAACATGCAATGTAAAGGAATACAACACACCTTTGCATCATTAGACAAATGCTCCACAGCATAAATAAATATAACACATTTTCAACTAATATTCTACAATGCCAAGATGTCCTTCATGGTGGGAATTCAAGAGGCTCTTTGTATACTAAGAAGAGCAAACTGTCTTCCAGAAAGATATCTTCCCAATGGGCTTCTCCTATGATCTGTGCAGCCTCATGGCTCTTCCTACTTTGGATATTCATGTGCCATTTTCCACATTTCCTCTGTGATGTCAGAGTGGATGAGCTATACATGACTATTTATAGGAACTTTTTAAAAGGTTCTAATTTTAGCTGTTAAATAAAACAGGAACACAGAGGTCTCTGTGGGAACATTTTAAACACCTGATGAAACAGATGGCTTAGAGGACAAAGGTGGTCCAGTGGGCTTCATCTCATCAGCTGAATCCTTAAGTACCAAGGTGAAGGTTCTTGTAGAAGATGGCTTTTCTTTTAGACTATATTATAGCCTTTCCAAGTGCTAGGTTGGAATTATCTAGTGGCATAGCTTCCTGAATCTCCAGGATGGCGTCTGTCTTATACCCATCCCCGAGCTCCAAGACAGTATCTGCCCTATAGAATAATTCTCCTGAGCTCCTGTGGTTGTTGGAATTGGCCCTTTCCTCTTTCTGCTGCACTTTATTTCTTCTCTCAGGTTATTGTCTAGAGAATCTGGGCTGTTGTGAACAATTGTTTTCCACAGCACCACACCACTCACTGTGGTCTCTTGTCTCAAGGAACCATAGATACAGTGACAGGGGACAACCAGGCCATATCAGATAAGAAGAACTAACAAGGTAACTGGGAGGGAAGAGCATCTTCAGATAGTGACCAATGTGGTGGTTATTTGAGTATTTTTGTCTCCCAATAGAACTCTGCCACTTAGACTTAGGAAGTGAACAAAACTCATAGGACTGGTAAACCACCGAAACATTTGATAAAGAAGGCTCCTCACCCAAGGTTACAGAAGCAGTGAAAAATGCTTGCAGAAGAAGCTCTCTTACAAGCCTAGCTGCCTCAAAGTTCTACAGGAGGTTTAAGAGATAGAACATCGATTCTTCCAAAGCCTATGTGGGATTTTTGGTGAAGCAGCTGCCTTTGAGCTGCCTTGCTCCTCCAAGCAACCCTACACCCACATTCCTATAAAAAAAATCCCAGTTCTTTAAGGTAGACTTGGTTGGAATTGTTTATCTCATCTGCCATATTTGTTCACACCTTCCTAGGAGAAGTGATACAACATGTACTATTGGAACGAATCTATGCAGGTCCAACAATCCCAACAACGGCTGAGCCTGAGCCACCAAAAGATAATCAAGGTCCCACTAACTACTGCATGCCATATTTTTTTCTATTTAAAAGCATTCCCCAACCCCCCATTCCCTCTCTGACTCCCAGATTCTCTGTATGATTATGGCTATCCTTACTGTTGTATGACTGGCTCTCCTGGTCACAGTATGTGCTCAGCTGATGGAGTTAAGAACAAGAATTAATTTATTCATTCTTAATTAACTAGAAGAATTCTGGAAAGAGGAAGGGCAGAGTCATGGATGCCAGCCAGATGCATGTCAAAATGAGGTAGCAAGCCATGAGCCATGTGGCAAAGCTTAACTAGAAATATAGGTTAATTGAAGTGTAGGAGTTAAGAATGAAGGTAGGCTGGAATCTCAGGATGGCAGATTCAGTAATTATGAGTTAGAGAGTGACCCACCTCACAGATGTACCTGTTCATGGCTATTGAAGGATGGCCTTAAAAATGACAAGAGATGGAGAAAAAGGCCCTTGAAGGCCACAAGGATACAGAAAATAGGAGTGATCTGTGGTACTTGGTTTCTCTGACAATTCTGTGGTGACCAGCCCATGAGTGGGCAGCTTCTTTGGGAGCTTCAGCAGGCCATGACCTTGGCAGCTTGAGGGGAGCACCATTGGTTATTTTTCAGGAGATGCCCTAGCTCCAGTTGGCCTGATGCTTTCTCACAATGCTCTATGTTAGGTTTAGGAGGAAGCCACCAATGGAAGGTAGCATTCTTCTCACACATCCCTTCAAGGTCCAACTGATCAACCTGACTCAAGACTAGTCACTATTCTTGGCAACCTGGCTGAAGTGTGCGTGCATGCATGCATGCGTGGGTGCGTGGGTGCATGAGAGCGTGTGTATGTGTGTGTGTCCTGTTCAAAGCCATCCTCACAGGACTCCCAAGAACTAACACCTCTATCATCTTCCTTTGGTGAGAAAATATGTACATGATTTACAGTTCTATTTGGTGTTCTGTATGTTCTTTTCATTGTAGATGTTTGGCCATTCATATTAGTGGGTTAATTTGTTTTATACATGTATTTAGAATCCAATGCTACTGTAGTTTTTGCTCAAACTGTCTACTTTTTCTCGCGAGTTCCCTCTTTCCCTTCCTCCTCCCCTCCCTCCCTCCCTCTGTCCCTTTCATATCCTGACCACAGTTTTCCCTCGCTCTTCTCTCTGTCTTTTCCTCTACCTCCCTTCTGCCTCCCGATCCACTCCTCCTCCATTTCTATTCAGAAAAAGGAAGGCTTTCCATGGATATCTATAAAACATGACATATCGACTTATAGTAAGACTAATCACCTTGTATTAGGCCTGGCAAGATAACTTAGTAGAAGGAATAGGGTCCCAAAAGCCAGTAAAAGCCTTAGTGACAGCCCCTGGTCCCACTGTTAGGAGTCCCACAAGAAGACCAAGCTGCACAAATGTCACATATATGCAGAGTGCTTAGGTCAGTCCCATGCAGGCTCCCTGGCTGCTGGTTCAATCTCTGTGAGCCCCTATGAGCCCAGGTTAGTTGATTTTGTGGGTTTTCTTGTGATGTCTTTGGCCTACAGTCTTCTCCTTTCAACAGGATTCCCCTAGCTCTGCCTCATGTTTGGCTGTGGGTCTGTATCTGTTTCCACCAGTTGCTGGATGAAGCCTCTCTGATGACTGCTAGACACCAACCTATCTACGAGTATAGCAGAATATAATTATGTACTGTGGGATAGTGCTTTGGTAAACTGTAAAGTTTTTTTTTTTTTCATTCAAATTGGTTTAATAAAATGCTGATTGGCCAGTAGTCAGACAGGAAGTATGGGTGGGGTGACCGACTAGGAGAATTTAGGCTAGGAGGAAGGGCAGAGTCATAGATGCCAGCCACTGAGCAAGCAGGACTTGAAAAAATGAAATAATAAGCCATGAGCCACTTGACAAAGCACAAATAGAAATATGAGTTAATTTGAATGTAAGAGTTAGGTAGGATCAAGCCTGAGATAATATCTGAGCATTTATAAGTAACATTAAGCCTCTGAGTCAATTATTTGGGAAGCAGCTGCCAGGCATCTGGGAGCAGGCCATTGGGAGAGATCTGTCATTACAGTTAGGTATCATTACACTGACGTTTTTTCCTACAGTCACATTTCAGTCTCTGGGCCTGACATTCCATGTAGTGTCGGGGTAGACTCACTCTTGTGGCATGAGTCTCAGGCTGGATCAGCCATTGGATGGCCATTCCTACAATCTTTGTGCCACTTTTACCCCAGCACAGGGAGTAGGTCAGAGGTTATATGGCTGGGTTGGTGTCCCAATCCCTCCACTGGAAACCTTGCCTGGTCACAGGAGATGGCAAGTTCAGGTTACATATCAGCTATTACTAGGAGTCTTAGCTGGAGTCATACTTGTTGATTTCTTGGAGTTTTTCTTACACCAGGTTTCTCACTGACCTGCAAATGGCCCTATGTCCAGTTGGTTCTTTCAGTGCTCCCCTCCTCCTCCTCCTCCTCCTCTTCCTCCTCCTCCTCCTCCCTATCCCCACCTGATCCCTGTTACAATGTGTTTTCTTGGTCCTGGGCAGCCAGAGGCCCAGACTCACAGACTCTGCAGCACCAGACCTCTTAGCCTCCTGCTACTGTTCAGGCCCCCAGAAATGACTCAGACGCTTATATTAACTTTATGCTGTTTGGTCTATGGTTTAGGCACCTTGCTAGCTAGCTCTTACATCTTAAATCAACCCATTTTCATTAATCTGTCTGCCACATGACTGTAATAGATGGGCACCCCTAGACACCCCAAGACCACGGCTAATGACCACTGTTAACTTTAAAGAAAAAGAGAGTTTAATGAATATGAATGATATACTGGTACACACATATGTGGGCTGGAGGCACTGTGGAAGCCAAGAGCACCAAATGCTTTCAGAGTAGAATTCTTATACCACACTCTGGGTAAGGGAGGGGTACATCTGGTTCATGAGATAGAAGTTGTAACAGTTCTCATGGTAGGGCTTTCCTGGGTGGCCCCACCCAGGTTGTTATATCAGGAATGCAGTCCCAGGGCCTTATCTCGAGTGAAGTCCAGAAGGTCGAGCTGCTGACCAGGTGGGTCCCAAGAACTCAGTTGAGCAAGCTGCCATAAATCCTGTGAACAAGGCTTTTCCGAGAATCTGAGCCCTGAACAAACTTACATCTAATTTAGTGATACAACGGAGCTGGAACTCTGTTCTGAGCAAGCTGCCATTTAACAATGGAACCGAAACTCTTGTCAACCTTGGCTAGTTTCAGAGACCTCAGGAAGGTAGTTGAGGGGAAAGAATCAAACAGGATTTTTCTATCTTCACAGTGGTCCGTGGCTCACCTGTGTTCCTTACATGTTGCTCCTTTGGGCTTCTGGCTCCTTCTGTCTCTGACTCCGCCCCTGCTCCTCCTACCTATTCTGGTTCCTCCTCCTACTTTTTCTGTGGTGCCTGTCATGGGCTAAAACAGCTCCTTTATTTAAAGATTGCTATTCACAGCATACAGAAAGGCATTTCCACATCAGATCCCTCATGTTTCTATCCCACCAACCTCAAGTTCACCCATGATATTGCTTCTATTTCCTCTTGCCAGGGAGATCCCAGTGTCCTCCTTGGGCTTTCCTTTCCTTGTTAGTTAGACTCTTTAGGTCTGTGGACTGTGTATGGTTATGCTTTAATTTACAGCTATCCACTTACAAGAGAGTACATGCCAGGTTCGTCTTTCTGGGTCTGAATTATCTTATTCAGGATGGTTTTTTTTTTCTTGTTTCATCCATTTGCCTTTGGATTTCATGATGTCATTGTTTTTAACAGCTGAGTAGTACTCCATTGTGTAAATATACTACACTGTATAGCTCAATGTGTCCTCTGGATACATGCCCAAGAGTTGCATAGCTGAATCTTGAGGTAGATCAATTTCCAGTTTTCTGAGAAACTGCCATGTTGATTTCCAAATCAGCTGTACAAGTTTTCACTTCCACCAGCAGTGGAAAAGTGTTCTCCTGCTTCACATCCCCTCCAACATGAGCTGTCATCGTGCTTCTGATGTTAGACATTCTGACAGGTATAAGATGGAATCTCAGAGTTGTTTTGATTTGCATTTCCCTGACAGCTAAGGATGTTGAACATCTCCCTTAAATGTTTCTTGGCCATTTGAGATTTTTCTGTTGAGAACCATACACCATTTTTAAAATTGGATTATTAGTTTTTCTGAAGTCTAGTTTTTTGAGTCCTTTCTATATTTTGGAAATTTGCTCTGTGTACGACATGGAGATAGTGAAAATGTTTTCCCATTGGGTAGGCTGATGTTTTGTCCTGTTGATGGTGCCCTTTGATTTACAGAAGCTCTAAAGTTTCATGAGTTTAAATTTATTAATTGTTGATCTTAGTGTCTGTGCTATTGGTGTTCTATTCAGGAAATTGTATCATGTGTCAATGCATCCAAGGCTATTTTCCACTTCTTGTTACAGCAGGTTAAATGCATCTGGATTATGCTGAAGTCTTTTATCCACTTGGACTTGAGTTTTGTGCAGGGCAATAGATATGGATCTATTTGCATTCTTCTACATGCCAGCATTCAGTTATACCAGCACCATTTGTTGAATATATTTTCTTTTTTTCATTGTATAATTTTCACTTATTGGTAAAAAATCAGGTGTCCATAAGGTTTGTGGATTTACTTCTGTTTTTCATTTTATTAATTCACCAAACTCTTTTAATTTCTTCTTCTTTTTCTTCTTCCTCTTCTTCCTCCTCCTCCTTCTCCTCCTAGCTATGAGGCAGAGCTTGAAATCTGAGCTGAGATGGTGATATTGTACAGGATTGTTTTAGCTATCTTGAATATTTTGTTTTTCCATGTGAAGTTGAGCATTGTTCGTTCAAGGTCTGTAATGAATTGTGTTCAGATTCTAAAGGGAATTTCATTGAATCTCTTGATTGCTTTTTATCAAGGTAGCCATTTTTACTATGTTAATCCTAACAATACATGAACATGAGAGATCTTTTCATCTTCTGATATTTTATCCATTTTTTTCTTTAAAGACTTGAAGTTCTTGTCATACAGGTCTTTCACTTGCTTGGTTAGAGTTACACCAAGATATTTTATATTTGTTGTGGGTATTGTAAAAGGTGTCGTTTCCCTGATTTCTTTATCAACACATTTACCATTTGTACAGCAGATGGCTACTGATTTTTTGACTTAATCTTGTATCCAGTCACTTCACTACAAGAAAAGAAGTTCCCTGGAAGAGGTTTTGGGGTTGCTTATGTATATTATCATATTGCCTATGAATAATGATACTTTGACTTCTTCCTTTTCAATCTGTATCCATTTGATCCCCCTTAGCTGTCTTATTGCTCTAGCTAGATGTTAAAGTACTATATTGAATAGATATGGGGGAGTGGACAACTTTGTCTTGTTCCTGATTTAAGTGGAATTGCTTTGGGTATCTATCTGTCCATTTAAGAAAGTTGGCTATCAGCTTGTTATATATTGCTTTTTATTATGCCTAGGTATGTCCTTTTTATCTCTGATTTCTCTAAGACTTTCATCATGAGGTGGTGTTGGATTTTGTGAAAGGCTTTTTCAGCATCTAATGAGATAATCTTGTATCTTTTTCTTCCGTTTGTTTATATGGTGGATGACACTGACAGATTTTTATATGTTGAACCATCCCTGCATCTCTGTGATAAAGCCTGCCTGATCATGGTGGATGATATTCATGATGTATTCTTAGACTTGGATTGGTGATACTTTATTGAGTATTTTTGAGCCCATGTTCATAAAGGAGAGTTGTCTCTATTTCTTTTTTTTTTTTTTCTGTTGTCAAGTCAGAGATATGGAAGGATCCACAAACTTGCAGTGTTATTCTTGCACAGGGGCCATGCTGATCTTCTCTGTATTTTTTAGTATATGGGCTGCCAAAGTGAACACTCTTAGAAGTTTATAATTGTTTCCTGAATTTAGGTGTGTGTTTTGTATCCCAGGAAGGTTTGCCTCAACCCCTGGAGTACAAAGCTACTCCTTACTCCTGGTATTCCAAGCTTGCCCAACCAGGCCTTGCATACAAAGTTAGAATATCAATTAAAAAACCCCTGGAGATTATAGGAAAAATTACAGTGAGCACTGTAAGAAGCTGCAAAGCTGTGTCCTAGCTACCCAAGCCCCTTTGCATTCCTACAAGCCTCAGCATACTGTTGTTTTCAGCCCTATGTAGTATTTTGCTGTCAGTGTTTTAAATTTGAGGCATTGTAATAGTTGTTGAGGTATGAATCTTGTTTATTTTATATTTCTCTATTAATAAATAACATTAAATATCTTTTTTGCAAAATTATTTGCCATTTGTCCATCTTTGGTGAGGTAGAATGTATTGTTTTCTGGTTTATTGCTGAATTTTAGGAACTCTCGGTGTATTTTGAATACAACTCTTTTATTAGAAAATCATTTTCATAAATTTTTTTTGCTGATATTTGGAATCCCACTTTCCTTCCTTTATTGTGGAAGAAATGAAATACGGACAATGTTAAGTTTCCAATAGAAAAAAACCTCATCAATTAACATAAACATTAGACTTCTTTTATTTGTGTTTGTAGTTATAAACGTAGAAAGACCAAGTATGCTTCTTTTTCTGTTTACACTACATATTCTTTTAAGCATGTGGTGTTTCTGTGTCCTGTTGTCCACTGCTGGTCAATGGACTTTCCATACTCATTTCTTAGAACCTTGGTATTCTTTCCTGTAAGTTCAGGAAAGAGTTCTTTTTTGGGGGGGGGGATCATCTACACCAATGGGTCATATTGTATTCATTTTTCCTTTTGCATCTAAGTCTTTTCTTTTTTTGTCTTACTGTACAGGAGAGCACAGCTGTGACAACACTGAACAGAACAGTGCTAGATGACACTCTTGCTTTGCTCTGTCTTAAGGAACAGTATATAGAATTTTCATACTAGGAGTTATGTTAATAACTGGGAACTTCCTTATAAAGCCACCACTACATTTATTCTCTGCCATCATTTATAAGATTTCTATCTTCAGTGTGTGTTGGATCACCCTGGTTCTTTTTCTGTATCAAACAGTATGAATGTGTGCATTAATGTGACTTCCTACCTCACATCATTATCTGATAGCTAACACTGTCATTAGTCTGTAATTATATTGGTTTGTTTCAGCTGTCAACATGACACACCTAGAATCACTTGGGAAGTGTCCCACTGAGGAATTATCTTGAGCAGGCTGGCTTGTGGACATGTCATTGTGAGGATGGCCTTGAGTGTAACTGAAATGTGAAGATCCACTGTCAAAGAGGATGGGACCATTCCATAGGCTGGACTCTGACCTGTTTAACAGTAAGGAAAGCTAAGTGAGAGCAAATATAGAGGTAGCTTGGCCACATTTGTTTCTCTCTGCTTTTGACTGTATGTTTGATGTAACCTGTTGCTTGAGCTCTTGCCTTGGCTTCCACAAAAGGATGAGATGTCACTTCAAACTATGAACTAATCATTTTTTCCTGTACACTGTTTTTAGTCAGGGAATTTTATAACAGCAACAGATATGAATCCAGGTTAGAAATAAATCAGAAATTAAAAAAAAACAACAACTTTGGCCTTTATCATTGTGGGCATTCTGTGTGAATGTCTGTTGTCAGCTGTAGTTTTAAAAACTAGAACTCTATGACCTGGCACTTTCTATGTCTCCATGACACACTTGACTCAGCTGTCTGTTTTCTGTGTTGACACTAGTGGACAACATACAAATTCATTGTTTTGCTCTCTGATTCTGGTGATAAGAGATTTATAACAAGGTTAATACACGAATGAGGTGGCTTGTTATCTATGATGTCACATTACTCTGAAGAACTGTCATCCATCTATTAATACACAGCTAAATTAATTACTCATAATTTTGGTTAATCAGATATGCTTTATTTTTTACAAGCGATAAAGAATAAAAAACATGGCTTTGTCAATATGAAAACTAACTCTTCCTTTTGCTACCTTTTCTTCTGTCCCCTGTAAGAACATGTTTGGTATAGTTTTGGTGTCTTTCTCAAGCAAAAATGAGCAATCCAGGTTGATGGTGCAAACCCTTTGACATGATTTCCACACAGCAAATAATTCCTTTCTCAGGATGGACAATGGAAACAGTCTAAGGACACCAGAGACCAGGAACAACCTAAGGGCATCCTGTCAGTAAGTCTCTGGGCTGCTCCTGACTCCAAAGAGGTGAAAACTGGCTTTTTACACAAGCTGACTTTAGTTCAAGGAACTTCCGCAAAGATCTTATTGCTTTGCAAAACACAAACTTATTGATGGTACCACATTTTTTTTTTCCTAATCCTCAACAGTAGTATAGAAAAATCTACTGAACTAGTTTACACAAAGAGATATTTAAAATATGCTAGTGCAAGTGTACACATAGGAAGTTTGGGAAAGATTCAGTGTGTCACATGCTGTCACAGTAAACCACGCTCTGTTATCCGTCTTCACCAGCTCTCTCTTTCCTAGAATTTCTGTTTCAGAACACGAAACTCAGAGCAATCCAGAGACATTTTGTGTCTACTGGGGGCTCCCATGGCACTCTTGTTTGACATCAGAGTTTTAAGAAGACATCCTTACACACGCCCATGTAATTGTAAGCACATTTCTACAGTTTAATATGCTATTGACTGAGAAGGCATGGTAATGAATACATGTACATTCTATTTTTAAATTAAGTGAACTCTAATTTTCTGGTATAATTTATGTTTCTAAGAGGATAAAAACAGCTTACAGTGGAGTCCAAGGAGATAAAAAAATGACTGGGGATCAGGGATTATCCCTCATCTGTACTTCTCAAGGTCTTAGATTGAGCAAACAAGCAAAATTAAAAAGCACAGGACTGATACTGACTTACAAACTTTTAAAATTTGCTCAATTAGAATCTTAAATACACTCCAAACATGACATGTCATGATTACTGCCACCATTACAAAAATTAACGGTTTTTCATGCATTTCTTCTTATATTTCCTACATTTCTACTGACCAGGAAGAAATCAGTCTTGTGTTGTTAGCCTTGATATCTCAGAATCAACACACTGCTTTTTAAAAGTCACGTCTCTCAGGGTGGGGAGAACAAAACCTCAGGGTCAAGTGGTTGCTTTGTGTCTGTTGACTCAGCGTGTGCTTCTGATTGTGTAGCACGGGAGTGTTTCTGAGTGTGCCTGAACGCAGTATGTGTGGGATGGGATGTGATTTGGGGTGGGATGTGATGTCTATGAATCATCATCATACAATGTGTGTTAGGGTGTGATGTGATGTACAGTCTCAAGTAGCCCTCACAGAAGCCTAGCTTCTCAGCTTTAGTGACAGTCCATGCCCACCTGGATAGTAGCTTCTATAGGACACTCCTTCCAGATAGAGCCCCAGGCAGCTTGTGCTTTGTACAGTGTTCAGACTAAAAGGGGATTTTGGTGACCAGAAATCAGTCAGAACATCCATTGTTCCTGTTGCCTGTGTTGAACACAACTCCTTGTGTACCTGCAGATTCTCCAGAGGAAAGCCATTTTAGGTTTGAGAGACTCTTTGGGGCAATGGAGGATGTCCCTTGTAGATTGGACTGTGTGTTTCTGACAGAAAGAACCTTCATTTAGTCTTACAGAGATGGGAAGAAATGGTACATGGACTTTAGAGATGAGACTCTATGAAACATGAAGACAGGACTTTGCAAAGGCTGTCACGTGTCACACTGTGCTTGCTGTGTATAATTAAACAGAGGTCCAAATGAACATTTTTTTTTCAGTGATGGAGGCTGTTGATGGTCAGAAAAACAAAGCAGAGCCAAAACTGTGTCCAGGCCACTCCTGCATGTTGCTTTCAGGATGAACTTGTTTTGGCCAAAGGGACAAGGTCTTACATTCTAAGCTGCCAACCCAGGTCCAGGGTAGGGTTGGGTGTGTTGGGGAATTGTCCCTTGACTGAGGTATTAAGTTTGTTTCTAGGTTAGGTGTGGTCAGTATCATGAGGGGAAGTCTGTATAAACTGTAGAGTGACAGTGACTAGGACTCTATAGTGGAGCCGGCTTAGAGCTGCTGAGAATTCCAGGGCTTCCTGAGATAAGGCTGGAAGAGGTTCTCCAAACACAGGGTCAGGGGTCCAGAGAACTGAAAAGTGTGTTCTGTTAATGTAGGGTGGGCCCTATCCATTGATCATTATGTGCACGGGACCTGCTTATTTCCCAGATCTCCCTCATATTCTGGAACGTAGAGACTGGTCCCACAGCTTGATCTCTTGACACTTGCTCATATCACAACTACAGCCTAATTTCCTCCCAGCTCCCACAGACAAGTTGTCTGCATAAAATCTGAACAAGCTGATATGTCCTTGACCCTGATCAACTGCAGTACAGCCTGGACTAAAGTCCTGATAGTGCAGGAAATGTAGCTAAGCTCGGATCCCTTCTTAGCACAGAGTGACTGTGTCTCAGATGCTAACAGCATTGACAACAGCCTCAAGATCATCTTGCAGTTCAGGCGACATGTATTTCAAGAGGGTTGCTGTATGAAATTAATAGGATTACAGATAATCCCTCCAAAGGAGAAGGCTCAGCTCTGAAAACTGACTGATATATTTCGATAGCACTCGAACATTCTCTCTCACAAAGATATTCGGCTTCTTTGAGCTGTGGGCAGCAGCAGGGCCTCCATCTTTGGACAGGTGTATCTATAACTCCATCAGAAGTTAGCATGATAGAGATTATGACTTAAACTGTCTCCTACCCATGTGAGTTCTGTGTGGGCTTGAAAAAAAAATACCAGGGTTAAACTGCCAAAGTTTTAAATAAAAAAAATTGATAAATAAATGGCCAACATGAAAGAGGAGGCCGACTTTACAATTTTATCAACACCGTTTTCCTTTCCTCCATTTTCTCCCCATCCACCTCTTCTCCCTTCTGCTCTCCTTTTTCCATTCCAATCCCAACTGTTCTTCTTCTCCTCTTTACTTGCTGCTTCTCCCATCTTCCAGTAAGTCACAAGTATCTTTCTCATTTGATAAAACTTCATGGTAACAGTTTTGTAATCCAGTTTTGCAAAGTTTAAATATAAGTAGTGACGCGGTCCCATGCTATTGTTGCCCAGAGTAGATACACCTACTCTCTGTCACTTTCTTGTGGCCACACTGTCCTTTGAGAACTGGGGGCATGTATAGATACTTCTTTGCTGAAGTTCATAGACAACCCCATCTGATATGTGATCCATGTGAAAGTGTCATTTAACCCCTCAAAAGGGTTGTTACCCTCAGGTTGAGAATCATTGTCCTTGAGGGAGGTGAAATAATCTTTTCTGCAGCGAAGCTTCTTTAAGGCAGAAACTAAACAACTTAAATAATTTCAGGAAGTCCCTGAAACCAACCAGATTCACTAGGCTTATCCTCCCATAAGAATAAAGACTACTTAAGGTCAGACAAGCCAATAAAACAAAACAAAACAAAACAAGAAGACTTGGACAAGATGCCTACAAGAAGCAGAGGCCAACCTAGAAGAAATAAAGGGCAGTGGACTCTCCTGGAAAAAGCAGTTTTCAATTTGTTCATCAGCCTGCAAGCTATACATTGTGCTCTAGGTTCCCAGTTTCTGTGAACTATCTGTCAACTATGCTGGAGTGTGCTCTGGTGATACAGCTGTGTTCAGAGTCATTTCTGTTTTTATAAAATGTCACCCACATTTTCATGTGGAGCTCCACTAATACTGGTTGGTTTGCCAAGCTGGACTTTTGTGGTGTACATACTTTGGCCTGTTACCAGCTCCTTATCTGGGGTTAATAGATGTTCACATCTCCTCATAAATAGTGTCACACAATGAAATGTGTATATATGTACATATATATATATATATATATTGTGTGTGTGTGTGTGTGTGTGTGTGAACAGGTGAGGAGAATTACTAGAAGAAGAAGAGGGCTCAGGAGAGTCCTTAAAATATTTGTAGAGAAAGTTTCTTATATCCCATGGGTGTTAAGTATCACCTCACATATTCTTAACCACTTCCTTCCTATGATAAAACATAATCAACACTAAAAACCTTCACAAAAAGAACTAACCATTGTGGCCTTCATGTCCCTGCATGGTGCTTGTAGATCCTGGCTTTTTATAAACCTGCTGTGGCTCTAGAGATGTCTTGCCTAGGCCACTGTATACACAGGTTCTTTGTGAGGATCAGAGTTTTCTCTTTACAGAGAGGATCATGGGTCTTCCTAAGAACAGTCAGTGACAGCAAGGGTTGAAGTCTTTTAAAACTCTCTTTTTTAGGCTGCTTAGTAAAAGAACAAGACAATTCAAATTACCCCTCCAGTTGGAAATATAGAAATTATGGTCTTATTGTAACAGAAGTGAGTATGTGGAATCTTTCTGCGTTGCTTTCTTTATTCTCTCATTTTGAACTGTTTGGGGGAAGAAAGCAGAGCACTAAATGAAGATCTCAAACACATGCTTTCTGCAACACTTGCGTGTAAAAAATCAAATCAAACAACTTTTAATAATACAAGACTGCCAGAGGAAAATAAACCTGGAGCCGCTTCTGCAAAATAAAAAAAGCAATTAGCCACTTTCTGATGCTCTTTCTTAGGAATGTACCTCAGGAAACCAAGTGACATGAAGCAGAGAAAAAAAATACAATTCTTTCTAAAGAAAAAAAAATAAGAGCCTATAACCATGAAAGTGGTGGAAAGGAGTACTTAGTCTAAAATACAGCTGCCACTTTGGCTGCAAAGTTCTATTTGCAGAGGGGAGCCAGGGACCTTGACTGCTAACCACCAGGGCCAAGTGTTTAGTGACTCAGTCTTCACAAGCAGGTGAGGATGTCAGATAAGGAAGCAGACAACTGAACGACCCTTGAGAAAGCCTGCTGATGTTGACCCTTGTTCCATATTCATGTTGTTGTGATAATACTAGGGCCAAAAACAACTTGCCGAGGACAGGATTTATTTCATCGTATATGCCCAGGTCACACTTTATTATTGAGGAAAGGCAAGGCAGAAGCAAGACAGGATTCCAAAGGAGTGCTTCTTACTGACTTTGTTCTAAGGCTCTCTGGCTCCGAGGACCATGCTAATGCAGACTTATCCTACAGCCCAGGACCACCTGCTTCAGGATGGTGCTGCCACACTGTGGGCTATGTCTTCCTGCAGCAAGTTGAAATCATGAAAACTATCCATGATATAGCCACAGACCAATTTGATATAGGCTGTCCCATAATTGAGGTTTACTTGACAGGTGACTGTAGGCTGTGTCAGATTGACAATCATTGCTAACTAGGAAAACTGTTTTTCTCTAATAGACAGTTACCGTGCAACTATGTAGAATTATAATATCTAGAATTATAACTTAAATTTCACACCGAAGAACAGGCTTTTAAAAGGTAAACTTGGAGAATGAGTGCAGACCCATACTTCATCATCAATTTGTTTGGCTCATTCTCAACTTTGTGTGTCTCCTCATGTCCTTCCAAGATGAGCCATACCAAGGAAGACCTATGGATGTGACTTCCAAGTGTTTGCCCTTGGCTGAGAATTAGATGACAATCTAATGACTTGGCTTTGGATTATCTGGAGTCTATGCTTCTCATGCAGACCCAAACATAAAGATCCTAAGTAGAGGCTTTTTATCCAAGGCCATGTTTTGGTCATTAAGCAAGATTAGATGACTCACAAACTCAGAAACAAGCATCCTACCCACTGTGGCTTTAACAGTGGGGGTGATTGCCAGATTCCCAGGTTTCTGAGAGAGGAAACTTTATCTATAAACAATATCAAATGTTTCTGGGTTATTTTTAACTTACAGATACACAAGACTAAAGTCAGCCAATGTAATTTTAAATCATGCGTGTTTTCACTTTAAACATTGACACTTTTTATTTTAAATTATTGAAGCTGGGGACTGGAGAGAAGGCTCAGTTGTTCAGAGTATGTGCTTCTCTTGCAGAGGACCTGAGGTTGAAGTCCAGCGCCTGTGTCAAGCAGCTCACAGCCATCAATCAAACTCCAGGAAGTCTGATGCCAATGGCCCTTTCAGGTACCAACACATTTATTCACACACACATGCACCTCTACAAGCACTCACATAACAGAAGAATGATACTTGGGCATTTGATCGACAGCTGTCAGGATCTTCCAGTGTTCCTGGCTAACTTGACTGGGGTGTTGCCAAGAAATGTTGCCACTTAAGCTGTCTTGTCACAACAGTCTGGCTGCTTTGGAGACTTCAGAGATTTTATGAGGCCATGCTGTGGCTACCTGAAACATTGTTGGCGTAGATGCTGCTGTTATGACTCCTGGGTTGGGAGACCTTGCTCTGGCCACAAGTACTGTGAGTAATAAAGTAATAAATATGAGTGTCTTGTGTCTCCACAGTACTTCAGGCTATTTGGGAATGGGGCAGCTAGGTCATAGGGTAATTTTATTCCCCATTTCCTCTCCATACTAATTCCCTCACTGACTCTACCAGTTATGATCTCATCAACAGTGCTCCTTTCTCTCCCATCCTTACCAACATCTGTTGTCCTTTATTTTCTTGATGGTGGTCCTTCTGACTGGGGCCAGACTACAGTGCAGTGTTGTGTAAATTTGCATTATCCTGGTGGCTAAGGATGTTGGACATGTTTTGGCCAATCATAGTCCTTCCCTTGAGGACTTTCTGTTCAGCTCATTAGTCACCTTATTGATTGGATGATTTGGGCTTTTGTTTATATTTTTTTAAATTTATTTTTGGTGTTTAGGTTTTGGAGTTAATTATAGATTCTAGATATTAATTCCCATCAGAGGAATAGTTGGCAAATATCGCATTTGTCTTTTTAGCCATGTCTTTTCTCTTGCGTATTTTCTGTATTGTATACAAGTTTTCTGATTTTGTACAATCCTGTTTGTCATTTCGGAATGTTATTTTCTGTGCTTCTGGGGATCTTTCTGGAATGTCCTTGTTTATGCCGGCATCTATTTGTGATCCCAAAACCCCTCTCCCCCCCAATATTAATTTCTTAGGGTATTTTCTCCCATTTTCTGACTTTTACACTCACGTTAATTATTTTTTTAGTCATTTTGCTCAGATTTTCACCCATGTTTCTGAATCAGCTGCCATTTCCTTGAGATCACTGAATTTCATCTGTATATACAAAATGACTCATTTTTCTTTTCTAATGATGTCTTTTGATGGATGGTTTACAGTTTGTTGGCCCCTGCGGCTTTTAATGAGATGTGTACATTCATTAGAATCCTTCTTTCCCCATGTGTAATTCTGACATATTTCTGCAGCTGTATTTTCTAAGGTCATGAAACTACTAGTCTCTTCTTTGGTATCATTCTGTCTCTTCTTCTGGTTCCCCTGATTGGAGGCTCTTGTTTTCCTTGTACTAGCTGTGGTTTCAGGCACACCCCTTATTGACTCTCTAACTTTTTTGTACCCCAAGCAAGTTATCTCCTACATGAGGCTCTTTTACATACACATGACTGTGGGTATCTCCAGAGGCTAGGAAGGGACATCAGATCCCCCGGAGCTGGAGTTATGAGTAATGTGAGCTATCCAAAACCAGTGACTGGAACCAAACTCTGGTCCTCCGCAAGAACAGCAAGGGCTCCTTATCACTGACCTATCTCTTAACATCAGATTTATTTATTTTTAATCTTAAATTTCCACTAGTTATTTTTTCTCTGCTGAGAATTTTTATTTTCCCTGTTTTTTGCACATATTTCCTTTGTTGTTTGTAGGAAGCCATATAATAATCTTCCTAATACTACATCTATCTATGCCAAATTCTGCTTTGCATATCCTGCCAAGCATTTCCATTTATGTAACTAACTCATCACATTTTCCTTGTTCTGTGTATTACAATTATTTGGGCACACATCCTAGTTTCTGTGGGTGTCAGGAGATGCAGACCCTGGAGGAGCCTCTAGAATCTACTGGAAAGTAGTATTTATTTTTTACTTGTTGGGAACATATCATCTGCTATTGATGGTATTCACGGATCAGGTCAGTACTTCTAGCCTTTGCATTATTTGGTTTATTAATAGATTGGCTTTTAAATTTTTAGTTTTCTCTTCTTTTATAACATAATATAAAAATATTTGTAAGTTTCCACAGTAAAGTTAGAAGCAGTAAATAGACACTACCTCCTTCACTTTTTCTAAATCAACTCTATTGTTCATGGTTTGTCTCCTGCCTCCATTTTGTTTCATTACTATAACTATTTATTAGCATATGCCCCGTTTACTAGATAAAGAACAGCATATTGTGTATCCTTTTTATTTTCATATTGACTAAATGACATTTAGCCCTGTGCAATAATTTGCATAATCATGGCATATTATTGAAAATATGTGATTATGTCAATAATTGCTCCTATTCCCTCATGAATACCAACTTAAATGGATCAGTAGCTTGTCTTATTAAATTATTTAATGTGTCTGAGACTAGTATTATGTTATGGTAATAGGATTTCCTTTGTCTTCTATGAATTGAACTTCTGGAGTTAGCACTGAAATTTTGGTTTAAAGTACAAAAATTGTTTTGTTACTTATAACTCATTCTATTAATGTGGTAGTTTCGAAACTAGGACCTGGAATTCTTTGTTTAACTCTGACGTCCTTTTTCTTCACCTGCCCCCACATTATTCCTTTATATCAACCCACACTTCAATGTACAAAGCTCAGAGGCCACAGGCATCAGCATATGGCTATGACAGGTCTCAGCTTGGAGTCACAGGCTGAGTCCTTCCTATCTTGTCTTTACAGGAAGATAGAGATACGAATCTTGGTATACGTAAGATGCTGGATAGATGTTGTGCTGAGGGTCAAGGTTCTGAAGTTCTGGTGCCTGAAGACAATGGGCTTTCCCACTAGACAGCATCTTGCTGGCAGTCGGCCGTTGTGTTGAGAAATAGAAGGAATTTCTCCGACCTTATTGGCGAGCATATGGCGGGCTCTGATTTCCTCCCTAAATCAGATGATATTACTAGAACTGGGTCATTATGCACACATTGTAATCTATCGTTAAGCCCAACAAAGTAATATTTAGCTAGGGCTTTAATTGTGCTACTGGGATTTATCTCTGCTTTTCAAAAGAAAAAAAAAAAAGTCAAGCAGAATAGAGTGTGGGGGGAGCAGTGAATTTTACATTTTAAGAAAAGAGGTTGCCATTTTTGACAAACAATGCTGTGACTGAGCAATTACTTATCCTGATAAGGGTGGAGTCATGACCGTAGTTGATTGCCAGAACTGGGAATCTGCTATTGAGAAGAGCTGACATTGTGCCCCTGGACTGCTGTTTGGTAAATCATGCTTCATTGAGAAGTTTGGTTCAAATTAACACAATGAGGTTGAGTCTTCATCATTTTCCCATTTGAAATAAATCTATTTTAAATGCATATCTTCCTTATTCATTTCTCTAGGCTCTTTCTGTGAATGTGTGAATGTCCTTTTTCTCCGTGCTATGAGGGCATTCAATTTTTTGTGTGAACATGCGCGAGTGTATGTGTGTATGCATGCTCATGCATGTAGGTGCAGGCACATGCATCCTATGGAGTGTGTTTGGAAGTCAAAAGATAGCAACATTTGGTTGTTAGTCACTGCCTTACCTCTTTGTTTGGGACAAGGTCTCTTTGCTACTTTGCAGGCCAGACTGGCTGGCCTAGTAGCTTCTGGAAATTCCTTTGTCTCTGCCTCCTACTTCCCTATAGGTGTACTAGGATCACAGAAATTTGCACAGTTGCATCTTGATTCATGTGAGTATTGGGATTGGAACTCAGGTTGACAGTCTTGCATGTGAGCATTTTTGCCCAGTGAGCCTTCTCACCAGCCCCCAACCTTTCACTTCTTAGTTGCTTTTGTTAATCATATCCAGGATAAAATTGTGCAAATCTGCCCAGTGTGTTTTGTTTTGTGATTGTACCTTTAGCTGAACCTAAGGCTTAATCTATTCAGGAAGGCTGAAGGTGTCCCAAGAATGCTTGTTGGCGTCTGATCTCCTCAGACTACAAGTCACCTGCAGTCTAGGGTCTTGTCTTCGGTGAGCACCTAGACATGGTAGTATGAAAGACCCCTTATTGAAATGTTCTCTGTTGGTAGAAGGGGCCTAAGAAATTATAAATGCCACTCTTCTGACCTTGGAAGTGTCTTCTCTTCGGCCTCTTCTTTAGAGAACCCACTCATCTCTGTCATCTAGAGATGAAGACCTGTCTCCTCTACTTTCAGGATTAGCAAACATGTAACAAACAAGCAAGATATTAGCCAGCATCTTAATAGACACAGTGGATAATGAATCCTGGTACATAGTTAAAGCCTTTTCACAATTAAAAAGATTTATGAGCTAAGCCGCTTCATGGATGCCTGAGGACTAGGGAGTCACAAGTTCCTATGGAAAACAGATAGGCTAAGCATGAGAGTGTGTCTGCAGCTGGATGTGACCTGGGAAAGACATTTTGCAGCAGGCATTTGGATTTTTTGCCTGTATCTGTAATGACATGACAATGACATGCCTTTTATGGGCGTCACTATCTTCCCAGCTTCGTGGCAAGCAGAGGTTCCATATGCCCATGTTTTGACTTGGGGTGGCCACATGCAAACTAGCTAGTGATAAAGGTGGGTGACAGTTCCAAAGTTTCAGTTTCTGCCTCATGCCCAAGCTCAGCTGAGACCAAATAGCCCAGGCTTGTTTTCGGCTCTGCACACAGCCCATCTTTAAAGACCCTTTACATAATGCTAAGCAGAATGTTGAGATCATTCAATATACTCTCAGAGAAGAAAACAGCATAGAAATCAGCAGGAAAATTGCCAGGAAAAGATTGTAGGTGACTCAAGATTTGGGATAAGAGACCTGGAGGAAAGATCAGTGATATTTTCTATATTCAGTTTAAACTGGGATTCATCACAGAGACAAAAGTAGATACAAATAATAATGAGTTTTCTCCACAGCACACACCTCCATGCGTAGACTTAGCATTCTGCCTAGAGGTGGTTCGCTGGCATTTGTCTACATATAGCAGATTGCTAATGGGGATCCCAGCAGGGCTCTTGGGCACAGAAGTATTTCCTGGGAAGGGTTGGCTCCACTTTGGTGAAAAATACACAGATGTTTCTGATAATGACAATTATGAAATATTTCGGAAATTCTCAAGGCTCTGCTATAAGGCTCTACAACTCAGTTCTGTTTTGGAAGGTCTTAAGAATGTCAGTCTAGGAAAAGAAAATGGCCTTGGGTTACAGACAGGAAATGAAGACACAGAGGCATGGCCTTCTTGGACTTCAAGCTGTTTTAAAATTGGTTCTCTCTCTCCTTCTCCCCCTCTCTCTCTGCATGCACATTTGTGTATGTATATGTTTGCATACATGTGTGTGCCTATGTGTGTGTGAAAGAGAGAAAATGGCTGATGAGTTACTCTACTAGGGTTTTCTAGGAAATTTATTCTAGAACAATGGTGAAGTTATTTCCTATTATGTGTCAACTAGTCCTCTACCTGGAGGCTATTTGTGGTAGGCTCAGGTCCAGGTTACTTACAGTGAGTGACCTTTCCTGAAGCTGGAAATTGTTTTTACATCACCACATCCAGAGAGAAGGAGCTCAGCCTAATGTGGTCCATATTGCTGATGTTTCTCATTTATAGGGAAGCACTGGCTCCCATGGGGGTCTGTCTACTGAACTTGACTTTACTGAACTTGAATTAGAATAGTACACATCAAAGAGCTAGAAAGTTCATCTACTTGACCAGATATGTGCCAGATTTTAACGTTTTTGTGTAAATCTAAGAGGTTGGGATTGGCTACATTTAAATGTATGGAAGATTCAGTTGTAATGATGACTGAATCCATTTTTTTTAAACCCTCTCTTCAATTATAAATTTGAAGTGGAGATTTAATACTACTCATACAGTATCCCATTGCCTTCATCTTCTGAAAGAGATTCGAATCATCATCTTGTCCATTTCTAAGATTTTTGCAATATCCATGTTTTCTCTACAACATGAATCTTTGAAAAAGAATTCAGTTTTGTAAATGTCTAAGCAATTTCTCCCAATAAAATAGCTTCTCATTTGTTTTGGAAGCAGCCAAACTTTAGGTGAATTTTTTTCTACTGAAACAAGATTTAAAGTCTTTCCAAGGGGTGGATAGGTGGGTAGAGGGGACAAGTGGATGCTATCTTTGATCATGCTAGGTGGCTTAAACTTCTCAATGAGTTCATTTACTATTCTAGTTCAACCTATACTTAATTGGGAGCAATAGATCTTACTTTCCTCAGGAGAGGGGTCTGAGAACCAATAGATTTCCTTCTTGGTGCTGTAGGGTCACAGCACAACCACCTTTCCCCAAACTTGAGGTTCTTATGGAGCACAATGCTTCTCAGGGCTACTTGTTAAATTACATTCTGTGCTTCTAGGCTTCTTTTGTGCTTGAACAGTTGTGTTGAAAAGAAACCACATTTACCAAAGTCATCTCCCCCAAGAGGAAGACTTGCAATGATGTGTTAATGGCATTGTTTTATACTGCACAACAAATTTAGCCCATCCCTAGAGGCACAGCAAAATTTGATATATTTTGTGTCTCTTTAATGGTACTTATCTGTCTGGTATTTAATTTGCTACTCATTATCCATTACTCATGCTGTTTGTCAATTTTTCTTGTGTTTTTCATACCATTGTCAAATTAACTTTTTACTGGATGATGCTTGGAAAAGAAAGGTACCCCACAGAAGGTACCCTGGCTTGTCATTCATGTTTCTCTTTGCCTGAGAAATTTCTAGAACTTTGCATGACACAGGCTGTAAGTGAGATCAGTGCATGTATGAGATCATTTCTATCCCCCATATAGACATATATCATCTATATTATGCACAATCATACACATAAGTAAGTCACCATGAGAACTGATAAAATGGCCTTCACTTCCTCAAGAAACTGTTAAGTCACAGAAATGATTATCCCTTTATCTTTTGAAGAGAGTAGGAAGTATCTTTTTACAAAAGAAGGCTAGAAAAAGGAAGAAAGAAATGAAACATTCTTATACTTTCATTTCGGTTTAAACCATACCTCATTCTCTATTGGACTATGATGTTTGAAGGCTCTTTTTTTTTCCACTGAGGCAAAAGAAAAATATCTGTACCTTAGCATCTGCACTCTTTTTATTTAGCATACCTCTTAAAATTACAGGTTGGTAGTGACGAGGACATTTCACTTTGATCTGAGAAGCTAATAGATGTTTGTGTGTTTGTGTGTGTTCCTATGTACATCTGTGCATGCATTGTTGGGTGTCTGTACATACAAATGTCTGTGGATCAATGCATTTCTATGGCCGTGTTTGTGTATAGCACTAGGTATGTGGCTGGAGGGATTGGGAGCACCAGGGTACTAAGAAGCAAAAGTCAGGAGGAGCTCTGCACATGGAACTCTTGCATCTGGATGACAGTGTTGGTTGTTAAGTGACTTCTGATGACCACCTATAGCCATTATGAGCCAACAGTTCGTGCCCTGAGAGTCCCAGGATCAGGGATGGGTGTAGTATGAAGTTTCTGTCCTGGACCTTCGGGCTTTGCCCTGAGGTTCAGTCCCTCTCATGTCTCCACTGCCACCTTGCCCCAAATAATCACACAAAGGCACAAAGGCTTATATTAATTTCATATTGATTGACCTATGGTTCAGAGATATTGCTAGCTAGCTCTTTCATCTTAACTCACCCTATTTCCATTAGTCTGTTTAGCCATGTGGCTTGGTCCCTTTTCTCAGAGCATCATGGTTTTCTTCTTGCATATGTGTCTGCCAGCTTCTCCCTGGTGTCTCTGCTCTGTTCTTTCTGTTCCTGGAGTTCTTTTGTCTGGTAGCCCTGCCCACACTTCCTGTTTGCCTTCTGGCCAATCAGAGTTAATTAAAACAGTAGCAGGAACAAATATTTACAATGTGCCAGAACATAGTCCCAATACAGATGGACATTAACGAAGCAGATGAGCAAAAAGGAGCCATGGCTCAATTTCTGCAGGATGTGACTTGAGAGAGTAACTCAAGACTTTTTACATTTTGGAATGTGGGTATGTACACTCCTATCTCTCTTCACTCTCCAAGATGTTAACCTGTAGTAAGAGGTTTCGGGCCTGTAGTTTCAGGCCTACCCTCAAGGTTGGGACGCACAGACCCACAGTCCCACAGTCCCACAGAGGCACACAGACGCTTACATTAATTTTAGGCTGACTGGCCTAAGGCCCAGGCATATAACTTGCTAACTCTTTACCCTTAAACTAACCCATGACTCTTATTCTGTTCAGCCATGCAGCTCGGTACCTTTTCTCAGAGCAGCATAGCTGTCCTCTGCTTCCTCTTCTACCTTCTCTGTGGCATTTCTGTTCTGTTCTTCCTGTTCCCAGATTTTCTTAGTCTAGTAGCCCCACCCACACTTCCTGTCTGCCTTTGGCCAATCAGCGCTTCTTATTAAACTCATAGGCAGGACAATTATTTGCAATGTAACATCATAAATCCACTACAGTTAACCTCTGAGGCTCTCCGAAAATCTGGATAACAAAGAGATTCCTGTATTAGCTTCTGTGTGACCTACGTAGATGTGTCCATGGCAATAAGATACAAAGGCCAAACAGTCCAAAGTGATTGTTCCTTGTCATGACAACTGTTAGGGTTCCAGAGTTTGCAGCTCATCTTGAAAGGCTTTTTCAGCACTTACAGATGGTATCTACATTGTGCTTTGCCATACCTCCAGCTACACCTCTATCATTTGAGCCCATTTATTCTTATCCAAACATAGATGATGCCCACATACATAACTATGCTCATGTCATCTATATTGATGTCCTTACATATATCTATATCTACATCAATAATATATATTTATAATATCAATGTCCATATATATATTATCTGTCTATATCTATAGCTATAATACAGTCAGATGTATCTCTTATGTTTATGGCAATGTTTATTCTTATATAGGTATGTGCATCAATATTTACAGGACTAATCCACATAGCTTTGTCTATTGTCTGTCCACATGTATAGGCATATCATATTAAGGTGTAACTTGATATCATCTATATCTGTCATATCTTTGCTGTATCTAAACAGGTACATGTGTTCATAGCTATATCAATATCCACAGTTATGTCATATCTTAATTCATATAGCTGTATGTGGCATTTTCTCACATCTATAGCCTGTTGTATCAAAGTATGCATTCATTTTTATCTGGCACAGCTATGACTGAGTCTACACCTGTACTCATACCAATAATTATTTATAAAATATCTGTATACCCACAACATCTCTCTATTCAAGTATGCATAACTATCATCTACTTTTATCTCTTTCTCTACCCATATTTAAGTTGCTATTTTTCTCTCTACATATGCATCATATATCTATAGCTATAATACAAATGTGAGCCATATCTAGTACCCATCCAGGTAACTTCTGTTTATCTGTTACTTGAGTGTCCCTTCTTACATACTGCTTGCAATTAGAATATCTGTTTTATTCAAGTTTAAGCAACACTGAATAAAATAAAGTATAGACAATAGGTCAATGATGGAACTGAAAAGGAATTTATTAAATGGGTTCTTTGGGGCCACAGAAGCTTACTTTATTAAAATTTACATTGCATCACATATTTTTCAGGAGTCCCCCAAGTAGCCCCATGGCATATTCACTGTATTATTTTCTTAGGTTTCAGAGCATGGAAGTGGTTTTCATGTGTTTAATTCTCACACTAAAATGCATTGTTTTTAAGCTGTCACTAAGACTTTTCTATTGAAGATTTTGGCATGGCTGAGGATGATGGCTAGGCATTTGTCTATTTATATAAGAAGCTCAAAGACAGGATTCTGATAAATTTGAATTGGAAATTCATTAGAATTGGGGTGACTGATGAGTCCTGATTTGTGCTTGCTAACGCCCCCTCCAGGAGCAGAGGAATTGCCATCTCAGATGCCTTGTCCTTTGGGGCTCACCTACCAGGGCCTTTTTTGATGCCATATTATAAACTTTATGACAATATAGAATGTTATATTACCTCTCATCTATCATCTGTATATCATCTATTTGCCTGTCTACCTCTGTCTATTAACATATCTATCATTTATCTATCTCTGTATGTATATGAAATATTGGAGGTCAATTTATCCACATCCATAACTACACCATTTCCATGTGTATATCCATCTTTATATCATTTATACCTATTATACCTATGTCTGGGCCTATACTTAAACTCACATATAGGTATATCAATATCTATATTTTTACATCCATAACATCTCTGCTCTACCTATCAGATAGGTTTCATGTTTGAGTTAGTGGTTTATTCCGTGTTGAAGCACCACAATATTTGTTCACACCTATACCTACATCTTATCCAGATGTATATCTAAACCCTATCAACCCCTGCAGCTTCCTAGGAAGAGGGCATTGCTTCTCTTGGATGAAATCCTTTTCTTTCTTTAAGATCCAGTTATTATTGCAGGAGCATGAATGTTTTGCCTACATGTGTATTAGTGTATTGCATGCATACCTGGTGCCTGTGGAGTCCCGAGGAGGGCTCTGGATACATTACAGTTGGAGTTTGAGATGGTTGTAAGTGGTCTCTTGGGTACTGGGTCTCCTGAAAGAGCAGTCAGTTCTCTTAACTACTGAGCCATCTCTCCAGATCTTGAAAGCTTTATTACAAATCAATATAGGAAAGAGAAAGGAGACTTCTGGGCTCCACCAGAGGAAGGCAGGACTTCCAGAATCAGAGTTGTCCTGAGCTTCTCTTGCTGGCTAGGTGATTTGTTCCTTCTCCATCAGGCATAGCTTTCCAGGAAGTCCCTTTCCCACGCTACTACTGCAGATATAACTCTCCTCTCTGTTTTCATGCCTTTGCTTTCTTCACTTCCATGTGTGCAGTTACAGTTTTGCATTACACTCAAATTTCCATGGATAAGATGGAGGTGTATGAAAGTGTCCGCATTGACACACATATATAGTAATTTCCCACAAGCAACCTTGTGGGCACACGCTCATTCTAACTAAGTGAAGCAGGATGTTGAGCTGCTGGAAATGGGACTGAAGATGTCCCAACATCATCACTCACCACACCCTCAAGCCTTCCTAGCCCGTCCCTCCTTGTGGAGACTGCTCTGATGCTTCCAGACTCTTCTGCACACTGAATTGACTTGATCTCCCAATGTCAGAGGCATGTGCTCCATTTTGTGCCCAGGGCCAGTGTCCAATGGGCTGGTATCCTGTCAGAGCATGTTGAGGTTGTGTTGCATAAGGGCTACTCAGAGGCTACACCAGAACAGAAATGTGCAGTCTGGAAGAAGCCAGCTAACTCTGCACATGTGTACACACACACACACACACACACACACACACACACACACACATGCTACTCAATACACACATGCACACACACACATGCACACACTCACTCACACACACATGCATACACATGCATTCTCTCTCTCACACATATATACACACACAAACACACACAAACACACACAAACACACACACACACACACACACACACACACACACACACACACACACACACACACCTAATCCTTTCCAAACAGTTCAACTAATTTCAAACATATGAACCCATGGGGGGGGGGGGTTTCATTCAAACCACTATACAGTGTGGCCACTGGGGGAGAAGCCAACTTGCAAAGATAACACTGTTACTTGAGTCATTTTAATAGAGGGTAATGGAGCAAGTGATATGGTAGCATGGATGCTTTCTGTCTTCCAGGATAGAAAGATCATCAGCCACAAGTGGCAATGTCCTAAATGCTCAGGAAAAAATAAGGGTCCTGTGGAGTTCTTGGATTTTCCAAAGTACAATTGTTGCACAAATAAATGAGACCCAGGGATAGATCTCTGAGGAAGTTGAAGATATTAGAGAGAATAAACACCACAGTCAGATCTCACCCAGCTGTCTTCCAGCTTCCTCAGCCTGGCTTCTCTTGGCTTCCTCTCTTCAGTCTTTCTATCCTGTCTTAAATACTCTCTTGGTAAATTAAGGCGTGGCCCCACCACTGCCTGCTTGGGAGCCTGAAATTCCTTCTATAATCTAAAATGACCTTGACTCAGTTGGGATTAACGTAGGTCACCACTCCCAGGATACTCTCTGTGCTGGGATTAAAGGTTTGAATCACCACTCTCTGATTCTCCTAGACTGACTGTGGTTAGAGCTCTGGGACTTCTGGAGCTTTTACTAATCCCCCACATAGACTGGAGGTAGATTCCCTCTGATATCTCCAAAACTTCTGGAGCTTTTATTGAATCCCCACATACAATCTAGAGAACGTTGCTGTTACTTTTGCTGATGATGCACAGGCACAGAAGACCCAAAGAAAATAGTTTTTCCTTTTGGTTTGTGACGCCCGTGTCTACATAAAAATGTGCAATTCACATAGTATCATGTGAAGGTGAGGGTGTAGTTATTATTCGTTATTAAATAGCAGTATGTATAAGCAAGGCATGAGTCTCCATTGGTGAGGATTTCCAGCTGGGTTTCTCTACCAGAGTGTTTCCAGTGCAGATGGACATGAACAATGCACAGCAACCCCCTCTTCCTCTGAGATAGATATTGTGTTCTAGCTGGCCTTTTCTTGTTCTTTCTTCTTTCTCCTTTTTGGGTGCAGTGTGTCCTTAAGATGAAAATACATTCATTATATGACAAAGGGCAGTATTGGGAGCACATGTGTGCTTGCAGTTGCAGACTTGGATTTCAGCCCCCCAACACCAGCATTAGCATGAGATTCCTTTATGTATCTCATACTAAGGAGTCTTCCTGATGTCCACACGGAAGGCTGGGTTGCCCTTATCTCTGGAAGCCTTCTGTCTCCAAAAGAATTCTTAAATGAGGCTAGGCTATACCCTGGGAAGCGGGATACTGTTGCTACATCATTCTATACCACAGATAGGAAGAATCTCCCTTCTGTAAACCCACATGGTTCTGGTCATATTGGTACAGATATGCTTAACTCTCTTACTATTCGTGACTATTGTGAATTTTTCTTAATTTGATACATGAGGTCTGCGATATACTGATTGGCTGACTAAAAAAGGTTGTGACTTCCTGAGGGCAGACCACCAATAGGTCTATGGCTTACTGAGGCAAGACCGTAGATATATTTTACCTAATGAGGGCATGATCCACCAGAGTCTGTAAACTTCTGAGGGCTGGCTGTCACAAATTGGTCTATGACCTATTGAGATTAAGACCTCAAGTGTCTGTTATTTCATGAGGGCAGCACCATTAAGAGTTTGTTACCTGCTAAAGACAAGGACTAGAGAAGGCCAGCCTGTGACCTGTTGATGCAGAACTACAAATGTGTTACCTAATGAAGGCAGAGCCCATGAGTGTCTTTAACTTACTGTCTACAACGATTAGCTGATGAGGTTTTTAACTGTCTTACGGCAAAGACCATGAGGGTTGTCTTAGTTAGAGGTTCTATTGCTATGAAGAGACACCATGATCATGGCAAGTCTTATAAAGGAAAACATTTAATGGGTTGGATTGCTTATAGTTCAGAGGTTCAGTCCATTATCATCATGGTGGGAACATGGCAGCATGTAGGTAGACATGGTGCTGGAGCTGAAAGTCCTACATCTTACAGACAACAGGAAGTAGACATGTATCATACTGAGTGAAGCTTGAACATATATGATATCTCAAAGTCTGCCTTCACTACCTCCAACAAGGGCATACCTACTGCAATAAAGTCACACCTCCTAATAGTGCCACTCCCTTAGGGGACCATTTTTTCTCCAATCTACCACAAGGACTGTGTTCTACTGAACACAAAGCCTATCAGGTTCTGTGACTATAACCATTGTTGTCAAATGTCAGCTTATTACAACTTAGAATTACTTGATTAGGTAAGCGCAATTGAGAGATTGCCTACATCTATTTGGCCTATGATAATATCTCTGACAATTGTCTGGATTGCTTTAACTGATGTGGGAAGAAGGCTCACTTCAAATGTGGATGGCATCAAAGCACATAAAAATGGACATGAAAGAAGAAAGACTTCGTCTGGTCCCATGGCTTCCTTATGGCGGTGGATTTAATTTCTTCCGTTGACTGTGTTAATTCCCTTACTGACATTAGGACCAGATTTTCAAGGCTTCCCATGTACACTCAGGTCACATTTTCTCTGGCACTGCTAAGGCAATCATCCTCATGGACTCATGGCCCTTTAGTACTTGTCCCTTTAGGTATAAGACATACGCAGGGTAGATCACTGAGTGTCTGTGACCTACTGAGTACATACAAATTCTGTAGGGGTATTGTGTTGTTTCATGGTAAATAATTGTCCCACCCACTGGCTTAATAAAAAGCGCTGATTGGCCAAAGGCAGGCAGGAAGTGTAGGTGGAGCTACCAGACTAAAATCTCTGAGAACAGAATGCCAGAGCAGAATGCTGGAGAGAAGCCAAAAGAAGCAGAGGACAACCATGCTGCTCTAAAGAAAGGTACTGAGCCACAAGGCTGACCAAGAGACATGGGTTAGATGAAGGGTAGAGAGGTAGCAAGTTGTATGCCTGGGACTTAGGCCGGTCAGCCAAAAACTATTGAAAGCATCTGTGTGTCTCTGTGGGACTGTGGAACTGCGGGTCTGCAGGTCAGTGGATCTGTGGGTCTGTGGGCCTAGACCTTGAGGCTAGGCCTGAAAGTCCGGGCCAGAAACCACCTACTACAATTCCCTGAGGGTCTGTGACCTGTTGAATACATACAGATTCCCTGAGTGTCTGTGACCTACTGAGTACAAATCCCTGAGTGTCTGTGACCTACTGAGTACAGATTATTGAGTGTCTGTGACCTACTAAGTACAGATTCCTGAGTGTCTGTGACCTACTGAGTACAGATTCCTGAGTGTCTGGGACCTACTGAGTACAGATTCCTGAGTATCTGGGTCCTACTGAGGGGTATACTCATAAGGGTCTGTGTTCTATTAAGGGCAGGGACATTGTATCTGTGACTTACTGAGGGCAAAGCCACGAATAAAAGTCTATGACATTCTGTGGCTA
This sequence comes from Phyllotis vaccarum, assembly GCA_033318265.1. Classification (NCBI taxonomy): domain Eukaryota; kingdom Metazoa; phylum Chordata; class Mammalia; order Rodentia; family Cricetidae; genus Phyllotis; species Phyllotis vaccarum. The sequence continues at coordinate 8,255,642 of JARWLC010000009.1, read as the reverse complement.
TGATTATAAGAGTTTATAACCTAATAATGGTAGAATAATGTTCCATTAGGTCATCTCCCATATACAGGGCCTACCTTTCATAGACCTATACAGCATGCCAATAATGAACCTTAAGTCTCTGAAAATATGGGTCTCTGCTTCTTCCCAGGATGACCAGTTATACCAAGAGGTAGAATAATGTCTTAATATCCCCTTTTCTTTTCAAAGGTATAAGGCATTTCAAAATCATGAGAGGTCAATGGGTGAAACCGGATGCCTCCCATTTGTATCCCTATATGCTCTTTCTCTGCAGCAGCAACACCGCCATGGTCTCTCTTGTCTTTCCAGAGTTACCTATTGCATCCTCGAGCGTCAGGTAGCATTTTCTTCACTACCATGCATTACTTCAGTGGCTTCCCAGTCTCAACTTTTACAAACAATGCATACCCCCTCTTCCTGCTCCCCTCCCACCTACATTCAAGTAGTACTGTCTGCCGTGCAGCTCCAGAGGTGGAGAGGCAGGCCCAAGAGCAAACTTCTTACCGTTGTTGGAACACAATTGCAGTTTTGACAGCTGTCACCCTGTTACCTGCAGAAGCTGCATTGATTGGCAACCGTTTGAGAAGTCACTGACAGTACCTTACCCCCAATCCTTGCAAGCAAGTGTAATAAACTTCTATGTCTATCAATCCAATGAATGAAAGGTTGTGTCCCGATGTGGAGACAATTTGTATTTTCCCTATGATGAGGGAGATGGCTTGATCTCCAGAGGGTTATGAGCCATCCAGTGTGTTGTTTCCACTTTCTATTTTCCCCTTTGCTTTGATTTCTGTCATATCATGGATCTTTCTCTTATTGATAGAGCTCTTGACAGTGGGGAGGGCATTCCTGTGATATATTTTATAAATGTGCTGCCCGGGTTATGATTTTTTTTGGCTGCTTAATGATGTTTTATTATTGTAAACTTATACTTTGATGCAATTAAGTCCATCCATTTTTGGATGGTGTCTTCACTTTTGCTTGCTTACAAAACAGTTTTTTTTTTTTCCTGCATTGATAGCGAGGAACATGTTCAAGTGCTCTCCTTGAGTCTATGTTCAATATAGAATTTATTTTGGTATCAATGATTGAGATCAATACAGATGGACAGCCCATGTCTTGCAGTTTCTATTGGACTTTCTTTTTACTGGTGATATTTTTAAAAGACTCTCATTAATATTCCACCACCCTGCTTTAGATGTTCAGCTTTCTCTTTGGATTTACTTTCTTCCTGATTCATCTGATCACGGTTTAACCAATATGATAGTGACTCCTTGGTGTTTTAACACCTAACAATCATGGGGCTGACATGGGACACTATGATGCTTGATTTAAGGAGTTACTCTTTATCACGTCTGGTCCCAGAAAGTTCTTGGCCATTATCTCACGTCTTCTTTTCATGCATTCTCTATGGTGACGTGGAATTTGAAGATTAAACAGGACTGATCTTATCAGAACAGCCTTCCCACCTGAAAGCAGAGTGTGATGATTGCAGAGAATTTCTGCTTGGAGCTGTCACTCAAAGTGCAAGGTTGCCTGTGTATATCTGTCGTATATATAATGCCCTATATTGCATTGTTAGTGTGGTACTTGATTTTTTAATGTACCCATAAAGATGTCACTAGGGAAACTGAATGTTTTTGTCACTTCAAAAAATCAGCTAAAGATGCTAACTTCAAGGCAGATGTATTTGGGGTTAGTGAGTTCAGAAGTTTTAGTCTGTCGTTGAGTGTACATTCCTAGTGACATACTTCCTTTAGTTAGGCCCTGTCTTCCAATGGTCCTATGGGCAAATCTACTGATGAGTCTGTCTCATCATGATCCAATCTCTTCCCAGTAACATCATAAGCCACCCTTTAACATATGAGTGTAGTCAGAAGATTTTCTGTTCTGCCCAGCTGGTCCCACAGCCATTTAGTTACAAAAAATCATGCAAAGGCTTATATTATAAATTGTATGGCCTATTGCTTAGGCTTATTACTTGCTAACTCTTGCACTTAAACTAATCCATGATTCTTATCCATATTTAACCACATGGCTTGGTTCCTTTAAATCAGTGCAGCATTCTCATCTTTCTTCCTTTGTGTCTGCTGGTGTTTCTCTGTTCTGCCTTTCCTCTCCCAGATTTCCCTTAGTCTGGCTGCCACCTCTACTTCCTATATGCCTTCTGACCAATCAGCATTTTATTAAACAAGTGCAAGTGAAAAATATTTACAACATTATTCCACATATGAGCCTAGAGTGTGTATATGTATGTGGTTTATATCCTAACCATATTATTGGTGTGTGTATATGTGCGTGGTTTAGATCTTAACCATAGCATTGGTGTGTGTATATGTGTGTGGTTTATATCCTAACCATAGCATTGGTGTGTGTGTATGTGTGTGGTTCACACCTTAACCATAGCACTGGTGTGTGTGTGTGTGTGTGTGTGTGTGTGTGTGTGTGTGTGGTTTATATTTTAACCATATCATTGGTGTGTGTATATGTGTGTGGTTTATATCCTAACCATAGCATTGGTATGTGTGTATGTGTGTGGTTCACACCCTAACCATAGCACTTGTGTGTGTGTGTGTGTGTGTGTGTGTGTGTGTGTGTGTGTGTATGTGTGTGTGGTTTATATCCTAACCATAGCATTGGTGTACTTCTTAACATGCTACCTTCCTGAGTTGTTTAATAATTCATTTTACTTCAGGCATCTTGTGTGGGTTCTGCAAGGACAACATATGACCACAGAGTGAAGAGCTTCCTATGGTCCTGGACTATCCTGATTACTCTTTTCCCAGGGTCCACAAAAATCCTCAGAGATACACTTAAATCACCAGCTGACAGCCAAATTTTTCTCACTTTGGCTTAACCTCAGGCTTCCTTTCCTCTCCTATAACTCAATGCGTTGTTTTTACTCTCAGCTTCTTAGCCACGGAGTCACCTTACTCACATTCTCACAGTGTAGATGACAGTCACCTAGAGATGTAAGGCTCTGGGGACTAAAGCATGACCTGGGCATTTTATACCACGTCTAATCGGGATGGATTCTTTTAAAATTAATTCTAGCTATTTTTGTGGATAAATAGAGGTTTGGAATGGCTTATCCCCATACATAGCCAGTGTCAGATGAGATTTTAAAGGATTCCTACTCTGGTCTTCGACTTGAACCAGTCTCTCATGCCTCAAACCTTAGTTTAGCATTATCTGTCCTAAAAAGATGGTATGATATCCAAGTGAAGAACAGCCTCCCTATGAATGGCCTACAGGACAAAATTCCCTTGCAGCAATTCTTCTAATTCAGAGTTGATGGGGTGATAAACTTGATTTTTAGGTGTGTGGGCTTGACATTTGAGAATGCCAGTGATCCCACATAAACACTTGAGGGGTCTCAGAGCAGTGGACCACAGTGCTTTGTTCTAGCTGGAGACTACTGGCATGAGCTTTATATAAGGGGAATGTCCTGAATGGGTGAATGTACTCCTGCTTACAAAGGTGAACAGTCCTGGGGTTAAAAAGAGATTGGGTCTTCAGGCAACATTGCTTTCAATATGCTTTTTGCAGGGAGCCAAAAATCATATCACAAAAGCGCTGATTCCTTTGGGATCTGAGATGGAATTTATCATGAGATCCCTCTTCAGCCTCAGGGTGAATTCTGGGGAAACTGAATCAGGTCAACATCCCTGGAGAGGATGTACTGACTTAGCCCACTCTCATATAGTGAGAAAGTCCGTCTTACAAATAGCTCTGAAAGGTGCGGCCTTTCAGTTATTCATTATCTTAATGTAATGGCACTGGAATGTGTGAATGTTAGAAGCTAAGGTGTATGACTTGACTCTGCAGGATCCTAAGTGTTTGGGAATCATAGAGCTCTCTGAAGTTTAGAGTGAAATCAGCATCAAGAGGCTGCCTAAGCAGAAGGCTCACACTACCTGGGTACCACTCACCTGTGGGCGCAGTGTCTCACAGCCACCTGAAAGTCAGGGAAGCAGATGAGGTATTAGATGAGTGCTTTAAAAAGACAACTAGATGGAAAGGGGGAAGGGTGCTGTTGGAGGTGGGCAGAGAATCATGCCTTTACTATACAAGAGGCACACACTGCCCAGGCGGCAGCCCTGTCTGCTTTCTTGCTGTTTACACCTGTGACACCCAAATGAGCCTGTAACTACAGAGAACCTTTTCTTCATTGCTCAGCCTGCAAAGCATGACTCTGCATCAAGCCTTGTGCATATTGTGATGTGGTGATTCACTCATTCTCTGCCAGCAACAGTGGCTTCTAAACCATTAACTGATGTTCATAGGAATGCTAAGATGGCCACCTTGCTAAGAGCCTTAAAGGGTCCCCCACATGCATGGAGCAAAAGCTGGCAGTCATATGAGTAGCTAACTACAGAGAAACCAGGATGGTACAAGGATCCCACTGTCATGTGAAAAAATTCTGCTCTTCTCTCTGCCTCAAGGCTGAGGTTCAAATCTTCTAAGGTTACAATAAGGTGGGATGGGGCTATGTAGTAGGAGGTTTCTGTCCTTGATTTTCAAGCCTAACCTCAAGGTCTAGGCCCACAGACCTGCAGACCCCCACAGACCTGCAGACCACACCCACAAACCAGCAGACCTACAGTCCCACAGTCCCACAGTCCCACAGAGACACACACATGCTTTCATTAATTTGAGGCTGATTGATTAAGGCTCAGGCATATCACTCGCTAGCTCTCTACCCTTCATCTAACCCACGACTCATCCTGTTCAGCTATGAGGCTCGGTACCTTTTCTTAGAGCAGCATAGTTCTCCTCTGCTTCTTTCAGCTTCTCTCTGGCATTCTGCTCTGTGCTTCCTGTTCTCAGAGATTTTAGTCTGGTAGCCCTGCCCACACTTCCTGCCTGCCTTTGGCCCATCAGCGCTTTTTATTAAACCAGTGGGTGGAACAATTATTTACCATGAAACAACACAATACCCCTACAGGGCTACCTGGGTTGGAGTTTACTTGTATATAAAAGAATAATGACCCAGAATATCTAGGGGCCCTGGAGTGTGAAAATACAAAAGAAACATGGTAAGATGGGATGTGTGTGTAAAGGAAGTGCTCTGTGGAACTTGTTTAGGAACAAGAATATTTAATGTTCTGCTTATAAGAGCACAGAATGAGATGCCTGCTCTTTCTCTACTTCTGTATCTCCCATGGGGTTTGCTGCCAGGTGCTTTGGTGGTGGTGGTGGGTGGTCTTTGGTTGGCATTTGGTATCACTGAAAATTAGAACAAAGCTAAGTGATATGGCTCAACATAGTGTGGGGTGTAGCAGGAGGCCACACTGCTATGAGATGACCAAGGGTTATCATATTTGGCTCCATTTGTATCCAAGATTAGATTTACCTAGTCCAGAGAGCCCAGTACACAATAGTTTGCACAGGCTGATTTAGGGGCAACCCATCCCTGGCCTATGGAGATGTGCCCTCAGGGAAGTCCCTCCCACCGGCTCTCCACGTTCTTTTGTGCTACCATTGTCTATTTAGAGCTAAAGTCCCATCTCGTGCTCCCAAAATCTCATCCCTAAAATCTACAAGACTATTCTTTTGTTCTGCACTTCTTGACAATCTTCAAATTGTATATCCTTGATTTAGTGATAGGATCCACATAAAGAAGGATGGGGATCTCCAGGGACCATGAAAATGACTGTGAGAATGGATGGGACAGGACTGAGAGAAAAGGCTGTTCCAAGCAGTACAGGAGTCACTCTTCTGCTGAGGGGTCTCCCTTGAGGCTGTGAGCCTCAAGGATGATAGTGAAGACACTGCCCTTAACTTTCGGTAGGAAGAGTGGAAAATGTGGTGGTCTTTCAGAGAGTCCCTGCCATTGCCAGTCCTTCCTAGGCACCATCAGCAGCAGCCAGAGGACAAGAGAAGGAAGTAGAGGGCACAGAGGTCCCCTACAAGCCACAGACTACCTTCTTGGCCTTCTCCTTGTAATGCCCTGCCTCAGAAAGATGTCAGGGTGCCACCACAGAAAGAGAGGCCAAAATCTACTGCATAGAGGTAGGCCATGTATGCCATAAAAGCCTTCAGCACTGTGGCAGTGGTAGATGGCGACATCCCGAGACTCTCATGATTCTTAGGTAGTAATTCTCTGAGAGCTCACTGATGCCAGGGCCATAGGAGAGTGGAAAAGATCTGATGTACCTTCCAGCACCTGGCAGGGAAGTGGTAAGGTATACTGTTCCCACAGAGAGGAAGGTACTCAGGCGGGTATGGCAAGACTGGAATTCCTGCTGGTTCCCAGAAGGGCATGAACAGTGCTGGCTGGGAGGAGACCGCAATCCAGACAGACCTCAGCAGGGTTTTGTGAGTCTTGCAAGGCCACACTGACTTTGTCTTCTCTGAAACTATTCTATACACGTAGATCTTACAAGTGTTGCCTGCCATTCCTATGGACAGTGGTGGGAAAGAAACAGACTGTGCTCAAGGAAAAGGCAGAGCTACAGGGCTTTGCAGAACCACGTCTCAGATCTGTCTGGAAAGGTGACATGTGTGAGAAAACCGATCTGGGAAAATTCTCATATGCATATGAAAAATCATGGGCTAGAAGTCATCAGAGATTAGGACAAGATAAATTTATACCCGGCTTCCCGCATTCCAGTGACAAATTTGCTCTCTGGGTGTTGTTGTCTCTGACCTCCTGGTTACCGAGGGGATGACATTAAAGTGGAGAAAATGGCTTATTCTCTTCTATAAATTCAAACAGAAATGACGCACATTGCCCACCAAGTATATCTAAGAAATCGTGGGGAAATGTCAAGCATTTTAAGAGAGAGTTGCTGTAAATTCTGAATCTTGTGACTTGAATGATTTCTGCAGAGGAGAAAGGTCCCTTTGTTCATGCTCAACTGACACTCAGCCTGTGGAATATTATGAGCTAGGGGGTCCCGTGAAAGCTGAAGGGAGAGAAAGAAAACTGGGCTGTAGCAACCCAGGCAAAGAGAAAGCTCTGGCCTCAGGGAGGCCTGGTTTGTTAGAGCTCCGTTCCTAACCCTGTCTCTCCAATGTTATGTATGCTTTCCTCAGTTTCCTCAGGCCCACAGGATGTCCTCCTCAGTATGTGTGTGCTGTTGTAGAGCCAGGAAAAACGCTGTCCCATGGTGCATCTATGCCGCCAGTGGTGTTCAGAGTGACATTATTGTACCCCAAACTACACTGCTGAGAAATTCCATTGTCTAAACTCCATGGGACATGTGACCAAGTCTTAATGGCCATATCGCCTCAGTGGCTCAGGAAGCAGAAGGCAAAGGAGAGGACCAGAGGTTACCTAGCAGTCTCTGAGAATGGGCTTTGTGTGGATTATTTTTACAAGCCTAAGGAGATGAAAGATGGTTTGATCCTCAGCACATACATGAAAAAAGTTAACTGTGATGATGCATGGTTGAAATCCTAGCAGTGGGAAGGCAGAGACATGTGGATCCCTGAGGCCAGTGTCATCTACTTGGCAAAATCCAGGCTAGTGAGAGACCTTGATCTCAAATAAATAAATGAATGAATGAATAAATGAATGAATGATTGAATAGAATGACACTGGTGGTTGTCTTTTCTGGCTTGAAAGGATGTACACCTACCCACCCACAGAGTGAGGGGGGAGAAAGGGAGGGAGGGAGGAAGAGAGAAAGAGAGAGAGAGAGAGAGAGAGAGAGAGAGAGAGAGAGAGAGAGAGAGCAAGTGCTCCAAATCTAAAACCCTCAAAACAAAACAACCTTGTAGTGGTCACGGAGAGCTGAACAAAGTCCTGTGTACTGTTGCTGGTTGAGGATATGCAAGGTGGTACTGAAACCCTGTGCCTCTATGACAAATCAGTCACTTCACAACTGAAATTCACACTGTAGAAAGGAGTCATCATGGTGACCTCCTGCCATCAGATGAGGGTAGCAAGGCCACTATTGTCAACTCAGCTGCCATGCATACATTCCAAGTCCTGTACAAAGATCTCTGGCAGCATGGCAAGTTCTTATCAAGTCTGACTTCTTATGGGGCCAGTGCAGCCCACTTTCTCAATCTTTACCCAGCCTGGCTCCAGCTTCCACCTGTCAGCCAGTCACTCATGTGTTTATGAAGTGGCCCCGTGTGCTATTGGCCTTTCCAATGAGTATAAAGATTTAGCCTGTGTGATGACAGAAAGGTAGTGTGTATGTGCTCAGTGATCATGGTCAATACCCTTTTCTGCAAGAGCAAAGTCCTGGTTTCATTGTAGGACAGTAGGGAGGGGGGTAGTCCTCTTCCTCTAGAGATTCAGGTGTTGCAAGGAATTTGAAGTTCAGGCCAGAACTTCTCCTCAGTTAGGAGACTATGAGAGGGTTGATGGATCCAGCTGAATTCTATTCCCCCCAGGGTCAGACCCTGACTATTGGTTTTGATAGATGTTCTGGCAATGATGAATCATCTATGGTTCTTCCTGTCAGTCTAATGGAGAAGCAATTAGAGATTCAGGACATTTGAGTTCAGTGCATAAGATAGATTTCCTGGACCAAATACACACCTAGAAAGGGATGGAGGAACTACTGAAAAATGGAGGTGTCTATAAAGGCTTGGTGGAAATGGATCTGAAGAGGAATGGTGAGGAAAATATGTTATCATGGGAAACTCCTCTACTCACCAAGCTCTGGATACTAATGCTTGCACACACTGCTGTCTTAAAGGTTGTGGGCGGGCGCTTCAGAAGATGGAGCCTGGTGGGTGGAAGCAGGTCACCGGGGATGTATCTTTGAAGATGATACACCAAGGTTCTAGCCTTTCTCTGACCCTTGGTTTCACCCACATCAAGAGAACAAACTGCTGTCACTACAGTCTGAGCTGCTCATCTCTGCCTTCCTTGCCATTATGGACCTGTATCCCCTGAAACTGTGAGCTAAGATAAGTCTCTCCTCTCTTAAGTTGGATATTTTGTCATAGTGACTCGAAAAGGCTCAATACACATAAGGAGAAAGAAGGGCAATGTAGGGTCAAGAGGGGAGAGCAGCACTTCTTAGACATCACAAGGGTGATGCAAGCCGGGAAGCTGAAGGAGAAGTGGGACCAGAACCTGAAAGCCTTTGCTTCTCATCCTTCTGGCACGAGTCAGCTACTTTGCATGTATCTCAAGCCATAACTAACTGGCACTGGGCTTCTCAATCTTCTCTTGCAAGTAGGGAAAGCCTCTTCTTGCTGAGATTATATCACTGGCTGTTCCTCTCCAGACTCTCACTGGGAGCTCTTACAGCCTGGAAGACTCCCAAAGTCCATGAAGCAAAAGTGTTGAGACTATGGGAATGAGGGAACCAAGGCACTTTTTTAAACTCTGTCCTGGCAGGGGAAGGGTACTAAGGGCAAACATACTGCACAACATGTGGTGGATGGGTGGATGGGTGGTGGGGAGTGAGGGGTGGGTGCCCTGAGCCATCTGGCCAGGACCCTGCAGGTTTCAAGAACAGTATGTGGTGAGGGCTGAGGCAAGGCTGCTTCCTGCAGACAAAGGTTGAGTTCAAAACACTGTAGAGTGTAGTAATGAAGTTTCTTGGTCCCGGGCAGCCAGAGGCCCAGACCCTGTTGCACCAGATCCCTTAGCTGCCCACTGCTGCTGCTCAGGCCCCAGAAGTGACTCAGATGCTTATATTAACTTCATGTTGTTTGGCCTATGGCTCAGGCACATTACTAGCTAGCTCTTACATCTTAAATCAACCCATTTCTATTAATCTGTCTGCCACGTGGCCTATGGCTCACCTGTGTTCCTTACATGTTGCTCCTTGGGCAGCTTGCTCGATCTGCCTGACTCCGCCCTGCTTCTCCTACCTATGCTCTGATTTCTCCTCCTACTTTTTCTATGGTGCCTGTCATGGTCCCAAACAGCCCCTTTATTTAATGATTGATATTGACAACATATAGAAAGACATTCTCACATCAGTAGAGGCTTCTTTCCATTTCTCTGAGAGCTCTCAGATCACCTGACATTTCTGGTGACAATTAGTGAGTCTGCCACACCCACTTTCCTTATGAATTTTAGCACACTACCCTCATAGTAAAATGCCATTCAGAGCTGCTGTGTACCTATTTTATCCAGGCTGAAACATCCCATCCTGGAGGAATGCATATTAAATTCAGGAAGCCCACAAAGCTTACAAGACTTAAGAGGCCCCTGAGGTGATACAAGCACACAATAATTGCTTGGAGATGGGGAGTCTTTAGTGAAGTTGCCTGAACATTCAACAATCAACTCCAATGGTAGGTTTTGTGAATTGTCACCCCTGCTTGGGTAGGGCTTTGTGGAGATGCAGCTGCCTCAGTGACACATGTTCTTATATGTAATCCATGACTACATGCATCTGTAAAGTGACCACAATAAACTCATTGATTCATCAAAGCTGATGGGTGAAATATTTCCATTGGTCTAATATTACTTTCCTTTCTGGGGCAAACAGACATTTTTTTCCATGCTTTTTCAGGAAAATCTACAGAACACATTTGGTTCTTCAATGAGGAATGGCAAAGGTGAGTCTGGGGAGTAGTTGCTCTACTGTTGGTGACAAGATGTATAATTGAGGCTGACCTGCCTGAGGGTAGCAAACCTGGGGACCTAAGCCTGACATTTCTACATTTCTACCTTTACTCATGTGGTATGGGACAGCGTGTTTTCTTGCTGTAATACTGGTTGTGTATTCCCTGGTATAGTAGGTCACCCAGCTGAGGCTGAGTCACCTGAGAGTGGACAGGCCTAGGAGGGAATCCCAGAGTGACTGCCTTTTTCTATGTGGTGTGGCATAGAATGCCTCCCTAATGAACGGGGTCTGCCACTTAAGTATGGGAATGCCTTTTTAATGTATGATGGACTCCAGTAGGGCTCCTTAAGGTTTTTATCCATGACTGCCTCTGCTTGAGTACATCTTAGATAAGTATGGTTGTAACAAAATAGTGGGCAGAGAGGAAAAAACCTGGGCCAGGATAAATCATGGAGGAGATTCCAGAAAGTGGTACCCTTGCACACTATAAACAGTCTAACCTTGACCCCAGGGTGGACTCCCACCTGCAGAGCTTCTCGCACCTTCTTACTGAGAGCTGTTGGTCTCTTCTGCCATTTTCCCTCCCTCCCTCCCTCCCTCCCTCCCTCCCTCCCTCCCTCCCTCCCTCCCTCCCTCCCTCCCTCCTCCTTCCCTCCTTCCTCCCTGATTTGGGCTTCTTTGATCTTGCCTTCTTACTTTGTCAGCCCTCAGTATCTCTGCTACTTTATATCCGGACTCTCACTATGTCTCCATACACTCTCCAGCTGTGGTTTGGTATTTCTTCCTTAGATCTGTAACTGTTACTTTCTGTATGGGACGCCTTAGATCTCCACTTTAACTCTTTCAATAGCCATCTGGACATTCTGGACTCAGGATGATGCTCCTCAAGATACCTGTAACTTTCACTCTGGGGTTTGTGTGGAAAGGAGTCGCTGCTTTCTCATTCCCAGCCTTACAGATCTCTGGTGGTCATACTCGTCAGTGGCTCCCTGCCCCTCTCCATCCTGTTACTTTCTTACCTGAGGGGTCTTCTTTCTAGGACATACAATTCTTTGTCTATCCCACTGAATGAACTCAGGGCTTCCTCTATATAGCTCTCCTCACCAGAGATCTTTGTAACACTGGAGAATATTTTTTATATAAAATAGAAAAAGTATAAAGTAATTATTGATAATAATCCACAAGGAAATTTATTTTAAAGCAACTTTTTAGTTTGCATATAATTTGATTAATAATGATAAAAACAAAGGTTTATATTAATTAAGCATTATTAATGAGCATGTTTACTTTTATATAAAGAAATCTTTCCTAAATATTTGATATTACAGGACATACAATGTTTTCAATGATTTTCATGGTTGATGGATATTTTGATTTTGTAATTATCAATGATGAAAATATTCTTTCAGATAAATACACTCATAACTTAAGGACAAGTTAAAATGTATTTAACAATTTCTTGTGAAACTCTAGCCATTAACTCCAACAGCAATTGTGAAAATCAAGCTGTCTGACAATGCGATACAAAGCTATACTAATTTGGCACACGCTGAGGAATTAAGGTGGGAAAGTATTGTTTGTTTCCTGTAATTAAGCCATTATGTTTCTATAGGAGTAGAAAACTTGTATGTGCAGCAAAGTGCTACAATTCATAACACAATAGTCGCAAACCTGAGACCAGGTATTTCAGGCAGTGTTCATTGGCATTGCCTGGTGTGGCAGTAAACACAGTGTGAAGCGCTCATGTTGTGGGTCCAGATCTCAAGGCTACACTGGAGTCATGCATCTCCATGGGAGAGAATTTTCAGAGACAACTAAGATGCATTGCGTGTTTGATATTGAGTTCATTTTTGGTTATTTATATTCAGGAATTTTTTATTGTCAGCATTTTTCACAATGCTCATATCTTCAGCCCCACATGAGGTCACATTCCAGCTCACAGAACTGTGGAGTAGAGACTATACTGTAACCCATGAAATAAGCACATGTAGAATGAAATTGTAAACAGCCTATGGTGACAGTTCTGTGGTCTTCGCTGTGGGCGATAAGGCTCTCAACTAACACTAAGCTGTTTTCTTTGTAAAAACTTTCTCACCCAAGGGAGGAATTACAATGATTAAAAAAATAAAAAAAAAAAAGCAAAGCAAGACAGACCAAAACAAAAACCAAAACCCAAGAAGCAAAGAACCACGCAGAACCTTTTGTCCAGGTTAGCTTCTGTAGTGGCAGGAAAAGTGGAGAAAAGTAGATGGGTACTGGCTTACCATTTCTTACAGTCAGCAGGATATAAGTTGATGTTGGTTAAAGAGCCCTTTCTGGGTTTCAGAAAGTTTGAACCCAAAAGAAGAATCAGAGGAGAGGAGACAATGAGGTCATGATAAAAGATACCACTCACGCCTGACTTCAAATGCAGAGAGAGAAAAATCCATGATCCAGCAAGCACATGGGCCTTAGCATGGTCCAGCACTGTAAACTGTGATCATTGGACAGCAATCTCATTATTGAGGCACAGCAGCAATGCTAGCATGGATTTCTTTGTACCGCTTCACAGTTTCAGATAGAAGGTCCATTTTACTGTAGAACTTACCTTAAACATGGGATTATGTCTTCTTTCATTAAACTAATATATGTCTCTTGTCATGGGAAGGAAGTACTGTGTGGCTTCTGTGGCACATCCTGATGGTGGAAGTACTTGCTCCTTGGGACAAAAGACGTAAAATAAGCTTACCTGAATGTGGCATTACAATGTCATGATAACGGCCCTAAAGCCAAGATGTGTACACTTACTAAGGAGCGGTTCAGGCAGCATGGATGTTCTAGACAGGGAGTTTCATGGTAGGGTGGAACTAGATAGTAAAAGATTATATCATAGTACTCAGAAAAGTGCTCGATTAAATGTATTAATTAGAAATCAGTGCCTCATCACGCATGTGACATCATCCTAACACCGGGGAGGCAAAGAGAGTCCTTGGGGCTCAGTGGCCAACTAGGATAATTGGTGAGTTTACCCTGCCTGCCTTAAGGCTCTATTGTGTCAAAACACCGCAGTTAAGAGCAACTCAGGGAGAAAGGGTCTATTTTATCTTACTCTTAGGTTACACCCTCCAACTCATGGAAGTCACAGCAAGAACTGAAAGCGGGAATGCGGAGGAGGTGAGAGCTGAATCAGGGGCCATGGAGGAGTACTGTTTATTAACTTGCTCCTTGTGGCTTGCTCAGCTTGCTTACTTACAACACCGTGACTACTTATCCAGGGTGGCTCTGCCCATAATGAACTGGGCCTTCCCACACTAATCAGTAATCAGGAAAATTCCATAGGCCAGTCTAGAGGGAACATTTTATCAACTGATGTTCCCTTTACCCGATGGCCCTAACTTGTTTCAGGTTAACAGAAATCAAGCCATCACAGTTTCAAAATTTAGAAAGAGACCTTGAAGAAGATACCTGATGTTAATCTTTGGCCTGCACATACGTGCTCACACATAGGTATGCACACTTGTGTACATGTGTGCATTTTCATAGTCAGGAGCACACATGGCATTGCCATCTGTTGAGGCCTTTTGTTTTGACCTCAAATGGAAGGTCAGGGTGGAGAGAGGGAACCCAGTCCTTTTGGACCTCTATATTGTGACATTAGTCCAGCACAAAGTCCTCTTGGTCACTCAGTGGCCTGTATCCTGATACTGCACCATTAGGGAACAATATCCAGCATATGAATCTTGAGGGTGGGCACACATAGATTATGAAATCTTGTCAACATATCAAATCTCAGGGCAGAGTGAGGGAGGTGTGAGCAAGGTTTCTCTTTCAGAGCGGCCATCATTTTCTGTCATTGAGACAAAACCATATTTTTATGAAGATAGTACTTCCCCTAAAAAAAAGCTATGAAGACAATAATACCCAGTCCAGGAAATACGAGACCTATACATATGCGAAGTCCCCTGGAACAGACCGCAGCAGGTATAGCAAACAATACTTGAGGAGTTTCAGCTCCCACAGGCCTACTTCTTCTCTGTGGCTTTGTGGGATGAGCTCACAGGGCAGGCCATGGTTTCGTATGTCTATTGAGTCATCTCGGCTGCAAGAATCAGGATAACTCGGAGTAGAGGCTGGGGATGAAGCAGTGGCAGATGCAATTCCCTCCCTTCATGAGGTACTCACTCTCTACCCAAGGATACAGTGTGTTATGCAGAATTAAAATCCCACGTCTCATAGAGGGGCATTAAAGTCAACCAGTTGGTGTGCAGACATATGGGGCTGGAGGTTGCTTTGTGGATTCTGGTAATTAAAACGATAATAATTTGGAATATCTGCCAAAGGTCTAACTAAGTTCGCCCAAGAGGCAACGAGTTGACGTCCTTTTTACGACATCCCCCAGCACCCATGGATGCCGTGGCATTTAAACCTCTGACAGCTTGTCTATAGGAAACCCCACTGGTGAAAGATTTATAACTCAACCATAAAAATCCACTCTGAGCTTAAGGTTGGCATGTGAGAACCTAGCTTAGGAGTGAATTAATTAATGAATTTGTCTTTTTCTTCATCAATTTGACTGACACCTTCAAACATACCCCTGGAGATGTGATCTCAACAAATCTCATAAAGCAAGAAACTTTAGGCTTGGCCAACGCCTGTGATGAGAGCACACCCTCAGGAATTGCCAACACTGTAGGGTTGTGGGTGAGAAACTGGGTCTCTTTAGGACCCTGGCAGAACTGGATGGTGCAGATGGAGACTAACTCTGACCATGACAGGCTCCTTTCTGTGCCCACTATGACACTCCACCATCAGCTATTTCTGAGCGTGAAATGTTTGTCAGAGTAACATGCGCTTACCCATCAGACACCCCACTTATGTCCTTATGTCCACAGTACCCTCTCACAAAACTTTGGTCCATGATGAAGTTACTGGAACAATGGCTTTTCTGGTCACAAAGTTAGAATGAGTGACACTCTCATGTACCTCAGTGCTTTTGAACTGCCTATGGAGAGCCAAAAGGTAATCCGGAATTGGAAAACCATTTGGAGTATGTGTTGGAGAACCCTGGAGGGTATGTGGGGTGGTGACTGGTGCATGTCTGCAGGCATCCATGGGACCTCCCTGAGAGAGGAGATGGAAGAGAAATGGAATGACGTATGTGGAGGGCACCTGTTTCAGAATCCTTTCACTTTTTATTTCAGAAGAAATAGAATCAGGATAGTGTTGCAGCCTAAAGACATGTGCCCACTATGGCATAGGGCATAGGCACAGAGCCGCTGTTTTCAGGGCCTGGGTCCTCTGAGCCCTGAGGCCCCAGTTTGTCTGCAGCTCCCATTAGATGGCCACCATCAGTCCAGTGGGTTTTCTGCTTGATGTACCTGGTAAAGCCAAGCCCTCTCACCTTGACCACTTCCCGTGTCCTTGATTGCCCTAATTGATTTTTTACTTAGGGATATCTGAGGGGTAACGGTGGGGGCGAAGGGGAGGTGGGGGATCCTAAGCCCTGAGAACCTGGGGACCTATCATTAACCAAGAATTTGGTCATGATGATGGCAGTTTCCCTTAGTGAAGACAGACAAAAATAGAGAAGGATCTTCTCATTATTGTTGTGATAGAGACATGGCTGCACACAAGGAAAGTCTGATGCATTGTGGAAATACAACTCTGTTATTCATGTCACACCACAAAGTTGCATGTATGTCTGAGGCGATTCTGGCCTTGGAAGCAGAAACATAGATGGCCTGCCCATGGTCAGGGAGCTGTCTTGGTTTCCTACTCTGCAGAGGGTAGCTTCTCCTGTGTGTCACCAAGTTTGCATGGAGTGAAAAAGGCTGGATGCTTGTCTTACCTTGACGCTTATAATGAACAGTGCCTAAGAGGGCTGGTCTCATACAATATTAGCATGGTTGCTCTATCATGTGAATGTTAGGAATTCTTCTGGGCATCAACCAGCCCTGTCTGTGGGACCCAGGTGACACCCATGAACACCTGGACAGGGGTCTCACTTTTCTCCTCCCCCCCTCACTGCCTTTTCCTTGTTCCCCTTGGTTCTAAGAGAGGCCGACTCCTCAACACTGGTAAGGTAAGATCAGGATCAATATTGGTCTCCAGGAACACAAGACTGTCATTCCCCAATGGGTGGGATGTTTTGTGACATACTCTTTTCCCTGGGCATCCTTGAAGATGTTGCTGTCTGCCCTGTTGGTAAATGCCAAGTTTGTGTCTGTCAGCTCTATAGTTTCTGGCCACTGTTCCAAGAGAAGGCCTTGTACTTCACATGCCCTTCTGGAAGCTGCAGAGATGCCCAACACCTTGCTTTCCCATCCTCCTAGCACATTCTATTAAGTTCCTTCTGAATTATTTCACAGAAAATAAAAGGCAGCTCCCTTTCCTAACAGGCATGTTTCACGAATAATTATGAGTGAAGTCAATTAACAAAAAAGAAGAGTACATTTTATTTGAAAATGAGTACTACTTTATAAAAAAGAAAACCTTTTAAAGAACTTTTTTCTAGATACCACCTTATTTTTCCATCTTTATAAAAATTGCATACAATCTTGGTTTCTCTATGTTTATTTATGACCAGTTGAAGTATGTCACAGAAATAAAATGCATTCATGTTTAGGACCCTCCCCCCATAACCCATTAGTCTAAGAAATTATCCTAAAAACAGCGTGCCATTATTATAGAGTTAAACAGTTAAGCATTTTTATACAGGAGCATCAAAACCAGATATGCTTCAGACACCAAACCTTTTTTTAATGGCTTTCAGATAAAACAATTTATTTATGCAATTAACAACAACATGCAATTTCTAATAATTAGCAGATAATAGTTATCTCCAAAGTACTTTATAAAATTGCCTTTGAACGGCATTCGTTCTGTGGGGAATCACTGAAAATTGGACTATAAAATTACCAGAAAATGCAGTGCATTAACAAGAATTTTCTGTATCAGTTTCTCTTCAAATTTATGAGCTCGAATATTTGTAAACATTGGGTTTCATAGATGGAAACCTGTCACCTCACCTTCCTTTTAAGGGAAAAAACACATTCTGCTGTCACAGGATTCTTATTGGATTTTGACTTTCCTATCTCTTCTTGTTTTCTTCCTCCCAGTAAGAAGATATTATATTGCTATTATTCCTACTTTGAAAATTAAGAAATAATTACTAATATACCATTTTATGGGTGCACATCAATCTTTTCTAATTCTCTTTCATAAACAATGTTCTACATTCAGCAATTGTAAAATGTTCCTATTAAACTAAACTATCTTTGAAGAAATAACAATAAAAATTATTAAAGGACCATGTTAATAAGAATCCAGAGGACTTTGGACAGCAAATGTGTTTGGGGCCACTTCATAATTTGTGAGAAGAAATCCCTGTTGTGTTAAGTCACAGAGAGTTCGGGGGCCCTGCAGTGTCTGGGAATGTCACATTGAAGGTGGCTCCCCTCCTCTCTCTCTTGATTATACACTACACTGTCTATCTGAGTACTGCAGTGCCAATCCAAAGCACCAATCAGGTGCCTTTTGAGAGCATATATCACCAAGATGTCTCACCATCACTTCAGATACCTGACCAAAAGCCCAAAGGGCTGACACAGCAGAGGCCCAGCAGCCTTCTCCTGTGACAGCTGATGCTCTCTTGTTGACTTACTAGGAGAAGGTCCCTTCTCTGCAGGAGGTGGTGATGTGGGCATTGCTACAGGGGAGAGAAGCAAGCAAGAGGTCGTCAGCTGCATTCTCTGCCTGTATGACATTGGTGTCTCTGGTAGAAATGATTCATGAGATGAAGCAGTATGTGTGCTCATGTTCAGCCCCGCCCCACCACCTCCCAGGGACAAGCAAGTAAAGTGCAGAAGCCTTCTAGCTATAGAAAACTTTCATAGGCAAAGGGCAGCAATGTCTGGGGACTGTATCTGTTATGAGGTTGTACTGCTGAGATGCATCTTCTCCATACATAAGTGTCCCTACACAAAGGAGAGACCTGGGTAATTAGAAGGTGAGGAAAAGCTGCTGGTCACCTCTTTGTATGTATACAGTGGCCATGGACAGAAGGCTAGCTGAGGGTCGGTGTTTACGTTAATGTTCTATTGCTGTGAGGAGATTCGGTGACCATGTCAATGCTTATAAAAGAAAACATTTAATTGGGACTGGCTTACATTCAGAGGTTTAGTCTATTATTGTTGTGGATCTGCAGGCAGCAGGTAGAGAAAGAGACACTGGGCCTGGTTTGAACACTTGAAATGCTTAAGTCCATCCCCAGTGACATACCTCCTCCAACAAGACCACATCTACTCCAACAGGGTTATGCCTCTTAATAGTGCTACTCCTTGGTGACCAAGCATTCAAATATTTAAACCTGTTGGGGGGCCATTCTTATTCAATCACAGTCAGAAACCGTTCCTGAAGTATGCATGTCATGTATGGAGTTTGCATGGGCATTGCTTCTTGGTTCTCTTAGTGATGGTCTTATTCACAGGTTGAATTTGGAATTTGGTACCGTCCCATTCTCTGTGGCGACCCCAAAAGAACTCCCTCACATGGTTCCAGGGAACACAGCAGAAACACTTAGGTGACTGAGTTAGACTAGGGTATGGTCCTGCACACTCCCTGCTGTGCTGGCAACCTGAGCTAGCTAGTCTCTTAAGTGACTCTCTTACAGTGGATTCAGTAGTGTCCCTCTAATACCCCAGGACCTGAAGAAATTATCTTATGCATAAATATGGTTCTTACACATGTAATCAGCTAAGAAGAGCTGGTACCAGAGCAGGGTGGGTCCTAAATCATCATAACAACAGTAAGACATAGACACTCAGGCAGAGAGGAGCCATGATGAAGGCTCAAAGCGTAGAGTGCATGCGAGATGGGAGGCTTTAACAACTACACCCAAGTATGCCAAGAATCATGGAAATTTGCCAGTACCTGGAAGAGGCAGAAGGATCCTTCCCAGGAGTCCAGGGGCATTTCTCTGTCCACATCTGGAACTAGGACTTTCAGGCTGAAGAGCTGTGGAAGAAATACTCTTGTTGTAGAAGTTACTACTACTGTGCTTTCTCAAGTCACTCTTAAGGATCATATGGCTTAGTGTACCTTCTCTGATTCAGGCTCATGTGTACCAATGAACACCTATTCTAGGGCCTCCGTATGTGTGTGGCTGCTCTGAATCCTTTACTGGGATGCCCTGGGTTTGTAAGTGGCTCCTTTCTGTATCTTTCCCTGTGGCTCTCCTCAGAAGCCTTTCATTCCTCCTGACCTACACCGGTGCTTCTAGACTCTGATGCCTCCTGATTTTATCTCTGTTAACAGGGTTTTTGTTCATCTCATACCTCAGACGATTCTCCTCTGAGCTATTACCTTAAAATGCCCTCCCACACCTATTCTGAAAACACTGTCTCTGTGTGTCCTTGTGTAGTGTGTCTAGTCTTCTCCTCATTCAGAAGCCCCCATGGTGGCTCTCAGCTAGGCTGGAAGGTGTTGGAAACAGACACACTGGTTTTTCTCTGAACCTCAGATACGTATGTCTGTGGCTACTCCGGAGACATTGGCCTATTGCCAGATACAGACCCTTCCTCACACTGAGCATCAGTAGAACCCAGGCCCACCTGTCCTTTGCTGGTTCTTGGTCCCATGGTTCCCTCTGCCTGCTCCTATTATAGAATCTTGCTCCTCTACTGGGTAGATCTTCCTTTTGGAGCTGACAGTAGTGCTTAAATATATCACCAGTGGGACATCGCACTATAATAGGGGCCATGTCTCTGGTATGTTCTCCTCCCCAGAAATCTTTTTTCTATCTGGTGGTAGAAACTTCACCCATCACCAATTTGTGTGTCTTTTCAGGAACTCCTTTGTTACAATAAGATTTCTTGGCCCCGGGCAGCCAGAGATCCTGCCTCACAGACCTGCAGCCCCAGACCCCTTAGCAGCCTGCCGCTGCTCAGGCCCCCAAAATTACTCAGACATATCCTCCACCAGGTGATGTGGGAATGCCTTTCTGTATGCTGTGAATATCAATCTTTAAATATAGGTGCTGTTTTGGCCCATGACAGGCACCATAGAAAAAGTAGGTCAGGGAATCAAAATAGGTAGGAAAGGAAGGGCAGAATCAGAGACAGATCAACCCAGACACCCAAAGGAGTAATATGTAAGGAACACAGGTGAGCCACGGGCCACATGGCAGACAGTTTAATGGAAATGGGTTGAGTGAAGAGAAAGAGCTAGTTAGCAATGTGCTTAAGCCATAGGCCAAACAGCATGAAACTAATATAAGCGTCTGAATCATTTTTGGGGGCCTGAGTAGCGGCCGGCAGCTAAGCGGTCTGGGACCACAGTTCTGGGGTCTAGACCTCTGGCCGCCCAGGACCAAAAACCTTATTGTAACATTCCTTCTGTTTTCCCAAATGACCTTGAGGCCCCATGAGTGCAAACAATGGGTCTTTAGCATGTGTTTGTATAATTCAAGAAGTGGATAATATTGATGCTATCTGTGATTGTAGGATGGTCGCAATGCCTACACAGTACATTTCTGAGTCTGTCACTGAAAGAACTCTCCATGAATCAGGGACCATGGGCAGATACATTAGAAGTCATGTGGCAGGGCCAGCCAATCCACTGAATCCCCAGAGCCCGTTAGGTTCTCCAGAACAGAACCAATCTTCTCACCATAGCAAAAGAAAATGGCCCAGGATGGTAGTTATACCATTGCCTGACTTTGGATATTGACCGAAGATGAGCCACAGGATCAATGCTGGCCACAAGAGAGAGAGGTATGTGGCCGGCCACTTGTTGATCTCATAACAGGGCTATATGATCTGTTCACACACAGTCAACATGGTTAAACACCTCTCAACACCCATTCACAAGGCACCAATACTTGTGTTTTGCTGAGGCTGAACTATTTGCAGGATGGATGTGTGTGTGTATTTGGAGCTTTATGAGGAATCAATAACATTGACAAGGCCAGGCAGAACTTCCAGAGAATAGAAAAGGATGGAAGAGGTCACTCTGAAGAACCCCACTTCAGCCTGTCTATTTCTGGTGCTTGCTTTCGAGGACCCAGTTCTGCTGATGTTCATTTCACATAAGAATTGCTTCTGGGAAGACCAGCCTGCTCCTCCTCAGTGAATCCTAGCACATGGGATACTTTCTTCTGTGATGTCCCTGGCTATTGTGGCGCAGGCTCTGAGTAGATAACTGTGGCACTGCTCTGGCTCATATCAGGCAGCGCATCACAGAGTGGGATGATCACATGTTGGGAGAGGGAGTGAGAAAATGTAATCAAGCCATGCTGAAGTGTGGAGGGTACTCAGATATAGAAGTTTAGTGCCCTCCTGTGTGCCCAAACCTTTTTTCCTTATTTCAGAAGCAAATAATTTAATACCTAGATATATGGGAAGCCTTGAAAAAATGCAAGCTAATTTGCACCTTAAAGATTTTTGTAGAATCCTTTCCTTTTGTGAGGAGTTCACACTGAAGTTCATAATTTTGCATAAAATGAAAGGAGTCACCTTATGGTTCAGCTGGAGTCAGAACATGACACGATCCATGAGGACCTGGCACCAGCAGCTCTGGTGACTAGACTGTTTGGTAAATTTGTCATCAGCAAAAGGTTTCTGCCATTGGGGTCTCAGAGATGTGTTTGCATCTGAGAATTGGCTTATCAGTGAACTGCTAGTTCCTAAATTGATTTAGGGCAAATTAATCTTTGATTAATTGACCCTAAGTCCAGTCTTCCACTTGAGAGTTTTAATTAAACTTTTAATTTTGGGATGATTGCGGAGTCACATGTAGCTGAGATACAATGCAGGTGTGTGTGGTACCCTTCCCCTTGGTTTGTCTGTGGTAACTGGTTACGAACCTCAGAACAGTTTCAATATCAGGACATCGGTAGGAATGCAGTCCAAAGTCAGGACACCCACCCTCCAGGATGCTTTGTCTTTCCTGAGCCCACTGTCTCTGTTGAGGTTTCCATTCCTGTGATAAAGCTTCATGACCAGAACGTGACTTGGGGATGGAAGGATTTGTTTTACCTTACAGTTCCATATTACAGTCCATCACGGAAGGAAATCAAGACAGGAAGGCTCTGGACCTCCCAAAAGATGCAGGGAACTTTGTTGGTGGATCTCTGGGCCACGATGATGAAGCTTACAGATAGTTTGGCCAAAATATAGAAGATAAGAACTGTTCTTGACATCAAATAGACCCAGTTGGATATAGAAGGTTCTGGGGTGCTACATAGAACATGTGTAGTTTGGAAGCAGGGTGGGGGAGGGGAGGAAAAGGGGAGGGGCCCTAAAGCACCAAGGGATGGAAAAGAGAGTTGTGCCTTATATATGACTGCAATGTTCAGCCAAAAAGAGTATCCAAGCCTGAGCAAGGCAATTTTAAGATCATAGGATGCAGAGACCACTCACTAAAAACCAATCTGAAGGTGTGACCTGTGACTGGAGTGAAGAACACATGTTAGGTATGTAATCCTAAAAAATGGGGTATTGGTGATCAGGTCCCTCTTAGAGAAGTCACAACACCGAAGACCTGGAGAGTCAGCATAATCGACTCTTGCAATGGGTCAGAACTGTGCGGGAAAGAGATTCATGGCTAGAGCCTGTATCTACTTGCCTGTCTGCTAGGGATTCCAAATGTTTGCACAGAGATTTCCCATTTCTAGCTGTGTTTGTTGTGTTTATTTGGCAATGACAGGGGTAGGGAGGTAGAGAAGATGGATTGGAAGGCATCTGGCTAGTAATAAATACAATTTGCAAGACATGATGAGAATCGTGTATCTCAGGCCTTGGACCCGAATGCTTCAAGTATATGATTTCATGTCCAGTTGCATAATTTCATAGATACATCATGATCGTAGAGAGATTATTGACAAAATGTCTCTCATATACTGACAATGAAAAATCCCATGAAACGAAAGAACACACACACTTGCATGCCATTGAGGGCTTTGACATCTGGGTTGACACATGCTGCCTCCCAGGTGTCATTTTCCTGACAGCTGGAAGGACATTCACTGATTTCATAATCTTAGCATCACTTCATGGATCTTATTTGCTTCCCCCTCTCTACTTCTGAATATTTTCTTCTCCTACATAACAATGGGAACCTAATGAAAAACATGAGTAAAGTAATATTTTTTTCTACCATCTTCTAATAATCATAAAGATCATTGCTGGAAAGTGGTTTGGTTGCTGTATGTCAAACCATTTCACATGGCAATTTAAAATTATAAAATGGAGAAATGGACTCAATGCTGGTTAAGAAAAGAATGCAGAAATGCTAAGACAGAATTTCTTCCTAAGTAGCAGATGGCATGCCAGTGGCATGGAGGGAGGAAGAATAGACAAATGAGTCAGGGATTGCATTCAGGGTTGTTTGCCTACCACACTGGGCTCTGGAAATAGGGACTATGCTATGGGAGACGAGATAGAACAGAGAACATTGACTCTGGGCTTGTGATTTCACCCACTAAAACTCATTTTTCTTCTTTATTTGAAGTATCTGCCTGATTACTCCATAGAAATATGTGTTATTTCATAACTGAATACATCTCCCTGTGTCTTCATATAATTAAGCTGAAAGGCCATGAATGCTGCTCTTGAATGACTTATGAAAGCCATAAGGATATGTGTTTAGATACAGACTGCCGTGTCCAGCCTAGTGTAGCCGAGCCTGGAGAGGGTCATCAGGGTTAAATCAGCACTCGAGACAGTCAGTTCCAGCATCCAGGGAGATAAGCTGCTTCTGCTCCCTCAGCCTTTATTTAGCAAGCTTATATCCCTTAAGTTCCCCTGCCCTGGGTTCCTCTACCGGTCAGTGTGTTCGCTGGCAACGGGTGCAAGACTCTGATTGCAAAACAGCGTGTTGATGCACACAAGGTGCATCAACAAAGATCAGGGAAGTAAACAAAAGGGCACTGACCTTGCCCAGGCTTTTTTAGCCTGACACAGAGTACCCA
This sequence comes from Phyllotis vaccarum, assembly GCA_033318265.1. Lineage (NCBI taxonomy): Eukaryota > Metazoa > Chordata > Mammalia > Rodentia > Cricetidae > Phyllotis > Phyllotis vaccarum. The sequence continues at coordinate 8,231,183 of JARWLC010000009.1, read as the reverse complement.
ACAACAGACAAGGGACTGTAGATTGTGGAAGCCGCGCATCAGAGGCCAAGGAGAAAGATTAGGTGTGAAGTCCCAAGCAAGCAACAGACCCTTCAGGCTCCCCACTTCCTTGTTTGTAGTGCAAAGTCTTGGCTCATTAGTCCCTTCCATTTCAGTCATTCTCTGAGGAGAAAAGGATATCAGTGACAAAGATGTTCACTTAAAAAGAAATTATTAATGTGAGACTAGTATTTAAAAAAAACTGAAACCTAGAAAATAGAAGTAAGAAGGTACAAGGGTATACACTAGAACAGAAGGGAGGGCACTGAATTCAGGAGAGATAAAGCACATTCTCATGTCAAAGGTGGCACGACTGAAATGACCTCTGTGACTTTCTTTCTGAATCTTAATGGAGCTCTAGGCGCCAAAATGTAGGTGGCTTTGTGGTGTCAGGGAATTTGTGTCGGCTTGGCTTTTTGCTGCTCTAGAAAATTCACTTCCCCATGTAGGCTAGGAAAGGGCTTAGCAGCCATCCTGGGATAGAGATAATACAGGTATGAAGAAGTCACAGGCTATAGCATACAATGTGTCACAAGCCCAGGATATGGTATCTTCCCACATAACAAGCAAAGAATAATATATCTGACTATGCCAAAAGACTAGGCTATCATATGGGCCTATGTCACAAGCTCAAACTATTTCATGTGCCTATGTTATAAGCCAAAATAATTGCACCTTCCCATGCTACAATCCCATGCTATGACTACTGCCTGTATCATAAGCCTGGCTCTGGCATCTGCCTATGCCTTTGGCTTCAGCATTTGTGGTTAGCCTGGGCAATAACATCTGCCTATCATATGGATTCAGGCTATTGTGTCTGCCAAGACATAATCCCAGGATGAGGCAACAGCTGATGTAATAAGCTTAAGCTATGGCATTTGCCTATGTCACAATCTCAGACTAGCGTATCTGTCAAGTCATAGGCCCAAGTTAATGTATCTGCATTGTCATAGCCCATGCTAAGATATATGCCATGTCACAAGTCCAGATTAATGCATCTATCTATGTCACAAGCCCAGACTATGGCATCTATCTATGCCATAAGCCCAGAGTATGGCATCTGCTTATGTTACAAGCCCAGTTGATTGCATTTTTCTATGTCTAAGACCAGGCTATGTCATCTGTAAAGACAAATCTAGTCTACTGCTTCTGGCTATGTCATAATCCATATTATTGCATCTGTCCAAGTCACAAGCCCAGGCTATGACACCTGTCTAAGATACAAGCCTGAGTGTGGCATATATCTATGTCACAAGTTCAGATTATTTCACTTGCCTATATTTCACAAGCCTAGATTATGATGTTATAATTCAGTGGTATTACAAGGCAAGGCTATGATATTTTCCTTTCTCATGAACTTGGGATATTTTTTTCTGCCACATCACAATTACAGGCTAATGCATCTTCTTATGTCAAAATACCAGACTAAGGGATTTTCCTATCTCACAAAGTAGGATACTTAATCTGCTTATTCTATAGGCTCAGGCTAATTCATATGCCATGTCATTAGCTCAGGCTATGACATCTTCATATGGCACAAGCCTAGGTTTCATAAACCATGACTATCTGCATGTGTCTGTGTTAAAAGCCAGGCTATTGCTTCTGCCAATATTATAATCCCAAGTTCTTAAATCTGCTAAGTCACAAGCCCATGCTATTGCACTTGCCTAAGTCACAAGCATAGACTATGCCTACGTAAGTGTAGGCTTTGCATTTGCCTAAGTCAAAAAACAGACTTGCATATATGTGTTTTATAAACTCAGTATTACATCTGTCTATAATACAAAGCAGGCTATTACACCTGCCAAGTCACAGGCCCAGACAATTTAAACTGCCTATGTCATATGACTAGACTAATGCATCTGTCTATATCACAAGCCCAGAGTATGGTGTCTTTCTATGTCACATAGCCAGATTTTGGCATCTGTACATGTCACAGACCAGACCATGAGATCTGCATATGTCACATGCCCAGTTTATTGCACCTGCCATTGTTACAAGCCAAGATACTGCATCTTTCTATGTCATAGGCACATGTTACGACAATTTCCTATGCCACAAGCCCAGAATATTGCACTTCAGTCACATACCATATTATTGCACTTGTCTATAACATGAGCCCAGGCTATGACACATGCCTATGTCATAAGCCCAGGAAAATTTTTTTTGAATATGTCATAAGCCAGGGCTTATCAATCTGCCTTTCATGTGAACGTAGGCTACTGAATCTGCCATGTCATAAATTTGGGTCAGTATATGTGCTTAAGTTACAAGCTTGGTACATTTTATCTGTCTGTGTCACAAGCCTGGATGCTGACATCTGCACATGTCACAAGATCAGGTTATTGTACCTGTCTACATCATAGGACCAGAAGATGGCACCTCTGTATGTCACAAGCCCAGGCTATTGTACCTGTCTATACCACAGTCTTAGATTAAGGCAACTGCTTATGAAATAAGTCTAGTCATATGCTTAAGTCGAGATATCCAGCTATGATACTTGTCTATCTCACCAAATCAGACTGTTGTACCTGCCTGTGTCAGAAGCATCTATCTATGTCATAAGCCCAGACTATAGATACATCTTTGTTGCCTTTGAAGACATAAGTCCAGTCTGATGCTCCTGGAACAGCTCATATTGTTGTATCTGCCTATGTCACAAGCTTGAACTATGACAGCTGCTTATGTCAAATCAGACTCTTTCATCTGCCAGTTGAAGTGCCCAGTCTAATGCATCCGCCATGTCAAAAGTCAAAGCTATGGCATTATATCACAAGCTCAGATTAATGTAGATGTCCTGTAACAAGCCTAGTAGTATTGTATCTGCCATGTCACATGGTTAAGCTGTGTCATTGTCTGTCACAAATCCAGATGATGGCATCTGTGTTATAAACCTGTGTATGGTATCTGCTTATAACTCACATGGAGGCTGTAGCATGTGCCAGTCTTTGTAATAATAAGTCTGTATTACAAAGACATCTACATATGGTATAAGCATCCACTCTGACACATGCCTATGTCACAGCCCATACTATTGTGCTTATCTATGTCATAAGCCTATATTATTGCATCTGCCAGCCTCATAAACTCTGGTTATTCCAATTGTCTGTATCATAATTCCTGGCTATGGTGTCTTCCTATGTAACAAATGAGGCTATTGCATTTGCAATTATATGGGTCCAGGCAAATGCACCTGCCATGTTACAAGGCCATGTTAATTTATCAATTTATATCAAGAATTCGAGCTAAGCTACCTGCCTATGTCACAAGTCCAGACTATTTCACCTGCATATGCCTCAATTTTAGCTTATGAAACATTCCTAAGTCACTAACCCAGATAATTGTACTTGTTGACTCCATAAGCCCAGAATGTGGTATTTGCCTAGGTCAAAAGCCCAGATTATGATATCTGTCCATAACAATACATTATAACATTGCATATGACATATAATAAATCCAGGCTTAGTATATATACATCATCACACGCCCAGACTAATGGAACTTCCTGTGTCACAAGCCCAGGCTTGACATCTGTATTCATTACAAAACCAGCCCAATGTACAAACTTATGTCACAATCTACACTCTTGTAACTGCATGTCACAAGCTCAAATAGTAAGATGTGTATAGGTCACAAGTCTAGACTGTAGGATCTGATATGTTACAAGCCCAAACTGTGGGATCTGGTATGTCACAAGTCAAGGCTCTGGTATCTGCTTATATTGTAAGCTCAGAACATTGCTTCTGCCAAGTCATAAGCCAAGGTTAATGCATCTATCTACTTCAAAAGCCAAGCCTACTGCATCTGCCATGTCAGAAACACAGTCTACTGTATCAGCCTCAGTTATAAACCAGTCTGTTCCATCTTCCTACATTACAAGCTCAGGCTAATGTGTCTACCTATTTTATAAGGCCCGACTATTGTACCTGCCTAAATTACAAGCCTGGTTGTGGCTCAGAAACTTAGAAGGTTGGGAAAAGGCTAATATTGACTATCAGTAGAATACTGGCTTCTAACTTTTCAGAAGTGCACATTTAAAACAACTTCCTTCACATATGTAGAAACTGTTCCATTAACAAAGGCAGCCCCTGTTATAATTTTTCTTATCATGAGTTTAGAGTTTTTTTAAACTTTGATTTTTTTTCCTTATTTATAATATCTGTCCAGGACTTTTTAACCATTCTAATCTCCATTGAGAAGTTGGGTATTATTCTACTGGGTTTGCCTTTATACATTGTTTGGCCTTCTCCCTTTACAGCTCTTAATATTCTTTTTAAAAATTCTGTATGTTTAGCATTTTGATTATTACGTGGCGAGTAGGCTTCTCTGGGGGGTCTAGTCTATTTGATGTTCTGAAAACTTCTGTATCTTAACAACTATTTTCTTTTTTAGATTGGAAAGTTTTCTTTTATGATTTTGTTGAATATATTTTCTGTGCCTTTGAGCTGGTATCTTCTCCTTCTTTTATTCCTATTATTCTTAGATGTGGTCTTTTCACGGTGTCCCTGATTTCCTGGATGTTTTGTGTTATGATTTTTTTTAACTTTAACGTTTTCTTTGATTGATGAATCTATTTCCTCCATTGTATCTTCCACACCAGAGAGGATTCCTGTTAGTTCATCAGATCTTTCATTCCTCCCAGTTTGTTTGTTCTTCTGCTTCTATTTCAATTTTAAGTCTTGAACTCTTTCTTCCACCTGATTGCTTTTCCTTGGTTCTCTAGTCTTTCTTTAAGAGATTTATTATTTTCTTCCGCCATTTTTTTGCTTGTCATTTCCTCTGTTTCCTGAAGAGAATTATTTTCTTTAAAGGCTTCTACCATCTTTATAAAGATTTTTTAAGGTTCTTTTCTTCTGCTTCTTCTATATAGGAATATTTAGTTCTTGCTGCTGTAGAACCACTAGGTTGTAGTGATGCCATATTGTTCTTTATGTTGTTGAGTTTTCTATACTGGTATCTGCCATCTCTTTCTCTAGTCTGTGCAAGCACTATCTGTATTTCAGAAAGCTGTTTTTGGTTCACTAGGTGATCTTGATGCAATTGGAGCTCTTGGAGCAATCCGAGGCAGTGGAGTCTGTGTCTCAGGGAGTAGTTGAGATCTGAAGCTCTTATGATGGGGCTCTCCAGAGACCATGTCTCAGGGAGCAGCTCTTATGATGGGGCTCTCCAGAGGTTCTGTTGCAGGAAGCTGATGATGTTGGGGGAATCGGTAGGATGTGGAGAATGGAATGAGGCGTATGGTCAGAGGGTCCAATAAAGCATGGTGATAGTCAGGCTTGCATGCAAGGCATTTATAGAAACAATTACTTTAAATTTGGAAGAAACACATATAACTGCATTTTTTTATGAGAAGACAGAACATGAGTACTCTGCTAATTTCTTTCAGAAAATAAATAAACTCTAGATGCAAAATTCTGAAAATCTTACAAATTACCTGGGCATATAATGGCATCTAGATAAAGTAGGGTTTCATAAACAGAAGGACAATAACCATAAAATGTGTGTTTTTCCCATGATGGTACAGAAGAGGCACCGGGACACTTAGGAGAAAAGGTTTCCTTGTTCCTCCCTGCCTGGTCCTGTCTTCCACTAGATGGACTGTCTTTATTTCTCTCCTTCCTTCTTTCCTTCCTGGTCTCCTTTTCCTTAAACCTTAAAGTTCTCATATCCCAGGGTTAAAATGTCAGTATACAAATACAGTCTTTTACAGGAAATACTTCACACTCCAACAAAAATATTCTTTTAGACATGTTTTCTTTGGTGACTTGAATAAGTGTCTAAAGAAGTTGTGTCTTATTGCATGTTCCACTATGAAGCCGAATCCCACAGCCAGCTTTGACCATGTACACGACCATTTGGCTTCAAGATACCTATTCTAACCCACCTGAGCTTTTGGACATTTAAATGGACAATCAAGAGAGTAGACAAGATCATGTTTAAAGCATACTTCAGATTGGCTCTTGATGACCACTCACGAATGTTTTAGGTTGAGAGATACTTGTGAAATAAGGTATCAGTTACTCACGACTTCTTAGTTTTAAGATTTACTTATGTTATTCATATTAGTATATTTGCCTGCATGCAGTTCTGTGAAACATTTGTGTGCAGTGTCTAAGGATGTTACAGGAAGAGCTTTCCCTTTGACTGAAGCTATAGATGTTTCTCGCTGACGTATGGGTTATAGAAAGTGAACCCAAATCCTCCAGAAGAGCCAACAGTGTTCTTCACTACTGAGTCATCTCTCCAGCATACTTGTGACTTAAACACAAAAACCAAAACTACTTAACATTGACTTTCTTAAATTTCCACTAAAGTCTGTAATCATTCATTTACAGCTTTTCTATCAAATGATCTCCGCTCCTGAAATAACAGTCCCATGTCGTTACGATAGAGAACGTATTTATGAACACAGGGGGTGAAGTATTTTCATTTTATTCCACACAGCTGAGAAAAGGGAATTTCTATTCAGTACAAAAGTAAATTATCTCCTTAGTTTGAAACATCCTTAGGACATGAAGGAGCACAGAGTAGGATTTCTTCAGAGCAGTCATCTCATTTAGTTGTCTTAAGTTGCACAAGTTTAACGAAGGTAACTATATGCAGAATCAGGCTTGGAGACTTCAGGTGCAGACATATATCTCTATTTGTGTTTTTCACTCTCATTTGACTTATGAGGATGAATTCTGCAGATAGCTGGCTGACTTTTTTTTCCCCTTAGAAATTGAATATTTGCATATCACACTGCTCCATGAAATGTTCTGAGGGAAGTCTCCATATTACAGTTCACATTTAGTGCACATGCTGGTACAATAAAATTGATGGATTCAACCCACATTTATATTTGATGTGTTATTATCTCAAAATCACACAAGAAGCACAAATTTTAGAAGACAAAGAAAATGTTACAGTTGAAGGCAGAGCAACATTTGTGTAGCTCTTCATTGCTTGGGAGATGATTTTGATGGCTAGTATCTAAGAACTCTCTTAATTCATGGTCTGCAATATTTTCAACAGGTGAAGTTGCTTTGATTTCCCCTTTGTGGATAAAGAATCTGAAGGTCAGAATAAGCTGAGAGCTTTACTTTTCAGAAAGTTGAGAATGGAAGACAAGAAGTGGTTTCCCCAGAAAATTCTCCTGAATGCTCAGTTTGAAACTTTCCCAGTATCTAGTAGTAGAGTGAACACACAGGGTATGCCTTGGAGAGCCACATCCATAGGAGACACAGTGCCCTAAAACACTGATGATGGGCTTTGAGTTGAGGCTTAGTGATAGAATTTTTAAGACCTTTCCTTGTATATCCTCCCATCCCATTTGTGTGTGTGTGTCTGTGTGTGTCTGTGTGTTATATTTATATTTTCTGCATGTATGTGTGTTTGTATGTTGGTGTGCATACACACAGACACACATGCTTTACAAGGCATGTGTTTACACCATGCATCTCTCTCTCTCTCTCTCTCTCTCTCTCTCTCTCTCTCTCTCTCTCTCTCTCTCTGTGTGTGTGTGTGTGTGTGTGTGTGTGTGTAGGTGTGGGCTATGGGTTGGCACTGAGCATCTTTCTAGTTTCTCTCTTTTTCTTTTTAAGTCAGGGTCTCTCACTGAAGCTGGGCTCATGAATCCATTAGTGTGACTAGCCAATGAGTTCTATGAATGTGCTCATCTTCTCACCAGTACTTGGGTTACAGGTTCATGTTGCTACACCTGCCTTCTTACATGAGTGTTTATGATCTGAGCTCAGGCCTTTGAGTGTTTAACCAGTGGGTCCATTTCCTCAGCCTTGTATGTTTCTGATGCAAATGGGAGAATTTGTGCTACTTCTTTTACCTGCTGATTTTGAAATATACAGTTTCAAAAAGAGCGACATGTGGTGAGAAAACAGAAAACCATTGTATGTGGTAATGGGCAGAATTACAGATCAGAGTGCTTTTTGCATAGTTCATCATAAACCACAAACACGCACACAGGAACACGTCATTACAGATGTGAGGAAATAGAATGTGAGAGCAGTCAGACTGCTTCCTCCAACTCTCTTGCCTTACTTTGGGGAGGTGTTCATTTACCGCAGCAAAGACGGCTAAGTCCCATTACAATCCTGCTCTGCTCCACCTGGCTTGTTCCCCTCATCCTTGGTTTGTGTTTAATGCAGTGAGCCTGCTTCTTTCTCTGTCAGATGACTGGAATGTGAGACTGTGGGAGTTTTATTGGCTTCATAATTATTCTATGTGTGGTGTTAGCATAGTTTATGTCTTTGTATATACTTACTTTATGCTCTTTAAAAGGCAATAAAGCTAAATTGTGTATGGTTCCCCATAGAAGAGAGGGTCTTATGGAAGGGTGAAGAGCCCATTGTTTTGGCTTGCTCCCACTCTGCCAGCTTCAGTAAGGACTAATGTGTATTGAGCTGAGCTTACCTTAGAAGTCTACCATGCAAGGGGGAGGCCAGGTGCTCAAGCCTTGTGGATTTGGTGAGGGGAGAAAAGGCCACTGGGAGGTAGAAATTGGGAGGAAACTCAGGAGAGACTGTTTTCTCATTTCAAGATTGTGATGGTTAATCTTGTCAATTTGATGGGGATCTAAAGTCAATTAAGAGTTAGGCCCACAGCATGTCTGTGAAGAGCATTCCATGAAGGCTTAAGTGAGAAGAGAAGAGACAGCTTGGATATAGGGCACCATGGGCCGGACTCCTAGACTTTTTATTAATTTTAATAAAATAAACTATTTTTAAGCTAAGCTTCAGAATTTACCATTTTCTGCTTCCTGTCTCAAGACATGATGTGACCAGCTACCTCAAACTCTTATTCCCATGCCTTCCCTGCCTTGGTAGATAGGGTGGGCCCTTAAATTGTGAGCTCAGGTAAACATACCTGGTTTCTTGATGTTTTGTCTTACAGCACGGAGACAGGTGATTAATGCGATATGTAAGATGGTTACACAGGGACAAGAAGGTAGAAGAATTTGAAAGATGCCCAAACATTCTGAGATACAGAAACAGAGAAAATAGTTCCAACAAATGAGGAAGATGAAGTCTGAACACAAAGGTTGAGTCGGGGAGCTCATGGTGAGGAAATAATCCAGAAGGTGTTAAGGCATGAAAATTTTTCCAGTAACTTACAGACATAATAGCGGGGTAGAAATGGCCAGGGATATTCCCGTGTGTCAAGAAGCCCAGTTGAAACCAAGCAGCTGAGCAAGGGGGGTGACAGATGAAGCTGTCCTCCAGTTGGGGGTACCAACACAGTGTTTTGGAAAGGAGTCTAAATCAGCCAGACAGTGGTTAAGGAGTGAGGTAACAAACAGAGGCAGGAGTCCTTGATTTATATGCCCAGTGTACCACCATGCTGTGCCTGGGGATGCTGCCCTTCATCTCTTTGAGCTGCATCCTCCTTGACAACATGGACTTTGATCATCTTGACATCTTGCTTAGTTCAGTGTGCTGTTTCTCTGAACTGCTTCTCACTTTCCTGCAGGTTAGGATACTTTCTTAAATTCACATATATTTTTGAGTTTTATCGAATACTATAGCTTTGTGCAACTGCCTTATAAGAAAATTTCAGTGGATTGGCATAGGTAGAGGCTTTTTATTTTCAAATTTACATTTACACATTAAGCTATTAACATTAAGACTCAGAAGGAAGTGAGAACATGGAGACAGCTCTTACCTATAATATCAGCACTCAGAAGACTGAGGCAAGAGGGTTTCTATGAGTTCAAGACTAGCATGGACTTGCTCCCGTGTTAGATATTACATCAGAATTCCCACAAAATAATAATAAATAAAGAGAACCCAGAAGAAAACCATGGATGGTATTAAATGGCCAGTGCAACATTTGATCTATGTATTTTCTTCTCTGACACTTTTCTTGAAAACACTGACTTTGCATAGTTAGGAGGCTCTGCATCTGACATCTGGGCTTCTGGAGACTGTTGGCTGTCCTCTGCTGGGACTACTGATGTGGAGGATTTCTAAAGAGAAGCCCTGTCTTCAGATGTTGCCTCAAAAGCCCTGTCTTCAGATGTTGCCTCAACCCTTTATGATAGGAGGTGTCCTGGATCAGCCATGTAAAACACCCACTCTCTCAGCTTATGAAGCCTTCTGTCCTGGCTCACTCATGCTATGTGATCCTGGGAGGAGTTTCTGGAGAGTTCTCACGGCGATGGGAATAGCCCACAGAAAAGGAAGACAGAGGCAGTCATAGCCTATAGATGGAAATGAGTAAATGGCTGCCAGGAGTGGGTGATATCAGGGGAAACAGGAATCTGTCCAAGAACCAGTGAGTACAAGGTTTCCAGAACCATTCCTGAGTAAGCCAGTGTGGAGTCTAAGCAGGAAGGTGAGATTTCTGTTCTTAGAAAGTAGCACCTTCCCACCAACAGCTAACAAAGCATCTGGCTTTCCCCTTTTTATCCAGCCTAGAAGAATTTTCCGAATTCTCTAATTACAAAATATTCTTTACAAAATGAGAGATAATATAATGATCTAAGAGAGTATAAATGGATCTCTCCTGCTTAGAGGTACCCACTACCAGCATCATGCTCCTCATTCTGTTACTCGTTTTTCAATGCATACTTTGATATGTCAGCAGAACAATATTTCCTATGGTGCCTCTGCATTGTTATTGATGTACTTTTGTGTGTGTTTAGGGTGTACATTCGTGTGTGTGTGTGTGTGTGTGTGTGTGTGTGTGTGTGTGTGTGTGTGTGTGTGTGTATGTGTGTGTGCAGAGGCAAGGGGTTGATACTGTCTATCTTCTTTGATCCCCTTCCACCTTAATTTTTAAAACAAGGTCTCTTGGTGATCCTGGTATTCATCTGTTTTGCTAGATGGATGATAAGCCCCAAAACTCCTCTGTGTCAGCCTCCCCATTGCTGAGACTGTAGACACATATTCTGCTCCTCGCATTTTGGCTAGAGTTCAAGATATTCAACTCATTCTGACATCTGTCATATTCTTGCATGGCAAACACTTTACCTACTGAGTCTTCTCTCAAGTCCCCTGAATTTTTAGTGTTTTAAAATTCCTCAAACAGAAGCCATTACGGACTGGTATGTTAAGCTGTACGTGATGTGCCTTTTCTGGCAGAAGTCCTCTAATGGGAGAGGGTATCATGGCCTGTGTGGTCTTGGGGGAATTCTTATTGTCACAGCCTGATCACTTGACCATTGCGAGAATAAATAGGCTCATATACAAACAAAGTCAATTAAAAATGATTGATCTATGCAACTAGGAAGCAACTAAACATCAAGAACAACTTGACTTGGGCTGAAATTTAGACTTTGTGATTGTGAGTGGGCCAATAGGAACACTACTGCAAAAATCAAACGGGAACAGTAAAGCCAGCCCCAGGACGTCTGTGGCATCCATTGCTAAGCAGCTCAAGCGATCGGGACACCAAATAAATGAAATTGACGGGTCTTAACAACAGAATCGAAGCCTGTATAGGACAACAAATCAAAGTCCAATCCTGTGCTGAAATTCCATACTTCAGACACCAAGGACCCTTGTTGTTGAGAGAAAGAAAGTAACAACCACAAAGAAGCCAGTCTCCACCTCAGAATGTCATCTTTTCCCACAGTAGACTGCTTTGCTCTCCTCAGGTTATTACAATGCTAGACATAGAATTTCTCTGAAGTCAAAGCTGTGGGACCATTCACAGACAACAGCCAAGAGAGGTGCTCCATGCTGGCACTGAGTATGAACTAAACGGATACCTGTTCATGCTCCTTTAGCCTTGAGTAATAAAGCTTTTCCATTTCCTCACAGCTTGAAGGAACATGGAAAATAGTTTATCTTTCCCCTTTCCTTTCACTGTACCATGGAGTTATAAAGTGTGTGTGTGTGTGTGTGTGTGTGTGTGTGTGTGTGTGCATGCACCTATGCTTCCTGCATGTATGTATGTGTGCTCCAGATACTAGGTTCTTTAAGACAGGGTGTCTCAATGACCCTCCAATCTGCTCTTTCAGCTAGACTGGCTGGCTAACGAATCTCAGAGATGTGCATGCACACCCTCCACTCAGCACTGAGGTTACAGATAAATGTTGCCACACATATTCTAGGATCCAAACTTAAGTCTCTCTGCTTGAGCTGCAAATCCATTACCTACTGAGATAGCTCCTCAGCCTCTGTGCTTATGTTAAGGTTTCGGAAGCTTGTAGCTGGGAGAGTTGGTATCAACTCCCAGATGAGGTTGAAGTTGAACTTCTGAGAGCAGTGCTGTTTTCTTCTCTCTGGGTATACTGGAGGAGAAGGAAGGAAACAGAAAGAGGTGTATGAAGCCTAAAGGATGGGGCTCATGAGCTGAGGTTTCTATGTCCTATTGAGATGGCGACTATAGTAGAAGGGAGGAGCTCACAGCATCCTGGAGAAGCTGAGGACCTCAGGCAGACAGGACGCCACAATGTCAGTTACAGAGCACATCTGAAGGGTTTGAGAACAGTGAGCAATGAGAATCCCAAGCAAAATGGGATAAAACCTGCCTCCTCAGCCAACCTTGGAACTGGGTTGTGGGGTAAGATTTCTACAATATGATCTTCTGTACGATTCCCAATGATGTTGAAGTGGGATCTGTATAGTTGTAGAAATTTATCTGATAGGAGCACCACTTAGGAGGAGCAGAGATAACCAGAACAAGTCGGCATCAGTGTGGGAAAGCACTTGGCAGTGAGCATGAGTTACTTCCCAAGGAAAGGCTCAGTGCTACCTGGTCACAGGGCTGTCTCCAATCTTGGGTCCCAGAGGAACTTCTCCAGGGTTGCAGGTACTCAGAGCAGTCCCTCCCTCCCTCCCTCCCTCCGTCCCTCCGTCCCTCCCTCCTTCCCTCCCTCCCTCCTCCTCTCTCTCCTCATCTCCCTTTCTCCCTTTTCCCTCCCTCCTTATCTCCCTCCCTTCTTCCCCCACTCCCTCTCTTTTCCTTTCTTCTCATCACTCAGACACACACAATTCTGACACATACACCTTATTCTAACTCAACACTTGGGGGAAGAGGGCTTTTGTTCTGCAGCTATATCTCCAAGGACCAGACTTGCCCTGGACACATCATATGTGGATTCTCACTCATGTGGTGCAGAGGCAGAATGGAAAACCAAAGCAGCAACCAGGGGATAGATGATCAGTGTGTGATATTCCAAACAGCCATTTTTATTCAATAGATTCTCTCTCACCTTGATTCATACATAGTACGGTCCACAAACACATGATTCCATATATCACTGTAGCTCAACTCACTCTCTGGAGAGTTGGGAGTGCTATGTTGGCAGTCTTCATTAGGTGCTAAGGCACGGAAGTACTAGGGTCACCATGTTGTACTGTACCACAGACTACAAGAGAGCAAACCCATTCCTGAGCTGAAGAATCCAGAGAGTTCAAGGAGGTCAGATGTTTAATTGAAATGGAATATTTAAGCTAAATTGCTCGTGCTCTACTTCAATATTATTGAAGTCCTAATAAATACATTAAAAGACTGTTAGCGAAAGTACTTCCTGATGAAGAATGATCCCATGAAGGGCATCATTAGCCCACTCTGTGATATACAGGGAATGTTGTTTCAATCTAATTAAATGCTGTGCATTTTTGATGGCACTTAACAATATGTGGTTAATTACTATATGCAGGGTTTGTTCTATAGCATTAATTATGATGAACTCATTGGCTTTCAGAAGGATGAGGATCCAGTGATTTGGGAGGTACAGTGCATTCCATGGTTTATTCAGATGAAGATTTAAATGGATAGACTTCAGAGTTTTCTCTGAGAAATGAAGATTTTTCCCCCAAAATGTCCTAATACTAAGTGAGAAAATATCAATTATGGAAACAATGCTGTAGGTTAGATGTCTTTACAAAACTAGCATAAAAATCGTGGGTGTGTAAATCATTGTGAGAAATTCAAAGGTGAACTTATTCACAGGCTGGGTTGCTGGGAGGAGTTTCTGGTCCTGAAGTATTAGTTACACCATGTGTCTGGAGTCCTGGATTACAGCTTCCAGTTGGAACTCTGAGGGGTGAGGACATGTGTGTGTATAGCAACCTGTCAAGACATCCGGGGGGGGGGGGGGAGTGATGCCTGGAACTAACATGGCATGGGCAGAAGAAGGGAATGAAGAGGTTATCCTAAGACTCAAGTTCAATGGTTGCTGCATAACTCATACAGATTGTGTGGTGCTGGGATTGAGCCCAAGGTTCTCTGTATGCTACCAAAGCACAGTGCCCATTGACCTACACCCTAGCCATTCCGTCTATTGTGTTTTGTTCAAAGCAAGAACAAAGGATGGAGGAAGGTAAAAGTTCAAGGCCACTGCATAGAGGTCTTGTCTCTGGCAGAGAGGCTTTTAGAACAGCAGTTGCTCCCAGACACAACTCACACGGACTGGGCACAAGCCGCATGGACTGTCATTGTTCCTCATAGCTCTCCTCTCCTTTTCCTGAGTGTCCTAAGAGCTTTAGATGACACCTTTGCCCTGTCCTGCTGGTGAAGTATTAAAGTCATGGTGAGCCATGAAGTGATGACTGCCAGTAAACTGTGGCAAATATCGGGGATTTGGGAATGAAGGAGAGAGGGGCTGGTAAATGGAGGGGGGTTGCTTCTAGGCAGTAGGTGACCATACATATCTTTCCTTACAGAATACAGAGAAGTAAATTATTAAGGCAGAACATGTAGAGACAGCATGTGTCCAGAGAGACCTGCTCGATGTGGGATGTCTTTCTGTATGCTGCGAATATCACTCTTTAATAAAATAGCTGTCTTGGCCTATGGCAGGCATCTTAGAAGTAGGAGGGGAAATTAGAACTTAGATAAGAAAAGAAGGGCAGAGTCAAGAGAGACACGATCCGTCCACCCAAGAGTCAACATATAAAAATAACACAGATAAGCCACAGGCTATGTGGCAAGACAGAATAATGGAAATGGATTAAATTAAGATGAAAGAGCTAGCTAGAAAAATGCCTGAACCATACACCAAATAACATAAAATTCATATAAGCATCTGAGTCATTTTAGGGGCCTAAGTGGTGGTGGGCAGGTCCAGATTTTAAGACTAGACAGACCCAAAACTTCATTCTACACTTGCTCAAACATTCAAGTCCCCCATCCTTAGGTTGAGAGAAATCATAATTTTCACTTATACACAGTCTGTATTATTTTAAGGAGTAAATGAAGGATAGCAGAGCATGGATAGGAGAGGATGGACTTTATGCCAGGCATGTAGTAAACTGACAGTCACTGGGTCCTGTGTCTAATTTACCTGGACCTTTCCTTTGTTCCCTACTTTCTCAGATATGTTTATGATCAGGAAAGGTCCCTTAGCCTCTCCCAGTTTGAGTTTCCATCTTTCAGAAGGGGATAACTGCATGTTTTACTTTTGAGAGGGTAAAGTGGCATCTACAGAGTAACGTTCTTAGGGATTCCTGAAAGGAGGGTTTTTCAGGAATCCCATATGGGCACCTAAACACTACAAGGACCCTGTGCAGACCTGTATCTCACTTTTATAGCACCTCATTTTTGGGGGTGCTGTATAGCCCCTGTATAACCACTTCCAAACCCCTTGCTCCTGGGAGTTCTGTGTAGCATTTATACGCTCCTACCTAAAATGTCCAAACTGCCTGCTGGGAAGAGCTCACCCTTGCAGTCTGGCTGAGGTTCTGTGGTGATGAACGAGTTCTGTTGCTGAGTGTGCCACTAATTTGTTTTAGGATGAAGTTTTCACATCGAGGGATGGAGTTAGAAGACTCAGTGAGCCAGCTGCCCAGTGGTGCAGACATGTGCTGTAGTATTCTTCCTGTATCTTTCATGGTACCAACAGTATTGGTCCACAGTGATACACAGCTTAGTGAGCATCTGTGTCCAGGAGTCACATATTCTGGAATCTGTATACACTGAGGTTTTAAAATAAGTATCAGAACTGGGGTTTTATCATGTCTGGTAATAAGCTGTTTGTAAAATTCAGGTTACCTATAAACTATTAATACCTAGTGTTAATTACTGGTGTGAAAACTAATTTAGACTAGTGTATTAATCTTCCAAAGCATCCCAAAAGAGCAAAAACATCTTTGGAAGCAATAAAATGGAATGTGGACAACTCTTTTTGGTTCGTGTTTGCTGTATAGATGTTGGCTGACTGGCAGCAAAATGAAGTATTTCTGAGATACTTGATCAAATTATAATGATGATGGAGAATGTAACTTTAGAGTAGAGCTATATAATGACAATTAAGAATGCATTTTTCAACATTTAAAAATCTTTATGTGTGTACCTGTGTGTGTGTGTATGTGTGTGTGTGTGTGTGTGTGTGTGAAAGAGAGAGAGAGAGAGAGAGAGAGAGAGAGAGAGAGAGAGAGAGAGAGAGAGAGAGAGAGATCTGAGGAAGGGTCTCTTGTTCACTGCTGTATATACCAAGTTATCTGGTTCATAAGTGGCAGAGGAGTCTCTTGTCTTTATTTCCCATCTCTTTGATAAAAATTCTGGACTTACAGACATGCACTACCATGTCTCCCCTTTATGTCTGTTCTTGGGATCTCATCTCAGGTCCCCATGCTTGTATATCAAGCTTTACCTACTGCAAATCTTACCAGCCCCTTTTCTACATTATGGAAAAAGTCTACAAATGAATGCCATGGAGATGTGGTAGCCTGAGATACACAGCTGAGGTTTGGGGCTCCACCCAGGTCTGAGTAGGAGTCCTGTGGAAGCTCCCTCCATGGGAGGGCACAGTATCACCATTTCTCTGCCCTGTGTCAGACATGGTTGACATTGAACTCTGTGACTATTGTGTGTGGGCAAAGCAGACTTAAGCAAAACTCTCTGATTCATGCACAGCTTCCTAAATTTAACCTTTAAAAGTCACAGGTGATTTTGTACTACACACACATTTTGGTTTTTCTGGTGAACCTAACTCCCTAAAAACCCTGAAGCTGATCTGGGAACATCCAGCTCTTTTGAAAATTATATGTCACAAAGCAGTGAAATGTCAAAAACAAAACAAAAAATGCAAAATCAGTAGCTTTTCTGTATTCCAGTATGAATATATTAAGAAAGAAAGCCACAAAACATGTCATTCACAATAACTTCAAAAAATACTGTGGGATAAACACAGCTAAGGAAGTAAAAGACATCTTCAATAAAAATTAATATTCAAGAAATAAGCTAAAGAAGCCACTGAAAGTTGATAAGACTTCCTTTCCATGTTCATAAACTGGCAGAAATAAAACCGTATAAATAACTGTATTACCAAAGTCTACATAATCAATGTAATCTCCTTCAAATGTCCAATGGCATTCTACACATAAATAGATAAAATCCTAAAATTCACATGAAAGCATGAAAGACTCCCACATTACTATTGCAAAACAGAATTTGTGAACAACGAAACAGCAAAGGGGACATGTAGATAATTCCATGCAAACACAGCATCTGAATTTTGGCTAAGATGCTAAAACGTATATTGGAGAAAAGACATTCTCATTAAACTGCGAACTGAAGACTGTCATGTATTTTCATCATGAGTTCTTTAGAGTTCCCAGATACCTAAATGAAGAAATGTGAATCCACAAGCTTTTCCTACAAGCCAAGGACGAAAAGGTCATGAAGTTGAAGATAGGTAAATGATGCATGGGAAAGGGTTGGATCACAAGCTTTCCCAAGGAAATGTTGTGCTGCCGAGTTTGCCTGGTTGTGAATGTCTACTAGCCAGCTAGTATATACAGATTAGAAAAGATAGTTAAAAGTTGGACCAGCAGAGGCCTGTGGCCTTGGGTTGGCATGGTGCTGGAATAAACACACCAGAACACATCTCTAGAATTAAGAAAACCTTCTCTAGCAAGAGCAGCATGACAGAAAAGGCAAGCAGGCTAATACTCAGGAAACCAGGTATGAAATGAGGATGGGCTTAAACGCTTTTGGAAAGAAGTTACAGTCCGTGTGTACTATAAGTTTCAGAATATAAGGACTTGGGTCCAGGGGCCTGTGGATCATACCTGACAACCAATACTTCTGAGACAGCCTGTGTTAGGAAGAAAGAAGCTCTAAAGAGGTGTGTGTGGTCCCTGGTCTTTGACTAGGAAGCCCAATGATACTGCTTTGAGATAGGATGCTGCGTGGGGCCACAAATGGGCTTTGGGTATACCAGCTGACTTGTGCTTTTGACTTCTATTGGCTTATTTAAACTCAGTATTGGCATGTATTTTTTTTCCAAGTCTAGGCTTCATGTAATAATGGGTGTACCTTCTCTTTAGCACAGACTTAATTTTTAATTAATAATGTACTTACCTACTCAGAAAGAATCTGGAAACTCAGTGAAAAGCAAAGGAAATACCCTCCCCCTTCCATATGCCACCCTTAGGCTTTTAAATACAAGGCCGAGAGGATGGGATGAGGACACTCTCCTCTACTTCTCCAGGCATATGAACCTGTGTCAGGCCTGCTAACAAAGTTTTACTTAGAAGTGGGCAGACCCTACAGTCCCAGGATCATGGACAGCGTGTTCTATGAGAAGCTGCAGCTTCATCAGTCTTGTGGGCCTCTGAGAATCTCTGGCCATGCTGACAAGGAGGCTAGGCTTCCTTTAATGCCTTGATGTCATTAGATTTCTAATTATTTCAAATAAGAAGGACCCAACCATCCATTTTCACTTTTTCTTAGGTAGGTCTGAGCCCAAGCACTGTTATGAAGACTCTTTCATTCCAAGGCCCTCCCATGTCCTTTTCTTACATTCCAATGGCATTGCCCTTTGACCTTCTACCTCTTAACCGGGGCTTCTCCCAATTGCTTGGCTTCCTTCCTCTCCATTTGCAGTACTTTTTTTTTCTCTACAACACTCTCTGTTTCCTTCAGTAACTGAAACTGAGATCCTGAGCCCATGAACTTTTGTGGAAATTGGTAAATGTACAGAATATGCTTGGGGGTCAGGTGGGACGGCAAGGTTTGCCATGACTAGGCAGGTAGTAGCCTAGGGCTCCTCCCCAGGAAGTGAAAGGCCTGATACCTTGTAGTTTGAGCCCAGCCTCAGGCATTTGACCGCTCCCTTGGGAATCTTGAAACAGATCTAGGGACATCCTACCCCATTCTTATTATACTACTTGCCCCAAGATTTTATAATAAGCACACCCAATGCTCTGATGTCATAATGGCTTGCCACCACTATTGTTTCCTATGGGAAAAAATATCAAAGGAGTTTTGTTTTGTTACTAAGGACAATTAATTATGAACATCTGTCTATATTGCACACATGCATACATATACACTTTTGCACTTATATTTATATATATAAGTGTGTTTAATATGATCTTTCATATCAATTGTAAAATATTGCTGAACACATTCTGTATTTCAGACACAGGTCTCAGAGAATTAGAGCTGAATAGGACCTGAAAATTTCCTCCATGAGAAATAATTTTCACAGTGGCACAGGGTACTATCAAAGCTTCTATAGGAAGATGCAACCAACAGCCCTACCCAGTAGTAATGCTTGTGAACTACAGTAATGACTAGCATAGCAAGACATCCTTAAATGCGCCACAGTGGCATTATATCTTGGCAGTAACCAAGAGCTGTCTGATTGGACCTAGGACCCGCTCCAAAGGAGGGAAATCATGACTGATGTTGGAAACCTACCGACCTTTCCAAGGCCAATGAGTTCTTAGATTTTAAAGGAAAACCTAGTACTATCACTTTATAAACCTGCATGATTCCTAACTGCAGTCTAAATATCCCCTATACCGCAGAAACCTGAAGCTTCCATCCCTCATCAAAGAAGCTTCTCTTTGTAGTAGATTGAGACCAGTTCAGGAAACCACACCTGGTTAAAACACAGAGAACAAGTGGATCATGGAATGTCATGACTCAGTGGATATATGTATAGCACAAGTCTTTGAACCAAGCCTCAGGGAATGTCTTAGAAAAGAAGGTGGGAAGATGGCAAGAGCCAGAAGACAAGGAAGTCAGTCATGAGAGCCTTTCTGCTGGAAATGACTGTGAAGCTACACTCTCACCATATCTCAATAATGGAGCTGCCTAAACAAGGCCCGCATAGTGACAGTACCAACAGGCATGTCAACATGCAAGGAAAATCCCATGGGGCCCCATTCCTAGACAAAGAACAATTGAGGACCTACTTAAGGGAGAATTAGCTATCACCAGAGATGATCCACATAAATAGCTATTTCATTTCAAGTAGTTAACATTGAAATTATATATATGTATGTATAAATATATGTAAATTGCAATATATATATATATATGCAACATGAACTCATCAGGTTGTATCTATATATTTATGCCGTCATACATATGTAACAGTTAAAAGAAAGAAGCTATGCCTTTGAGAGGTGATAGGGGAGTACACAGAAAGGACTAGAGGGAGGGAAATGATGTAATTACATTTTAATTTAAAAATATTTTAAAGAAATGAAAACCCTCTTTATGAAAAAATATTTTGTTATATATTTAAATTATCAAAAATACTTTTTAAATTTTATTTTATGTATGTATATAGGTGTGAGAGTGCATGTCTGTGCACATGTACACATGCATGTGGAAGCCCCAGGTCGACCTCTGTTTGTCCTCAGAAGCCATCTACCTTGATATGTGAGACAGGGTCCCTTACTGGTAGTTGGGTCTCTTGCTAAGGAATTTAGGCTGTCTGGCTAGCAAGCCTCAGGGATCTACTTGTCCCTGCTTCTCAGCATTGAGATGATGGTCACATGCCTCTACATTCAGCACTTTATGTGAGTCCTGGAGATTGAACACTGATCTTCAGGCTTACACCACAAACATTTGACTGATTGAGCTATCTCTCTCTGCATTCCTACCCCCAAATATTGTGTTGCTCAGGAGCAGGGCATTATTTATTCTCACAAAAGAATCCTCACATGCCTTGAATATCTTTTCTAACCACCAGAGGGAAAATACAAATAGCCTAACTTTCTTTTATCTGATGGTTTGACAGAAATGAAAAGGTAAACTTCTGTCTATGATAGAAGACTGTGTGTCTGCTGACTCTCTAAGGGCTTTGTAGGTTATTTCCACAGCTTCTTAACTTCCATACATCGAAATAGTTTCCTGGACACCCTTTCCCCTTGTCTCGAATGCGTCACAAGCGCCTCTTTATAGAGACACTCACAGCTCCATCTACAATTGCAATCGTTAGTATCTGGCGCGTCATCAATATCCCTTCAGATGTGATTTGATACATTCTATAGTCATCGAGGACAGTTGCATAGTCCCGTTTCCACAGTGGCTAAATGTATTACAATAAATTTGCTTTCTCTGTACCGTGGAATTGGAAACCTTTAAAATGGTGAATAAGGAAACTGATACCATTGCTTATCTATCCAAAAGCTAGAGGTGTTAGGAATCCCAGTAATTGAAAAATGGATAGCGTTGATATTTGAACCTTTTTATATAACCTTTGAGGTGTAAGCCTTTGGGGAATAAATTGCTTTTTTGTAACAAGAACAACGTCAGATCCCATGTTTAGAAACCCAGCACTTAATTCATTTTCCGATGGAGAAACTCATGTTGTCTTGTTGGGGAAAAACATTGCAAAATGGATTAAGTTTCACCCTGGAGAGATGATAACCCAATATAAAAAACCGCAGGCTGAGCTTTATTAGTTACTGAACAAATATTGCCAAGCAGGACAGGCGACCTTCCACGGTGATTGATCTAGGGTAAGTCACCAACAACATTGTCTTCTGAGAATAACTTTGGGGCATTTTGGGACCCCGAGTCTACTCCTATTTAAGGGATGTGACAGAACTCTGAGTGGAAGTACACGTTATTTAATGGTCAGGAGTGGAGCCCACGGCCAGGGCAGCTTGTTGCTCCTAAGTCCAGGTGAGCCAACTGTCTGTGTCTATTGACCCGCTCAGAGCAGCGAGGCAGGGGATTGCTGAAAACGGACACCTGACCCCACTCTCAGGTTCAGAGAAGCAAGCTTGGGCTCTGCCTCTCGCCAGTTCTGTAATAATGAATAATTTACTCAGCGTGATACTGGGTACCCTGACCGTCACAGGATCTGGTGTATATTGTAACTCAGAACAAGGAGAAGCTGGGGACAATGATGACTATGTTGTTATGTCTTCATTTCACTGAAATGGGTATCAGTTTAAAGAGAAAAAAAAATCAGTGAAAGAGGGTGTTTGTTATGATGGAAATAAAGTATGATTTAGAAGAATAGTCGGTGAGCTCAGATATGCTCTAATTCTCATTGGATGGTTCTCTCACAGAAAAGAATAGCTTTATTGTTGCATTTTCTTCTAATTAAAATTCTGATAAAATTGTAAGCCACAGGGTTTGGAAAGATGGCAACCATGTGGACCTGTGTTCTGATGCTCAGTTTCCAGGTAAAAATCCAGGAAACTTGGTGAATGCCTATAATCTGATACTGAGTCTTGAGGGGTAGATACAGGGGAGTCTTTAAAGCTCCTTGGCCAGCCCATCTAGTCTAGGTGATCACCTTCAGGGTACACACAAGAGAATATGTCTATGTACACATCAGTGCTAGTAAGTACACACACACACACACATCACACACACCACACATACACACATACCACACACATACACACACAAATACACATGCCAAACATGCATACAGACACATACACACACACCACACATACACACACATATACACACACCAAACACACACATACACACACATACACACACACACACAATTGTAAATCATCTATGGAACACCTCCATGCTCAACTGCAGTAACATAATGCAACTTTATACAGGTAGGTGCCGTGTGATCCTCCTTGAGGTCCTGGCTGTTTAACGAAGATGTGAGCACATGGAGGAGTCTGTGTAACATTTCCAGAGGGATTGCCACATTCTTATCCTTAACTCTTTGTTCTTAGGTCTCTCTGGCACATGCTGCTCTGACTGACTGGCTGTCATGGGTCCACCCACATCGAGTGAGGTGACCAGAGAAAGGAAGTGGCACATGTGGGGCAGGACCAACCACAAACAAGCTTTCCCTCTTGCTTTGGAGTGAATTTGAGTTGTTTGGAGACTCTTTGCGACACCTTTCCTGCCTTGATATTATGCTAGCATGTGAAGATTCTGCCTATGATGCCACTGAAGACAAACAGGGCCTCTCCTCGACTCTCTGTATGTGTGTGCATAGGTAAAGAAGTGATCAGCAGTGTGGGCAGCTGTGTATACCGTACTCTCTGAAGCGTGGGTAGATGGTTTTCAGATAAAATAATAAGGGGTAAAGCCATCTATCGCCTGATTACCAACTAAAAGTATGAATCCTTGTTGGATATTGATTGTTAGAGGGCCAAGGTCCGTTAGGTTTTACAAAGAAGCTATTGGTCTTCGATATTTGTGTATATACAGAAATATTTTCAAGGGTACTGATAGTTCTTCTGATATTAACATATTATATTAATTGGGCACATCTGCTAGGTTATTCCCTAAGCACATTTTGCAATATAAATTTCCTTAGTCCAGTATAAAGTCCTTTTCTCCCAGGACTCTTCCTAGGACACCATGTTGCCTTCCGGTGGCTCCAGAGTTGCCACTGGATGCTGCTGCTGCTGCTGTTTCACTGACTTTGCTTATTTGGATGGTTTGCACAATTCTGAATAGTCTTTCTCTGTGGCTTTACCTGATGTATGTATGTATGTGTGTGTGTGTGTGTGTGTGGGTGTGTGTGTGTGTGTGTGTGCATGTAGTGGGGTTATAGGTTTGAGAAAGAAGACCTTGGAGTGAGGGACATAGCATTACAGGTCTTATGTGATGTTAATATGGTTTATCAGTGCTGAAGGTGACTTTTGGTACCTGGTAGGTGGGGCTTCAATCTCTCCATTTGCTGCCTTTTGGAAGACAGACATTTATTACTATACACTGCCTACTGACAACAGAGGACCAGACACACGGGGGATTGACCTCATATTCACTTACCTGGTTAGACTGGTGTAGCTATTTGAGTCCAATCTCAATAGCTTATTTTCTTTCCTCTAACTGTTCCAGCCCTTTCAGGTACTTGCACCCTTGACACACCCCCACCAGTGTGCATCTGTTTCTGGTCATCTCCCTGTATTCCTGGGGACTTTAAGAGACTCTGTTAATCCATGCCTTTACCACGTTCCTTCCAAGGACTCCTGGTTCCTTTGTTGAAGAAGTTAGTAGAAACTAAGACCTGGGTGCCAGAAGAGTAACTGAACTTTTTTATGTGTATGTGTGTGCATGTGCACACGTGTGTGCAAACTTATATACAGGCCACAGGTGAGTCCTAGGTGTCATCCCCAAGAATCCTATCCACCTCCTTTGAGTGGATCCTTCAAAGGGTCTTTCTCTCATGGGTCTAGAGCTCATGAATTAGACTAGGCTGGCTAGCCAGTGAACAGCAGTGACCTTCTTGTCTATATCTCCCCAGTGCTGGGATATAAAAACATATAAACCACGCCTGGATTTATATGTGGCTTCTACAGATCAGACTCAGGTTCTCATACTTGCAAGACAAACACTTTGCTGACCAAATTATCTCCTGGGGTTTATTCATTGACTTTTAATGGAGAAAAAGAACACATTTAGAAAGGACAGGCAGGCTAATGGTGGACTTGGGCTTTGAGTTTTATTATGTATGCTTCAATTTCCTGCAAATGAAAATAATTTAGACTCCTCTGTGTCTTTGCTTCATCATCTGCAATGAGAATGATAGAGTATTGGGTTCAGAGGCTACTGCAGAATCAGTATTCAAGACCCTAACACCTGTATCTGGCACATGTGGTGGTCCTCAAGACTAGCTTGTCACTAGCATTTGTCTGCTGCTCTTCCTGGCAGTTCCTGTCCTTCCTTTTGTAGCCTGGTCACAGAGACTAGGCAGCAGCTCTACCACTGACTCCAGGCTTGTTAGAATCTTCTAGAAGCCTGGTGGGGGAGTTGTAAAAGAAGCAAGGCACTTCCTACTCTGCTGCCACCTAGTGGGCAGGTGCTAGTGGTTTTCTTGGCTTTAGCAGGGGTGGTGGAGATCCAGACCCTGGTGGAGTGGCCAGTCCTGTTTCATTGGTCCCCTGTTTTGTTGTTGTCCCTGCTCTGGGGACAAGGAGATGAATGCGGCAGTACTTCATAACAGCTACTCCAAAGAGCCCTAAGCCAAAGCTTCACTAACTGAGAGCTTCAGCATCCTCAGGGACCATCCTCACACACCATGTGGCCCTGTGGGGTAAACCTGTCTTTTCCTGGACATTATATATATACATATATATATATATGTGTGTGTGTATATATATACACACACTTTTAGTATTATACTCTTCCAAGGAAAATTTTTTGGATTTGTTATTTTTAAATTTAGAATCTATGGTGAATTAGGTTTTTAAGGCTGATTTCTTTAGTTATTTGTAGCTAAAATCTTGCAAGCAATTCTTGAGTTGCCCTGTCAGTAACATGGTAATTTATTTGTAGGCCCTCTTGGCTTCGAAGTGTCCTATCCCATCAACTGAATGCATACTACATGCTTTTCTATTCACAAACCTTTGCTTTGCTTAGCTTATCTTAATCAACAATTGACATGGTGACAAGTCCCAATTGCATTTTGTACCTCACTTGCCATTTTCTGCTTCTTTTCTCCTATTGAGGGTAGCTGAGAAACAGACTTGAGCCCTAGGTTCAGATTTTACCTGATTTTAAAGAGAGCAGTGGAAGGCTGTTGAAATGATTCTGCAGGTAAAGTTATGTGCTGTATAGTTGGCATTCTGAGTTCAATCCCTGGAACCCATGCAGTTGTGGGAGGAAAGAAGCAGCTTCAAAGATGTCCTTTGACCCCTATGTGTGTGCTGTAGCAGATGCATGTCCCACCCCTATGCAAAACACACACACACACACACACACACACACACACACACACACACACACACACGATTAAAACTCAGAAGAGAAGGGTGATGGAAATGTTTCATGATAAAAACATTCTTTACTACAGAGTTCTTATTGAGGATATTTCCTCTAGACAGCTGACTTTTAATTTTTAACGATTGATTAATTCATATGTTAACTTTGATTTATTTGTTGTTTATTTCATAGATTATTTTATATTTTATCCTCCATTAATTTATGAAAATGGGAAATTATGTTCATAGATGTCTGAACGCTAAGTGGCCCTTGCAGCCCTGGGAAGGGCCTGGAGTGGCTGTGATGTAACTTAGTAGCAGAATGCAGGAGGCCTTTCTTTGACCCGCTAAAGCCCACGCTCACTTGTGCCTTTTTAATCAGTCTGGATTTGAACCATGGGATAGCTCTGCCCAAATTATGGAGACACCTTCCATCTTGTTAAACCTTTCCGGAAATGCTCTCATAGACACACCGAGTGGGTGTCTCCAAGACAACTCTAAATCCAGCCACATTGATCATGCCTATGAACTGTCGCGGGGCCTGAGGCTTGGAATTAGTATCTATACTGCTGTCTTTACAGTGGTGCGGGATTTCTTCTCCTTTACTTTCTTAATTGGTTTTATAAGGTATCATTTGTTTTTTAAATTTTATCTTACTCTGACCAAATGGCCAAGATAAAATAACAACAACAAATAACAAAACAGGCACAATAAATGCTGACATAGATGTAGTGAGATGGGAACACGTATATCTAGTGGAGGGAATGCAAATGCAAATATAAAGTGGAGAACAAATGAGAAACACACCTGACATTGACCTCTGACCTCTGTGTTCCCTGTGCATATACTCTGGTGCTTGTGGTGTATCAGTACCCTCATTCACAATGTACTGAGCACACATACAGTAAAGAGATAAATCAAGTAAAACATGTAGATAGATATACATGCCAGTTGTCAAGGTATGTCTGTTAAATTAGGTTTGCCAAATGTATTAGATTCTCTGGATAATTTTTTTAATTATCTGCTAAATCTATCAGAGGAAAAAAATGATAAATGATACTCTTGTGGCTTTTTCAATGTTTGTTTGTATTTCTGCTATTTTATTTATATGTTAGAAGATGCTGATGTGTACAGGAATCTGGAATGGAATCTCTTTAGTGAACTGTTTTGTTGTTATTGAATACTGGCCATGTCATCACTAATATCTGCTGCATAATATTACTAGACTTTATAACTCATTGTTGAAATGACTTCCCTTGCCTAGTTTCTATATGCAAATCAGGGATGCATCATATAATAATTATTTTCCTCATGGTACAAGTCATACATTTAATTAGAATTCTTGACTCAAACAATTCCAGCCACTGACACAAGCTCCTCCCTTCGGTATAGATGTTTAGAACTTATTTATTGCTTGTGCACATGTTTGTGGAGGACAGAGGTAACCACTGGTGTTATTTTTCAGGTGCTGTTCATACTGTTTATTGGGAACAGGTTCTCAGCTCAGTGATAGAGCTAGGTTGTAATGGGCCCCAGGAATCCATATGTCTTCACCTCTGTTACATGAATCAGGACAGCTCACCACCATATATTCTTTTTTTTTTAAAAAAAAAAAAACAAAACAAAACAAAAAAAAAACATGGGTACTGGGACAAACTCAGGTCTTCACTCTAATATACAACAAGCACTTTATCAACTGAATTAGGTTTTTAAATTCTGGACATGTCTTCAATCACGGCCCTGTATATTCTATCACTCAGCCTTATGCTACTGTTTTCACAGTAAGAACTTTCCAAGTATGACCCATCTGTTTTTGAATTTCTCTATTGTCATTCTATGTCATATTATCTCTTTGGGTCTGTGGAGTAAGTTTTTGACTCTGGTAAAGGCTCAGTTACTCTTTCCATCTCCTGTGTTAAAAAGGACCCTGTCTCAGAATATGAGCTTTGAAATGTTCTCTGCAGCTTTAATTCTTCAGTGTTGTCTTCAGTTGGGTGAGGCTTCTATTACCGTTCTTGATTGACATTTGATATGTACAGACAGTTGGGACAGAGTCTATCTGCACAGTGCACTGTATACTTACTGATGGCAATTACCTGAACAGCCTATTTTAGGTATGTGCTGAATTTTCTCTCCATTCTAAAACCCTAGCAGCCCATCTCTAACATGCTCTACTGTTTGTGAAAAATCCATTGTTTGAATGTTGTCACTGCAGACATGGTCTTTTCTCTCACTTCTCACCTTTCTTCGGCGTCAGGGGCAGATTCACATTTACTTACTCTGCTTGTGATGCAGGGATGTATAGTTGTTCATCATCTCAAAATAGATGTGTGTTCTTAATCTCGCTTATCCCTTTTTAGGGCATCCTCTTCTTGCAAGGAAGCACGGTACTTGTTCATCTCACTCTGTCTTCTATACTCTTTTCCGTAGTGTCTTGTTGATTATACTCTTGACATTTACCCAGCATCTGAGCTTAGAGTTCAATCTTAGGTTCTCCTTGATGGCCTATGGCCAGCTTCCAAAGGGAATAAAGGGGTGAATAAAGCAGTGGGAATTAAAGACTTCTTGGTCCTTCTGTGTACACCCAGAAGCTGTGACAGGTGTGGAGTCTTTCCTACCTTCTCTGATCTGGCCCTGGTACCCCTTGCCCTTAACTAGATACCAAGGGCAGTACTCATGTCTTGTATGAGCGTTAGCCCAATCTGATCACCTATCCTTTCCTTGTGGATGCCTGACCTTAAATACTTGCCCTCCACGATACCTCAGACCCTCCCCTCTTTGGTACTAACTTACCAATGAGATAATTTATGACCACCTAGTTATTTACCAAATGCATTTTCTTCTGTTTCTACCTTTTTTTTTTCCTTGCAGGAGAAGAGAGTCTCATATTCTCAGCCACTGGATCTGCTGATTTCTCAGCCCTTAACACATTTCTTCTTGAGACCACTACCTTAGGTAAGGATTATGAGGCAGACATTCAGAAATATTCAGGAATATCGGGATATTTCTTATCCTCAGATGATAAGCTTATTTGGGTATGATGATATATGTAAATTCAGTAGCTTGTGGAGGTGGTCACAGATGCTGCAGTATATTCTAGATCACCAAGGCAGTGTTTGCCAGAAACTGTTGTTTACCCTCCAAATGAGGTCTCCCAGTGCTGAACAGATTTCATATCAAGTTCCTTTGTGGATACCAGTTTCACCTTCTCCACACATGAGGGTTCAGGTTCATCTTTCCTGCCCACTGTGTAAGCCTCCCATCATCCTCTGTTCTGTCTTTGCACCCTCATCTATGAGCACTCAACTCATGCTGCTGGCAAGGATTTTTATAGTCTCTTTATATCTTTGTATTGTCTCCATTTCATATAAGTGAGTTCACTTACTGAAACCCGTGTTGGTCATTTTCTCCAACATGAATGGAGAAGGGACTCCCTTCCCTGTTTCCTCCCCCTGCGTGTGGCAGCGAGCCTGCTTAATTCAGCTGGTTCTGGGAGTGAGGTGAAAGCAGGGATTGAAAACATTCAATCAAAGACGACTCCAGACGCCAAAGGACCAGCAGCTCACCTTCTCTTTTTTCTAGTCAAAGAGATTTACCTTTGATGGCGATAAATGTCCCCCAAGCTGTTAATCATTTTTTAGATAGTGAAATACTGCATTCTGCTCTGTCCCTTGACAAGGAACAATGAGGTTTAAGCCCCCTACATCAGCACAACACAGCTGCCTTCTCCTACAGCATGCAGCAGCTTAATGTCACCTGGAAAAAGAGTGAGGGTTTAATGTAAATGTGACAAGGATAAAATACTTCAAATAAGGCATCACTCCAGGGACAAGATAAATAATCAGTGCTACAGCCGACATTGGAACAAGCACGTCAGCAAAGCAGCCACTGTGAAAACATCATCCCTTCTGAGGCTTAGCACATGTTCTGCTAATGTTGTCCAGAACACAGCCTGAGAGGCAGCAGCCTGCACAGTGACCTTCGCTGAGTGGATTAACCTATGCAAATTCTTGAAAACACAACAGCATGAGACTAAGTCTTTCTCTACTATGCAATAAAAGAAATATACTGAAATGAGTGGGAATTAACTAGTGTACACAGGTGTGAGTCCAAGAAAAACACATCACTCTATTCAAAAGTATGTGGCATTTTCCCTGGGCATGTGATACCTACAAGATTTTTCATGAACTGTACTGTATTTGGAATGGGATGTGGTCACCCGTGCTGTGGGGTGTGGAGTCAAGAGCAGAAGAAGCCCAACAGAGCCTCTGCATGCCTGAGGCATCCACACCCTTCTTAATTTTCACACATGCAGCAAGATGTTCTAAGAATCATATCTTCCACATGGAGTCATGCAGCCAAGTATGGATTCAAATGAAACACTGACATTGCCCACACATCAGGAAATTAGGAAAGAACAGGTGTCTGGAAGAACACAGTTGAGGTTTTCATTATGACTCACCTGTCTATGGGAAGATAAAGGCCACATAAGGCGAGCCTCAGGTTCGGCACACAACAAGTCTAGACCTCCTGGTTGGTGTTCAGCCCCAAGGTCTGCATGTGGCCAAATTTAACAGTGAGCTGAAAAGAGAATTACTGCTCGGATTTGTGATGGGCCTGTGTGCTGGTTTTCCCATCACAGTGCTCAAGCACATGACGGCAAGTAACCTGGGGCACAAAGGGTTTCCTTTCCACTGCGGTGGAAGACTCCTGAACCTTGGTGGTAGGAACTGAAAGCAGGCATTGTCCCTCATGACAATTCAGGAGACAGAGAGAGAGAGAGAGAGAGAGAGAGAGAGAGAGAGAGAGAGAGAGA
This sequence comes from Phyllotis vaccarum, assembly GCA_033318265.1. Taxonomy (NCBI): domain Eukaryota; kingdom Metazoa; phylum Chordata; class Mammalia; order Rodentia; family Cricetidae; genus Phyllotis; species Phyllotis vaccarum. The sequence goes on along the minus strand of JARWLC010000009.1, from coordinate 8,200,496 downwards.
GAGAGAGAGAGAGAGAGAGAGAGAGAGACTCGCTTCCATCATCTAGATGCCTAAGTTCCATCTTCACTGTCTCCCAAAACTGCACCATGAACTGGGAACCAAGTTATATAACACATGAGCTTATAAGGACATTTCCCATTCAGTCCATACAATCCATGCATGTGAGTGTGTGTGTCTGTGTGTGTGTGTGTGTGTCTGTGTGTGTGTGTGTGTGTGTGAGTGTGTCTGTGTGTGTCTGTGTGTGTGTGTGTGAGTGTGTGTGTGTGTCTGTGTGTGTGTGTGTGAGTGTGTGTGTGTCTGTGTGTGTGTGTGTGTGTGTGTGTGTGTGTGTGTGTGTGTGACCTCTGTGCCATAGAGTTCCTATGAAGGCTATAAGATATTTTTTAAGGGTCTGCCCTCTTTTCTCTTTGTTGAGGTTGGGCTTCTATTGTTCTTTCTGTCACTGTGTGGGATACTCTGGGCTAGCTAGCCCCTGGCCTTTCAGTCAAATCTCTTGTCTCTGCCTCCTGTTTCCCTGTAGGGGTAGTGGGATTACACATGTATGTCTCCACATTTGGCCGTTTCTGTGGGCTCTGGGGAGCAAACTTTGTTGATCGGACATGTGCAGTGAGTGCTTTGACGTGCGAAGCCACATTCCCAGTCATTGTGCTGGTGAGAAGTTCATACTTTTATAGGAAATGTTTAAAAACTCTCCCGCAGATGTGATTTAAATTGGCTTGATGTTGCCTTTAAATTGTCACCATAAGAAAGATAGATGGCTTTCTGCAAGGTCAGGAAAGGCAAAAAGGAGATTTGAAATGAAATTCCGAGTTCATCTTCCTTTAAGACTTAAAAAATTTCAGTGAATGCGTGACTAGAGCTTGTAAACTCAGCAAAGGAATTCTCAGCCCGTCTCCCCCTCTGGGAGCACACATTATGCTTACCATGGCTTTTGTTACTTCTAGTGGAGGAGCAAAGAATTCGGAAGAGGGCAGAAGTCCCTGTGACCACTTCTCACTTATTAAAGACATCACACTGTGTATAACAACACAGCAGCAAAGAATCACAGAGGCCCAAGAGACAGCTTAGTTGGTGAACACTTGCCCTGCAAACATGGGAGTGCAAGTTTGATCCCCAAGAATGTACCACAGCTCATCCTACAACCCACAGAAAGATTACATTCTTGTAATCCCAGTTCTGGGGCAGCAGAGACAAGAGAATCTCTGGCCATCCCAGCTAGCTCTAGGCCAGTGGAAGACCCTGTTTAAAACATACAGAAATAAGGTAAACAGCACTTGAGAAATGACAGTCAAGGTTGACCTCTGACCTCTCTCTCTCTCTCTCTCTCTCTCTCTCTATATATATATATATATATATATATATATATATATATATATATATACACACACACACACACATACACACACACACACACACACACACAAAAGTGAATATACTATTTACCATCCCCTACATACACACCATCACATATAACATACACATTCATATAAATCATACATGCACAAATATATAATCAGTACATAATAGCAAAACAAAGCAAATGAGCTAGAAAGTACACCTCTCTCAAAGCTATTGTAATTTGGATCTGAGGTGATAGCTCAGTGGATAAGAAGTGCTTGCTGTGGAAGTGTGAGTACCTGAATCCAGATCCAGATTGCATTCACATCAAGGCTGAGACAGAAATGTATGTGTAACTTCAGTGCTGCATGGATGAGGACAACTGGATCCTTGAGGATCACTAGCCAGCCAGTCTAGTCAAGATGGTAAATTTCAGGTTAGTGAGAGATGCTGTCTCAAAAGATTTGGTAAAAGGTGACAGAGCAAGACTTTCAGCTTGACCTCTGGCTTTCACACAAGCACATACAGGCAACACAGGCTGATTTGTGCATTAGGGAGATCTTCCTACTGTGGCTTTGCTGAGTCTCTATTATCTCCTTCAGGTTAACAACAGCATGCACCCACAGGCACAGACAGACAGACATAAACACACAGACAAGGACACAGGCACAGACATAAACATGGACATAAATGGACACACACAAACACACATGCAGGCACACAAGGAAACACACAATCGTGGACACACACAGCTACACTCACACACACTCCTCTACATCTCAAACTATGCAGGCTAAGACAATAGAAAGGTGAAATATTATCCATAAGTTATGAATTCATGTGACTTAAATTAAGAAATAATATTCTTTGATTTTCTGTTATGAAGAATGAATATTAATCATTATGGTCAATATTTTCTAGTAGGCCTCAAATTTTCAATTACTTCAAGTCCTTCACTATACATAGTTTGACTCCAGGTGCATGCTTTTGAACACAGCTGTGCTCAATCTTCATATGATTTAATTACCATATACTTTGTGCCTAAACCCACAAAAAACGACGTTACACATACCACAGTCAGGTTAAACATACCATAAAGGAAGATTATTAAGGACCCAGATAGGACTAAATTACACGTTTGCTCACACATTCCTCCAGTGATTCTGACACAGCCCTCCGAAGCCTGTCATATCATTTAGCAGACAGACAAGTAGGCAAACAGACAGACCAACAGGGCATCAGACAGAAGAGTCTCTGTGAAGATGAACATAGTGTTGGTCAGCTCTGGGCCAGCTGACTGAGTGGTCTAGAAAGCTTCAGCCCTCGTGTGTGCACAAGTGTGTGTGTGAGTGTCCTACCTATGCCTGTGACCAAGGACAAGTCCTTGTGGGGTCACGCCTGGGAAAGCCATGAACTAAGTAGCATGAGGGGAGATAGCTGCAAATCAGCCTGGGAAGAAGAGATACAAATGGGATTGGCGCAGTGCTTTGTGGACACCTAATTACAAACAGAATGAAAAAGTCCGCAGTCATTCTGAGTAACTCTCGCTGCTCAGGTCTCCTATGTGACCGTGACTGCCGACCCATGCTAATACCAAATGCTCCCATTACTTCTGAGAGAAGACCTTTCTGAGAGATTTGCCTTATCAAGAATGGACTCATTTTATCATTTCAAGACCAGTGTTATTATTTTTTTAGGGGTTAATGTTACTAGAAGAGGTCAGGGTGATTATTTAGTGGGAAAAATTGTATTTGCTAGGACTTTATTGGTTTTCTTTGAGAAATCTGACTTATTTATGACATAAGTCATTTTGGGGCGGCTGATGGAAGGTAGTTCTCTTTTATGACACTTGTGCCTTTGTGTAAAATTGTGCTATAAATGATATTGACAGTGCCATACAGACTACTGTATTTTTTGTATGTTGTAAAACTTTGCTACTTTATGGTCAAGTGAACCAAAGTTTTACTTTGTTGGCATTTCAGGAAACAAGTGCAAAGACATCTCACATTTTGAGGGATATCTAAGGAAATGGAAATAGAGGAGAAAATTCCCCCAAGAAAGAAGCTCTTACACTGTGTGTGCATGGGTATGTGAGACTGTGCATATGCCCATGCATATGAGGTGCAATAGTCACTTTACCCACAGTGCTGTCTCCCCCCTTTATGTCATGCTTCTTGTGTGGAATTGCTTTGGGAGCACATTTGAGCTAAGTGACTGTTAGGCTTCTTCACCTGGATACTGAGCTTTGTCTTCAATGCCCATTTTGTGGGGGGAAATCTCTACCATTGCCTTTGGTATGAGTTTCTTAACCTTCCCAGAAAGTCAGATATATCACTGTCTTCAACTTGACATAGGCCCTAGATCACACCCAGCTGACTCTTGATTGGAGAAAGTAACTTTCTAATGTCCCCATAGTATTCCTATTAAAACTCCCATGTTAGGTCATTGGTGGTGTTGTTGTGGGGTGTGTGTGTGTGTGTGTGTGTGTGTGTGTGTGTGTGTGTGCGTGTGCGTGTGCGTGTGTGCGTGTGTGTGTGTGTCTCTTAGGCTTCTCTCTAAGTTCAAGAACACTCCTCCACCCTATTTGCAGGGCAGATTCAATGATGGCCTCAGAGTCCCCTTACTTCTATTTCCTGTTTATGGACATTCTGACTCTTATTAAATATTATCTTGTACCATTAGTGCATTTATATAGTTCGCTGGCCTAAGGTGAATATGATAGACAGAGTGGAGCATCCACATGACCGCTATTGTAGGTACTGATGACCAAGGTTCATGCTGTGTTCATCCATGTGCATAGACCCCTGGCCAGGCACAGGAAGAAGACCAGAACCATTAGCCATCCACTTTTCACAATTTCACGAGACCACAGTGCTACCCATGTCAGACAGAGGGTGAGCAGAGTTCCATTTAAGGTCTATAAGAAGAATGATAATCCTCATAGGGTTAGTAGAGTCTCGCGAGCCGCAGCAGAGGTTTTTCTGCCTCCTAGGCCAACCAGTTCTGCCTGTCATGAGGAACTGATGCTTCTAGATTCTGTGATCAGATGAGATCACTGTTGACATGCAGGTGGCCAGAGCAGTGAGTACACGTGGAGGGAAATGGGCATGTGGGCATAGCACCACCATTTGCCTTTGGAGAAAGTAAAATGGAGTCCACTGAGCTGAGCTGAGGTCATATCTCTCTGGTTGTGACTTTTCAGGTGTTCCTCTTAACTGGGACTTTGTACCTAGGCTACATGAAGTACACCAATAGGATGAAGACCCAGTGTAAATTTGTCACATTTTTGTACAGTAGAGAGCCACTGGACACCAAGTTTCCTGCCAAATCAGGCCCAGTCTTTGAACAAAACAGCCCTTCCTTGGCAGGACAGAGGTGTAGTAAGGGGTTTCTGGCCTGGACTTTTGGGCCTAGCCTCAAGGTTTAGACCCACAGACCCACAGAGACACACAGATGCTTACAATAGTTTTCAGCTGATCAGCCTAAGGCCCAGGCATATAACTTGCTAACTCTTTCCCCTAAACTAACCCATGACTCTTATCTTGTTCAGCCATGGGGCTCGGCACCTTTTCTCAGAGCAGCATAGTTGTCCTCTGTATCTTCTGGCTTATCCGGCAACTCAGGAGTCTCTGTGGCATTTCTGCTCTGTTCTTTCTGTTCCCAGAGTTTTCTTAGTCTGGTAGCCCCGCCCACATTTCCTGTCTGCCTTTGGCCAATCAGCGCTTTTTATTAAACTCATAGGCGGGACAATTATTTACTATGTAACATCATAAATCCACTACACAGAGGTGTGATTCGGCCTCCCCTTTCAAAGTCTATGTATATGAAGTGCACCCACCTGCTGGCCTGGAATGTCCATACCTCTGCTTTTCTGTTGGAGCTAACTGTACACCTAGCAAAGTGGTTAGGGGCTTTACTCATATTTCCCTGAGAGAGAAGGAAGAAGAAAGGAACAGAAAAACAGAAAGGAAAGATCAAGAAAGGTAGCAACTAAGGGGGAGGCAGGAAGAGAGAGGGAAAGGGAAAAAGGGACTGGGGGGGGGGGGGGCTGTGCAAAGGCCTCGGCCAGACTCGGTCACAGCTGAAGCTGAGAGCTTCTAAGAAGGTGGCAGGAAGCATGCGCAGCATTTGTCTAGAACCAGCCTTGCTCTTCCTCCCCTTGGAGCCAAAATGCAACTTTTCTTCGGTGCTGTTTTGTTTCGCCTTTCCTTCTTGTCATTTATGGTGCCCTCGACAGCACGGCGAGGCGCCCGCAGCTCTGGAATGCCAGGCTGGCACCGCCGCGCGGAGCCACAGCCGTGGTGTAATTGTCTAATGGCTTCTTTTCATTGCAGCCCTCCCTGAGAGACCCAGTGGCAGATTGTAGACTCAATTACTCTCATGTCAGGTGATTATCCCAGGTCTTAATGTAATCTTCCATTCACACATACCATATTTCAATTACGGCAGCTATGGAACAAGCTGTGTATTCAAATCGCCAATCACCTTATCACTGCGGAACAATGTCAACTGTAAAAGACGCCAGCTGAAGGCAATTACACATGTGTTGAGACTCGATTATGATGACTCTCTGTGGTATTTGTGATGAGCTGGGGAGCGTTCTGAAAATTTAATTTAATGACAATATGCTTGCTGTACAATCCATAATACCTCCTGAATCCAGCATGGGGCTATTAAAACTGATAGGAGCATATTATCGCCGCGCTGGAAGGCTGGGCTGGGCTTGGGGCTGGATGCCTCTACAGGGAACCATAGGTAATTTCTGCACATCTTTCCAGCGCAGGCAGGCAGCTCCAGCCCCAGCTGCACATGGGGAAGGTGGGCCTGCCCGGGCTGAGTTAAGGTGTTTTGCTCCAAAGCCACTATCCTGTTGCTATACAGAGGTGCCAGGACCCACAGCCTTACGAAGGCCTCAGCTTACAGGCCTGTACCTATGTGGACAAGAGACTCGAAGAAGGAGTGATAGGCCGTGTGTGGACAGGGACCTGCTGATACTTAGCCTAACTGTTCACTCCCTCACTTCCTCCCCCCCCCCCCCACATACCTGAAGTCCCTACTGGAGATTATCGCTCCTGTGGTGCTCAGCATGAAGCCTCTGATAAGAATTCACCAATTGGGACCTTGTCAGGGATTTAGGGATCAGCTCTGGTGACTGGACTTGTGATCTCAGCTTTCTCGGACACCATGACCATCAGACACCATGGTCACTGGTGGCTTTTTTGAAGGTCTGAGGACTGCATCCAATTGTAAGTAGTGTGGGAAAGGGGAAGGCCACCACTCTCTGGGAACCTTTGAGTGTTGTTTTACCAGGAAAGTGAGGACTTGAGAGAGCAACATCTGTGTCATTTTTCTCCTCATTTGACACAAGTCAATATTCTGCTCCATCTCCAGAACAGCAATGACCCAATTTATCCAAGAAGAACACCATCTTGACTTAATTAGCTCATTAATTGAAGCTATGGAGAAAATGGAGGTACAAACTTCTGTTAAAGTGGAAACAACTTTAGTCTATATGAAGCCTTGTATTTTTGCTGCTCTGTACCCTCTCTTTTCTCCCTATCTCTTAATGAGCTGATTAAAAAGTGTGCACCATGTGGCTCATTTTGTTATCATCTTAATTTTTCAGACTGACTTTAGTTACATGCTACTATAAACATGTATTCACTTAATTACATTTTAATAGTGTGTGTTTCTGTATTTCTGTAGTGGAATATATATATTTTTGAAACTAGATTTTTTTTCCATATTTGATTTTAGTGAAAACCTGCTGGGACATTTCCCAAGCACACAGACTCCAGTCTCCTTTAAATTTGCTGTGACTTTCTACATCAGTCTTTGCCAGCAATTTCTTTCTATAGTTTTCCATCATATCCCATCAGAGCTGGATGAAGAGACACTCTTTTATCCGTGTTTTCATTCTACAGCATAAACAACAACTGCTTGAAAACTGTTTGTATGCAACGTTTTCTGAGTATGACCTCTGTGTTTTGGAATATGAAAGGATTACATAGTCTGGTATTAGAGTCTTCATGTATGAAACACGCCCTCATCAACATTATGGCTACAGTTCTATTGTAGATAAGCTCTCTGTGTAATCAGTGTGGCAGAATGACTAGTATACACTCTCCGTTGACAGAGTCTAGTGGAACTAGAGAACTGGCAGGTTATAAAAGTAAACAGTTGTCATCCACCAGCTCAGCTATGAAGGTCCAGAGAGGCCAAGTGCTTGCGTGATGGCTCTGAGTCTGAGTTTCCCATGCTTAAGGGAATGGCTTGTTTGCAAGGCTGTTTGTTTCAGTTCTTGTGTTAGAAACAAAGACAGAGAAATAAACTTGGAAGCTGTCAGGGTTTGAGGTTAGCAGTAGAGCAGTTTGGGAGAATCTTTCTGGAAATTGAAATGACAGTCACCGAGGTCTGTATAGTTCTTTGTGGGCCTCTCATACCCACCCCCCCCCCCCCAGCAAAACACTGTCTCTAAATTGGGACTAAGGGTGTTTCCTGCATAGAGGAATCCTAGAACACGCACAGTCGATGGATCAGAGTGGATAGGATCAGACAGACTGAGCAGCATTCAGGGATGACTAATTGAAAGCTTGTAAAATAAGCTGCATTGTAACTCACTTACAATGATTACAAGGAATGATGGGAAAGAAAATCTCCACCAGAAGGCCAGCAGACTCCCTGCCACTCCAAAGCAGTCATAGTACCCAATACGGTTCTTCCATGGGGTGATTATGCCCTTGCCCAGAAACTTCAGAAGGTGCTGGAGACATTTTGATTTTCTATGTAAAGTGGGGTACTTTGGCATCTAGGGGTTTTGAGATTATGCTAAATCACCTAACAGTGCACATCTGCATGACGTGGCAGGGAGCTAAGATCTGTACGGGGATGTATCATGATCAGAAGAGAGAACTCCTAGGAGACACTGAGAGAATTAAACTCTCGGAGACCAATAGAGATGGAACTCAACAGTTTAAAGCATTTTCCACTGTCACCTTCACTGTATAATTTTGTGTCAAGTGTGTTTTCTGATATGTCACCTGCTTCTTCTCTGTTCTTGTTTGTCTTAGCAGTGTATAGGATCCTTTACACATACAGTTGTTAGTATGTGTTTTATTTAATCCGAGTCTGTAAGCCAAGAGCTTTCTTGCTATGTTGTACTCAGTGATGGCTTGGGGAGACAGCTGTTTTGTCATGTGCTACCCTGCTTATCCTGAACACATGAGCTTGAGGCACATGAGTTCCCTGTGAAGAGCCTGGAGACACCTAGCAGTTGACATCTGTGTACTATGTCACACCTTCCGCATCTCACAGAGTGATGGCAGTAGCTTGTGCATACGCACGGCACCAGCATCAGCACCCATACACTTGCTATAAATCATCCTGAAGTCAGTGCCATGAAAAACAAACATTTGCTCCTGAGTTTGGGCATTATACCCTGGCATAAGAACCAAAATTATTCAGAAATAATTTTATGTTATTTCTTAGTTCTGTTCCTGAGATAACACTTAAGATAATGAAAAACGCACACACACAAAAGTGAATTCAAGGAAACTGATCCTTAGTGACTACACTTTTTTTCCTTCTCTTTTACATCTAAAGTATATAGGAAAATTAACATTAATTGCATTATATAGAGACATAGAAAACAAGTGATTAATTTCCGTGTCACTTGCAAATTTATTGTTTCAAAATTTAGATGTGTGTAACGACCACACCATGTCTAATCAAAGACAAAGATATTTTTGCATAATACATTGCATTTTATACATATAAATGGAAAAGCATATTCATCTGTGCTGAATAATTACACTATTTCTATCCCTGGGAATTATTTAGAAATCAGATATTTACACTAAAGCATGACTGTATTTTCAAAGACGAGTTGTCAAATGTCCAAACGGACATGATACTTTGCAGCAGTCAGGGTTGCTATATAATTCTTCACTCAGGAAAGAAAATGCTATCTGATTACACATTATGTACCTATTCTTATTTCTTTTGCCCAAGGCAGCAGTTAATTTTTGCCAGAGGTCACAGAGGACAAAGCCCCGAAGATCTGGGAGCTTCTTAATTGCGTTGCCTAGAACTCTATGTCACCAAGCACCTCAAAGCAGTTATTGCAGCTTGCAGATAATGTTCCTTCCCTGCAAGCCATGAAATAGATTCTTCCTCTATTGTGATATTAATTAGGCTTCAAGGATGCTAGAAAAATTATAGCTTAAGCCTCTGCTAAAAAAAAAAAAATATTAGGCAATATTATAGACAAAGTCTTGGCCAGAACTTACAGGGAAATGAATTCACCTTGAGGCTTGTTTTTTTTTGGGGGGGGGAGATGAGGGGGTGGGCATCCCTGCAATTCATAGGCCTTGTCACAGCCCTACTATATATAAGTTTCAAGAGAATCCCGGGTTACCTTTGTCAATTGTGATGTTGTAAAAATGGAATGAATCGGTATGACCCATGGAAATCACAGGAAACGGTAGAAATCTGCCCTGCTGGCTGTATATCAAGCATACAGTGAGAAGGGATAGGAAAGGAAAGTGGGAAGAAGGGCAAAAGGCGAAATGGTTTGTGTCCATTTAAGAAAAAATCAATAATAGCATAAAATTGATTTAGTGCTTGTCATAAAACATAAGTAAGTGCTGGAAAATAGAGAAAATTGAGTCTCAATTTAATCTTCTCAAAGCCGCACTGTACTGATGAAGTGACTTCAGTAGGGAGAGTGCCATAAAATCCAAAGACAGATACTTAATTGTCATATTAAGGCTCCTTTCAGCCCATGGAGTCGAGGGGTAGGGACCCATTAATCATGTGGATAAGGGGCATTGAAATCAAATCTCAATTAAAATCTGTTCAATAATGTCTCTAATATGTTTTTCAAGCATTAATTTTTCCCATCGATTCTCCACCCCATAAATCAGATATGTTGCCGTGCATGTAATAGTTTGTGGAGGACAGGATGAGGACCTTATGAAGTTAATGCAGCAGAACCATTTAATTTACACAGGCTAAAGTTTTATGTGTGTTGTTCATTTCTATTATTTTCTTCAGCTAAAAATTATTTGGGCTATAAAACTAAAAACGCAAGTTCATTTTTCCCCCCAAGTGTCTCTATGTTTAGCATTCACATTCGAAGCTGGGTTTCCTTTTTACTCTCTCTGTCTTTTCCTAAATTTGGGTGACTTACACAGCGACAGACTCGAGCAGAAATCTTGGTGGGCAGAGGTTTTCTAAGAAGCATTATGTGTCTACTGAGAGAGATAGGTTTTGTCCTGTACCCAAAGGGCTCTCATGAGAATTAAAAGGATTCAGGTGATACAATTCACAGAGGAATCTGAGCTCAGGGGGAAAGTGACAGCCCCTTCCCCTTTATAACACGGGAATGGAAACCTCATACAAAATTACAAATAAGTTATAAGAGTGGGAGAAGAAAGCCAGTGATGTTTGAGATGTGGGTTCTAGTACACAGCATAGAAGCAGAGGGAGCTCTAGGCACCCAGCACCCAGCATCCTGTGGGCAGGTGCTGTTAGTAAACACTTGGTCTCTGTCCTCAAAGATTCAATTATTGCTTTCTAAGTGCTCACAATTAGCAGGGGTACATTATTGTTAACCAAAGGTCACACCTTATTCACAGGTCCTCATTTTGTAACAGAGTCCCTCTACTGTCCCAGGATTCCAGCACCCTAGGAAATCATTCATCAGACCTTCCAGTAAACACCTGATAGCTGTGGACATTTCCATTTTGTTTATACATTTGTAGCCCTGTGCTTCACACTAAGTTGAGCTGGCATTAGGTTACATTGTCACAAACTGGTTTTCTCAGTCGTTTGGGGTCAGGTAGAACTTCAGCTAGGACTATCAATTCCAACCATGGCAGAGCAGGTTCTAGGTGAGACAAGTTCACCCTCATAGAGGGTCCATGGCTACCTCAGCCACTGCACACTATAGTGGAGTATCTCTGTGGGGTGATTCTATCAAGTCATGCAGTCCAGAATCCCTGCTGTTAAATCTTCTTGCTGAGCATATGAGGCCCTCCATGTTTCCCAAAGCTAACATAAGAACTCTGCTTTGGAAACAGTTTTCATTTGTAGGAGGACTGTGAAGAGGCATCTCATTTTTAGAATCTCAAGCCTCCTTTCTGCCACTGGTAACATAAGTTTGTGTGATGCAATTGTCCGAGATTGTTAAAAGCCATGTGGTATTCATCTTTCCTTATTCTTAACTAAAGTTCTTTTTTTTCTAGGGTCCTACCTTGAGGCTAAATTCTGGCTCCACAGACTCTTCTTGACTGGTTAGTTTCTCAGACTTTCCTTATATGACCTTGACAATTCTGTGACAAGGTCAGCAGGACCTGGCTTGGGAGTTCTGCTTCCCATCTTTGTCCTTCTGTTTGTTGGCTTTGTCAGCATAGACCGGGACCATGGGAAGGATGCTCTACCCTCAGTAACTTCCACTAAGTGCAGGCTCAAACATAACTTTCCACAGGTAAGGGAGGGGGCTCAGCCACCTACATGGGGTAGCTTAATAGGACCCCTCTCCAAGACACACCTCTGTAAGGAAGTCCTTGGAGCAGCCCTCTTTTTCAGAGAGGATTCATGCCTCCTCCCTTCAAGTGTGGGCTCCACACCCATTGCTTGGAGTTCTTTAGCACAGGGGAGTTAGAATTTTTTTTTTCTTTTCTGTCCCTATTTTCTTTTCTTCCTTTCCCCCCTCCCTCTTCCATCATTTATGGATAGTTGTACTTTTAGTTTTCTTAAAATTCAATTTACTTTATTTAGCAAATCTCCCCAGTTTTAATCTTTGGAGGCTCCTTTTGTTGGCTCCCATATCTTTTGAATATGTTCTAAATATTGTAGGATAAGGTTATTATTTTTCTCTTCTTTTTTCCTAATGTCTGTCTCCCCTTCTCTCCTCCCTGCTCTCTCTCCCCCTTTCTCTCTTTTTTTTTTGTGTCTGTGTCTTTCTCTTGCTCTCTCTCTCCTTCCTGTTTTTGGCATTTTCTTCCTTTCACGTGTTCCAGGATTCTCTCCACTCCTCCTCTAACCCACAGAGAGCTTGAAAACAAGCGAAGAGAAACCCATAGCCTATGTGCCTCCTATTCATATCTTGGTCAGCCCAGAGTAGTGCAGAGTGCCAATGGTAACTGGTGCCTCACTTCAGCGGGATTTGATTCCAAAACCCACCATCATGTGTGCTCTCCCTCACCTCCCAGAGTGTGTTCAAGAAGATGTGGTGGCCCAGGCTATATGCAGTGAACACTCTAAATCAGAATGTGGAGTAAGAAGTAAGAGGAAGAATAGGATGTCAATTCCTCAGCTGCCTGCGGCACTACAAGTCCAATACAGTCGGGTGGGCAGAGGTTCTTAGAACTCTGAAATCAGTAGAAGGTAAGAAACCCAGCCTCTATACACTCAATGTATGAGTGAGTATAGGAACCACACAGTGCAGAGTCAGAAAGAGAAAGGTGTAGTAGGAGGTTTCTGTCCCAGACTTTCGGGCCTACCCTCAAGGTGTAGACCCACAGACCCACAGGCCCACAGAGACACACAGATGCTTACAATAGTTTTAGGCTGATTGGCCTAAGACCCAGGCATAACTGCTAACTCTTTACCCTTAAACTAACCCATGTCTCTTATCCTGTTCAGCCATGCGGTTCAGTACCTTTTCTCAGAGAAGCATAGTTGTCCTCTGCTTCTTCTGGCTTCTCTCTGGCATTCTGCTCTGTTCTTCCAGTTCCCAGAGTTCTCCTAGTCTGGTAGCCCTGCCTACACTTCCTGTCTGCCTTTGGCCAATCAGCGCTTTTTATTAAACCAGTGGGTGGGACAATTATTTACAATGGAACAATACAATCTCCCACAGAAAGGGAAATACCAGAGCATAACATGTAGTCCTAACACTTTTTGGGGACCATATCTTGCAAAAGGAGCTGTGTGTTGATCAGGGGGTTCTCTCCAACATTTACTGTCATGGCAGTGTTCTGAGAAGTCTTCCAGAGCACAGACAGATGGTAATGTGGGAATGTCTATCTACATGCTGTGATTAAAGGAACTGTTTTGGTCTATATTAGGTACCTTAGCAGTGGACGGGAAATCAGACCATAGGTAGGAAGAGGGTAGAGTCAGACAGAGACATGATCCAGCTGCCCATGAAGAAAGGTGTAACAAAATAGATAAGCCATATACCATGTGACAGGACAGATTAAAGGAAATGGGTTGAATTAAGATGAAAGAGTTAGCCAGAAATTTGCCTGAGACATAGGCCAAGATACATGAAATTAATATAAGATTTTATGTGATTATTTGAGGCTAGTCTGGGACTACAGATCTGTGGGTCTGGACCTCTGGCTGGATGGGATCAGAAACCTCATACTACAGATGGCATCTCAACATGGGGCTGAACACCCACATAAAGACTGAGAAATCTTAAAAAGGTTTCTAGAGCATAGAAACAGAGCCAAAAGCAGCTTCAGAATTGTCTCCCCAAAGGGGGTCATGGTGCAGAGATGGTGTGGTATCTGGACCACAGAAAAAATGGTAGCAGACTTGCTGCAGGCAGTGTAAGCTGGAACAAGACTGGTTCTCAAAGTCTCACAGAAGACTTGCTATAAACAATAAGGCTGTGTGTGATTGATTTAAAGTTTCTGCTTATATGGAACAAAAAGGGAACAGAGTCAAAGATGGCATCTTAGTAGCAGCATTTTCTTGGGTCCACTCTGTTTGCTGATGCATGACCTCTTCCTGACTCAGCTTTATTAGCAAAAATTGTGTGACTCTTTAAGAGACCCTGCTGTCAAATACTTAAATAGAATTCATGAGCAGCAGTGTAGTATGAGGTTTCTGGACCAGACTTTTGGGCCTAGACTCAAGGTTTAGTCCTGCAGACCCACAGACCTGCAGACCCACAGACCTGCAGACACACAGAGAGACACACAGATGCTTACAATAGTTTTAGGCTGACCGGCCTAAACCCAGGCATATAACTTGCTAACTTTTTACCCTTAATTTAATCCATGACTCTTATCCTTTTCAGCCATGCAGTTCAGTACCTTTTCTCAGAGCAGCATAGTTGTCCTCTGCTTCTTCTGGCTTCTCTCTGGCATTCTTGCTCTGTTCTTCCTGTTCCCAGAGTCTTCTTAATCTGGTAGCCCTGCCCACACTTCCTGTCTGCCTTTGGCCAATCAGTGCTTTTTATTAAACTCATAGGTGGGGACAATTATTACGGTGGTGGTGGTGATGGTGCTCTGTTTGATGGTAATGTGGACTCTAAGATTCCTCAGAGTTAGGCTTCACAATATTTTATACTGATTCCTAGAATTGGGAAGGTAAGAATGGCTCCAGTGCCTCCTCCATGTTGAAAAGCCACCAAGCGAGGTGTAGTCTGCAGTCAAAGCAATGTTTTAGTCTAGCATTTTAAAAGCTCTTCTGTTTAGAAAATGATTAATGATACACAATAAAACAGATTCAGATGGATAAAAGCTCTAAATGTGTTACAATGTGTGTGAAAAAGAATACACAGCCTGAGAGAGAAAAGAAGGGAGAGAAAGTCTTTAAAAAGGGAAATAGAGGAATAAAAATATAGTAAGCTACGTAAAGATCAAAAATACAAAAGAGTCTGGATTATGTTATTGTTGTGTTTTCTTTTAATTTTTTTAGCTGTTAATGAGCTAACTGCAGAAAGACAATTGATTGCTAAGTCTGCTAAGTTAAAAAAATACTTTTAAAGGTATTTTGACTTTTAAATTTGGGTCTAAGGATATGTTGCTTTGGAAAAGAGGTTCTGCTTTTGTTTCCACAGAAGATGATAACCTGTGGATTGCTTCCAGGCAAATATGGTTTCATCAAACAAGACCCCCTGAAAATTCTCTCATGGGAAGAGATGATCACATCAGCTTCGGGGCTGCAGACTAAGATGATCCATCCTTGGAACCCTCAAAAGATTATCAGAGACCCTTACTTAAATAGTAATAGAAAGCTATGTCCAGATCCCCCATATATTGTTTATAAACATTTGTTTTTATTATAATTCGTTAATGGTCATAGTCAATCTCTTTTTCCTGAAAAAAAAGGGGGGATATGATATAGGAATGATTAAAAATGCAGATTATTGAATTTACCTTAATCCAAAAATCAACTATCAATTTAAAAATATTTTACATTGCTATGGATTTTGGTTTATTGATACAAATTTAAGATCAATTTTGTTAGGCTGTTTGAATATTTCCACTCTTGTTTAAGATATTATGTTTATGCAATTCTTTTGAATAGTAATATATAATTAAGAAATGTAGATTAGTAGTCATCTGTGATAAACATAGTTATGTTAGGATTTTTTAGGTATACGGAGATATATTTCAATTAGATAGGTAACCTTCAAACACTTCTAAGACCTACAGAAAATGGCATTTAAAATATTTAAGAATTAGACTTTTCTGGACAGTGAGACAGGTCTGATCCTGGCAGCACCAATCTACTTCAAGAGAATAATGGGCATCAAAGAAACTTCATGTGGAGTTTACTTTCTCTGTGGCAATGGTTAGCCACTGGACAAGAAACTGCTTGTATTAACTGCTTGACAGTATGCTGTATAAACTGTACATGCAGGTTCCATAGGAATGTGACCTTTGAACTTTGGCTGAACAAACCAAGATGGTCCTTCAGGTTCCTACTTGGCATAGAAAACTGCCAGGCATTCTTCAGGACATAAGGATAAGTGACTGACAAACTATGTCAGAATGGGCAGAGTAGTCCTTCAGATTTCCTGCTTCACTTAAAGGTATGCCAGAGACTCTGGGCCTATAAACTGAAGATGGATGTCCTAATGCTACAAAGAACCTTTGGGTGACTGTACAGGCAGGTAGATGTCATTCCTACAATTTCTAGATTTTGGAAGTTGCTTGTACTTCCTGTTTACTGGGGTAACATTATATCCTTCTGTGGTCTTGATGAGTTGAATATTAGATAGTTATAATTATATTTTCCTTAGCTTTTTAAAAGATTATATTAGATATGAAACTTTAGACTCACAAGGATAAAGTAGATGATAGAATATTTTCTTTAATTTTGTTAAATAGGAATCTATGAGATATTGTAACAAGATGCCCTCTATGAACTACTTATAAAAATATTGAATGCACTTACTTTTATTAATAACATATCAACTAATCTGCCAAACATCTCCAGGCTACCTAGCTGTTTCTGTGTGTTGGCCCTTGAGCCCCACAAGAGCCTTACCTTATATTCTGAGATGACTTGAAGTATATTTTATGATGCTATGGACTGGATAGGTGCCTGGTGTAGTACAAGAGTGGAGTAACAAGAATTCCTTTGTTTCCAAGCATTAAAACTAGGGTATAGAGGGAAGGAAGACTCTTATTGGTGAGGAGATGGTGGACAAAGAAACCACTTGTATCCATGAGCAGGATGGGCAGATTCACATGCTGAAGTGGACATAGAGGGAGGAACCCTGTGGGGCTAGAGGCAACAGACCACATAGTACTAAAGGCAGCTGAAAATGGGCTTTGTTGTTACCTTCAGGAAATGAAGATTGGTGTGAGCAGGAGTCAAATGGTGTCATCAGCATCCTCTTCTTAAGTGGAAGGTTGGAGACAGTGTGCCCTGAGGATGTCCCAAGCAGAAGGGAATATGAGGGAGGGACCGCAGAGGCACTAGTCTACATGGTGGAGTGGAATGAGAAAGGGGATAACTCAGGGTCTACCCTCAGTGCCTATTGCTAGGATGAGGACATCCAGGGCAGGTCCTAAGTTTTTGTGATGTTCTTCAATGGTGGAAACTCTTATGCTATAGGGCAGAAGGACAAGGATACACAGGTCAGGCTGGTGTCACTTAGCGTCATGTGTGGACCAAGATATGCTAGGGGAGCACAATAAATATCTGGGAAACGAGTGGTGGGTGTGGGGCAAGCATCCTGGGCAGGTGAGTGTATGGTGCAGAGCATAGCCCATACACATAGGTCTCCAGATCCTTAGCAATACTACAGAAGAAAATTCATTGAACATATGTGCAGATTAAGATTAGCGTTGTTGGTTCTGGCTCTGCTGTACAATATTGACACTGAGTTCTAGGCCATTTCCTCATTGCTATGTTCTGGGACCTGTGGGACTGACCACCAGCTCTGGCCCCTCAAATTGTATCAGCTCAGCAGAGCAATACCAACCACAGCTCAGTTTGTTACATTGCCCATCAATGCTGCCTTGCCTGCATTCACTGCCATAAAACAAATCACAATGGAATCACTTGATACATGTGTGACTCACAAACATAGTTCCCCAAGCCACTGTTCTACATTAGTAGTAGCTAAGCACCCATTGATGGAAGCTTAAAATAAAGTGTTCCCCAATGGACCCCTGCTTTAGTAGGCATTACCCCAGAAAGCAGCAGCTCTTTATAGGCATTACCATAAATGACATACATTTGCAAGTAGGACACAATTCATGTTTTCCTTACTACTCTGATATAATAATCATAGTATGTGGGCTTGGAGAAGCCAAAACCTTCTCCTCCTCCTCCTCCTCTTTCTTCTTCTATTGTTTTCTCTTTCTCATCCTTCCCCTCTTCCATTTCATCTTTATTTTCAGAATGAAAGACTGAGTTCTAAGTTTGGTTCAAATGATTTCTTTCAGACCCTCTCCCTGACAAGCAGAGCATGGAAGGGCCTATTTGAAAGGTCAACTGGATCTACTTTTCTCACAAAAAGATGTAAGTCCCCTAAGTAACCCATTTACGACTTGCGTGGACTTAGTCCCCAGCACTTTGCCAGGAGTGTGGGTAAGCTGGTGATTTGTAGTTAAGGTCTCACCTCTTGTATCTCCCGCACAAGGTAGAAGCCCACTGAAGTTGAAGTTGGTGATTGCTATGAAGGCGGGGCCGGTCCAGGTGCTTCATGAAACTTACATACATACTGCTTCCCTTAGGAGCTCTTTTTCTCTTCTGAACTTTTTATTTCTGAAGGTCACTGGCTAAGATGTATGCATGGCCCACATAAACATAGCTAGTACTACACTGTAGCAGAGTCCCCCTGTAACAAGTTTTTCTCTGTCCTGCCAGATCCCAAATAATGACACAGAGACCAATTTAATAATTATGAAAACTTGGCCTTAGTTTAGGATTGCTTTCAACTAGCTCTTATAACCTAAATTAACTCATTTATATAAATCTGTGTTCTACTAGAGGGAATTACCTCATCTCTGTACTAACCATCTTGTTTCCCCTAGGTCTGGCTGGTGACTCTACCTTTCTTTTTCCTAGAGTTCTCTCTCTGCCTAGAAGTCCTACCTATACCTCCTACCTTGTTTACATTCAGCCTTTTATTAGACCAATTACAGCAATCTTCACACAATGCACAAATATCCCACAACATTCTCCCTTTTGGTCTGAATAAAAAGGAAAGGTTTTAATTCTAATACAGTAAAAATACATGGAGTAAGAATGATTATCAGGTAATAGTTATATTCACAATGTTTGGTCCATTTGTACTTGGAAAATTCAGAGAAATTTTACAAATTAAGTATATAATCTATCAAGAATTTACTCAGTTATCTATTCTACTTTGATGAACCCAAAAAATATTATACCTAGACAGTTTTCTATTATAACTTGTATTACCATCCCACAAATATTATTTTAGACCTTAGAATGTATTTTAGATAGATCACTTAAGCTTTTATGTCTCTCATTCTTACACACCTTACATCTCTTTAAAATGGTAACAAATAAAAAGTATAACTATAACTATCTGTTCTTCAACCCAAGTAGAGATCCAAGAAGGATAAAATATTACCTGAGTAAATAGAAAATGCAGACAAACAACTTCCAAAACTATAGAAATGACAGAGATATCTGGCTGCCTGGAAAGTCACACATGGTTTCTCTCTAACATTAGAGCATCCATCTTCAGCCTACAGGCCTGTAACATCTGACAGACCTTTCTATGAAGTATGATTTTTGAAGGACTGTCCTACTTTGTCTTGACAAAGTTCTGCAGTCACTTTCTTTTGTGTACTGCTTATCTAGTTTAAATGGCACATCATTAGCAGTCAATACAAGGGCAGTTTATTGCCCATGGCAAGCTTTGCCACATTGAAGGAAAACTTCATATGGATGCTTTCTAGTGCCCATTATTCTTTTTGCAGTAAATTGGTGCTGCCAAGAGCAGACATGTCTCACTGTCATGAAAATCTTTGTTATCAAAACATCTTAAAATATTCTGTAGATATCTAAAGTGTCTGAAAACTACCTCTCTATCTAAAATATGTTTCTATTTGACCTTGAATACATATCCATATGACTGTAAGTTTGATTGTTATAGATAACTAACTACTAACCTACATTTTCTAATTATCCTAAACAGTTTGTAATAATAGCCTTTAAGGACTATAAATTTATATCACATTTAAAAATGAGTTGCATAGGTATAATACTTTAAACTAGAGTAATACATATATATGTGTATATATATATAAAATGTTAAAAACAAAAATAACTTTAAATTTGTATCAATATGCAAAAATCCTAGGTTTTAGTTTAAAAGTAGATTCAATAAACTTCCCTATTATCTTACTATTTTTATATCTCTCCCTCTATTATTTTAGAAAAAGATCCCTGAATTAATTATTTTTGTTTATTTTCTTCTCTGACCATGACTAATAAGAACTCTTAACCAACCCCCTAAACAACAATAAATATCCATTGAATGACCAGAAACCACTCATTCCACCTCTTGGGCATGTGAGTATCATGCTCTCTAGACTTATTCATATTGTCTGGGAGTGGTAGCATTTTTAGGAGACCTTAAGAAAATTGGGATAATGGTAAAGTCCTGGGGGAGTTAGCTGTATTATTCTTTGTTTAGTCTCTGTGTAATGTGAAAGCATACTGTACCATTTTTGAGGGAGTTTCTGTCTGTACTTGTCTTTACTTCATGCCTGCATCATTTTCTGACTGAGAGTGTGAAACTTCAAACTCATTGTGTGGCTCCACACAAACAGCAGGGAGCCATGTCTCTGTACACTGTGAGCCACTCAAGAGACTGTGGAGAACCAAGAAGCCATGTCTGGATCTGTGTTTGCATGTCTGGAACTCATTTTTTTTTAAAGCTTTCTCGGGTCCTATGTGAAAATATATGCCTTTACACTGGATGAAAAGTAAAAATAAGCATAGACAGTTATAAAAATAGTTTTAAAATAATAAAGTTGAGAGAGAGAGAGAGAGAGAGAGAGAGAGAGAGAGAGAGAGAGAGAGAGATTATCAAAGGAATAGACAGGGTGTCTGAATCCTGTATGGTACTCTGTTGACTTTGAATTTTTTAAATGCTAATGTACAAAATACAATAGCTGCTAAAAGACATCAGATTATAAAGGGGTCTGTTGAATTAAAACAACCTATACACTTTACAAATGTCTTGGTTTCAAAATGGAAATCAGAAAATATGTTGTACTGGGTGAGAGGTTTTGCTTTTGTTTCCACAGGACACAAAACTAATAGAGATCAAATTCTTTCAAAGCTAATAGAGATCATACTTGATGTAGGAAGACCTCCTGAGGATCTTTGCTATAGGTATAAGGGGAAAAGACTACATGACAGGTGATATGTATGCTGATATCTATGCATGGGAACAGCTCTGAGACGGGATGAGACATAACAAATCTTGTTGGCTAAACAGTTCTTATGACTTATTATTACATGCCATTCTTTCATATGACATGGATAGAGACTGGATATGTAAAGTTAACTAATGCCTTTTACTGCTCTAACAAAAAACAAAAATCATCTTTAGCTGATTTGTACACACCACATATTTCATACCTGTGTTAATGCAGACATATATGTGACCTTCAAAAGTCCTGGAATTATTGCACCCAACAGAACCAGCACATAGTTATTTTCTTCTAATAAGTTCTTAGCTAGATTAATCAATTCCAACAATGCTCCTTCTGTTACTCTTTTACTACTAGTGAAGGTAAGGGGTTGAGAGATATTGCAACTGATGCTATCAGTGACATGTCTTAAATTCAAATGTGCAGTATACAGTACAAAAATGTACATAGGACATACGATGCTGTCAAAACTGAGAAACAACCAGAAAAAATCCAGTTCAAGCAAAATAACTTGCCTTTGCTTCCTTCACCTCCTGGTACCTCAGCCACAGTTTCTCCTACTACTGTGCCCTCGTGCTGCCCTGTGCCCCCAAACCATAAGCTAAAATGAATCTCCTTCCCTTAAATCACGTCTTGTCAGGTATTTTGGGAAGATGTCCAGTACAGCAATGAGTAGCCAAAGCTGGAGAATGAGAAGATAATGATGACCACCACAGGCAAAGAGGAGGCCTGGACAATGCAAGAATCAAACTGAAACGTAGCTGGGAGAACACCTCTGATCAGAGCTCCCTAAGGGGATGAAGGAGGGGAAGCAGAAACCCAGGGGAAAAGAGTAGAGACTCTCTGTGTGAATCACCGAGATTCCATTCACCAGGTTCAAGAAGTCCAGGGAACCGGTCAAGGAGGATTCATTAGAAAGCAGAGCAGATCATGAGAAGGACAAGAAGGCATGGCCTTAGTGTAGAAGGCTAGCCTGCAGCTAAGAGAAAAGCTTCTCTGGGAGTAAGTCCTAAGGGGATGAGCTGTTCTGGAACTGCCTCTCAAGGCAAAGGTGACATAGTTTTGTGCCTGGTAAGATTAAACCTGGGATTTTTTTTTTTTTTAAATACTGTCAGATAGTCATAAAGGGAAATACTCTCATACGACCATCAAAGACACAACATGCAGCCTGGGAGGTAGTTCATTGTCAGTAAAGAAGATCATGGGCCCACAACATATATGGGTGTTACTGTGAAAGGAGTTCCTTCAGCATCTACTGTAAGACGGGAGGAAGGACACTTCCTGGGGTGACATCTGGCTGAGAGCAGTGATCAAATTGGTCTAATTGCACAGGTTGGATGAACTCCCTAGTTAGCCACTCTGTGCTGATTGGTCTGTAGGGATGCCTCAAAGAATGCCCTGTCTTCAGTGGCTCTTTGGGCGGCCATGAACTGAAAATCAGAATTCTTAGTCTACCAAAGATATTTCGGAAGCTACTCCCAGTCACTTTGTGAAAGGTGTCAGCAGCTCTGCCACAGGATGAAAAGTGGAAGAAAAACTATCCCAGGGATGTGATGTTTACAGAGCTCACCTTTAAACAGGTCAACTTGGGCAATGAATGGGTAACATGACCGCTGTGGTTTAGCAGGATGTTCTTCTTCCCAGACATCCACTCATATGCTTTGAACCCTCAACCCAGCTGTCTTTATCCATGTAATGGATAGACATTATTTTTAAATTAAAAAAGAGTATATGTATGTGTGTGGATATTCTTATGTGAGCTTTAGTGCCTACAGGGTCCAGAAGAGGGTACTGGGTACTCTGAAGCTGGAGTTATAAGCAGTTGAGAACCACCTGATGTAGGTGCTGGGAACAGAAATTAGGTCTTTTGAAGAGCAGTACACACTCTTAACTTGTGAGCCATCTTTCCAATTCTATAGTGGTTAATGTCAATTGTAAATTTAATTGCATCTAGAAGCAACTGTGAAACTTCCTTCTTGATGGGTCTGCGGACTTGAATCCAGGAAGAACTTAACCAAGAGTGCAGGATGCTCTTAGAGTAAGCTGTGCCTTTCCACAGTAGCTCAGATGTAAGTAATATGAACACAAAAGCAGTCCCGTATGACCACCTTCACTTCTTACCTGTGTCTGTCTCATTGTTGCTGTCACCATCCTTCACTAACATCGGAACCAGCCTTCAGAGGCCTTCCAACATGGGTTAAAGACAAGTAGACCACTGGGAGTCCTTTAGACCTTCCTCACCATATAAGGACAGCTAAGACATTCAGCTTTGTGAACTGAGCAGGTGTGGGGTTCTCTGTCCCTCAATGTATAGACAGCCATTTTTGGCGTGCTTCGCATTGTATAAGCCAATCTCATGAGTCTCCTTTGTCATATATATATATATATATATATATATATATATATATATATATATATGACATACATACATATATATGTTCACTAGAGAACACTGGTTGATACAATCTGTCATAAGAGGCACTGAAGATAGACACACATCATAGGCCTGTACAAATACTGGCTGAGTAGTTCTGGCCAAGATATCCCTATGAAATCTCAAGCTCAATTCACAGGCAGTACAGTGACTACCTTCCCCTGGATGACCTGGAAGCCCTCCCAGCTTGTATGTATAAATCCCATGCAATGTAAAAATAAAGTCTTCAGATTCAGCTGGGAAACTATTTGTGGGGTGGAAATGAGAATATTCCATTAGAGCAATTCACTTTTAAATTATTATTTTCTATAAGCGTTAGTGTTCTGCAAAGATTTTATTTTAATGTAAAGTGCCTGATTCTGCAGTCTTCAGTAAGGCAATAACTTTTCATTAACTTCATTTTTCATTT
This sequence comes from Phyllotis vaccarum, assembly GCA_033318265.1. Taxonomy (NCBI): domain Eukaryota; kingdom Metazoa; phylum Chordata; class Mammalia; order Rodentia; family Cricetidae; genus Phyllotis; species Phyllotis vaccarum. The sequence continues at coordinate 8,176,699 of JARWLC010000009.1, read as the reverse complement.
TTATCTTTCTCTGAGTGTTGCAGAACATAGCATGTGATTTTGAATGTCATGTAACAACAACTCTAAAATTATCTGCCCTTATTTGCATTTGACACTAATATTTGGTATGTTAAGTTACGCAGATCTACAAATGTAGGTCTGCTTCATTCTGCCTTGGGGGACAATAAGAGCTGTCAGCTCTGCATTTCCGTATTGAATTCATGTGGCTAATGGCTGCTGATTTCTTTAAAAAAAAATATTGTGTATATCAGAAAGCGAGAGAAAGGAAGGAGAGAAGGAAGGAAGGAGGGAAAGACAGAAAGAGAGAGGAGAAGGGGATGAGGAGAGAAAGGAGACAGGAAGGAAGGGAAGGAAGGAAATGAGTTGGAAGATGTGAGGGACCAAGAGACAAGGGATTTCAGTAGTCTCCAGAAAAAGTCAAACAAGCCAACCACAGAGCTTCCCTCTGTGGGAATGCATGTGAGATTTCACAGAAGCAATCAGAAGTTGCTCCCAGGCTCCAGCAACGTGAAGGCCTACTTTTATTTTTAAAACGCAGATTTCTGACAGAAGTTTTAAGCAATCCAGTGCTCATATTGTTTGGTCCTATCAGCAGCATCACTGCACGTGGTTTGGAGACTGAAGGAAAAAAAGTCCCTCCCTTCCTACCTAATCTCTTCCCAAGGGAACCCCTCTGAGGCACATATTAGCATTTTAATGTATGTCATATGCAATTATTCTCTGGTTCCTTTTTTGACAGCATGGGGAGGACTCTGCTTCCACGTCAGTCTGGATTTCTCTTCCTCACATGCTTCCCTTTGGGGCTCTGTGTAGCGTGTTTCTATGTATGTCCTGCTGATCAGTTATAGCACTCTCTCTTTGTTGGACCGAGGTCCTCAGACCTCTGCTCCTCACCTTGCTAGCTCCCCAATGCCTCCCTGACTCCTGGGTCTTGTGGCTAAGCCCTCAAGGTTGGCTATGTTCACTTTAGCGCCCCTATGGCATTCCAGTTTCCCAAGCTCTGTGGAAGCATGGATTCTGAAAGATAAAGAGTGGTTGGACAGATATATCCTGTGGCAGCTGTGAAGATGGTCTTATAGGATTCATATGACAGGCCTTAACTGAGTTTAACACTCTGCCCTCGGGTTTCCCCGAAGGCATTTGTCAGGTAGCTCAGCTGTACATCTGCAGGATGGTAGCTCCACTTAGCCTCCTTCCTTCCAAGTTCTCTCATTGGCCTTTTATTCTCACTAGGGCCCCTCTCCTCTCCTTTTCAGCAAAACTTCTCTTCCTCAGAGTCCACACTGGCCCCAGGTTTTACTCACCGTGTTTTTCCTTGCTCTCTAAAGGTTCTCTGGAGCAAAGAGTGAGCCACCTTTCAAGTACCAGAAGGTTCACTGTCCTTGGCTGTCCTGGTGTCCTCCTGCAGAAAATGTGTGGGCAGAGGCAATCCTTTTCTTGATAATGCATCTGGGTATGAAACATGGGCCTAATGCTAGCTTTTCTGGGACGTAAAAGTAATTACCCAAGGGTTTCATTTCGGACAAGAAATCTAGAGATAGTCTGATTCCTATCCTTTTGTATTTAAATTTAAAGACAATCAATTGCTGACTTTGTGTTGGGTAGGATACATGGCAGATATTAGAAAGCAGATACACATTGGTTATGAGTAATTATTTTCTTTGTTCTATGCTACTATTTCCTCATTACCTCTTCTGAGCCTGTTCTCCACAGAAACTGAGGAAGAGCAGCTTTGAGAAGTACAAACACGTGTGACTCTCTTCCAAGCTTCCTGTGATGCTATGAGACTTGCAGATGCCTGAACTGAAGAGACTTGGATCTGGGCAGGTTCCATATGGGTAACTGACCCATTGCCTTGAGTTGTAAAGTCTAGAACTGGTGTGGCATTTAACACTCTTGGAGTATTCTGGTCTAAGCTTTGTTCCCTAGCTGCATGAATTGGTCACATCACATGGGAAGGGACTTCAGAGCCATGGCCATGGTATGGACTTGGCAACTCTTTTAGGACAGCTGTATATGTCCAGTGATGCCACTTAGGTCCTTAGAGATAGTGGAGAGGTAAGGGAGTCCAGGATCCTAAAGGACAACATGCTGCTGTGAATATGGTGGGGGCAGGATGGTAGAAATCACGTAGGACAAGCACAGTCACCAGCCTCAATGTGCCTCAGGCCAAACATGGATGCCAGGATCCTGAGAGGAATCTCCCTACACTTTAGGGTCCAGAGCTCCTGTGAGGACTGGAAAGAAGTGTTACCTTCATAGCTCACTTAGCTTCTGCCTCCCTTCATCCCATCCTGGCCAGGAACATCACAGTAGCTTTAGCTACTCTGCTTATTTTGGGCTCACTTGCAAATGCTCTTTTGAGTATTTCTGAACATCCTAACAAGAGAGGGGGCAGGTGTCTATATACTATTATTCTAAGGGTGTTGGGTAAGAAATACCCTCTGACCCTTGGGCATGAAGCATTAATTCAGCATGTGCCAACATCATGGGCTTTGATATACAGTGGAGTTGACTCTGGCTCCCAGACCTGCTGATTGATAGCTGTGCGGCTTCAGACAGTCACTAAACACATCTGAGCCTGCTTTATGGAGACACATATCTTCCACTGATGGTATTATGTAGGGAATAAACAGAGTGAGGGTAACACAGGTCTTAACAAACACACATGTGCTGTAATCAGACCTGTTGAGTACAGATGTGGAGAGGTATTTGCTTCTTTCTGTCCCTAGAACAGACATCCTGTCAGAAGATCAGGGCCCTTCCCTGTTTCTCTATCTGTATCACTCTGGAGCTACGCTGATTTCCCCACCCACTCCTCCCCCCAAAAAAATCCAAACTGGAAATTCCCCCCTTTCTTAGGAAGTATATTAAATACCTGTGCATAATAGAGGGGATGATTTCCTCATTTTCTGCCTGACAAGCAAAGGAAATATCCCCAGTGCCATCATCTCTCATCATGAGCACAATGGACTAATGTTCCAAGGAAAGGTCACACCTGCATTGAAAGTTCTACAAGGCTAACAAAATGATTAGGAGAATTTCATGATTGTGGAGAGCTAGAGTGTTGCAGATCCAGAAACAAAATTATCTTGGGCTGTCTTAGCTGCCTTGCTGTCAATCATCCCTGAATCTGCATCCTTGTGATTATTAAGTGACATCTTTGGAAGGTATGAGCAGAATTCTAGCTTCTACTCACTCAAAGGTTAACATTATCGCATAACATCTGGGACCTACAACAGAAATATCCCCACCTTGCTGTAATCCATCTACCTGATGTCCCCAACAATGCCTTTGAAAAGTACCTTGACTCATAACTTTTCTTTTGTGCCTAAATTACAGAAAAACATATCATGAGAATGTTACTGTGGTATGACCTGGATCTGTGTATCTGGGCCTTGGTCACTCATATTTGCTCAGAATAAACTCTTACTGACTTTGAGATGAGGGTCATATTTAATGTGTAGCAATGATTTGAAATCAAAATCTGGTGCCTGTCAGTGTCGTTTCCTTGTGCTGGACAGCCCTGGCTTAGTACTCTGTGGATGGTGTTTGGAACAGCTGGGGAAAAGCCGTGTCATCTGGCTGCAGAGCATGGAGTGATGACTTACTGGGTTGTGAACCTCATCCCCACCCACCAGTGACAGAACGAAGAAGTCTTGAGTCCTTGGATCTGGACTTATGGCCTCCATCTCCTGGGATATTTTAATGTCAGAGAGGGATTCTGCCAACACCATTCAGAGTAACCATTAAGAACAATAAAATTAGACATGGGGAGAGATATATTCAAACTCTGTGACTTTACATCAGTGTGGATATTTGCACCCTATTTAATTTTAGTAGACATAAAGGAAAAATAATGGTCTGGACTATAGATTATTCTTTTTATTTAATATGCAATCTATCTATATATAAACACATAAAAGACTTGATATGTACTTTTATCATGTATGTATATATGCATATATGCATATATGCCATCTCATATATATATGTGTGTGTATATATTATATCCTCTCTGTTTATGTGTATATAAGGAAGCAAGGAGAGAAAGAAATGCCATATGTGTGAAAAGATATTTATATCTCTAAGCTAGGAAATATATAGTTGATCTATGATGTGTGTGTGTGAGAGAGAGAGAAATAGAGAGAGAGACTGCTTCAGCTGCAGTGTTTTTTCTCTCTATAGATTTTTAGCTTTTGCTTAAGTGCTGAGAAAGGCACTAGGCATGATAAATCCCTTTCACAAACAGAGAGAAATAAATACTTTCCACAAAGAGGATCATGAAGTATATTTTTCCCAGGGAGCTCCATTATTTTATTAAGCGTTCTTTTTTCATCTTTACTGTGCAGGCTTTGACTGGCCAGGCTCCTGGCCAGGGTCTGGGACTGCCGTTTGCACCATCCCCACCATCACTCACATTCAGCGCTTGGGGTGGGGGCCAATCGCTGGGCCTCAGATCATCACCCAGTCAAGTGGCCTTGACATCTCTAAAGGGGAAATGAATGGCCAGCTGCCTCTGTGGATAATATTCCCAAGCAAGTGCCCTGGCCTTGATGATGCTTATGTCATTTTCTTTCTGCTTCCTGGGTTGCAGACATCTATATTCCCTTTGGTCAGTGATGGGTGGCAGATTCCTCTGAGATAAGCGCAGAGCCGAGGATCAGGAAGTCCTACCAATGTTTAAACAAGCACAGCACAGCACACCAGTGAGCTGGTGTTAGCTGTCTTTATTTCTAAACAATACTGAATGCAGGACTATGTCAAAACTTCAACATACTGCTTTGGAAGAGACAGCTCAACCCATTGCCAGGAGTCCCCCAAAAAATAAGCTTCCAAGCCTTGCCTGACTCTGACTCAATATCTATTATCTGTCTCTGTCTCTGTCTGTCTCTCTGTCTCTCTGTCTGTTTCTCTCTCTCTCTCTCTCTCTCTCTCTCTCTCTCTCTCTCTCTCTCTCTCTCTCTCTCTCTCTCTCTTTCTCTCTCTGTCTAAACCACCTTGGGTATAATTCCATAGAACGTCATATACTTCATTTTTTGAGGCAGGGTCTCTTATTGAACCTAGACTTAGTTGCCTTAATTAGACTGGTTATCCTGGTATGTGTTAGTGACCACACAATGAAATCTGGGACAGGCTTTTAGGAAGGCAGTATTTTTGATTGAAAGCTAGTGCCTTGAAGGAATGCTCCCTTCTTTGCTTGAAAGTTTGCATGTCATTTAATTTTGTGCAGCAGGTAGATCCTGGCTTGTTGGAAAATCATTTCATCTCTGGGGAAGTTTAGGAACTATGCTCTCTGTAAGACTGTGGGAACCCCACAATTCACCTCTCTTACTTTCCCACAGACATAATGCCGGGACAGTGATGGAAAGATCCCACACAAGGTGGTACTGATCACTCATTGGCCAGGCAGTGGCAGGATGGGTATGCAGTGGCTTTATGGTAAATGCCATTTCACATCCTATTGGTGATACTGATTCTGTTTTGGAGCCCAGCTTCAGGTAGTAAGTGCAAAGACTTTGTGCTCTATGCCTCAGATTTAATAATAGGAAACTATTTCCTTCTTCCTCAAATAAGCTCTTTACAGTGGCATGGTGGTTTGAAAAAGAGTGGCCCCTATGGTACATATATTTTAATGTTTTGTTCCCAAGTCATGGACTGTTTAGGAAGAATTGGGAGGTATGGCCTTGTTGGAGGACATTTGCCACTGGAGGTAGGCTTTGAGGTTTCAAAAGCCATTGACAGGCCAAGTCTCTCAACCTCCATCTTGGATTAGATATGAGCTCTTGGTTACTGACAACACCATACTTGCTTCCCACCATGAACTTCTCACCATTGGGAAGTTCTCTAAAACTGTAAGCAGGCCCCAATTCATTGTATAATTTTATAAGTTGCTATAGTCAGGGTTCGCAGTGATAGCACAGGAGCCAAGAGAAGTGACAATGATAAGAGTAGCCAAAATGGCCATTTCAGGAGGCTTTGCTGCAGTCATAACCACTCCAACCAGGAGGTGGCTGAATGTATCAGCCTCAGTGAACACTACATTACCTGGCTTGTCCTGCAGCTGCTCTCACTCTGGCCAGTGACGGAGTTAGCACTTTCTCTAGGGACTCAACAGAAAACTTGCTGTCCTTACATGAGGCCAGTGTTTGCTGGAATTAGAAACTATATTGTGATCGACAGAAATTTTGAGATGCCCATTGCCATAGCACATTCCTTTTATAGTAATATAAGCAGTTTTCTTGCCACTGTTTGATTACTTGGGAGGATCACTCCTGTGTTAGAAAGTTGGGCCATATAAAAGCTCTCTCCTGTTTGTCTACTTGTGGACACTTATCATGAGCAATGCCAGCTGGGAGCTGTGATCCCATCATTTCCATAATCATCATCAGCAGCAGCAACAGGAATAACTACTACATCACTATAGAGAAGCCACAGCAGGAAAATCTTGAAGCAACAAGTCACATCCACCATCAAGAGTAGAGGCAATGAACAAACGTATGCTTACTGCTCAGCTTGCTTTAATTTTATATCTGGCCTATAACCTGAAGCCCTAGGAATGGTGCTACCCATGGTGGGAAGTCACAATATAATCAAGATGCTCCTTCAGAGACATGCCCACAGACCAACCTAATCTAGACAAATTTTCTTTGAGATTATCTTCCCTGGTGACTCTTGGTTAGACTAAAACTAACCACCATGGGGTTGGTGAGAGGTAGGGGAACTCAAAGCTCAGAACTTGAAACCATAAGGAAAGCCAAAGATTGCCACTGAGAGCTAGGAGCCGATTACCTGAAACTCTGAGCTATAACACTGGGCTAGGAGAAGGCTCAAGAATTATGAAGATTGACTGATGTAAGAAATTTTAAGAAGCTAAGACACGCAGAGGAGAAGCCGAGCCCAGAGAATGAGAAGCTGCAAAGCCTACATTACCAAGACTGCAAAACTTGGGCTCTGCCGTGTCTGAGAGAGTTTCTAAAGGTTGTGACATGTCTGGTGATGAGGAGAGAGCCCAAAGTTGCTAGTTATCTCTGTCTGGATTCCTCCATTATGTGATGCTATTCTCATTCCCAGCCTGCAGATAACAATGGCAAGAAATACTGGCTTTATTTCTTTTAGCATTACTAATTCTAAAAGATACATTTATTGAGTCATGAAGTTATGTGCTCAGTCTAAAACTTTCTAACATTTGGGGTATCAGTGTTTCCTTTCTGAAGATCAGATGGTGTTCAGATGAGTCAAATCACTTCTGAGTGGGGCAGACTCCCCCAAGGACCCTACATTTTTGCACTGTATTCCGAATTCATCAGACTGTCCAGGAGACAAGTTTGTGGGTTCAGACAGGGCATGGCACTGCTCTCAAGCATGACAGCTTTGACAAATGAGAGAACAGGCACCTGGCCACCTTGCCAAAAGACCACAGCCTCTGCCTCCTGCCCGTAACAGCCAGATTTCTTGGCAACCCTTCATAAAATAAAAGACTTATTTCTGACCTCTGTAGCACCTTCATAGTAAGGAAACAGGGCCATGTGCAGTGGAGGATTGGGGTAGTCATCAGAAAGCCCACGGTTACAGAGCCACAGATCTCCAGGTGGATAGGATGTACCAGCTGAGGTCTCATATAAAAAGCCACACAGATAAGTGCAAATCACCATTTAATCTCAGGCTCACCTGCTTTTCCTCAGAGCACAGATCCCATTTGTTCTTTGAACCAATTGTTTGTAAATGTTTATTGTACACTCTAGGCTTCATTAGCATAAGTCACATTTTGGAAAATAGTTGAAGAATTACTTACTCATCAGCATTATCACTATCATACTTTTGGGGCAGAAATATATTATCCTGACTTTAGACAAAGATGACATTTTTGCAAAGACCAGTGAAGGTAGACGTTTGAAGAAGATATTTGTTAAAAGTGGAAAGATTGCATAAAGGAAGACAAAGCTTTTTTTTTTCATTCTTTAAAATAAATTATATGATAAATAAAAAAAATCCCATGTTAAGCCCAAAAAGAATGCTGTGGAGTCACTGAAAGTACTTCCCTGGAAGAGTTAAAGCAATACCAGAGTCTTTACAGAGTTTGCTGACCCTGCACTGTGTACAACAAACACCCACAGTTCCCAACTGTGCTTGCTCAGGTAGCATTTTACTGATAATGTGCCAAGGAATTAGGACATAATTCCTTGATTATTTGAAGTTCTGCTTTTAACTTTAAGGTTTATTCTTGTGATAATCATAGTCTTCTAATTGTTGAACTTTTAGCAAAATGTTTGTGGAATTTCTGTTGCATATTCTGATCAGTGACTGAAAATTTACATTACATTTAGGAAAGAGATTGTGCCTTTTAGTATCTTCATTTCAGAGTGGTAGGAAAAATAATTGCAAATAAAATATATGTAGTATCCCATATGTATAGCGTTGTGCAGAGAACATCACATTTGAGTGGATACGACCAGGTTCTCAGTAGTGTAGCCAGATGTTGAATGATTGATTGGTGGATACAAGTTAGAAAGCAAAAAGGACAAATGAGATGCTAAGAACTGTCCCGAAAGGGTGTACTGCCATATCCAGAGGGGGACTATGAGCATTACTCATTGCAAGCATGTCCTGTTATGCTTATTAGGGACACCATGGCTACATTGATAATGGATACCCTATTTCAAGTTTAAGTAATGTTATTATTAAGCTATACACTTTAGATTTGATATTTTTAGTATGAATTTTTCAGTAATACTTTGGATTATAAAAAAAAAAAAACAAAACCAAAAACAAAAGAAAACTTGGCTCAGTAAGAAGATGGCTGCCACCAAGGCCTAAAGAGAAATGAGCAGAACCAAGAACCAAGCAGAGGCTGTAAACAATGTGGCCATGGGTTATCTCATTGCTAATAGTCTTCCTGCAGGAAGACATGTCTACTGATAGGGTTCCAAGAACTTCTAAGTCACTGTCCCCCAAATAAAGGACTATACGTGCAAATAACAGTAGAGAGGGAGAGAGAGAGAATGGAGAGAGGAAGAGAGAGGAAAGAGAGAGAGAGAGACCCATGTTCTGGTCCACTTGGTATTGTGAAACCAGATCATTCCCCCTTTCCATTCCTTTCACTCTGTTCTTTTCTCTTCTCTTCCCAAATATCTTCCAGCATCTTTCAGTGTAGCCAAGCAAACTGACTGGGGAAGGACCAACTAAAGGGGTAACTAGCGGGCAGGGGCTGTCTGTGGTGATGTGCCATTGGTAGTGTGGGGTTGGTAAAAGGGTCTTTCTTATGTCATGTGGCCTGTAGATAGGACTTCAATCTGTGACCCATAGGGCCATGGCAACCAACATGGTGCAGAGGCATTCCTCTGTGGCAGAGCTGAGAAGAAGGCTACACAGCCTGAGTGGACTTTATGGGGACACAATGAACAGAAACAACTGGGAGACAGTCTGTATCCTTATCCACATGTACAGATACAGGTGTGCCTGAGCCTAGGCTGGGAGAAATATATATGAAAAGTTAATCATAAAGATAAAATATTAGTCTTTCCTTTGTTCCTCTTTGATGGTTGATATGGTCTACTTGCCAGAGTCCAGAATCACCTAGGAGATGAGCCTATGTGCACATCTACGATGGAGTGTCTTGGTTGGTTGGATTAGCGGAGGTGGGAAGTCCCACCTGGGTGTGAATGGCACCATCCAGTAGACCGAGTACTGAACTGAAGCCAAGTGAGAGAGTGAACTGCAACAGCATCCATCTCTCCCTGCTTCCTGATCAAAAAGACAATGAAGCCAGTGGTCTCCTGCTGTTACTTCCATAATTTCTTAGAATACAAGACTGAACCCTTGAATTGTAAGTGAGAATAAAATCTTTCTTCTTTAAATTGCTTTTGTTGGATATTTGGTTCAAACAAAGAAAACAATTAATATGGCTATGCACCTGAAATCGGTGTAGAGCACTATTTCAAGCTGCTAATTAGTGAACTGCATTGAATACATGGCTATATCTGCTAATAAATTCAGGCTATGGGTAGGTAGAGAGTTAGAGTTCATGAGTAGACACAGCAACTCATCTTCAGGATAGGGTAGTTCACCCCACAATTGAAACACTATTCAAATTTATTGTTGTAGAATCAATAAAAGCTTTTTGTCAGCAATGCTAAATGTATTGTAGAGAGAGAGGACTGCCAAGGTCATTGACCTTCAATCTGGGGTGGGGGTAGGGTTCTCACTGTCTCAACAAAGAACCAGTTATGTGTGGGATCTGTAGTTAGAAGTTTTTTGCCTGCCTGGCCCTCAGTCTGGAGGAATCTTTTTTCAAACATGGCAATCTTGTAGTCTCTTAGAAAATGGTTATTTAGAGGCTTATATTAATTGTAAATTGTTTGGCTTATGGCTCAGGCTTATTATTTTTATTATTCTGTGTCTTGCCATGTGGCTAGTGGATTATTGGTATTATTATATCTTGTTTTCTTTTTTGCAGCAGCTTACAGCATATTCCTGATGTCACCGGTATTCTCCCTTATCTCTGCTTGGACCTCCTACCTCTAGGCTGTCTTACCATAGGCCAAAACAATGTCTTTATTAACCAATAGTAAAGTATTTACACAACACACAGAAAAGCATCCCTCATTACTTACGCCAAGCTTAGGGGCAAGTAGGAAATTCTAGCAGAGGAAGGAGAAGAGCAGAGTCAAGAGAATGCTACAAGCTGCCACCCAAAGAGGGAAGATGTAAAAATACCGATAAGCCGCTGGTCACATGGCAGGGTGTAGATTAATAAAAAATAGCTTAAATTAAGTTACAAGAGCTAGTTAATATGAGTTTGAGTCATAAGCCAAACAGTTTGTAATTAATATAAGACTAATCAAAGTGGCTGCAAGATCACAGATGCGAAAACTTGGTTCAGACCATGAACCTAGCTGGGTCAAAAACTGTTGGCTAAAGGGATCCAATGCTGATATTGATGACTCAGTCTGCAGATGACACGCAGCACATTGTCCACAGCTCTTTGGTCAAATCCAGTTTTACAGGCAGGGACAGGACAGGACAGGACATCCAGAAAGAACAAAGAACTAGCAAAGATGGCAGACACTAGTATATGTCTCAAGCACCCTAGTGTGTGCATAAAAAGATCATTGAAATGATTCCCTGGAATATGAAGTAAATCAAGCTTATGCAGATAAAGTGAATAAAACATTTGTAGCCACATAGCTACCAAATCGCAGATCCTAATTTGAAAAACCAACTTGCCACCTTCAAAGCCGATCTTCCTTTCATCAAAAAGGCTTCCTGTTGGAGTGAATCTTCAAAAGAGGGAAAAAAAAAAAACCCCACCCTAACATTATGAAGAAGAAGAAATGCTTATGATGACACACAGGCCAAAAAGTAGAGTGGATGGTATGGGATGGGATGCCCTATAACATGTGAAAGTCAGGGGAAACATCCAGGGAAGATGTGCCTCATGGCTGGGGGGATTTTGTGCTAATAAAGATAGGGAATGAGTGTCAGTCTAGGTCCTCCCAAGAAATGTGAAAGGTAGGATATGAGAGAAGGAAGAGGAGATGCCTGATAATCATGGAGTCTCTGAATCCCTCAGGTTGCCATACGCAAGCTTGGACTGTGGCAGATGCTGATGTTACTAGAGAAGTTTGAAGGCTTGAGACTCAGAAGCTCAGAGGTTTGAGGCCAGATGTTAGATGTCCCAGCTGGAGAGAGAAAGGATGTGAAGGGTATTGCACCCTCTCCCATTGTTTGCCTTTGTTTTATTTCTGGGTCTCTATGTCTTGGAGAATGATACTTGCATTGTGGAGGCCAATCTCATTCATTGAATCTACTGGTTCAAATATTAATCTTTTTCAACCTCTTCACAGACTTATCTAGAGACCATTAGCATTAATTCCATTCCCTATCTAGGTATCCCTCAACTTTTCAAGCTGACATAAAATTAACCTTCAGTAGAAGGACAGACTGCAAACTGATGGATATGCAGAACTGTGGAGATTTTGTTTTGTTGAGATTTTAATATGGCATAAAATTGAACTTGTTGGTACTGAGGAGCTTGATATCCTGAGGGTCTGGGGGCCTTTTAACTCTGAAAAATAATAATGAGGAAAAGTGATTAGCTATTTTAATAACGCAAGACGCTTGGATCTTCATCAGTTCTACTAGCTTTTTGTCTTTGGGCAATGAGCAGATAAATTGTCTTACCCCAGCAAGAGATGCTGACTTTGCAAAAAGCAGTGAGGGACACAGACAAATACCCTGAGCTATGAAAGCTCTGTTGTCACCCCAGGACATACAGCATGCCCACAGCAGCCTAAGTATGGCAATCAGCATGAAACTGAAGAATAGGTGAGTGTTAACTGTCCAGTGACAGACATATGCAGATGCCAACACGTGTCAAAGGGGACACAGAGACTCCTCTTTCTCCTCCTGATACATAGGTACCATAAAGTGAGTGAGAGGGAGGCCACAGAAAGACGCAGACCAACAGACAACCATAACCATTGTGTACTGACCTTCCAGCCACCCCCATGTGCCATCTTGAAGGAGCATATCACAGCTCCAGAGGGTGGCCCCAGCTTGAAGGAGCTGTGGCAGAAACAAAGTGGAGTCTCTGACTCAGCTAGCTGCAGATTCATAAACATGGTAATGATGAGTAGAGTTTTAAATGGATGATTACACTTGAGGAATCTGCCTTTTAGTAAAAAGTTTGCCGAAATGTAATGCTTTCATCTAATTGTTCATAAAACAAATATTTACAGAGGACTTCCTGTGAAAAGGTGAAGAAGTCATGGCTTTTGGGATTCAGACTCCCTGGTACTGTTCTTCATGCATATCTGTGACCAGTTCTAGGAGATAGAAGATTCCAGAACATGTAATCTTAATTCTCCACAAACCAAGTCTCTGTTTTCTTCACTGCTTCTTCATGAACCCCATGGCTTCAGAATACAGTATTGCAAATTCTTGTTTGGGTTTCCACACTGACATGACCTCTAATCTTGTCTCTCTAGACATTTTATGTTCATCTTCTCTTCACAGCACTGAGAGCCTCTACTATCCTAACCCTACTTCCATTCTGTGGAACCTTATTTTCTTTATTTATTTGGGGGAGAGAGAGAGAGAGAGAGAGAGAGAGAGAGAGAGAGAGAGAGAGAGAGAGAGAGAGAGAGAGACTGTCTGTCTGCCTGTCTGTCTGCCTGCCTACCTGCCTGTCTGCCTGCCTGCCTGCCTGTCTGCCTGCCTGCCTGCCTGTCTGTCTGCCTGTCTGTCTGCCTGCCTGCCTGTCTGTCTGCCTGCCTGTCTGTTTGTACTGTTTGCACTTATGCCATGGCACATGTGTGAGAGTCAGAGGACAGTTCTCTATCTTTCTACTGTGTGGATGCCAAGTCATCCGACATGATGGAAAATAAGCGTCTTAAAGCTTGACTTTCATGGCATCTTCTTGGGAGCATGCCTGCAGGAGTAAGTACTGTCTCTTCTGAGCATGTGCTCGTCCCAGCATTTCCTTTGAATATAGGCTTGGGGCTGATTGACATGGAGCTCTTGGTGCTGACCTTCCATCTACCACACGTCCCCTTGTCCCCTTCCTGAGCCAGTGCTGTCACCGAAGCCACAAATACCTTCACTCTTATCCAGGACAGCCTAGTGCTTGCCTCTAACTTCATTTTCTTCTCATTTTCATCCAGTCCTACAGGTCACAACAATCTCAATTCAAAGAGTTTATTTTGACCATAATCAGGCCAGATGGCACAGGTGCCTTTCTTCTTATGAGGAAACCTACCTCCTACTCTGTTCTTACCAGCTTCATTCTATAAAGCAGCCCAAAACAGTCTTTCATTTTAATGTAGCCCTGTAGTACGAGGTTTCTGGCCCAGACTTTCGGGCCTAACCTCAAAGTTTAGGTCTGCAGACCCACAAACCCCCGGTCCCGCAGTCCCACAGAGACACACAGATGTTTCCAATAGTTTTAGGCTGATCAGCCTTAGGACCAGGCATATAGCTTGCTAACTCTCTACCCTTAAGCTATCCCATGTCTCTTGTTCAGCCATGCGGCTCGGTACCTTTCTTAGGGCAGCATACTTCTCCTCTGCTTCTTCTGGCTTCTCTCTGGTGCTCTGTCTGGCATTCTGCTCTCAGAGATTTTCTTAGTCTGGTAACCCCGCCTACACTTCCTGCCTGCCTTTGGCCAATCAGCTTTTTATTAAACCAGTGGGTGGGACTGTTATTTTCCATGAAACAACATAATACCCCTACATAGCCCTATGGGCCTCAGCAACCCATTGAAGCCATAGCTGGCTTCTCACCTGGAATAGCACCTGACTTTCTGGTTTTGTCTGCATTGAAGTCTTTGCCTCTTCTGATGCATGAGGGTTATTTTCTGGATTCTGCCCTTGGAAGGGAACTTCCATGCCATCCATCAGGTATCCATCCCTGTTTATATGTTAGGGCTCAACAAGCAGGGCTGTGATGTGGGAATGCCTTTCTGTATGTTGTGAATCTCAATCTTTAAATAAAGGAGCTGTTTTGGAACATGACAGGCACCATAGAAGAAGTAGGAGGAGAAATCAGAATAGGTAGGAAAGGAAGGGCAGAGTCAGAGGCAGACTGAGCTGAAGCCTAAAGGAGCAACATGTAAGGAGCACAGGTGAGCCACGGGCTACGTGGCAGACAGATTAATAGAAATGGGTTGATTTCAGATGAAAGAGCTAGCTAGCAAAGTGCCTGAGCCATAGGCCAAACAGCATCAAGTTAATATAAGTGTCTGAGTCATTTCTGGGGGCCTGAGTGGGCGGCTGGGTGGCTAAGAGGTCTGGCACAGCAGGGTCTGGGTCTCTGGCCGCCCAGGACCCAGAAACCCCACTACTACAGGGTTGGGTCTCTGGGAATTTGAATTCCAGCATCCAGAGACTTTTTCCTTCTTCACCCAGGGTTACTGGAACAGAAGAGCAATGCTATACTCTTAGCTGTTGTGATTTTTGAAATTTCTAAGAGATAGAAACCATGTACTGTCTGTATTGAGTAGAATCTACCTTGACCAACATCTGCAAGTGAGGAAATAGTTTGCACATGTAAAATCCCTCTCTGTATTGCTTGAAATTACAAAAGGGATGTAGTGTGGAGGGTAGATGGAGACTTGGTCAAGTCAGGGGAGTATGGAGGTGGCAATAGGTGATATGAGCTACTCAGGCCACTCAATACCATAAAATCTGATTAGGACAAGTCTCTCCATTTCTTTGTGAACCTCAGTTTCCCCATCAAAGCATTGGGTTGGTGCTAATATCTTTCCTATTGTGCATGTAGAGAATGAGTCAGATAGACGTGACAAACTGACCCATAACCACAACTATATTTTTTAGAATCCATATTATCTCCTTTACCCAGATATAAGATGAAATCTTGTCTCTGGAACCATCTGGGCTTCTACCTGGAAACTAAATGGAAATATTTCAAAATACACCACTTATTGCAGATGGCAGCCGTGCTTTTTCCAGATTTATCCATGGTTCTCTCCAGTTCATGAACTGCCTTTCTGGGGCTGTGCTAGGAAGTTTCCTTTACTTCTCTCACAAATAAGAAGTTTGGGGCCCAGCAGCCTGCCCATGACATCAAGCTACTAAATTCGCATGACAGTCATGAAACTCTCCCATCATTGGGGACACAGTGTGATTTTCTGCCCCTGACAAGCCTGTGTATTGAGTATGATAACAGTTACTTTGTCTTCATCCACTGCCCGAGTATCATATCAATCCATTTGATGATCCAGCCAGCCGAGCCTGGCACTTCTGTATCAATCTTCATAGAGTTCTGCCTGTTGTCTAACAAAAAGCCTGAAATGAGATCATTCAATCACACTGCCGCCCGGCCATGCGCCTGGAGGATTTTAGCTCCCTGTCACTTTTCTACTGTGGCGAGGAGAAAACAGGGCTAATTGCAATGGAAACACCTGAGAGCCATCAGAATGGAGTCAACTGCATGGAGCATGCAGGAGCCAAGGAGAAACAGACTTCACAGTGCAAGCTGCTTTAGAATAAAGCTTTGACATTATATATAGAGAGAAGAACTGATGTCCCCAACATGTGACTGCTAGAGTTTAGAACACTGTTTTTGAAAGGGCTATTTTTTGCCTACTGTGCTTTCTAGAAATATCCAGAAAATCCATTATATGTTGGATAGACAGTGACAACTCAAAAATATGCCAGATTTTTTTAAATTTTAAAATGAAATATTGTATAAGTTAGAAAACATGTCAAGAAAAATTATACTATTGAAATTTATAATGGTGACGCCATGGGGCAGTAACACAAACATAGTCTCTATGTTGCTTGAACAGAGAGGGAGAGGGGGGGAAGGGAGGGGGAGAGGAAGAGGAGGAGGGGAGGGGGGAGGGGAACCTCTCTCAGTTCTGTTTATATCTACTCCAAGTTTGGAATTCCAGAAGAAGGGGGATTCTCTGTGCTCAATAAATAAATTAAAAAAAAATGACATCTAATGAATATAGAAATGTGTTTGCCAATAAAACTGAAGGTAAGATGTTGATGCTCAGAATAAATGGGAAAGAATTTTAGCTGGTGGTCTGGACTCTTCTGTGAAGGGACCTGGGGTTTTACAGATGGATGCCTCTGAACAGAAAGATCTTCAGTGTCTCATTAAAGAGACAGCACACTGCTTTTTTAAAAATGTAAGAATACCTAGTCACTGTGGGCTTGAGAAGAGATTTTTGACCTTCAGTGCCCTTGAGTAAGTCTCCATGTGCCATCGTCCACGGCTGCACGTCTCCACACTATCTTCTGGGAAAGGGCATATCATCCAGATCATTTTGAATCAGGCAGAGTCACTTCTGGAAGCATGAGATATGAAGGGAGTTTGTCATTTGCAGGTAGTGCTGTGTCCCTGCGGGCCAGGTGCCAAAGAACATGTTAATTATTTCCCTTCATACCAAACCTTCATGCTTTAAATACAGTCTCTCAGAAACCCGCAAGCAGATGTGCAGCGGTATAACACAAATGAAGAGGCACACTGAGGTTCTTTAGGTGTGCCGGTGGGAATTCTGGGGTGTCGGTGGTGCACATGGGGCTCCATCGCACATCTGTGACTGAGGCTCTGACCCCTATTTGGCTTTTCCTGCATTTGTTTTTTCTCCTATTTTAAGCAGCACAGGGAAAAACAATGTTGCTAATGATTTCTCTGTGACCTAATTTGGCTATAGTTTACACACACACATAAAGTTCTTGATGCAATATTAGAAAGACACAAAGTGACATTAAACCTGAGTTCCTGCTACACAGCAAAAATGGAAGAAGGAGGGAATGAGGACCACAGGAACGGTATTGCTCTTTCTAGGAAAAGCGTTCTTGGTTGTGACCTTGGAGGTTTGTAAAAGATGACAGAGGGCGGGAACAGCGCCAAGAATGCACACATATGCAGTGCAGATTTTTATGCAGTGGAAGGTTCCTAAACAAAATTAATGTCTCATTTATTCTGTACTCTTCTTCCAGCTCCATGTGGGGCGAGAGTCCCTCTGCTGTTGAAAACCTAATGACCAGTTTTGCAACGTCACCAATTTTTTTTCAATCATCCAAATACCCCAGATTCAATTAAGCTCGTAAACTTCCTAACTACGGTCCAGTGGGTGAGCTCGGCCATGTAGGAGAGGAACGGGACGAGTGTGCTGTCCGTGTGAGATATAGTCCAATCAGGACCAAAGTTTTCCTTGTCAGTTTTGATATATCCGATAATAGCTGTAGGTTGTTTGCAATGTCCAATGTCCTGTGAAGATGGGCTTTTCATATTCTTTATTGTTTTTTACTGACAAAATGTTGCCCGGACTTTTGCAGTTTTGTGAAATGAAACAACAGTAAAAACAATATATAATTTAGCCTCTTATGCCTGGCTGGAGCCTCATCCTGTGGCTAGTTTTGGTCAGGATATAGAATTCCTATTGATTGATCCCTTATAAGCGCAGCCTTGGAGACTGAACACCCCCATGCCTAGCAACATAACCCATTCTGACCCTCTCTGCACATGTGTGTTAGCACGTAGACTCTGTGGGTCATCTAAAATCATATTTCCATACAGCTTGGATTCTTGGAAGACAGAAGAAGAGTACAAGCCATCTCTCAACACAAGCACAAGGCATCATGTCTTCCCTTATCTGGTTCCCATGAGTCTCTTCTTTGGTGGCTTGTTTTGTCTTAGAAAGCCCAGTCTACTCTTTCATGTCATGTCCTTCATCCTTCCTTTGTGGAGAGAGTGTTTATGGAGAACTGACAGATAAGTCAGCAAATTCTCATGCCAATAAAATCAGTGCATGTTGCTTTTCTCCTGGTCATGTACACAAACATAGACACACTGATGGGTATGTGGTAAACTGTCAATAAACTCACATGGAAGGCACACGTGTGAATGTATGTAGACTGAGCACACATTTCAGACTGTGTGCTCAGTCCCTCCCCCCATCCATTGCCTAAATGTCTTTGTAAATTACAAATCTTGATTGTTAGAACAATTATTTAAGATTCATTTACTTCAATCTATTTTAGTGCAGAGAATCAATGGTTAAAGGGTATACTTGCTGAGAAAAGCTCCTATGAAAGGCTTTGCTAATGTTTTCTGTTGCTTTTTTCACAGCAGTTAACAGGTGTGAATTGGTTATGGTTAGCATAGACCTCCTGCTGCGGCCTGGCCTCTCCCCTTTACTACATCCCATATCCCCAGCATTTGCACCTCCATAGCGCTAGACATTCTGTGAAGTATATTCCTGTCGACATGGGTCATATACAGATGTTCTATGCAGAATGAATCAAGGCTGGGAAACATAGTTCAAAGGTGGGAAACCAAACCTCAGGGACTGAGACTGGATTCAGGGCAAGAGCAATGGGTGAACTGGAAGCCAGTGAGCCTGGCACTGCTGCACTCCCCCCTCCCCCCGTCTCCTCCCCCAAGAGCAATGACTGACTCTTGGAATGTATAAGAATGAAATCTTCCTGTTGGCTTCACCTAGATCTTCACAGTAATCCATGGTACATTACCTGATGCAGAGGATTCTGAGACTGAGAGATGAATGGCTTTTCCAGGTTATACCGAAAGTCTGGAATTGGAGGTTAGAATGAAGTCAGTCTTCAGTTCTCTCCTTCTATTCCAACTGCATCCTTACTGAAAACCCACCATTGCTCTCTTAGAGGAGGGTCTTGACTGTGTCTTTCCCTTTGCTGCAAAGCCATAGTTTATTACTCTCACCCCAGAGATATATATGTTCCTTTGGTTATTGTTTTTTTTTCTGGGTAAATACTTTAAAAAATCATTCCATTTTGACTACTTTACAAGTAAGAAAATGAAGACTAAGAGAAAATAAATGCATGACAAGGTCGTAGGCCCCTCAGAGGCGGGATTGAAATACTCATCAAGAGCTTGATATCACAGCACAGGGAAAATAATTCCCTCTCTCCTCTGGATGGTGAAAAGCTCAGCGCCAGACCTGCAGGATGGAGCCAGAGCTGAGAAATGCCAAGATGGCGTTGGGGGAGTTTCCAAAGGTGGCCTTGGGTAAAGAATGCCTGGAGTTCTCTGGTGGAGGAGGTGCAGGTGTAGTGGGTGTAGGTATAGCAGGTGCACGTGGAGCAGGTGCAGGTGGAGGAGGTTCAGATGGAGCAGGTGCAAGTGAAGGAGGTGCATGTGGAGTAGGTGCACATGGAGCAGGTGCAGGTAGAGGAGGTGCAGGTGGAGCCGATGCAGCTGGATCAGGTGCAGGTGGAAAAGGTGCAAGTGGAACAGGTGTAGATGGAGCAGGTGTAGGTGGAGCCGATGCAGCTGGATCAGGTGCAGGTGGAAAAGTGCAAGTGGAGCAGGTGTAGATGGAGCAGGTGCAGGTGGAGCAGGTGCAGCAAGTGCAGGTGGAGGAGGTACAGCTGGAGCAGGTGCAGGTGGAGCAGGTGCACTGGAGGTGCAGGTGGTCAGAGTATATGAAAAGAGACAAGAGGAGCCTAATCAGGGTGGGACAGATTCCCCAACAGGTGGTAGGGGGAAGTGCAGGGGTGAGCAGGCAGGTGTGCTTTGGTGAAGTATGTGAAATTCTAGATGTCTGTCTGTGTGTGGGGGGTGGGGGGTGGGAACTGTCTGAGATTGTAGAAGCTATGTGTAGTAAGGTTTCATACAATCTCAGATGTCATCTCCCTTTGGTCTTCAAAATTCATCACAGGAGAGCTCAGGAGGTCACATATAGAGGAGAGAATCTGCAGCAACACACTGTAGAAGGGATGGAAATTGGACGGATATTGTGCTGATGGCAGGTGGAGGAGTTTGGTTGCTACTGTGGGGTAACAGAGAGCCATTTGGGAAACCCTGGCAACTTTGACCTTTCACCAAGTGGGACCCTACTTCAGCGCAGAATTTCAACGTAAAATGTGAGCTGAGAATTGTAGACAGAGTTTTTTGTTCCATCCAGGCCCCTTGGTCTGAACAAATCTTTCCTGCTCTTGGTCTTGCCGCCACTTATAAAATAATTACTCAGAGACATGCTAATTATAAACTGTTCGATGTATGGCTCAGGCTCATCACCAACGAACTCCACCCATTTCTATTAACTTATGTATTGTCATGTGGCTGGTGGCTTGCTTTCACATTTTGCTTTTTCTCCAGGCAGCTGGCAGAGTCTGTCCAATAGGCCTTCAGTTATAATGTCATTTATTTGTGCTCTTAGCTTTGAACTTTATCATTTATGAAAATCGGCCAAAGTATTTCTTTTATGGCTTTTCTTATAAATTTTGATTCATTCTTCAAGGCTTTCTGTCAGGTTCATGTATGCAGAGCCCTTCTCCCTGGAGGGCCTGACCTGCTGAGTGAAGCCGCAGGGAGCCAGTCCAGCCTTTCTGGGAACTGCATGACTGTTTAACCCTCTTGGGTCAGCGCATGCTCTCCTTTGAACCCCTTAATAAATAAATAATCTTTCTATATCAGATGCCTGTGATTACTGTTGTGGTAGAGAATTCTGGTGCAAGTGCGGCTTGATGTCTAGGGACACCTGTGCACGCGTATGAGAAAAAACAAAAATGGAAAAACAAAGGTGGGGAGGAGGAGAAACAGCTGGAGGGGAAGCAGAAGCAAGAGGAGACGGAAGAGTAGGAAGAAGGGGACGTGAGAAGGTAGAGGAGGAGGACGAGAGAGGAACAAGAACAGAAGGGGAGCTGAGGCAAGGGGAGCAGAGTGGCAGGAGAAGGGTGGAGCATGTTCTGCTTGGCACACATTTCCTCTGCTAGCTCCTTCTCCACAGCGCTTTCCAGGCTTTTCCGTGTTGAAGGCTCAGCCTTGAGCAAATACCACTGTGGGTATCTGTGGTCCCTCCTCCTCACCTCCCACTTCTGTTTCTATTCAGGATTCATGATGGCCTCCCGGAGATTATCCAGCCTTGGTCCTTCCACATCCTTTACCCCCAAAGCTGCTTCCTCCAGCATCCTTCTGTCTTGGTGCGAGACCTCAGAGCAGCACTTTGTGTGCAAGGAAGAGATTTCCCCAATTTGAGGGAAGATCTTGTCCAGTGCATTAGTCATTAAACATTAAGCGTAGAGATATTCTAGGTGTGTTTAAAATATTGTGACAGCCCTTCATCATGTTTTAGAACATTTTAGAGACTTTCATAAATAGGTTTATTTAATACACAGTTATTACTGTGCTGGAAATGTGCTTTTTTGGCAATCCACCTAAATTATCCTAAGTAAACTCAACAAGTTTGTAAGACCTTTAAAAGATCATATTAAAGAGAATTGAACTTAAGGAAAAACCAGTTGAAATATTGTAGTTCTGGTTTTGATGTACTATTTAAAGTCTCTTAATTTTTTTTTTTTTTATTTTGGAAACGCCCAATGGAAAGCAATGTCAAGGTAGACAATAGCATGTCTAAATTTGGTTGTGTGAGTCAATGAGAGGGTGCAGTTGGTGAAGTGCTTGCTTCACATGCAGAAGACTTGAGTTTGATCCTATAACCCATGTAAAGATCTGTGTGTGGCTGAGAAAACTGCTCCAAATGATACATCGACTGTATGGAACCTATACCTAAGGTTCATGGGGACATGCAGAAGAGGGAAAAAAAAGATTATACGAGTTGCAGGGCCAGGTCACATACTATAGGTGGCATTATTAGGACATGACTAAGAAACAGCACCTGTGAAATCTCAACGCTGTGGTCCTCTAAATATGTCTGCAATAATGATAGCATTTAATATGGAAATTAAAAAGGGCCTTATCCCTGGATAAAGAACTATAGGCAATCAATGTCTGGAGAGAGAAAGAGAGGGAGAGAGAGAAAGAGTGAGTGGAACAGAGGGAAGAAGGGAGGATGAGAGGGAGGGAGAGAGAGAGAGGAAGTGGGAAGAAGGAAGGCAGGGAGAGAGAAAACGAATATCAGTTATCAGTTTTCTTTATGGCCCAGTTCTCTGATAGAATATCAGGGTTGCTAAACAGCAGTACTAAACATACACACACACACACACACACACACACACACACACACACAGAGAGAGAGAGAGAGAGAGGGGGAGAGGGAGAGAGAGAGAGAGAGAATATTATTTGTTGTAATAAATCACAGTTCAAAACAGCTTATAAGGAAGGTATTCACTTTGGTTCTAAAACAATAAGATTCTGGCAGGGAGGAATGGCCACAGGATCAGTAAACTTAGAGTTCACACCTTCAAAAGCAAGCACAAAGCAGAAAGAGCAAAGAGGAAGTAGGGTGAGACTATAAACACCCTCAGACCACTTCCTGTAACATTTCTTCCAGGAGGCTCCTCCTACCAAAGGTCCCATAAGCCTTCTCCTCAAGCAAAAAATAATGCCACCAACTGAGGACCCTGTGTTCCGGTTCCAACGCCTGTGGGGACATTTCTTATTCAAACCATCACATCTATGTAATAATAATAACTAATGAAGAAGTCAGTGCACTTGTAGTGGGACACAGGGTGGGTTAGATGTAAGAAGAAAGAGTGAAAACAATATATGGAGTAAATGATGTACTTATGAATGAAATTCTCCAGGAAAGAAGGGGTAGATAATCAAACTACTAAAGTACCAAGGAACCGAACAAGCAACCAGTCAACCAAACAACCAACTAACCAAACAACTAAACAGACAACCAACCAACCAACCAATCAGCTAAACAAACAACTAAACAAACAGCCAAGCCAAATGCACAACCAACCTGTCAACCAATCAACCAACCGACTACATAAACCATCAAACAACTGAACAAAAAGGTTGCTAGGCGTGGTTGTTCACAGATAATCTCTGTGGTTTGGAAGGGAGGAAACTGGAAATTTTGGGCTAACCAAATTTGCCTACCCCCAATCCAGGGAGACTGCCTCACATGACAAGATGGTTTTCTGTGGTGGTACTCACCTTTAATCCCGAAACTTGGGAGACAGAAGCAGGTAGACCTTCTGGGAAGTGTAGGTCTGCTGGAGATACATAGTGAGATTCTGCCTTAAACAGTAACTACCAAAGCATAGCAAAGGGAAAGCAGGATGTGTGGCTTCTTAGAAATGACATCTGGGGTTGGCCTTGGACCTCCATACACATTTGTATATGTACCTACATGTACCTGCACACACATGACAAATCCAAAACTGTATACTATATAGGCTCCAAATAAATTGAGTCTATTAGTAATTTTTTCTATGAAAGATGATGCTTTATATCAATGAGGGTATGCTCTAAATTTTTTTCAAAAGAAAATATAACTCAAAAATGTTTTCTAAAACTGAAGGTTTGGAGAGCTGATTCATGGGCTGGGAACACTTTCTACTCCTGTAGAGGTTGCAAGTTCAGTTGGAAGCACACATATACCTCACAGCAGTGTGTAACTTCAGTTCCAGGGGCTCCAATTCCTTCTTTTGACCTGTGCAGGTAGTAGGTCCACACATAGTACACATACATTCATAAATGCCAACATTCATACTCTTGAAATTGGGAGTGAGCTAGTTAGGGCAAGGGCTATCTGGCATGAAGAATAGTGTAGACTTAGATGGTATAGCCGTTCCTTGGGCAATCATTCTGTACACAAATGAATACATGGTGCTACTGAAACACCGTGCTTGATCCTAATGCTATCTGTGAGTGAACAGACACTGAGCACTTCCCGGACTTCCTGTGTTTTTCTTGAGCCAGCACTAGGTGAGAGTTACTTAACATGATGAATGGAAAGGAATTCTTACTTTCAAAGCGCTTCACACATGAAGATGTGAGGATGTAAGGTGCGCGGTCTAATAAAAGTATTCATCCATATCACCCATAGCAACTTAAGTTCCTAATTAGACCTTTAAGCTTGCAGTCAATGCAACCCAGATGCGAGATGAGTTTGAGAGAAAGCTACAATTACAGCATCGACATTCACATTTGCTGACACTTTTGTGCTTAAATTTGTAATCTCAACTTTGCTTTAACAAGTTTTTATGCTTAATTTCTTCTTTTTCTTTCTTCAAAAAAAAAAAATCACAAACCCTAATAGTGTTTGCAGCAAGAAGTCTGTGTGGGCTCTGATGGCTCTCTTGGAAAGAGCAGACCAAAGAAGGACTGGCTTTGGGCTGCTCCTGTTTGCTTCTGCTAGGGCCTGAAAGGCTGCCATCCCCACCACAAGTGGATGACACCTAGAAAGCTGTACTGATAACATGGAAACAGTTTCTAAAAAGTTTGGGCCTCAAAGGAAGGATCACTGGACTGAAAGCTGTGGCAGTAAATCTTATTTAAGATATATCAATATAAGATTAATATTTATTGGAAAACATTTAACACAACAACAGGCTTGAGCGATCCGATGGTCCAAGCGATGGACGTTGATACAGTCTCTCAAGAAGGCAGGAACAAACGGGGCACTCAAGATCCAAACAGCCCCTCTTGAATGGGGCTGGGCACACCCCCTTCCGGAGCCTGGGACCCTGGATAAGTGTCTTCTGACCTTATCAGCTGACACCTGAATCCCACCACAGAAAGCATCGAGATAGTAAGTCTTCCCTTGTTCAACTTTGTTTGCCTGACTCATTTTTTCCAATGTAGAGAAAGAAAGTGCTTAAAGTCTCTTCGAACAATGATGGTTTGCACTAGATAAGACCAGGGTTATGAAACATCATATCCACATGTTTTTAGATTTCCAGAAATATATCAGGAATGGCTGGATGGAAGAAAAAAAGGTGTGGCAAGCTTCTGTCTGAAGCTCTTGGGCTAACAGAGGACTGTGTCCCTGATCTCACTAAGGGCCAGCCTCATGGTCCAGTCAGACTGAGAAAATGGAGCAGAGCCAGCTCAGAAGCTTTTTATCAGTTACTCCTGTTTGTGTTCCCCAGACCTTTGGTTTTTGCCTATGTTTATCCTTCTTCTCCACATCTCTTCTGGCTTTCCAGGACCGGGAGCGCTTAGGGATGAGGCTCCCCTCCAACCAGCTGATGCTTTTACCCCTGAGTATGACCTGTGACAGGCCAATAGTGACTTTACACCCTTATCACATCTCTCTCTTTACCACCCAGAGTACCCACTTCACCTCTTAACTACCTAGTATCCCATGTCAGGATGAGAAATTGAGAAAAGGGATAGGAAAAATCAAGATTGTCACAGCTTGATATGTGTGCTGCTGGGGTGCACAGGGGCAGGTGCTCTAGACACTGGCAACCATAGTGAGAGTTTGGTGAGGTTCTAAGTCTGCTGGAGCTCTGCCCTTTTAGCAGAGAAAACTCAGACTTGGCCTCCCTGTATAGAATGAGTAAGAGCCTGAGCTGTCACCAGTGTGGATTTCCCCCTCCACTTCTGCATCTTTGCATCTTTCTAGCAATACCTGCAACTGTTTCTACTTTGTGTGCAACTGTTTCTACTTTGTGCCATTTTGAAAGACCACAAACAAACCAGCAAAATAAGGTTCGTTCTGATTCCACAGGTCCAAGGTGACACACCCTTATGTAAAACACTAGCTCATTGCTGCTCATGTGTTTTTCTTTGCCTACACAGAGGGCTAACACAGTCCCCTTCTTTGAAACATGGAGATGCCTGGCAGGGCCTAGGGAAATTGCTGGAAGGCCATGGCAAGCTCCCACTCTTGTCCTGCAGGCATCAGACAAGCCCAGGTGGGACACAGACCCTGGATACTCTGCTTCCAGCCTTTAATGCCACCCCTGAGACTTTTATATACCAACTTTAGAGAAGCCATAGTTCATGGCAGTCAAATTATAACTTGCTGGCTGGAAGCTGCTTGCTCTAAGTGGTCTCATCTCAGAGAAGTGAAGCTTCTTCCTGAGAGGTTCACCTTGACCATTACTAAAATTCAGATCAGTTTTGAAAGTCCAAATTGCTAAAACTTTCATTATGATGGTATACTATCCACATACATGCATCGCCTTCAACATGGGTTGTATTCTGCTCAATTGTTTATGATTTTTGATGTTTCTATTTTCAATATGCAATTTAAGTTATAATGCAGCATAAGTTATAATCTTACATTGTGTTCATACATAATATTTGACATTGCATTTTTATTTAACACAACCAGTCACTTTTTATATTTCTTCATAGTGTTTATAATCATTATTATTTTTGACATTGATTGTTACTCTATAGCTCAAGCTTTGTCCAATTTGGGGGTATTAGTATTGGGGTAATTGCTATTGATTTAATGTAATCAAGCTTTCAATGCTGTACCTATCTGATGTTAAGCTTCAATCCCAAGCTTATTAAAAATACAATCTGAGGGGCAATCCAAGACATCTTCATGTTTACTTGGAACTGTAACAATATTGTTGCTAACATGGGGTTGGAAATGAGCTGCCTTCACAGCCATAGACATGGCTGTGTGGACTCATGTTCGGAGGAGAAGGGGCCTAAGAAAAAGGGCCTAACATTTATATGAACACAGTATGGGAAACGTGATTCGACTTTTCTCCTCTACTGCCAACACATCTTCCAGGTGAGAGGATGGTGATGGAGCAGAGAGTTACCTTGGGATTCAGGCCTTGGCTCTCACCTGATATTACGACATCTCTATGAGAAAGCTGTTAGAGGTTTTTTTGTTTGCTTGTTTGTTTTTGTTTTTGTTTTTCCTAGTGTGGAAATTTGGAATATAAAATAATAAACATTTAAATCAGAAATAAATCATTTCATCGAACAATCATTTACACACATCAATAATGTATGGCTTAAGGATAAATTGGTCTCACATTTTTCTCAGGTTTCCTTTTCAATATGGCAGCACAAAATGGTTTGTGGGTAGCTAACAGTAGGCAAGCGCTTCCCAGAGACACCTGTCTTAGGGAAGTATAACTAACTCTTGTTGCTTCTACTGACGACTTCTTTTCTGTGGAAGATGCTGCCCTTCCCTCTTCTTGCTTCCGCTAGTAGCTCTTCCCCTCCCGTGTAGAAAGTCCTGTCCTCTCTCCCCACAACAATACATCTCTTTGCAAGACAATGATTGGTAGGGCTTGACTGATTTTTCAAAAATCAATTTGAGGGTAATTGCATAATATGTATTCAAAATTGTTTTCTGAAATGTTCATCTGATTTTGAGTAGCTTGGCCTTAAATACTGAAACTCATTCACTTTTCTTTGTTAGCTACTAAACTGACTATTAGATACAGCGATTTCATGGGATCATCACACAGCCAGGAAGTACGTGGCAGCAAATGCTAGCTGGGATTAGCTGACCTTCTGTATTGAGGAATCCTGTTATGACAGCAACTTCCACAACAATGCTTGCCTCACTCACGTTCTTCTGAAGCTTGCCATAGGAAAATATTAAGATCTGATTGATGCATTTTTTTTTTTAAAAAATACTATGCTAATCCTTAATGTGGACTGGAGCTACGTGTGGAGACACCTTACCCGGAGCGGCAGATCTCCGGTTAAATTATCCGTGGTATTGGGAACGCGCAGGTCGTTGACTATCCCAATTTAATTTGGGCAGTACAGGACATTTCTAATAATTAATACTGTAATAACACTTAATGATCTGCACTCATGCAATCTGAAAATCCAGCTAATGGTGCAGTTTTAGTGATTGCACAAACAGCAAGTTTTAAATGTGTCAAATGCTGCTATTTCAGCATCCTGATGCCAGGCAGGAGACCCTGCCTGTGGGCTCCAGCTGACCCCAGCTCAAACCTAGACAAGGCTGTGGTGGTGCTGGGTGGGTCTCTAGGGAAGGCTTCTTGGTGGCATGGGAGCTGGGGTAGGAGAAGTTGAGGAAATGGCATACTTCTTCCAGATGGAAGACACATTTGAAAGCTGTGTGGATAGTAACTGCGGACGAGGAACTGCCAGAGTAGAGATGAGGTTCAGACTGGGAAGGACTGTGCAAACTTCATTAGAAAGAAATTAATATTTTGGAGACTTGCCCAATAGATAGCACCATGTTCATTAACCTCACCCTCTGTGTGTCTTGCTGTTCCATTTGGCACACACAAAACTGCCCTTAGGTGTCTTTTAGGGCAGGTCTCAGCCATTTCAGTGACCCTCCTTCTGGACCCACGTGTGGCAGTATCATGCTTTGTTGAGAACTGTGGTACAGTTTAGTATTATTATTATTGTTATTATTAAATTGGAAATGATTCCATTTTACACTACCTATTATTTCAATATGAAAAACTTAATTTAAAGAGCATGGTTAGTACAACCAAAGCAGTCACCAGCAGTTTGCTAACTTAACCCCATCATTGCTGTGTACGTGCCCCCCCCATCAGTCATTATTTTAAAAAATAAGAAGAAAGGCTTCAAAACATACAAAAATAATGCTGTTCTGACACACCATATAAAACCTACTTTCTTGCTGTCCATTCCACAGCACTCCTGGGATGCAGGGACCTGATTCTCTCAAGCTGATCAACTCATTAGAACATGCAGATCCCTTATCGGCTGGTAATATAGATCCAGGAGAGAAACAGATCCATGTGGTGTCGACAACACATGAATTGGCTTTTTACAGCTCCAAGTATTTGAAATCCTTTCTCTCACAAGCATAACCAATTCAAAGCTGCCTTTCAAGTTAAATTTAGTTTAGGTGACACGTTCGCATGAAGGGAGACAACAGGGGTCGTTTGTAGAAGAAGATTATTACTGATGACTTTGACATGGTTAAGTTTCTCTGTTTCTCTTTCCAGTTAGACTTTTACAGTCTATGATATGTCATTTTG
The DNA here is from genome assembly GCA_033318265.1 of Phyllotis vaccarum. NCBI lineage: Eukaryota > Metazoa > Chordata > Mammalia > Rodentia > Cricetidae > Phyllotis > Phyllotis vaccarum. The sequence goes on along the minus strand of JARWLC010000009.1, from coordinate 8,147,573 downwards.
TAGCAGCTGTTCTGGTGCTGTTGGGATATCACCAGCCTCAGGGAGGGACCGCCTGCTCATTGATTGGCAGGAGGAGAGTCCATTAAAGAAGTCTTTTTAACCCAAGGAACAGGAAGAAGATACCCAGTGAAGCATGGGTGACAGGCCAAGTCTTATCATAAATCAATACTTTTACCCAGGATGCCCCAATAGAGCAGGCTGCACCTTTCCAGAAAGCTCCATCCTACACAGACCCCTGACCTCCCACCTCTGTCCTGAGGCCTGCTCCCTCTGCTTTCAGAGAGCAGGTCTCATTAGCAAGAGGAATTAAATTAACTGTTTAGGGAAAAAAAAAAAAAAAGCCTCATCCCCATTAAAGGAACATTAAAGGTGCATCATACTCATGGGCTTACAGAGTGAGAGGTAAATTCAGGTTGAAATCCTGCCTTCGCTTAATCAAACTCAGTTCTCCAATTGTGTGATTCATCCACTAAGTACATTCCAAAATTTCAGCTAAATGGAAGTCCAAGACCATACTGTGAGTCAGATGAGATTAACCCCATTTTATAGATGATTAAATCAAGTCCACAGAGACAGTCCAAGCCTGGTCCAAACCACAGTGGGACAGAAATGTAGGAAATGTGTTTCTTCCCACACTAATGTTTATACCTCAGTTGGGGACATGAGACATTTCAGGACTACAACATAGCTGGATTCATGGGGACTGGCGCTGGGTTTCACGTTGCCAATGGTATGTTCAACGACTCGATTTCAGATTGATGGTCTAGCTAGCGTAGACTGTGGGGAAGGGTGAGATACTAGCGAGATGGTGTCACATGGAGGAGGGTCACATTTTCCTTCTCAACTAAGTTCTTTCGTCCTTAGCAGAGCATCTTTGCCATAAAGGTCTGGGGACTTGCTGTAGATCCTAAGCAGAGCAGATAGTTCTGTAAGAATTACTTTCTGGCAATTGATTATATAAAGAATTAATATTTATTAAGGGATTTATATGACATACTCACTGATACAAGATTGAACCATAAGGCAATTACTGGAGGGTTGAAATGTCGCACACAGCAGGCAGCACACAGCAGGCAGCAATCCACCCTCGGAGAATTCAGGGAACAAAAAAAAACCCCCGCATGCAGCTGATTTTCAAAGGGGCTGGCCACGCCCCATTCAGGGTCCTCAAGACCACAAAGCCACACCTCTAGGTCTCCCTCCATAAAGCCTGAACTCATCAGGCCACCCTGTCCCCTCACCTGGACACTCTGGGACAGTGCTAAGGCTTGCAAGGATCATATGGAAGAGGGTTAATTGTGGAGGTTTTGGCCAGGTGAATCCTGATTCCTGGCAAGAAACAGGAGCACATGGGATCAGATTGGGGATCCTAGCTGTGTCACTGAGGCGTATAGTGGTTATCATGGTAAGTGGTGGTCAGGACAAGTAAAGACCACAGTGACTCAGCATGCACATGCAGATGTGTGAAACTATTTCAGTATACAGATATGGAAGAGAAAGATAGCTGAGTCAGCCTGGGTCTTTCCCATTGTGCACACCACTAATTTACATCAAGAGACCTCCTTTAACATGTGTGCGGCCATGGTGCCCTGTGTTTCACATGAATCACCACATTTAATCCTAGGATGTGCTTATGAGTTGAAACTGTTTTGGTCCTGAACAGACAGACAGGGAAACTGAGGCTCAGGCATTGTAACTTATTCAAGAAGCAAAAGCTTGTACACATTGAAATGCTGTCAGACTCTGTAATGCTAGACAGGGAGCAGATGTTTATAGGTGTGGACAAGGGTGATAGTAACCATGGTGAGAGCTCTGTCTGTGTACGTACCACTGTACCATTACCATCCTCCAAAGCTGGTTAGCTATGCCAGAAAGCTGTCCACCCACGTGCATAGACCTCTTGTACTTCCATGAACAAGAAGTAGTTGAGGTGCCACTTCTGGTTCATGGCTGTATTTTAGCAGCCACAGGTCTCAGCAGCTGATTCCTTATCCTCTTTGCTTCTTCTTGGGAGTGGTGAGCAGACCTCAGAGGTTTGCTTCAAGACCCCATTGGAGGATGTACCAGGAAGGAGCCCAGAGTCTCCTGACACATCTCAAGGCTTCTGTGCAACTTTCCCAGGAAAGAAGGGCTCTGCGCTTGGATCTCTTGGTGGCTTTTCTTTCAGTGGAAGCACTAGACAGCATGAAGGCAGTTTATAATGCTGACTTAAGTAGCTCTATAGAGGCTGCTGACAACTATTCAGAGCCATATGTATTTGGATACAGAACTTATTGTGTTTTAGCACAAACCTGCAAAAGAGAAAAATAACCTTTTTCTGGACTGTCATATAATTGTAACAGTGTTATAGTCATCAGTTAACTGTTAGCTCTAGAAGGGTTCATTCTAACTCTGGTGGGGTCAAACCATGACCTGGAGGCAAGTTCATGCTTTTCTGACCTGGCCCACAGCAAGCCATAGTTCCAGTCCAGAAAACACAGAGTACCCAAGATGGCGTGCCTACTGTCTTGAGCCTTGAATTTGTGGAGTAAAGAGTAGAGCTGTACTTGGGATTCGGCAACAGGGAAACAGCCATGCTTCTACTCTGTGTCACACCGCACATCAGTTATCACAGGGGTTTAAAACATCTGGAAGGCTGATAGATGGCTGCTCCATTGGAATCACGACCAGATGTTTGGTGTCATGGAGGTAATGATAGCATAAAACAAGTTATCAATGTACAAAGCAGGTCTCTGCTCCTAGCTCATTAAACAAAACACAAATGTCTTCATGTAACACACACTGTCTTAGGAAATAAAAAAATATATATCCAGCTTTAAAACACACAGGAGTTAAAGGTAATAATAGCAAATTTTAGATCAGCTTGATTTATGTTTAAAGATGCTGTTTACAAAAATAAATACAAATAAACAAACAACCCAAACCCTAGACTATTTGAGACTCAATTATAGATTATAAAATATCACCCTTAAAAATAAGATTACTAGATATTGTAATTATATCTAACTCATTATATGATAATTTTAAATTATTACAAATTAGAAATATATAAAATGTTGTATTTATTTAAACCTAAAACTACTTAAAGCAAACTACTATATGCTGATGTAATATTATATTTCAAAATCTCAGTTGATAGAAACCAGAATGCATTTATATTATTACAATTCACTTCAAATTTACAAAACCAGACAGAGCCTAGCCATGTGTTTGCACACTTTCTCACATTAATAGATATACTAATTTGATTTGGAAAGAATTTTCTATGTTTAAATTCTCCCTTTTAAATCAGGCTTGTGCATATCTGACGTTCCTACACATCTGTTACTAGCATACTCTTCCTACACATCTGTACTGTCCTGTCCAGACTCCATAATTTTACTAGGACCTCACTCAGCTCATGGCATCCACTTGGGCTATTTTCTTTTGCTTTTGCAAACATGATCTATCTGTGTTTCAAGCAGAGCAGGCAGTAGCATTCAGTGGATGTAAATTTTGAGCTCTAATATCAGAAACAGTATGGAGAGGGACGATTCTTTGCTGTGTTACCCACTTTCTATGAAAGGAACCATTTGAAGTTCTTTACTTCCAAGCGTGCATTCAGACTGTGAAAGCAAATGGAAGCATCTTCCACAGTAATAAAGCATAATCGGAAAGTAAGAGCCCTCAGAGGACGGAAATGGCCACTGAGCTGATTGGCAGTCAATGCAGCTCCTTTGAGTGAACAATATTTATTTGTAGAATAAATTATTGATATGAGCATAGATTTAATTGAGTATTATTTGGATTAAAAGATGCTACTTGTCAACCAATTGATCTTGATGTGTTAATAAGGCAGTCTCTATTTTAGCTTAGTGTTGGGCTAAAAGGTTTTTACTGCTTGTTCAGGCTATTATTTTTTCCTCCAAGGGTGGGGTGGTATCTTGGAGCCTTAACTTACAGAAAAATGCATAAGAAACCTCCAGCTCTCAAATGCATGGCTGCCTTCCTTTGGGTCTCTTCTTGTGTTAAGACCCTTTTCAGATGTGTATCTTCCTTACAGAGGAAGTAGCATAGCAACCCATGCTGCAACACAGATGTCTTTCAAGCCTGATATTTTCAACCTCCAGCTTCAAAACTAATATGTGTTCTAAGAAGGATGCTGGCTCCCATAAAACCTATTTCCTATTGCTTTTCTGATTCCTTTCAATGTTGGATAAGAAAATGAGTAATTATAGTTAAGTCTAGAAAGGGGAAAGTGAGGTCTTACAGAAAAGACATCTAAAGTGGATAATTTCAGAGGTTCTCTGTAGCAAAGGTTAAGCAGCAGGGACTTTCTCAGAATGTTTCTGCTAAAAAAGATGTATTGGGAACCACTGAAAGATCCCTTATATAAAGATAATGGGTATGAAGCAGTCAAGGTAAATGAATTGGAAAAGGAGATGGTGATTCTAACCCATTCTTCTGGCTGTGTGCTTTTCTTATCTGTGGGAATATGCTTCAAATTTAATAAAAACCAGTCTGGAATATCAGAGGACAGAACTATCTCTTCCAGTCTGGTTTTTTGAAGCAGAGTTTTCTGTGTAACAGTCTGGCTGCCCTGGAACTTGCTTTGGAAACCAGGCTGGCTTTGAACTCACAGAGATTCTCTTGCCTCTGCTTCCCAAGTGCTGGGACTAACAGTGTGTGCTACCACTGCCGGCCTGGGAGCCTGGCTCTCCCTCTGTAAACTAAACTGGCCTCAAACTCAGACTTGCTGGGATTAAGGGCATAGGTCACCACTCCTTGATATTCCCTGTGCTGGGATTAAAAGTGTGAGTTACCACTCTCTGATCTTTCTAGACCGACAGTGGGTAGATCCCTCTGATATCTCAGACTGGTTTATATTAAATTTGAAACATATCCCCACACTTACTCATTCAATATTGGCACTTTACTTGCACTATTTCTCAATATTTTAATTTTTCTTCTTATTTACCAACAAGGGAATCAACTTAAAATAAATTCAAATTTTCATATTAAGACTTTGGTAGGTAGTTGATATGAATTTGTGAAACACACCATAACCACAAATTAATTGGGGGAGATTGAAATGGATTGTACTTTGTCTTGCTTAATTCTGGACCTAAATTTCTAGGTTATGGACTATTTCGTGTTTCCTTTTTTTTGAAAGGCTGACATATAAGACCTAGTTGTATTTTTAAGTAAATGTATCATTGTGTGCAAATAGTTCTGCGTCAATCAGAGTCTAGGTAATCCGGCTGTCCATTTGTCCCGTCCACTCTAGTAAAAGATCATCTCAGGCACTTGGAGCATGGGGTTCTTAAATCTCTCACTGACTGTGCCTCTAACCAAAGCGGGTGTTGTCCAGTTTTTGTTAATCTCTCAGACCTCCCCTTCTTCCTTAATGGTGAGGAAAAGCCACGGTGCTCAGGCCTGTGTAAAACATTCACCCTGCTTCTGATAGTCACTCTTTTTCAAATGTTAGACTGAGCTTTAAGGAGTTCTCATATATCACCAGGCCATCAACAGCACCCGAGTTACCAACTTATAGGGCTTAATTCCTGGTAAGCTTGTACTGAGGATGTGATTAGTAGAGGGTCTGTGGAAGTATGGTCTGGATTTCTGCATTGTACAGATAGAGGCCTCCACTAAGACATCAAGAGCTGCAGCAACTTTGGAACCATGTTATCACTTTATGTGCAGGAGGGAAAAAAATGTAAACAGCCCCTCCTATGCACTGTAGACTAGAGCACATATGTCATCTTTGGTGTGATTGCTTATCTTGATCTCTGAAAACGATTTGCCTGTGAAAGATATATGTTGTAAGAGGTTTCTGGCCCAGACTTTAGGGCCTAGCCTCAAGGTTTAGACCCACAGACCCACAGACCCGCAGAGACTCACAGATGCTTACAGTAATTTTAGGCTGATCGGCCTAAGGCCCAGGCATATAACTTGCTAACTCTTTACCCTTGAACTAATCCATGATTCTTATCTTGTTCAGCCATGGGGCTCGGTACCTTTTCTCAGAGCAGCATAGTTGTCCTCTGCATCTTCTGGCTTGTCTGGCAACTCTGGAGTCTCTGTGGCATTTCTACCCTGTTCTTCCTGTTCCCAAAGTTTTCTTAGTCTGGTAGCCCCACCCATGCTTTCTGTCTGCCTTTGGCCAATCAGCATTTTTTATTAAACTAGTAGGCGGGACAATTATTTACAGTGTAACATCATAAATCCCCTACAGACATCCATTCTGTCCCCAGTTTTAAAGCCAAGACTGGTCTTAGCTGCCACTCCACTGCCTCCTTTTACTGTGAGAAAACCTTGGCCCCCACATCCATGTTCCATGTCTCTATTCATATTAGAGCAAAGGCAAACATGTCCCTCTACTTTTTACTGGGCTACAGACAATCTCCACAGGGAAACACCAAAATTCAGGTGTGTTGATATGATGCCATACCTGGGATGCCCTTTTTCTGGTTTTGACACCTGACCTTGGCACGGAATGTGTGTGTTTGTATGCATTCTTCACAGGAGAGCTCTGTTGGTCTAAACATGACAGGATGCCAGCGATCAAGCCATGAGATCCTCAGACAAGGAGGGCTCCATCAAAGAATAAAAACCATGCAGAGGTATCCATGGCTCCTGATCAAATAGTTCTCCTCAGTTCTTTGTCTAGCCTTAGCTTGAGCAGCTTATGTTTTGGTACGGCTTCCACTTTTACAAATGAACCTCCCCTGTGAAGTGGGTGACTTTCCAAGATGTTGATTTTGTCATGGTGAGCATGTATCCTCAAGATGCCAGTGAACTTAGGCTTTGTCACCATGCATGTAGTCTCCAGCCATACACTTGCAGTAGCCAAGCACACCGGGACACTCTGCTTTCCCTTTGGAAATCCGTAGGTTGAGTGATGTGGTAGGATCATCTTTTATAAGCCCCTTTTCCCTGTCAGTGTGTCATAGTTAGAGACCAGATTCTTACACATTTATAAAACTGTCCTCAGATCCATATCCCCACTATTTAATACCACTTTGCCTGGCCACTGGGCTTATGAGCTGAAAGTGCCTGCTGGTGGGAGGAACATGTTCTCACTATGATTAGTAAGGAGTTTGGGTGAGATTTCCCCCAGCATAAGCTGACAAGCTGCCCTGCACATTGTCATTTATCATTGTACACTAGATCTGTCAACTAGAGAGACAATCTCAATAAAAAAAAATTCTGCATGAAATTACTTTCCTGGAGAAGAAAGCAGTTGCGCTGATGTGTGTACCCATCTGTGTCTCTGTATTTTTTTTTTTCCTTCAACTTTTTCTTTTCTGTTTTTTTAATTTTGGCTGTGAAAGGTACTTAATGTACCAAAAACAATTTGTACAGACATTATTTTACCAATTGCTAGTGTGTACGCCTTGCTGAGGCCCCCTTATCTAACTGTTGCTAATACATTTTCATGCTGTGCTCTTACGGCTTCATTTTACAGTTGAGGAGATCACCCATTCCATGCTGTGCTGGAAATGGGACCCTCGTCACTCGGGTCCACAGAGTACACTTAACAGGGGAACAGGCATCAGCACTCGACGAGTTACACCATCTTCTTCCTGTCAGGCTTCGCGTTGCAAACATGGGCCTGCTTGTCGGCTTCCAAGACGGTGGAACTCAGCATGATATGCAGCTTGAGGGCTCTGCTCATAAGAAAGCCAAGGACCTGAATGGATTGGGCAATAGGTAGGCTCTCCTTGGGCAGGGTCTGAGTAGCCAAATCATTCTGTGGTTTGTTCCTATGTTTGTTTGGCTTGTTGTGAAAGCCTAGAAACTAGCAGGAAATCTGAGGTCCACAGTTGGGACAGCTGGCAGGGCCAATAATTGCCATGGAATTATGCTCCAGGACAGCTGAGAGGCCGGATCAGCCTCGAAGAGCCTCGTTTTCCACCCTGTCAGCTTCCCACCCAACTATGGATTTCTAGTCATCTCTGCTGATGATTCCACGACACCCCTATCAGAAAATGAATTTTTCACTCCCCACTTGGTTGACTCTGTTCATACGGTGCAACTTTGTCAAAAAAAAAAAAGCCGTTCTCCGGCCATTCCTTCATCATTTGCCTATGATTCTCAGAGTCAGAATCCAGTCCCTTTGAGATGTCATATCTCTCTCTTGGCTTTGCACTGTCTTTTGCATAGGGAAATGAGGCTGCTCATCTATAGATTATGTCCACAAATGGAAAAATTGTTCCATAATCAGAATTTAAGACTGAACTTGAACTAGAGTTCATTAGAAACTATGTATTTATAAACCTGACAACTGAGCCCTGAGCCTTGACTAAAGGACAGAGTCGGTCTTAGAGATGATTCCTGTGTGTGGAATGGTGGTGGCTATGTACAGTATATTTGCCTTGTTTATGATGAGTCAGTCCTGGTACAGAAGTTCTCTGGAGCCAAGGAAAAGACAAGGGTCTAAAGATACCACCGTACTGTTCAGAAAATAAGGAAATAGAATGCCCTTGCACAGGGTTTTTCTTTTTCTATTTTTTTCTTGTTATAACGACCTTTATAATACAGAAGTAATAATAATCTCAATAAAAATATACCTCAGTGTTAGACAGATGAGAATAGACTTGTCATCAAAGCAACCGACCACTCAGCTCCATTTTTAGCATGTGAGTCACATGTCAATCATGGTTAGAGACTAAGAATGTAACCACAGAAGAGTTAACATCTATATTAGAGGCAAGAAAACAAACAAGCAGAATTGATAGTTACTGACATTTGCTGAGTATCATTTTGTGTTACACACATACACACACATAACATGTATACACACATATAGCATATATGTATATGTACATACACACATGTAATATATATATGTACACACACACATATATATATACATACATATATATGTGTATATATATAGCATCATTGTCTGGCATCCTATAGGGGAAAGAGGCTATGGCTGTCATTTTATATAGGTAAGTACACTAATTGTCTGTAGGGGGATTATGTCATTACATTGTAAATAATTGTCCCTATGAGTTTAATAAAATGCACTGATTGGCCAAAGGCAGACAGGAAGTGTGGGTGGGGCTGCCAGACTAAGAAGACTCTAGGAACAGGCAGAACAGAGAAGAATGCCAGAGAGAAGCCATAAGAATGCTGCTCTGAGAAAAGGTACCGAGCCATATGGCTGAACAGGATAAGAGTCATGGGTTAGATTAAGGGTAAAGAGTTAGCAAGTTATATGCCTGGGCCTTAGGCCGATCAGCTTAAAACTATTGTAAACATCTGTGTGTCTCTGTGGGACTGCAGGTCTGTGGGTCTGTGGGTCTGTGGGTCTGTGGGTCTACACCTTGAGGCTAGGGCCAAAAGTCTGGGCCAGAAGCCTCCTACTACAATTGTCCTCATATTTAGATGAGCCTGGAACTTGTTTCTCCAACATTCATGTCTTCTAAGAACCTTATTTAGAATAATATCTTTATGGTTGTGGCAAGTTAGATGAGAATAGAATCATACTGGGTAATGGTGAGCACTCATGTAATAGATTAGGATACTTCCGATAAGAGAAGAAAGAGGTAGAGAAGTGACTAAGTGGGTGAAGTTGGTGTGCAAGAGTAAGGATCTAGGTTCTAATCCCCAGAACACATGTAAAACTAGATGTGCTAGCATACATTTATAATGACAATGCTACTTTGGTAAAATATTTGATGGAAGCAATAGAAACCTTGGAAGATTGAGGGGCAGGAAGCCTGATAAACACAGTGGTGAACAAGAGACCTTGTTTCAAGTCAAGTTCAAAGTGAAGGATGAAGGACAAACCTGAGGTCTTCATCTGACTTTAAATAAATACTTTGGCAAGTACATGACTACACACACACACACACACACACACACACACACACACACACACACACACACAGAGAGAGAGAGAGAGAGAGAGAGAGAGAGAGAGAGAGAGAGAGAGAGAGACAGAGACAGAGACAGAGACAGAGACAGACAGACACACACACAGACACACACAGACAGACAGACAGATACACACACACACACACACAAAGATATTAAAATGAGATAAAGATGATAAAAAAGATGGTTATGTGTGGATGGAGACCAAGACTGAATTGATGCATTTACTAAAGCCTGTAGAACATGGAGGAGCAAAAAGACCCTTTTCCTGAGCCCCAGGAGGCAGCATGCAAATGCCAACATCAAACATCCAGACTCAGACTTCTTATATGAGCTCTTTCCTGGTCATAGCAGCAGAGAAAGTCAGTAGAGAGAGAACAGCACAGCACCTTTCTTCGTGAGAGTTGCTGTGGCTGGGTGAGAATTGTACAACTATCTATTGTTACTTGGAGCTACCGTGTCACCTCCAGGTTCACATTTTGAAATAGTTTTGGACTAATTTAATGATTTTGAGCCTTTAGGAATAGAGTCTGTCTGGTAAAAGAGGGTTGCTATTTGTACCCATCACTATGCCCTCTTTCCTGCTTATTGGTCTTTTGTGGTGGGAATGCCTTTGTCTGCACCACATTCTTGTTACCATGAATTCCATCATATCTTCATTGCCATGATGGATTTCAACCATTTAAAATTGTGAAACAGAACAAATGATTCTTCCAATAAGATGTTCCTGTAAGGTATTTGAGCAGAGTAGTAGAAAACTACCAAATAAAGTAAATTGGTGCCAGAGAGATTGGCCCACTATGTGATAAATCTAGTACTGTGGTTCTTAGGGCTTTGGAACATGTTTGTGGGGAATAATCTGAGAGTTTTAAGCCACAGGCTAGAGAAGACCTAGAATGATATAAGCAGAGTTTATTGGGAGATCCCAGTGGAAATTGGAAGGTAAGTTTTCAGACCAAGACTAAGACTTTATTGAGAATTTGGCTACAGGTGATTTGTTTTTCACTCTGGCAGAAATGATAGATACATTCTTCTATGTCTTCAGAATTTTCATAAAGTTAAATTAAAAATTAATAGGCTAGTTTTTGTGGCAGACATCAAGATTTAGACCATGGCTACTACTTTCTGATTTTAGTTGGACTCTTAGTGACAAACAAGAGAAACATATGAAGAGGATTACATATATTATATATGTGTGTGTGTGTATTTATATATATATATATAATGTTTAATATAATAAAATATATATGTTTGTTATTTGTCCAGAAAGAAGATTGTGTTTGATGCAAAACTGACTCTATATTTAAAAGAGATTAGTATCATTGATAATGTACAAGGCTTGCTCTGGAGTAATTAGAAAAGTATTTGAGGGGCAGACATGCTTAAAGGTGCAAAAACCACAAATATGTCTGAAGGGCTTTTAGTTAAAGCAGATATATAAAGTAGGTGGCCTCTGGGAAAGCACTGCCTGGGAGAGTGTCTTCCCAAGTTCAGTTACACAGACCCAGAGGATTATTGCAGCCAGGGTTCAAGGGGCCTGGTTGTATCTAAAGTTGGCATCAGCTACATGGCTGAATTACTGAATTTAGAATCAAAGAGTTACAAGGTCACTAAAAGTCGCATCAAAACTAGAAAAAATAGTGAGCCCAGAAAATATGTGTCAGAGTTATATTGCTTGAAAGAATCACAGAAAAGTGTTACGTGTGAAGCTATGTGGATGAGGCCTGAGCTAGAGTGGAGACTTTAGGATGTTGAAGATGCCAGGAAAATGGCATGTCTACCAGGGAGAGATGAAGATACTGAATGTAACTGGCCTGAGAGAGAGGTCACTTGTACAATGGAGAGCAGTGTCCTGGAGGCAGAGATGCCCAAGACCCTTGGATTTCAGAGTATGATATCACTTACTCTAAATTCTATACATGGAGTTGGTAGATGGACATGCTATTTGACCTGTAGGGTTTGGTCTTGCTTTGATTCAATCTTTTCTTGCTACACTCTCTTACATGTCTTTTCTTTAGAATGTAAATAGTCTGTGCCATCATATGGTATAAACATGTAACTTTCCTTTTGATTTTACAGGAACGTGCAGAGAAGTGTAGGCTGAGTCTCAGAAGAGAGCTTGAGTATTGGCTTTAGAAGAGGGTTAGAACAGTTAAGACTATGAGAGATTAGTGAAGTTGAAATAAGTGCATTTTGCATTGGGAGATGCCCATGAGCCTTAGGGAGACAGTGGCAGGATGTTACAGTTCAGATCTGAAGTGTTCCCAGTAGGCTCATGTTTGAAACACTTGGTCCCAGGCTAGTGATTTTGAAGGCTGTAGAGGTGAGGCCTGGCTTTTAAAAGTTGGTCACTAGGGAGAGGCCTTTGAAGTCTGCACTCTTTGCCTGCTAGTCTGGCATGATGTGAACAGTTCTGTTACATATTTCTGCTGCTGGAAAAGAACTGAATAATCCCATGCCTTTCCTGCTTTGGTGGACCATAGCATTTTGGGGTCAAAAATAATCTTTCTTTTTGTATGTTGATTTGTCAAGTATTTGATTAAAGTAGTTATTTTCCCATATGATTCCACAAGAATCAACACTCCTAACTCCCAGTCACATGGGGGGAAAGAACAGTAGGAAGAAAATGGTGATGCAGTGACAGTCTTCATATGCAGGTCTTCAGAGCATCCACAATGCACACAATTGTTCATGCCTAAGGTATACACAGAAGCCCTTAAAGCCAGGAACACAAAACAAAAATGGGTAGTATGAAACACAAAAAGACACAGCCCTCTGATCCTACTCTTGCATGGACAGTGTAATTGTGTTTCCAAACATTAGCACATTCATATTCCACTCAGCCATTCCGAGAGCACACAGGTCCAAATTGATATTTCCGAGCAGGGTGGAGATTCTGTGTTCCTTAACAGTTTTCAAGACAGTGTATACCTTTTCTTTCTAAACGCTAAGTCAAAGCAGCAAAAGTGGAGGCGGGTTCATTTTTGGGAAAGAATGCAAATGTAAATAATTCAAAGCAAAAAAGTATATTTAAGTGCATAAAGTCGTCATTAGAAATAATTTTCAAAAATAGTGGGAAAATTTCCAAATATTTTCTTTGGGTTTGTAAACCCAGCATATCGGGTGGACATGTTAATGAAAATGTAACATGAACTTTGAATAATGGACAAAATGTGATTTCATTTGAGTTTCAATGAAATGAAGACAGTGGAAATTCAAATTACTTCTTTATTGCCAGAGAAATAAGCGTCTCAATATATTATAGAAGACTAATACTATATAAGAAAGCAAGAGCAAACATTGACAGCCTTTTTATACAAGATAAATGATCCTACCAACCTTTACACATGGATTGAGACAGCTGCACAAGATTTCAGTGTGCAATGTGCTCTGAGCGGTGGTTCTCGTTTTCTGTCCTGTGCTGAGTTAATTTGTGTAGATCACATGGACAGTTGCATTGAGTGTTAGCTCTTCAGATAACCAGAGTTCTCTCATCTCTGTTTTGTCCACAGGTATTTATAGCAACAATGCATTTGAATTTAGATTTTCCAGATAAACCTGAGTGTTTGGTTTCCACCTCTGCCCATCCTACTCCTGTGTGAACACTTCTTCCTTAGGAGATCCTGTTCCATGTTGTACTGGAAGAGAGTCAGGCACCTTCTTGAGCTCCCTTGCTCAGGTCTCCCTGGAACATACCCTATGTCTGCATTGCTGTCATCTGAAGTGAGTGGATCTGAGGAAGCTTCTGCTGGTATCTCTTCTGACTGCCCTACCTCCTCCCAAGATTCTCCTAGACTGGTCTTCCTGCCTATAGTTCCTGTCTGGCTACCAGCCAAACAGTGTTTTATTAAACCAAAGTGAGTGACAAGTCTTTGCATTATACAAGAGCATTATCCTACAGCATTTCTCCCTTTTATTAATTAAAAAGGAAGGTTTTACCTTTAATATAGTAAAACTATACACAACAAAACAGTTATTAAATAAGAATTACAGTAACAATATTGAATTTATTTGCATTTGAACAAATTAAAGAAATATTTAACCATCTATTTTATCTTGGTGAGTCGAAAGTTTTCTGTCATATTTACTTTATATTTTAACTAAGGAAAACTGTTAATTACAACTATCTAGTCTTCAACTCTATCAAAAACTCTAGAAGGATATAATATTACCTGAATAAACAGGAGGTACATGGCAAGCTACTTCCAAAACTCTAGAAATGACAGAGACATCTGGCTGCCTGGATAGTTACCCAAAGTTCTTCTGTAATGTTAGGGCATCCATCTTCAGGCTATATGCCTCAAATATATGGAAGACTCTTTAGTGAAATATGAAATTTGAATAACTATCCTGCCTATATTAGCAAACTTTATCCATCACTTTCCTCCATATCCTGCAGAATGTCTATCAGTTTCTTCTTTGAAGCAGGAAATGAAGGACAATCCCGCCTCTCTTGGCAAAGTTTAGTAGTCACTTTCCTGTAGATCCTGCATGTCCAGTTTATATAGCATAATTTCATGCAGTTCAGGGAAGAACAGTTTCTTGACCAAATGACTAGCCTTGCCACATTGAAAGCAAACTCCATAAGGAGTATCTTTGATGCCCATCATCCTCTTTAAAGTAATTGGTGCTGCCAGAAGCAAACATGTCTTACTGTTGAGAAAAGTCTAAGTTCTTAAAACATTTTGAATGCTATATTCTGTGGATATTTGTGTAAGGATTCCTGCCACATAGCAACTACATTGTAAAACTGCTAGCCTAAGAACCTAATATGGCGCCAGGTGAGATAAGAATACCTGGCATATATTGGTCATGTGATAAACTCAACATGGTGCCAGATAAAATAAGCATTCCTAGCATGTAGCATCCATGTGGTAAACACAAAATGGCACCATCCAGCATTACACTGTTACTGAGTGTTATACAAGATAAATGACTCCAGGTGTGGCTATGTAAATCTGTGCTCACCTCTTCACTTATAAGGAGATACCATGCTGAAAGAGATATGAGGTTAAACCAGACCCAGATAAGCTTCCAACCTGTAAAAGGAAAGGGAATAGAAAGAAATTATCCTTAGAAATAAATAACAAACAGTAGCTGATGCAAATGTAACTCAAAGGGGCCGAGGTCCATCCAAATCTGCTAGCTGAACTTGACTGTGTTATTCATGGGGCACTAACTTGAGAATCAAAAATCATTTCAGGAACTCTATGGTTTCAGACATCTGATGAGGCCAGGCAACATCTGAGTAGAGAACTTTCTAGAAGACCCCGGAAGAGCAAGAGATTCCAAGAGGCCATTAGACAAAACAGTGGAAGCAAAGAAGCCTCGGTTGCTTTGGAGACCTCAAGGTATTGAAAATGCCAGACACATGAGACATTTGCTAATGAGAGCTGCACATAAGGAATGTGCAGACCAAGAGAGAGATGTACATCATAGGCACAAAACTAGAGAGGCAGACCCGTCTTGGCCCTTTTTTACACTGGCCACAGAGCTCCAGAATTTACTTTGTCATGCTATGCTTTGGTTTTGCTTTGGTCCAGTATTTCTTTAGTATGCTCATAACTCCCTTCTGCAATGGTCATGAATATATTGTGCTGCTATATGATGGAAGTATTTAATTTGCTTTTACATTTTACCGGTAATTATAATTAATAGATTGTCTTGAATCTCAGGAGAGACTCTGGACTTTTAAACAGGGCTGAGATGAAAAAGCAATGGAAACATTTGCAGTTGGGCTAAGTGCATTTTTCAAAGTGAGGGCCAGAAACTGCAATGTGGTGGCTTGAAAGGAAATGCCTCCCAAATACTCTGGCATTTGGACATTTGGTCCTGACTTGTTAGTACTGTTTGGGGACAATTTGAAAGTGTGCCCTTACTGGATGAAGTGTATTGCCAGGGGTAGGCTTTGAGGTTTCAAAGCTACATGTGTCTTTTCTCAGCCTCCTGTTTGCAATTCAAGATGTGAACCATGTCTGTTTGCTGCTATATTTCCCTGCCATATGGTGATTGACTCTTCTCCTGTTGGAACCATGAACCCAAAGAAATCCTTCTATGATCTGCTTCGGCCATGGTGTTTCATCATAGCAATAGGAAAGTAGCCAATAGCATCACTGAGGCTAAAAGATAGTAAAAGCTGCATACTGAGAGTGTTGGTGAGCAAATGCATACTAGACATGTGGTTGAAACTCTTTTTACTTTCTAACTTTCTCACTCTTGAAATGTGATCAACAGGAAAACACTAGCTGGTGTATATGTGACTTAGTAATGCATATAGCACACTCAAAATAAGAAATTTCTGACGATGCTTCTGTAGATAGTTTTCTCAAGCCTTCTGGAACATTTGTTTAAAGTAACAGAGGCAGAGAAACTTGTCATGACTTTAGTGAATGCCATCCATCTCTCTGTGAAAAGGACTCTGCTGGAGCTTGTGACAGTCCTGACGATATCACAGAGCCCGGCATCCTGGTTCTATGTGGAGCAGGATTGAGGCTCCGTGTGGGGCCAATTTGAGGCAACATCTACCACCCCTGGTACTGGCATCATATATCCCGAGTGATAGGGCTATCAGAGAAATTCTGTAACCTTCACACTTTTAAAGCTGAAAGAGAGAGGAATGAAGAGAGGGAGGGAAGGATGGAGAGAGAGGGGGAAGGATGGAGAGAGAGAGAGAGAGGGAAGGAGGGAAGGAGGGAGGGAGGGAGAGAGAGGCAGGGAAGGAGGGAGGGAGGGAGAGAGAGAGAAAGAGAGAGAGAGAGAGAGAGAGAGAGAGAGAGAGAGAGAGAGAGAGAGAGAGAGAGAGAAGGAGGGAGGGAGGGAGGGAGAGAGAGAGAGAGAGAGAGAGAGAGAGAGAGAGAGAGAGAGAGAGAGAGAGAGAGAGAGCAGCTATTTGGACTGTGCTCTGTATATCAGTTACTTTACCTGACATGCCCCCCCCCCCCCAGCATCCATAAAAACTGGCTGTGTTAAAGGATAAAATTGGAAACACAAGCAGAAGACTTTACTTGTGTGGGATTAGAATGTGTCATTCTTGCAAGATTTCCCAGAAAAGTGGCAGGTTCTTTGGTTCTTACCCAACCTATGGTGGAAAGAGCAAATTCTGCTCTTCGGGCAGCTGAGGTAATGGTGTATGTCTTTTTCTGTAGAAGTAAGGCCTGAGTGGAAGAGACCTGGAAGTGGAACAAATGCAGCCAGTACTTCATGAACACACTATCGTGTTTTGATGCCCATAGTATACCTTCCTTCTCCCGTTACACATGTGCTGGAGCCCTTGAGCTGGCATCTCTGTAAGGCTGTCTCATTTGGGCCCCTCAGTGAGGTGTGTGACCGAGACTCTCCTGTACTCAGGCCGGGAGTGTTTGCTGTGCAGTAGGCACATGCTTCCTTCTTCCCTTAATTTTTAAACAACAACAACAAAACTCCTACAGTCATTTAATCGTGAAAGGCATGTGTAGGGTATTGTGTTGTTTCATGGAAAATAACTGTCCCACCCACTGGTTTAATAAAAAGAGCTGATTGGCCAAAGGCAGGCAGGAAGTGTGGGTGGGGCTACCAGACTAAGAAAATCTCTGAGAACAGAATGCCAGAGAGAATGCCAGAGAGAAGCCACAGGAAGCAGAGAACACCATGCTGTTATGAGAAAAGGTACTGAGCCCCATGGCTGAACAGGATAAGAGTCATGGGTTAGATGAAGGGTACAGAGTTAGCAAGTTTTATGCCTGGGCCTGAGGCTGATCAGCCAAAAACTATTGGAAGCATCTGTGTGTCTCTGTGGGACTGCAGGTCTGCAGGCCTAAACCTTGAGGTTAGGTCAGAAAATCCAGGCCAGAAACCTCATACTACAGGCATGTTTTTTTTTTTAGAGAACTCTCCAGTTTTCAGACATATAAAACAACAACCAGTCTCCTGTCCATTCATTCTGCTCCTCTGTGGATGTACACATTTTGGATACCCAAGCTGTTGTCCTGTGCTGGAAGCAGCACAGAGACATTATTAACATAAGTTCATACAGTAGTGTTCACTCCTTATATCACATGCCCTCTAGTTTGATAAATGAACAATGATATGGGTCTCTACCCTGGCCGCACAGTGACTAAGCTGGAGCTTATCCTGCATTCTGCTTCCCTGTCTCCTTCCTCTGTGACATGAGAGACTATGTCTATTTTACTGTCTTGGTGACATTGCCCTTTTCAGGTTATCACATATGCGAAATCATGAAAGAGTTAGGCTTTATCAATCTGTCTTTTTCTATTCAGCAATATGCATTTAATTCTCCTCCTGGTCTCTTCATGGCTTGGGAGATCATTTCTCTCTCTCTCTCTCTCTCTCTCTCTCTCTCTCTCTCTCTCTCTCTCTCTCTCTCTCTCTCTCTCTCATTTCTGAGTACTATTCTACTGAATGGCCACACCACAGGTAACTTACACATTTACTGTAGTGAGATTGATTCTAAGACATTTTTAAGGTGTTCTTTTGAATCTACACTTTTACCAGATCTGCGTTTGAGGTTCTAGGTGCTTCATATCAGAAGTGAAATTTACTTGTAAATATTTGGGATTCTTGTGCAGCTGTATTTCACTGTGGTTGGAACTTGTATTTCCTTTACAATAAACAAGGTTAAAAAATAGCATTGCTTTTGTTCATTTGTTTTAACCACTCACAATCTTTGGAAAAATGTCAAGTGTATATTTGTCTATTATTTGATTAGGTTAATGTAACTGCTAGGTTTTTTGTTTGTTTTTAGGCTACATCTTGTGTTAAAATGCTTCTTAATCTTTGTTTGCTCTTTTAATTATTGTTAACTATATACTTGATATTAAATAAATTAAAAACGTTAAATCCAACTTGCTAGTTTTCGATAAGTTGTTTCTTTTCAGAAAGTTCCTTAAAATATTATTTCCTGAAGAATAGCATTGTATTTTGTCAGTATTATAGTTTTTGCTCATCTTTGAGACAGTGGCTGGGCTTTGAGTTCATTTATTCAATGCCATTTGGAGAGGGATTGGGGTGATCATTATACATGATCTCCACGTGTTGCTGTAATAATTGAATTACTCTTGAGTTTCTTTGGATGTTAATATGTTGCTTTATTTCTGATATTCCTAATGTTACTAACATGCATTTCAGAAGTAAAAATGAAATGAACTTTTGTAGGAAAAGAAAGCTTTGCAGAACACAGAGCTAATGGAACACAGAGAAGGGCAGGAGGAGACAGCACTGGAAGAGATCTCCCACAGAAGAAAGCACCTTGATGTGGGAATCCTTTTCCTTATGCTGTGAATAAGGAACTGTTTTGGCCGATGAGAGGCACCGTAGCAGTAGGCAGGAAATCAGAGCATAGGTAGGAGAAGGAGGACAGATAGAGTCAGACAGAGACATGAGCCAGCCACCGAAGAATCAGCACAGGTGAGCCATGGGCCACATGGCAGGACAAATTAATGGAAATGAGTTGAATTAAGATGAAAGAAATAGGAAGCAATGTGCCTGAGCCATAGGCCAAGCAGGGTGAAATTAATATAAGCATCTGTGTGTTTCTCTGGGACTTTGGGATTGCTGGTCCGTATAAGCAGTAGCAGGCAGGTCTAAACTGTAGAATTAGGTGCACCAGAAAACTCTTGTTACAAATGGCATCCCAGTGTGGGCCAAACACCCACATAAAACCTGAAAAAGCTTAGAAAGTGTTAAAAGCACAGAAACAGAGCCAAAAGCAGCTTCTGAGGTGTATTTTTGATAGGGATAGTACAGGTGATCAAGTTTGAATTTCAAAATGGCAGGTCTGTTGCAGGCAGCATAAGCTGGAAAAGGCTAGTTCCCAAAATCTCACAGAAAATTCGGTATGAGCAATAAGCTGTACATTATCAATTTAAGGTTTCTGTTTATATTGAACAAAAAGAGAACAAAGTCAAACATAATTTCTTGGTAGCAGCATTTTCTGGGACTGCTCTGTTTTCTAGCAGTGAGTAGATGCGTCTCCTTTAAGAGAATCCTCCTGACTCAGCATTAGCAGCAAAAACTGTGTGGCCTTTAAGAGACTCTGCTGCCAAATGATTAAGTGGCATGAGCAGCAGGCAACAGCAGCAGTGTTCTACTTGGCCTGTGGAACCTAAAATTCCCCAGAGTAGGGGTGGTAAAAAGTTTCACAATATTTAATACTGCTTCCCAGAATTGGGAAGGTAAGCATGGCTCTGGTGCCTTGAGTCAGGCAAAGTCAGTAGCCAGAGCAATGCTTTACTGTCTAGCATTTAAAAAACTCTTCTGGTT
This sequence comes from Phyllotis vaccarum, assembly GCA_033318265.1. Taxonomy (NCBI): domain Eukaryota; kingdom Metazoa; phylum Chordata; class Mammalia; order Rodentia; family Cricetidae; genus Phyllotis; species Phyllotis vaccarum. The sequence continues at coordinate 8,127,446 of JARWLC010000009.1, read as the reverse complement.
AAAAAAATGATTAATGATACACAATAAAACAGATTCAGATGGAGAAAAACTCCCAATGCACTAAAATGTGTGTAAAATAGAATATGTAGTCTGGGAGAGAAAAGAAAGAAGGTAGAGAGAGTCTTTAAAAAAGAGAAATAGAGTATAAAATATGATAAGCTATGTAAAGATGGAAAATACACAGAGTCTTGATTATGATTATTGTTGTGTTTTCTTTCAATTTTTTAACTGTTAATGAGCTAAATGCAGAAAGACAAGTGATTTCAAAGGCTGCTAAGTTAAACAAATTGAAACCTTCCTTTTTTTATTAGAGAGAAAGAGGGAAGTAATGGGGGAATGTCTTTCTGTGTGCTGTGAATAAAGGACTGTTTTGCCCCATGGCAGATATAGTAGCAGTAGGCAGGAAATTGGAGCATAGGTAGGAGAAGGAGGAGGGTGGAGTCCATCAGAGACACGATCCAGCCTCCCAAGATTCAGCATGTCAGGAACACAGGTGAGCCATGGACCACGTGGCAGGTGGCAGGACAGATTAATGGAAATGGGTTGAATTAAGATGTGGGAACTAGCTAGCAATGCGCCTGAGCCATAGGTCAAACAGCATGAAGTTAATGTTAAGTATCTGTGTGTTTCTTTGGGACTTTGGGATTGCTGGTCTGGATAAGCAGTAGTGAGAGGTCTGAACTGTGGGACTGGATGGGCCAGAATCCTCTTGTCACAGCACCACATGGCAAATATGTAAGAATGTAGAATATTTTCATGATATCTTTTTAAGACCAGATTTTCGAGAGAAAATAAAAAACGTTAAAAAAATTTATTGTGAGATTTAAGATTATATTTAGGTAAAATTTATAGTCTCTATATAGATGCATGGAGAGGGGTAACTTCAGTGAACCAGAGCTGTATAGCAGGCAACAAATTATGTACTTAAAGCACAGTATGGGAAGACTCAGCTTCACGTGAAAGTAGTTGGTTACCACTGTACCAGTTCTGTGACTATAACCCCATCTGACAAACTTTGCCTGGTAGATTCATATTACAGCATAAGTGAATAAACATATGTATAAAATAATGAAGCTTGACCCTATCTATACAGGTGGTTTTTCCGGGAAGACTTCTTAGGCATATGTCTTGTATGGGAAGACAGAAAAGCAAAGTATCAGCTAGTCAGAGTGGTATGTCTAAAGGTCTAGGGCATAACATGAGGACCACGAAGCCACAGGAGCTGGGCTGGATATGTAGATGGCAACTGCCTTTGCCTTGAGACCATGGGTGAACTATGTGATCAACATCTCCAGTGACCATTCACAGCATCATTGATCTTATTAGATAAAATTTGATGAAAGGTAAAGGAAATGTGAACTTCTTAGAGATGAATCATTAGAAGGTTCTAGAAGATTAGAGGGTGATTACCCTATAGATGAGACAACCCCAAGGCTTATACTTATACTTGGTCAGGCAGGAGCAGCCAATATCCCCCAACATACATGTTTCTTTCTCTAGCTCAGTGTTCTGCTGTCTGAAAGCCTGTGCCTGTGATACAATGGTGGAAACTTTCAACCTATCCTTTTTCAGCTTGGAATTATGCATCCTTTCCCTACTAAATTATGCACAAATAATTTTAAAAACACAAACAACCAGAAAAAATACCATTTCTTTAGGGACTTAAAACTACTGTCTTCTCTTCAAACATTGAATCAAGCATGTTGGACTGGCATCATTATAAAAGCAAATATTGTCTTTTGCCTGCGGAAGCAGATCCTATTTTATTAGCCCAGAAAAATGTGCTCAGACACTTCAGAGATAAGTGAGAACTGCATGTATGAGAAAGAGAGTATTTAGTAAGAACAATATTCATGTCACTGTGGAGCATCTGCTAGGAGGGGGGTGCTTCCCGTTTCCTCTCATCTGCTCACAGCCTCCTCCGAAATTATCTGCTTCATGATCTTACATAAAAGACAGTTTCTGATAAATCTGGTTCAACAATTAATATGCAGTGTAACTTGTGATTAGAGGGATGAATTGGAAGTAATGAAGGTTTAAAAATAGAAAACAGATGTAATATTTTAAATGACATTTTCTTGGTACTGTATTTATTGCCCTCTTTCAGTAATTAGTAAAATGTTTTCAGTTTTTTAAAACAGCTTATTACTGTGAACACAATAAACCCATATGTGTAAAAAAAAAACAAATAAAAAAGTCGAGAGAAACAGATGATATTTCTTTTGGGGTGTGGATGAAGCAAGACAGTGAGAAAGGATTCTGCCACTAAATTCAGAAGGACAAAAAGCAGACGCTGCTAATAACTCAGAGATCACCCAAAGCTGGGCATGGCTGTGAATCCTCCTGCCTCAGAGCAAAATAGTTAGTAGGACATAGAAGGAGATTCAGAAAATAAAAATTTTCCCCAGCTTTCTTTTAATTTCTACAATTAAGAAAGTAAATGAGTTCAATGATGACTCATAAAATGCCATCCACTCTATCTAGTGGAATTCTTTCCTTTTTCAGTTTTAATTTTTATTTGCTTTTATATTTCAACTGTAGAAGTGTGTGGGTGACTATGTGGAGCAAATCCAGATAGTTAAGGTTTCTATCTCCCTCTTTTTTTAAAAAAAATTAATTAAACACTCAATAGTCAATGAATGGATGAAGAAGATGTGGTATACACACAATACTATTTGTCTGTAAAAAAGAATAGCTTCCTGTCATAATAACGAGTTAGATAGAAACATGTAGACTCTGCTAATTGAGTTAAGTCATACACATAGAGATAAATCCTGAGTACACTTCTTCTGAAATATTTGTGAGAATGCAGTGTAGGTGCTACCAGAGACCAGGAGGGTGAGGATGGATGAAAAGGTCAGAGGAGGCCAGCTAGTGGACCAGAGTCCACAATAATCAGGAGTATGTATATGACTCTCAAAAGGTAGAAGCTTGGGGGCTCATAAATTCTTTAAAAATATAAAATAAAGAGAAATGACTCTCGCCTGTAATTTCAGCATTCCAGAGGATAAGGCAAGAGGGTAGCTGTGAGTTCTAGACTAACCTGAGCTAGAGTGAGACTCTGTCTCACATACAAACAGAATGGAATGACTGTGTGGGAATAGAAATGAGAAATCCTTTGGGAAATCTTGGGAAGCAGATGCCAATCTTCATCCCTTAATCCCTTTGTGTGTCTGTGGCTGCTGGGCACAGTCATCTATGAGACTCAGTGGGCCCCTGGCCCTGCAGACTTCTTCAAGCCACAGATTTTTAAACAGGAACAAATAATTCTGTGATACCTCATGAGTCCAAAATTTTCTGGAACTGTGAGGTGACTAATTCTTTGAAACACGGTCATTGATCGGTTTATAAAAAGAAACCATGAAGATAATTTTAAGAGAATGTCATCATTCATTATGTTATTTTGCTGTCCTCATCTTACCAGAGTGGTGAGCTTTTGCTTGAATCCAGTTGTAGATTTTAAAACAATTGAAACTTTAATTTTTTAAAAAGTGGAATAGTTTTACTGATGCTTCAGAAGGAGACGGAGCATATCCAGGGATGCTCTTTTCTGAGGTGCTGTGTGGTCCTGTCATTGGTCGGGAAAACCTTAGGAAAGCAGAAGAACAGCGTGGGAAGGGGGCAGGAGGTTACAGCAGCAGAAGAGAAGGCGATTAAGGCAAAAAGAGAAGCCCCAACACTCCTAATATAAACTCAAAAAACACTTCTTAAATGTAAAATAGGTGATCGGAACAGGTTAGTGGGTCAACTGTTTCTTCCATTGCTGCCTTGGATACAGAATCCCTAGCTGCAGTAAGGTGGGCACCCAATGCTGCTGCCATCACGCAGCCTACCCGAGGTACTTGCTGTGTTAATGAAAAATATTAAAATCTGCTGCAATTATTGTACTCAACCCACTGGGAGTGGGGTTATAACAAAGGAAGAGGAGAGCGGAAGCAGGGGACGAGAAAATGGGGGGGAAGTGAAACAAAGAAGGAACAGGAATCAATACATATTATATCTGTTTAAATCCATCTAAGCACTTTAAATTATGTCAATTAGCTAGAATTTTTTAAGTTTGTGATATTAAGAAAGATTTTCTATCTCCAGAGCATTCTCATATTTAACCTTATGGTGGTGACTGTTTTTACATATATTAATATTCAGGGTACAGGGAAACACACACACACACACACACACACACATACACACACAGAGACAGACACAGAGAGAGTCAAATCACTGGTATCATTGGTATCCTATGGAAGAGCTGGTGGACTCAGTTTGGAGGGAGATACTTTGGGCTACACTGTCAAACTGGTGTACTACATTGACACCTTTTTGCACTTGAATTGTTTCTTTCCTTAAGCCAATAATTATTTTAAATTTTTATTCATTTATTTTTAAAACATATTCCAGTGCTTTTTTTCTTTATTTCCCTATACAAACGTAAACTCTCTTAGCAACCACATCCTTTCCTAAGACCCTCCACCCTACCCCAGGATTCCCTAGGGCTCTCTTAAGACCCTCCACTCTCATGTAGAATGGTCTTTCTGTATGATGTGAATATGTGTTGTTACCTTTGGTTAACAAATAAGCTGTTTTGACCTATGGCGAGAAGCATATAGCCAGGCAGGAAATCCAAGGGATTTGCAGGGAGAAGAAACACAGATTTGGGGCATGTGCTACAGGCACTGGGAGAGCAAGATATAATAAGCCAGGTGATACCTTGAGACACGTGGCAATGCACAGATTAATGGAAATGGGTGAAGATAAAAGAGCCAGCTAGCAATAAGTCTGAGCCATACGCAAAACAGTTATTAACCTCTGAGTGGTGATTTTAGAAGTGGCTGTTGGAATGCCAGACCAAGGTAAGACAGAGAAAAACTTTCCTCTACATCATCTTGTAGACCTTATCCTACCCCAGGGTTCTCCTGGGGCATTTGCTCAGAATATGCTCTTTGGTATTGAATGTAGAATTCCTCGACTGTTGGTCATCTCATGACAAATATTAGATAAGAAAATCCTGTGGGTTTTAGAAAAAATTATGAACCCTTCTTTGTAGGTATAACATCTATATTGCTGCCTATTAAAAAAATAATCCATAGTTATCATATATTTGTGGGGTGAGTTAAAATTTCCAGTGCATATACTGATTTTAATGTCCAGTATTTAAATGAGTTAAGTATAAAGTGATTTGTTCTGGAAAAGCATCATGGGAAGAGCTGCTTTAATTTTTATTAAGAAACTTCTACAAGAAATATACACATTATTTTGTAATATCAGTGAGGAAAATTAGTTTCAGGATGGACCAAGTTTTTCAATATGATTTGAACATATCCACATAACCAAATTAACTATTTAATAGTCTTAATTGGATGTTCTCATTTCCTTTATTTGGTTACAGTGGAGTTTGCAAACAAAAAAATTTGAGATTTGCTCTTTTTAAAAATATTTATTTAGTCTTTCTTCTCTAAAACACGTATAAGGTCTTTTGTAACTGCGTATCCACCAAGTATTATAATTATGACAATATTAATGTCCTTGGCATAGTAAAATGGCTTTTCTATGGAACCTTTCCTTCTGTTAGTAGATAGAGTGTGTCTTCCTCTCTCTAGACAATTTATTTTCTCTGTATCACATGTATCTGGAGATGTTCCTCAGTGATATCCTATTGAAATGAATTGACCAGTCCTTTGTCCTTGCTGCCTCATAGATGGAAATCCTCCCTGAGGAAGATGATTCTGTATTCACTTCTGCAGCTATTTTCTCCAAAGAGCCAACTCACAATAAAAAACAAAAAAACAAAAAAACAAAAAAACCCAAAAAACAAAAAAAACCAAAAAACCAAAAAACAAAAACAAAAAAAAAAACATGAAAATTCAAGGAAATGTTATAGATAACAGAAACAAAATTAACAGAGGTCAGTAAAGGGATTTGGTATGGCTGTGTAAAGAAATTGACAAAACAGATTAAATGTAAACTAGAGATGTTTTTAAAAACTGTAATTTAAAGAACCAATTAGTAATCTAGAGAATTAAAAATGTATAACATCAGAAAATAAGAATTTGTTTAGACTTTGAAAATAACATTTCATCAGAAGATGAAAAAACAGGAAACAGAAAGTATGTTTGGAAGGAGGTTGAAGTCTGTAAACTGACACACACTCTTAAGGAACATGTGGAAATAACAGAAATCACAGAACACACGCAGAGCAGCAGTATGACCTAACATTGAAGGGGAGTCCCAGGAGGAGTGGACACACAGTTACAACCATCAATGGCCAACACATTTAAATAGTGAATTGTAAGCACATATAATAAAATAAAAGCATATATAAAAACATAAATTACTGAAAATCTGAGTTAGAAAGAAAGATTTCAAGGCAAACAGTGAAGAAATATCCCTGTCTTTAAGGGTCAATACGCAGATGCCAAGTTTTTCAGAAACAAAGTCAAATATAGAACAGAAGAGACATGATCTGTTTTTTGAGCAAAGACCTCTCTTCTAAGGCTTTTCTATGTCTTGTATATCCTGATTTAAATGTATTGTAGAGACTCTCTTATTCCTTCGGAGAATATTGTTTTGTTTAGTAACCAATAAGTTACTGTGAAACTATGTGATTGGTTTTATGGTTTTAAGGGCACACCTGGAGAAAGCCCAAGTGCTCAAGTCCACTCATTTGTTCTCGGTCTCCCAACTCAGTCTTTTGTGATCGTTGCAAGAACACTCTTCTTTTCTACGGGCATGAGATGGTTCAAAGTGGAAGAAAATAGACCTCTGGCACACAGGAGTCTTATTGTTGCCTTCTCCCTGGGTAGGTTATTTTGTATACTGGGTAATAAAGAGTCACCATATGATAGGTAAAACAGAGCTCCATGGAGCCCAGTCACACTCATCCTCTATAATTTTGCATCTTAGAACAGCTGCTTGACCAACCCAAGGAACAGGAAGTTCCTTGAACAAATATACCAAAACTTTCAAAGTTAAAGACTTGTCTGGGACCCCCTCGTAGGTAATCTCTGCTTGTGTCTTCATTCTGCCATTTCTAGGCTCTTTGTACAAATCTGGTCTCCTTCCTGGCTCAGAAAACCATAGTCCACTTGTCCTTCAGCTAACTGCCTTGTGTCTCCCTTTGCTCACAGCTGAATGCTGACAAAACTCACCTTTATGGCATTCTTCAGGGAGCTCCCATCTTGCAGAATCAATTGCAGGAAATCTACAAGAGAACTGTGGCTGAGACACACAAAGAGCCAGCCTAGGGAACTTCCTCAATTACGGAGGTGAAGAAAAGAATTTTTTTAAAATAAGTTAAATTCTGGAGAACTTATTCTTAGCAGAACTTTACTAAAGAAATCCAAGCAGAAGTTCAAGATTCTCATCAAGTAGAAAGACAAGAATGAGCAAAGAGATGATGAAACTCCCCGAAGAAGAAGTAGAAGGACCTAGTGACACAGAGATACTGCAGGACTTTCTTCTCCTAAGCCTGTCTTCATTCATGAATAAGTGTACCGTGTAGATATAGCTTACGTTGACATAAAAATTAAATCTCATGCACATGAATTTGTGCAGATAGGCTAACAAATGGTTATGCCCACAGTGTTATAACTGTTTAATCATGTGGCATTTAAATTAGGACCGCGTTTGTCCTGGGGCTGTTGTCTTCCACCAACTGGGTGACTAAAGAGAGATTCCATTTCTTAAAGCTGTAGCAGACAGGGAAGGTTCCTGAGGATCACACCTGGGCACAATACTGGAATCGTCCAGCCTTCATCGTCTCAGAAAGTTGTTTTTCTTTTCTTTTTTTTTTTTTTGTTTTTTGTTCTATAACTTCAATGGTGGTAGCTGTGCTCTGAAGTCAGTCACTTTCCTGACAAATGAATAAGCAGGAGGACACATTAGAGTTGTGGATGATGCAAACATTAATTACAGTGGATTGGCTATTTGAAGTTTCATGAGACCAGAATTTAAGTGTCCTTATAGCAAGAAATCATCATTACGGTGCATGGTGACAGATGTGCTCACTGACTTGGTGGTAGCATTCTTTTCATAGTGTACACAGTAAGAAACAGTCACCACTGTGGAAGTACTTGTACACTAGCTTAGAAGTGCCACTTCTTCCACAGTGTACACTATTATCAGAATATCAGAACATTTACATGTAAATGTATTAGATGTTTTTCAGTTTATGTATCAGTAAACTTTAGCAAAGTTGAAATGTAGTGAGAGCTAGAGAAATGGCTCAGTCATAAAGAAATTTGATGCACAAGCCTAATGATTTATGTCCTGTTCCCAGAACTCACACAAAAAGCCAGATGAGATGGCCAGCATCTCCTATGGCAAGATGAGAGTTGGAAACACTAGAGCTGTCCTGAGGTTCAAGGTTCAGCTAATCTGTAGCCATAGTGCAGCAGAAACACGAGACTCTCTCTCAACAAGTTGGCAAGAACCAATTCCTGAAAGTTGCTCTGCGGTTTCTACATGTGCACTGTGGCATGTGTATTCACACACACACACACACACACACACACACACACACACACACACACACACACACACACACACACACAGAATTTTTAAGAAAGATTTTGCAATTTTATTTTTAATATTTGTTAGTATTTTAAAGTTAATAATGATAAACTCATAATCTCCATTTATAAATATGCTTCTTTTTAGCTCTAGATGGTACATGTCTATAATCTCAGGACTCAAGAGGCTGAAGCAAGAAGACTGCTGTGAATTCAGGACCAATTTAGACTATACAGTAAGAAATTGTTTCAAAAACAGTTGCTTCCTTTTGATATAAGATATCATGAATTGAAATGCAAAGCAGCAGCACAGAGCTATTTAGCCAGACCATAGTTTCAGTGATTCATAGAATGCATTTGTTCCTGTCTTTTCTTAAAATTGGGCACAGACAAGGACATGCAAAAAATTATGTTAATTTGTTATATGTTGAAAAAAATTATTACTTTGAAGTGAAGCTGTGAAACTCTGATATCTGGCAGTGTAGGCTAATTGGAGCAACTCAAACAAGGCATCTTTATCATTTAGGATATGAGGACCATGATTAGAGTTGCTACCATCTCCTGGTTGTGCCTGACTACAGCCAGGCAGACATGAGTTTGTCTCCTCCTAATTATGCCTTAACCCCAATGGTGGCAGATACTGACTCATCCTATGTACACCCCAGGCATGAGGATGCCATTCCCATGTTTTACTCATGAAGAAATGACCAGGAAGTTCCTATTTGAAGTTCCCTTGTCACAATAAATCAGTAATCAACACCAGACACATCACTAGGTCAGAAGCTGAGGAAGACAAATTTTCTTGCCTGTATGGGGGATGGGAAAGAGGATATTTATCAACTGTTTTTTATCCCATCTCAAAATAAGCCTTCTTAAAGATGGAGAAACGGGATGAATTACTAAGATGAACAGCCATCGGGACAGACTGTAGAGGAACACACAAGAGCTTGCAGCTAAGGGTGGAGTTTGTTTTTATTTACTGCATTGCATATGTTCACAGATAGCTATAGTCAACAGCTCACAGGTGGAAGTGTGTGCGTGGTGACTACTAGAGCTGTGAATTTTCCCAGAGAGCCACAATTAGGAACCAGGCTGCTGTATCAGAGGCAGATTCATAACTGAAGAATTCTTGAAGGAACACCTACAGTTACACCTGTGCCTCATTTTACCTAAATTGATATTTGTCATGTTGGAAGGAGAATAAAACAAGCTTGAGAGGTTCTGCCATTAGAATGCAGGAAGGTCCCAGAACCACCAGAGTGGGATAAAATAGTCAAAATTCTCGCACATAGTATTAAACAGAAGAGCAAAGATTCAGAACTGTCTGAGCCCTGGCTCTCCCATTACAAACAGTTGCATTTAGTTAATAAGTCACACGCGTGCAGTTACTGGGTAGGAGCAACTGAAGTTGTGCAGACAGTAATAACATGTCACAGCTTTACACCATGATGTATTCATCCCTCCAACACTGCCCTGGTATTTGTGAAGTTTCTGTATTCTGTGTCTACCAATGACATAAACCAATTTTGTTCTTTAAATGTGAAGTTTAATTGTTGAAATTCCTGACAAAGCTTTGGCATTCAACTTCTCAAGGGAACCTCATGTAGAATGAAAATCAGCTCAAGACTACTTCTAAGCACCATGGGATTTCCCAAAACTTAAGGAATTTTACATCTCAGGGAGAAATACTTAGAATATTTCTGCTTTTATCCAAGGTCATTACTGTATTGTTATTTAACTCTTCATGTGCTACCTTTCCCAAATGCTGGGCTTGTCTGGATGGAAAAGATGCAAGTAGCCAGCCATCACCTGGATTGTGGAATGATGAATCCCAACTCAGTGAATAAAAATACATTTTATTTAGAAAAAAACTAAATATGCCTGTATGTCAAACATAACTCCATATGAAATGGTGTGCATGGCTCTGGTCATGGTGGAATTAAAGCCTCTAATTTAGTAGCATAGCCAAAGTGATTCTGTCTTTTGAATCAGCTCTCTGCATTAGCATTTCTGCCTAGCCTCTCCAGAGCAGGTATAGAGAGAGGGTGCCATGGCTAGGAAAAACAATGAATGAGATGAGGGTGGGTGGGTGAGGGTGACCTTTTACTGCAGGTGGCTCAGGGCTATCACAATGCCCCCTTTTTACCTCTAACATCCTTTCAACATTCTAGAAGAATGGACCAGAAAGTGGTGGTAAAAACATTTGATAAAGAGAAGAACACATGGTGTATACAGCTGCCTGATAGCATGCTGTGTAGCACACAGAGGGTAGAAGAAGACCAAGGTGGTGAAAATGTCCCTCTCCTCTGTGACAACCATTGATTTGGTCACTTTTTGATGCATCTACTTGGGAATCCAAGGAGAAGCAGACACGAGAAGCCTCATCACCAGTGGGAACATGGATGGCACATCTGATATCTGCTTATCTTGCAGACAAAGGATTAACTAAGAAGTAGGTGAAGTGAGATGTCACTGGACACAATATGTTTTGAGGTTATCAGGTAGTCCAAATACCTGGTGATGGACACCTTCCTTTTGCCAGATGCTTGAGACTCAATAAGCATGGATCTGAGTTTCTTCTGTATGATTTGAGTCACACTGTGACAGCTGTTGGTTGCTCGGGGCTTCCTTCATTGCCTTGTTCTTGGGACATGACTTTTCTACTTGCTCCTTCTTACCATCATCCTGAAGATAGACATCCAGTTCATTCAGAGAAGATGCAAACAAATACAGTCAATAATCATTAGTCACCTGAGAGACTTTTCATTAGCACACGGGAGACAAAGCTTAGCTGGGTTAGATAGTGGTTTCCATGGAATCAGGTCCTTGCCTGGAGACCTCGCATTTGTACTATACACATCACCTCTGGAGACCCTGGTGTAGAGATTCCACAAACTAAAGGCAATAATGCCCACAATGACTGAGCCAGAGAGCAGAGAATGGTGGGAATTTCCAGGCATGTGGTATGTTTCTACCATGGTTTCATGAAAGAGGCAGCCTTTGTGAGGGTGATGTGAGACAAGCCAGAAATAGACTGTGAAGCAAATGCTACTACTTTATTGGAGGGTATAGAGTTGTGTCTGGCATGAACTTCTCTGCCCCACTGACTCTCTGGTTTAGTTGAAAATGAAAAAGAGAATGAGAGCCATGGCCATGATCTGATGAGCAGCAACCCTGTAGAAATGACCTTTTGAATTTGTGAGAAAAAAAAAATTACAGGAGCACCTGATACTAGTTCCTAGAAGCAAGAGCTCATCACTTGAAAACAGGGGTGTGTGACACAGTGTGGAAGTAAGTCCTGGTCACTAGGATACAGAGGAATGAGTGGCACATTGTGGAAGTGTGGGATACCCTAGTTTGCGCATTCCTGAGTATGGCAAAGGTAGGTTCTGGAGAAGTCTCCTAGAGCTGATGCATCTGGTCTTCAGGGCATGTAGAAGCTTCATTTTCCCCGGTGGGGACTCAGGTACCAAGCCAACAGCGTGATTCGGCCACATGGACGAAAGAGTTAAAACTTGACATCTTTGTAGTATTTTAGGGTGATTTTCTTTATCAGTGTGACATCCATGCTCAGAGTGCTCTTGCTACAATATTCTTTTAAAAGTACACTTGTCAAGGTCCATTTGTGATCAGCTACCTTGATGGTGACATCAGCCATGCCTGTGCTTCACCTTGTGACCTTACAGAGACAGCAGATGGGCCCGGTAATAAATCCCGATTATTAGTGAAGGAGCCACTAGCTCGAAAGTCGGCTTTACACTGTGATTCTTGTTATCTGCTGGACAGGGAGTTGTAATCTCTGACAGGGAGGGAGAGGCAAGGAGAGGCTGCACTGATCCTGTTTTCACCCCTTCCCTCCCTTTTCCTGAATCCTTCCCGTCTCCTCCTCTCTTCATGCCTTCTCTCCTCTATTCTTCTCTTTCCCTTTCTCTCTCTATCCTTGCCTCCCCCTCTCCCCCTCCCCCTCCCTTTTTCCCATCTCTCTTCCCTATATAACAGAGAAACTGACATCACAGGAGAAAACTAGGACTCCTTAACCCTTAAGACTTTCAGGAAGCAATGCAGGTGAGAGTTATAATTCATATTATTTATGAGTTCTGAGATTTAATAACAGCCTCTTTAAAACTCCTTTTGACAAAACTGATGTGTCACATAATTTCAAAGAGGATTCACGTCAGTCTGATCTGCCCTAGCAGGAAAATCTGCCCTTTGCTCACTCATAAACCTGGAATCTTCTTTATTTTTTCAAAAGATTTTGAAAATGAACGTAAAAGTGTTGCCTTCACAGAAGTTGTCTTTTGTGTTTTACAGATTCACCCATAAGTCCAAAGTTGGGGTGGGATAGAAACCATTTTCCTTACAGTGTGCAGCTTCCCTCCAGGGAGTGGCAGCTTGTAGATGAGTCCAGTCTTCTGACACCCCAGTCCCTGGCCAGGCTCCTCCAGGAGAGTGGGTCAAGAGACCAGCCATGAGCTCGCTGTGTGTTTCCATGGCAGTACCAGGTGAATCCACAGGGAGGGAGAATGTCAACACTGGCATCAAATCTCAAGAAACAAAAACTATCAACAGCAAGAGAACCCCCCAAAAACAAAACAAGACAAGCGCCAGAAACCAAACCACTCCCTTGTTTGTGAACAGGTCTGTGTTCAGGCTGGGAAGGAGTGTGGTGCATAGCAGTTGGTTTTACAGTCATTCCAGAGTTGCACCAAATATTTAAATATTTAATGTCTCTGTAAAATCAGAAGATTACTAGTGGGATAGGATAGATTTTGCTCATGAGTGCATGTAGCCATGTATATGCATGCACTTGTGCCTCTGTGTGCATTTTTTTCTGTGTGCACACCAATGTGTATGATGTGCACCATTTTGTAATGAAGGAGTAAATTTGTGCATATGTGTGCAGGGTGTGTGCCAATGAGACTAAATGTGCCTGTGTCTAAATGTGTATGTTTTTGTGTAAATATGTGTTTTTTTTTTCTAACATACCCAGGTGTTTTCTTATTTTTCTTTCCCTTCTGCAGAAATAAGCCCGTTAAACACCCTAGGGCTAATGTACTAATTATCAGTGTCTGAGCATGCCTTCCCAAACATCTCTGCTATAACCCCTGGAAAAATTCTGACATATTATAAACTGTTTGAATTAGCGTAAATCAGTAAACAACACATCGGTGCCAGCCCAATAGTGGAAGAATGCTGTGCATACTAAGCGGCTCAGCTCAGCCGTGCCAAAGCTAGCCATGGCGTGTTTCAATTTAATTCAACTCGAAATATTTATGAGTTTCCAGATGCAGAGGGGCTTGGTAGGGACCAAAAGAATCCAGGTGTGTGCTGAATTCCCATAAGCATGGGTGCATGGGTGTGAGTGTGAATACATGTGTACATGGGAGTGGGAGTAGCAGGAAACATGAAGGTATAGTGAGGGACAACATCTGTAGGCATTATTCCACCTTGACCTTAGGGTGTGGCCTTCTGGCCAGCGTAGACTTGGGGAAAACCTATGGCCTTGCACCAATATTTGGGGGATGGTGAGAGGGCCAGTTTAAGAACTGGGGTACACATACACAAGTCCTTTCTCTCTTGTGCCCTTGGATGGTGAGGATCACCAGATCAGGTGGCAGGACACAGTACTGAATTAGTGCCCAGCCCTCCCAAGACTCAGTCACTGAATTTATCTTTTCCTGTGTATGTGAGTTATTTCTTTATATATCACTTAATAAATAATCCATTCTTTATGGAATATGGAGTTTCTGCTTAAAGTACCCATTGGTCCAGCCACTGCACCATATTTCAGTTGTTTTAAGTGGAGCTAATACATTTGTTGGGGATAATGGTTATTACTGATGTGCACAGAGTAACAGGTACAATTTCTTGGGTAAGCACCCCATTACACCTCTGTAAGTGGGATCAAATTGAAACCTAGCACTTTTTAGAAAAGTGAACATCTACTCTTGAAGATTGTCCATGTGAGTGTATGTGTGTGCACGTATGCTGCATGTGTGTGTGGTCAACACTGATTCTCTTCCTTAGTTACTTTCCTTCCACATTGTTTTCTGGCACACACTACCACACTGAACTGAAAGCTCACTGGTTCAGCCACACTGGCTGGCTAATAAGCCCTGGGCATCCTCCTGTCTTATCCTGTATGCTGTGGCTACAGCACAGGTTTTTTTTTTTGTTTGTTTGTTTGTTTGTTTTAACAAAAAAACTCTGGGCTCCTGGGATCAAACTCAGGTTCCTAAACTTACATGCCACTCACCATATTACCATAGCTTTCTACATAGACCCTACTGTGACAGTTTGATAAGCCAAAGTTCTACTGTTAAGAGCTGCCATCATGTTTATTGATGTCCCATTTGAAGCCTGGTGCATATGAAGGGGGGACAGAACACATGTTAACAGGGGGCTTGTAGGTATAAATGAGAAGGCTTCCTCAGTGTAAAGCCTGGATCTACAAGGTTTCAGAGCTTTCAGAAGAACAGAAGGGGTGGAAACAGAGCACGATGGTATGGGAGAAGGCACACACGAACCCAAGCTTGGTCACCCTGAGCTAGGCTTATCAGTCTGGATTCTAGGGTTCCTCCCAGTCTTACACCTAAGGCAGAAGCTGTGTTTGACACATGTAGTGTCAGCGTCTGCTCCAGAGCTGGATGTTCCTCAAAGCACCTGAAGCCTAAAATACGAACTTTGGGAGTAGTGTTGCCTCTGTTATGAACTATGAACTCTTGGTCATAACTCTGATGATTTTCCCTGTCCAATGGGGTTCTAGCCAGCCACACCTATGTGACTTGCCATCACACATTGCTGTTGCAGCCAGCTCAGCAGCTACTGTCTTCCTGAGCTACCTTTGGACTCTGCTTCATCACCAGGGCTCAGGTCTCCCAGACATTATAGACAGAATCAGAGACCTTCCTCAAATCCTGTATCCTCAAATTGCTACTCTCTAGTTTGTCTATTCAGGATGGAGTCTCATGTTAGCCAGGCTTACCTCCCACTCACTGTATTGATGAGGATGGCCTTGGACTCCTGAGCTTCTCATTTTATTTTCCAAGTGCTGTGATTGCAGGTGTAGTCCTGTGCATTTTCCTTTGCCTAAGAGTCTCTTGGGTCTCTGCCCAAGTGATATCATAACCCCCAAGTTCACCAATGGCATCTTCCACTGCTGTGTCCCCAGAATCAAGGAAAGTGATGGCCTCAACAGTGACCCCTCTTGTCTTTTCTCCCTGTGTTCTCAATACTGATCAAGGTGCTTTATTTACATTAACTCACATAATCAATATCTGATTTTAATTTTAGCACTTGATAAATGAAAGTCCTGGAGGCTGCAGGATGAGTAAGAAACAGTTGTTGAATAAATGATGGCTCAAAATGGTCACACCCAGGAGTGCATGGATTTAAGGTGCTAGTTGCAAGAGTCACTTCAGTGAACCAAACCCCAAACAAGTCACCCAGTGATATGGCTAGCCGCTCATTCATAAACATGTAAAACTGAAATGCAAATGTGTTTATCACTCAACCCAAGGTATGTTGAGCAACTGCCCTTCCCATGAGACATTGCAGTGTGTGTGTGTGTGTGTGTGTGTGTGTGTGTGTGTGTGTGTGTGAGGGGGGGGTGTTCATATATTGTGGATATTATTCTCATGCACTAAACTGCATATGAAAAGGAGAAGAATTTTTCTCCAAAGACAAATCGTGAACAGTAATAGGTGGGCTGATTCTGGAAAACTGGACTATAAAGTGACTCTCTAGAAAGGATGCTTGGAGCTCCAAACCCACTGCCCAGGGAGGACCTGGCGTTTTAAACCCACGGATGTTAAACCTGATAAAGATCGAAGAGGAAAAGGAGCTTGACTTTATTCCTAGAGCAGACGTAAATGAAGTGGGTAGTTTGGGCATAAAGCAAACTACCTTAAAAACTGAAACTACTGCTGTCTTCCGGGAATGTGGCCTTCATTTGTTGCCGTTGTTCAATCCATTAAGAAATTCCTTCAATATTCATAGTCTTATATGGGATCCATTTTTACATATATTTATTAGATACTTTACATGAAGTTAAGGAAGACATTTGGCTTAGCGGACATCAAATATTAGGAGAGACTGAGCTCTGAAATTGTCCCCTTTCTTTAAGACAGAAAATTTCACCACACGGAGAAGTCACTGGCTAGGTACATCTAATCTAAGTTTCTCTATCAGAGCTTTAGTGCATTTCCTTCCTTGTTTAAATAATCCTCGCTCTCATAGTGCAAAAGAAAATGTAGCTGAATTATCTAGATGTTTGTTTTTGTGCACACAAGTTATGTGTCGTTGGTTATTTTTTCTACTCTTTGAGAGGCCTGCCACCCACCTCCCAGATAAAGCACATAAGAGGCTTAATCTTACTTACAAATGCCCAGCCTTAGCTTGGCTTGTTTCTGTCCAGCTTTTCTTGAATTTAAATTATTTTGCCTACCTGTTGCCTCTGAGGTTTTCCTTTTCTATTCTTGTATACCTTTCTTTGTTTTTTACTCCATGCTGGCTTCATTTGCACCCTCCTTCTTCTCATGTTTCTTCTTTTTCCTCCCAGAGTTCTCCTATTTATTCTGTCTGCCTGACAGCCCCACCTATCCTTCCTCCACCCTTGCTACTGGCCATCTAGTTCTTTGACTGTAGTAAAAGGTTTCTGGCCCAGACTTTCAGGCCTAGTCTCAAGGTTGGGACCCACAGACCTGCAGACCCACAGACCCACAGAGACACACAGATGCTTACATTAATTTTGGGCTGATTGGCCTAAGGCCCAGGCATATAACTTGCTAACTATGTACCCTTAAACTAACCCATAGTTCTTATCCTGTTCAGCCATGGGGCTCGGTACCTTTCCTCAGAGCAGGATAGATGTCCTCTGCATCTTCTGGTTTGTCTGGTAACTCTGGAGTCTCTCATTTCTGCTCTGTTCTTCCTGTTTCCAGAGTTCTCCTAGTCTGGTTGCCCTGCCCACACTTCCTGGCTGCCTTTGGCCAGTCAGCGCTTTGTATTAAACCAGTGGGTGGGGCAATTATTTACAATGGAACAACATAATCCCCCTACATTTGGCCATCAGGTGTTTTAAGCAGGCACAGCAATAAAGCTTTACAGACTTAAACAAATACAACATAAGCAAAAGTAATGCACCTTAAATTAATATTCCCCAACAGACATGTATAGGTTGCACCAGCGATTTGGAACAGATCAGACATTGGGAAAGCTCAGTGTGAGTCACCATTCTGTAATAGGCTCCATAAAGCTATACACATTATAATTCAGAGCTGGAGGATGATGCTTCCATCGAGAACCACAGCTGTTCTTCGAGGAGAAGAAGATGGCCATGGTCTAGCCTGAGATGTCTGTCTGAATCTCTGAATTCTGAGAGAAGATACTCTCAGTGGCCAATAAGACAGACAACCCTGTGAGCCCAAGCAGAAGACCGATGGCATGCCTGCCCCTCTCCTGGGCTAAGGCACACTGCTCATACTACATTTTCCTAAGTGGTTTCAGTATTGACGGATTGATTTCAAACTCGTTTTATGGAAATCTCCCAGTTTAATTAGATGGCTTTCCAGGGCCTGACAGCCATGCTTTTCATTAGTAACGAGTGCTGTGTGCCTGTAGAAGAGGCTGTTGTGAGTCCTAAAAGCCGACTTCATCCACAGTCGATCAAAAGCCAGAGACAGCCCGCCAGAGAGCCCAGACCTGCACGCATGGCCACCTCATCAATTAGGAACAAATGGCCAAGAAAAGATGTATTCTTAGCATCTGAGCAAATAATGGAGATGGGTAAATGAAATTTGGTAAATCAAAATGAAATACATCTCTGAGTCTCTGTCAACCTTGCTCTTGATTGGAGAATGGAATAAATTGATCAACTGGTGTCCATTCAGGAGTAAAAGGCTGTGCTATAGGCCACTGTGCTTTAGTTAATGGCAACCTCAAGCTAGATGCAATCTCCCACGTATCACACTGAGCTCTTTTATGTGGCTGACACTCTTTGAAAGTGCCACAAGCCAGTGTGAGATCAGGCTCAGTTTCTCATCTTAAGATCACATTTGTCTTTATTAAATCCAAACTTCTAAGGCAATACTTTAGATTTCCATACTTCTCTACAGTGTAATCACTTGTATGCCACCCAAGGATGATGTCCAGGAAGACCAGGTACCTCTGTGAGTGATGAGTGTACATTCTTGTCTTGACTCCAATCTTAGATGTATCTGTAACCAGCCCTACTCCACAGATGCAGGGACTAAGTTATCTAGGCAACAAGTATCATAGGGTATTGGTGGCTGAGACAGATGGATGTTGGTGCGTGCCCTTCAACCAGAGAGCAACTGAATAATCTTGTGTGTCATAGCAGCAAACACTTGAGTGGACTGACTCTTTGCAAAGAAAGTGTAGAGAGCCATGTGGCCGCACCTTAAAGATGGTGCTGGCTTCTGTCTTCCATTTTCCCTATGGTGGGAGCTCTCTGAGATAAACAACTCCTTATTTGGCTAAGGCTAAGCTCGTGGCTTGCTTCCAGGTGTGGCTTGCTTCCGTGCACCTGGATCTATTGGCATGGCCCACATGGCGCCCCGTGACTAGCAGTCCAGAGGGTATATAGTTGGGAGCAGGTTTTCCCCAGTAGGAGAGGCAGTAGTAGAGGCAGAAGTTTCAAGGTCCTGAATAAACCACTGAAAGAAGAGCCTGGTGTCGCGTTGTCCTTGCTAGCGAGGTTGCGTGCGACAGAAAGGACTGCAGAGGCTTTAGCCCACCATTATTTGCCCTCCTGCCTTTGAGTTTGTGTTAACTCATAATGACGGAAGCAGATGAAAGATCTAAACCATCTGGGAAGTGAATGAATAGGGAAGGAGGAGACCAGAGTCCTAAGGTCTCTCAAGGCCATGTTCCCCAACAACCCAAACACCTCACTTTGAGCCACACATCTTAAGAGTTTCACCACATCTTAGTGGCACTAAGTTGGGGACCAAGTGTTCAATACAAAGGTCTTTGGGGGTGCTCAAGTTTTTAGCTAGAGCATTAACACAGTTTTGCTTAGTTGATATTTTCAGCATGCCCTTACCTGCCAACTCTTTGTTTGTTTGAGGGAAATGACAAAACTGTGTCTTCTGTTCTGTGTTCTGAAGTTCCATATTTTCTTCCATAAACTCAAAGGAGAGGACTGGACTCAAACACTTTAACCCAGGGTGACCCTGGAGACCTGGCTAACTTCCTAACTTCCTAGTACCTATGGCCTTGACAGATCACAGCAAAGGATTATCTTGAAGGAGACCTCAAACTCCAGGTGTCCCCATTATCGGATGCTACATTTACCATATACAGTCTTAGCAAACTGCTGAAACTCAGCATCAGAACGCAAACTGGGCCCTGCATCTCTATCTTTGCAGCCTTCTGGGATCTGTTGTCACCCTTATATCCTGCTATGAGACTTTATCAGCCTGGGTTTACCATTCACGTAGCCAGCTGTCTAAGAATGCAGTAGTTCAAGCAAGAACTTGAGGTAGGAATGATGGAAGAAGGCTGCTTACAATCTTGCTCCCAAATTCATGTTCAGTGACTTTACAGAGCCTCTCCTGTGTACTGAGCTTTCCTCCATCAATTAGCTATCAAGATACTGTACATAGGCCATTGTGTTGTAGACAATTATTCAGCTGAGGCTACCTCTTCTTGGGTGTGCTATATTAATAATCAAGATTAGTCAACAGTGTTTTGAATGATTTTGAAAAAGTGGAGAGTAAAGCCAGAATAGGCTAAGAAGGATTGGAACCTTGCTCAAGAACCAGAAGACACTATCTTTTTCTTTGTTATGCAAAGGCCTCATGGGTTATATATCTGGATAAATCAAGCAGGCATTATCAACTTGACCTAGAGGCATGGCCTTTGGGTCTTGAGGACTCATGTGTGGGGCATGGCCAGAGGGTCAGTTTAAGATCAGGTACATACCTATAAACCTCTTAATAAATATTAAGCTTTTAAATTAGTTACCAGTGATTATTAATACCAACAATAACTCAGAGCTTTTTCTCAGGCAGATGTGTCTTTAGCTCCAAAGACTAGAGTAAAAGGACAACACTATGTTGTAAAAGTAGTATTTTCAGATGTTTACTTACAGGTGACAGAAAGAGATGTGCCTATGTTTTCAGATTTACTTTTTTTCCATAAGTCACTATGTTTAATACCAGGAGGCCCCAATAATAGCCCTCTATACTATTCAAGCTCAGTCTCTGTTCTTGAGAGGGATTGACTCATTGTGGCTGTCATTCACATTAAAGAAACATTTGTAGTAGGTCACAGGAAAGAGAACTGAGAGTCTCCACCAATCCCAGCCATCATGAAGGGACTGGAAGATCAATACAAGCCAATCCTACATCCCATAGGCTGCATATGATTGAAGATAGCCATAACTGCAGCCCAACACATTTAAAGACCACAATCATGTCAGTGTCAAAAGGTTGGATACCGCTGAAGCACCTTCCAAGACCATATGCAGATGGGAAAGCAGGGAGAATTGGCTGATATTTCAGATGACCATCCTCCATGTCTACTACTAGGAACATTAACAGTCTTGCTGCTATTGCTGTAGACTTGACTATCGCTATATTGCTTTGCTTATTTTGTTACCATGACAGCAAATTCTTCTCTATAATGGCCAATGGTCCTATCAAGCCCAAAGGAAAAAGCTGCAAAACAGTTCATCCTACATTTATGGAGGTCATATCTAGCAGGGTGGGAGGCACAGTCATCATAAATAGATCATCCCATATAGTGCCAACCTGGGTGTTCAGTGTATGCCATAAATGGCAAAAGATGGCCAGCTACTGAGAAGAAGCTGCCACTAGCTGGTCCTTCCTTATTATTGGCTCAAAATCCAACTTTTTTCCTGGAATTTCAGCCATTACTCCCTGCTTCCCCATCCACATATGGTCTTGGAAGATGCTGCAGGGGTATCTAACCTTTTGACACTGACATGCTTGTCAACTATAAATGTGTTGGGCTGCCTTTATGGCTATCCTCAATCATATGTTGAGCATCTAAAAGCCACCACAACTGGCTACCTATCCCAGAAACCCATACAGACTAGATGATACCTTCTGGTACCTTCCTAGAGAACAGGAATTTCCTGTATCTCTTCCTGTTTCTGAATCAAGTGTGAAATTCAGTTTAGAAAATAAAAGTGAACCACATTGGGCGAATGCACTAAACACTGACAAAGATATAAGTTGAGGCCAACAATCATGATTCAATACCTCTTCTCTCTATTAAAGCAGTCCATCTTTTCAGTATATAGATATATGGCAGATACTGGAGAGATATATGGGGAAAGTATACTATGTCAGAATGCCAAGAGAGTTCTTGGTCATCATAAGATCAAGGTTTCTCATAGCCTACCCTTTGTCATAGGCAAGTGAAAAAGTAGTCAGGATCCATCTAGTCTTTATGAATTCCTGAGATAGGTGGTCAGTGGTGGTGGCTTTTAGATGCTCAGACTGCCCATGCCACCATCACTGAAGCACAAGAAGCTGGCTCAGTCCGTGTAAAGGATGCTCTTATTTTTAGGGCTCAAATTCCTACTAGGCTGAGAAATGCCATCGCTGTATCTTGTGTAGGAAGTGCTATGGTTGAGGAAAGATACGAGTCTCACAAGACCCATTTGAAGTCACAATGGGACTCAGAGCCCAGGTCCAGCAGAATATTAAGGAAGAGACTGAATTCAGGGTTCCTGGCTATTGGAGTCTCTGGCCTTCTGCAGCGTGCATGTCACGTATTGTATCTCCCTTTGTTTTATGGCATGCCTCTGCGTGTTAGATAAACATATGGGGGCTCGGTAACACGAAATCCCATGCATGCCCATGGTCTCATAGTCAGCAAAGGTGAACATAGAATCTGAGAGCTTTAAACTCTGAACCCCAGTTCTATACACAACATGTTGCTGTGTATTGCTGAGAAACTGAAGGGCTGTACTATTGATTTTGCTTGTGTATTATCATCCCCATGCGTGTATTTTCTAGATCAGGGGATGATGAGTGGAGGTGAGAAGTTGTACAGATTCCTGTTGAAAAGACCAGTTTTGTGCTGGAAACTGCTCAGACCTGTCAAATTCTAACATCTTGGGCCAGAGGAGGCACTTCTAGGTCAGAAGGAATGAAGACAGATTAAGGTTAGACTGTGGGGAAAATGCATGGCTGTCAGTGCAGACATCAGCCAAGTTCACCTTCTCCTTTTGTGTGTGCAGCTGATGCAGCTTTTGACAACCTAGTTTACTCTAAAATGTGTAGCTTCTGGTGCAGGAGGGATGGTGAATCAGCAGTTAAGAGTGCTTCCTGCTCTTGTAGAAGGTCCATGTTCGGTTTCCGTATTGGGCGGCTCACAGGTGCCTGTATTCCAATTTCAGGAGATCCAACATCCTCATCTGGTCTCCATAGGCACACCTAGGTACAAATGGTGCACTTAATTTACACAGGTGCATACACAGTTAAAGAAAAGTTAAATAATTATTTAAAATAATACAGTAAGAGAATAAGGGTCTCGGTTTCAATGTCTGCCATAGCAGACACAAGTTCCCCTTCATGACCACCACTGGGTCCCTTAAATCGTACACTAATGGGAAAGTGATCTCCTATGGTCTTCCTCATTCTTTCTTGGCTTTCTATTTTTCTTATTTTCACGGTGGGCCAAACACTTGATACAATCTTTGAGGACCCATTCCCTGCCATCACTGTGAGACAACACTGTGTGATAGATAACTTTGAACTCTGATGGATTTATAATCACCTTAGAAACTCACCTCTGGCTATGTCTGTAGATATGTTTCCAGAGAGATTTAACAGGAAGAAGACTCCTCCTTGTGAGTGAGGGCTGGAGTCTTACAGAATAGAGAAGAGAGATCAGTGTTAAGGAGGGTTCAATAGTTAAATAATTTGCCACACAGCATAAGGGTGGAAGTTGAGATCCTCAGCACCAGTATGGCAGTTGGTCCTGGTGGCCTGCTTATAATGTTAACACTTGGATGACAGAGACAGGAAATCCCTGGAGCTAACCGGATAGAGACTAGTTGTTGGTAAACTCCAGTTCAGGTAAGATATCCTGCCTCAATAAATAAGGTGGGGAGCTATGGAGAAACAGTCTTGATGTCACCTCAAGCCTTCACACAGAGAACACAGGTTCAGATGAGCCTATACACTACAATCATTTTACAAAACAGATCAAGTAAACTGGACGTTCGTAGGATGTGACCAGCCTCCTCATGCCTCTGTTACCATGCCTTTGAACCAAGAGCCAAAATAAACCCTTACCCTTTACAGATGCTTTTCCATGGTAACAAGAAGAGCAAGTAGCATATCAATAGATGTTGCTGTCATTCTGAAGACTGTCTTTGCTGCAGATTTAGCCAAGTCCTGACCTTTGACATCAGGTCATACAAATTTGTCCCAGAAGCATAAACCTCATTTGCTATGCATGTAGCTAAGGTATGTGTCAATATAGGACCAAGTATGTGCCAAATACAAGACCAAACCAAGGGTCCTAGAAATATGTTAAGTCTAGAGAGCATCCTGCCAAAAACACAGAGTTCATGATAAAGAATTTTGTTACAAGATATTAGGTGGGGATCCTATTTGGAAAACAGGGTATACAACTCTACTCAGTGCCACTGCTATTAAAAATAATCACAGACATATGTGAATGGGTAAAGCTCCATATTAAAAGGCTTTCAGTATGAGACAAGAATAAAAAAGTCCGTCTCTTAATGCTCTTTAGTTTACTAACTCTTCTGCAAAGGCAATATTCTTGGAAGGCGTGATCTCAGTTTGACTGGATGAGTAGATGTGGCCCACAGCTTGTCACAGTGAACAAGGACAGTGTCTCTCATATCAGAGGGTTCTCAGAAGATGCCAGGTCACATCTCTGCTCCCTGTGATAGTCCCTAGCTCACACCATCACTGGATGGCCCTACCATTTATTAAACGTTTTAACCAGAAAGGGACATTAAAGGGGCGTTTGGATTAGGAGAACAATTGGAAAACCTCTAAGAAAGGAATATCGTATTAATTCATTAAGTCAAACTGCTTGTCTTTACACTTGTATGACTGCAATTGTGGTTCATTAACTTCATTTCTTTATATGACTTAATTAGCTCAGAGGAGGCCAGAAATTAATTACCAGCTTATATAGTTTGTGCAGAATGGCATTCTGTTTATTTAGTTTCTCCTATTAACTTTTAATCTCTTCAAACAATAAAAGAGGTAATTAGTATTTTATAAACAAAAATGAATGCAACAAAGGCAAATAATTTGCCAAACACCAAAGATCCTGTGAAGACATGATAGTTGAATGGCAGAAGCAACAGACTTTTACCGTGTTAACTGTGAACATGAGGAGATGGCGCATGTGTGGATCTGAGGTAGGTTCCCACCATCTATCACTAGAGAAGGACTCTCCAAAAGAACCTCATGGAGCAGAGACACCAACTTCAAAATGTCTCCGGCTGTTTAAAAATAATTGCCCAGGTACCCAACCCAGTCTCCATGTACTCTCTCCAAAGACTGGAGGTCATCTTTACACATGAACAAAGGTGCACAGGGGAATTCAGCTTAAACACACAACACCGGTTTTTAATATATCCTTGTGCTGTGAGGACATCGAAGGATGCCCTAGTCAACTAGTTTCTGTAATCTGCGTTAGATAGTTGTTAGAACCTACTGAAACAAAGAGAGGACCCAGAACTAAAATGCAGGCTGACACTGAAATTGATGTTCCTGAGAGTGGCGTGCCTTTGGTTTAAAAACAAACAAACAAATAATACCAGTGTCAGTAAAAACTAGCCAGAGTGGAATTTTCAATGTTGTGTATTTCCTGAAATTTTAATCCCCAAATGCTTTGAAACTTTAAAGGAATTTTCAAAATGCATGTATTTTGCTTCTTTCTAGCAAGATATGTAATGAATTACAGGAGTTATTTAATCAATGTATTTTGTTAGCATAACATTAATATTAATTAAATGTTCATTAAAAAAATTGAATCCTTAACAGCCTGACACCAAGGGCTCTAAGTGTTGTGCTCAAGCCGCCAGCTCAGCAGGAAGCAGCTTCCCCGGGAAGCTCTTATCAGACAAACTTATATTAGCAGAAAATATCCAACAAGTTCTTTTAACACGCATTCTTTCCTGCAAAATAATAACCTGAACTGAAAAGGTCCACTGCATCTGATTTTCCCTGAGCTGCTGCAAGCAGTTCCCCCCTCCCAGTGCGTGCTAGCTACATCGTGTGCTGGGCGCTGTGAGACAGTACACAAGTGAAAAGCCATCCACCAAATCTTTTAAGTCTATAAATAATGCAGCAAGAAAACTCAGCCATCTTCCTGTGTCCTGGAAGAAGTAGTGTGAGAAAGGGCAGCCCCTTCTTCCCACCCTGGCTGGAGAATCTCTTAAGTAAGAGATTTTCAAAGATGGTCACTAGATAGGGGGCATTTGCTATCTGATGGCATCAATATCTTGTGACTGAAGCTTTGAATTTTGTAGTCGCTATGGGGTCATATTAAATTGTTCATTAGAAGGGTTTGAATCATCAAAATTGATTTTTAACCCATAACAAAATGGAGCTTTTTATCCTGAGCTCTGCCCTGCCAGGAGCCTCCTCTGCCTGTGTCCTGAAATCCTCCTGATGTGAGCAGCTACCATCTTCCCTGATTAACAGATAGTCCTGGGTGCTTATTGCCAGCATTAGCCTCCCAGCACAAACCACAGTGGTCCCCCAGACCCAGCTCAGGCAGCTGTCCCCAGGGGTTACCCTCTCATATAGGGCTGGAGAAGGCACTTTGCAGGGGGCAAGCCTCAAATGCCAAGCATATTGTGAAAGTGAACACCCGCTCTACACTGTAGGAGCAGGGAAAGAAAATGTTTGGTGTGTGTGTGTGTGGGTTTACATGTATATGTGCTTGCCTGTTCACACGTACTCACATTGAGATGGTCAGCAAAGCAACCACATAGTTGGTTTTAGCACCCAGGCAAATGGCAGTTTTTCTTAGGACAGAATGCTCCTGGTGCCACTCTTCCCTTTTTTATAAGTCACAAGGTCAGAGGACTATAACCCCAAAGATGCCAGCACTAGGCACCAGTGCCTGAGGAAAGAACCCTTTGTCTCTGCATTGCCCAATAGAAGGCTTCAAGTTCTCTGTAGTTTGCATGAGAGGTTCTGAAAAATCTCACCCTTGTAAATTTCCCACGGTTGTCACTCTAAACCTTTTTAATTAAGCAAATTTCTCCAAGCCCCAAAACACTGTCTTAATTGTGGTTCTTTTATTTGTTTGTTTATTTATTTATCTGTGGGTTTTTCAAGACAGGGTTTCTCTGTGTAACCCTTGCTGTCCTGGAGCTCACT
This sequence comes from Phyllotis vaccarum, assembly GCA_033318265.1. NCBI lineage: Eukaryota > Metazoa > Chordata > Mammalia > Rodentia > Cricetidae > Phyllotis > Phyllotis vaccarum. The sequence goes on along the minus strand of JARWLC010000009.1, from coordinate 8,100,562 downwards.
CTGTAGATCAAGATGGCTTTGAACTAGCAGAGATCATCTTTTTCCCTCCTGGGTGCTGGGATTAAAGTTTGCACCACTACCTGCTTGATTCTGTATTTAACCCCAAAATTTGCTTCCATATCTGGTTCCATGTCTTCCCTTCACATACTGCTTCCTAAAAAGATATTTTCTCATTACTTCACAAACACATCGATCCATGGCACAAACTGATGAACAGGATCTCTGTGGCCACCCAAGAGCTGATATCTCATTTTTGTTCACCTGCTATCATACTTAGAATTCTGAGACGGCTGTCTGCAATTGGAGCCACAAAAAAAACTCACAAAGACCCCTATGATTTTAATTAACTAGAAATTTCTCACTGAAGCAGCCCATTCTTGTGTGAATAGAAACAATAGATAACCTCATTTCAGGGGCTATTCTCCATTGTGCCTCTTCAACAAACAAGAAGATTCTGAAGTATAAACCTCACTCTGGAATAAAGAGATGCTTCAATAGGTAAATTGTTTACTGTACAAGTATGAGAACCTGAGTTCAATCTCCAGTATTCGTATCAAAGCTGTAAGCAGCAGAGCGTACCTGTAACCCAAGGGCGGGGGTGTGGGTAAAGACAGGTGGACAGGGTTCTGGGGCTTGCTGGTCAGTCAGCTCATGCTAAGTAATGAAGTCCAGGTTCAGAGAGAGGCTCTGCCTTAAAACAAACAAACAAACGGTAGAGAAGCAATTTAGTAACACATCTTAATCTCAACCTCTGGCCTACACACACACAAATACACACACACACACACACATACACACACATCACAGAGAAGAAAAGGGATGAAGGGATGAAGGAAGGAAGGAAGGAAGGAAGGAAGGAAGGAAGGAAGGAAGGAAGGAAGGAAGGAAGGAAGGAAGGAAGGAAGGAAGGAACCTCAATCTTGAGACCCCATGACATCACCCTGAGCTGACTTTATACCCCAGCCTCTTCGGTAGCTCAGTGACATGCCTTCTTGTCCTATCTTTTATTTTTATTTTTCTGAATTCTTTCTTTCACATCTGAGAGTCACAATCTTTAGCCATCACCTCTAACATGTTCACAAAGCAAATGTGGTGGAGGAGGCACATACTCCTTATAAGTAGATGGGTAGGCCCTGTTCACAGACTTCCCTTGGATGGATTCAGCCAGGAGCAACCACAATTCCATAGCTTTCCAGACTACTAGCTATTTCATGTTCAAGGCAGAAATGGAGCCTAATAGTCTTTTCCTAGGTCAATGTTTCCTGGAGCTCTGACACTTAGAAAAGTAGTATTTCTTCCATGTAATAAAGATGCACAGTGTAACAGGGAAAGTCAATTTTCCTTCCCACCTCAGATTTTGAAAGCATGATATTCTCTTGGAAATCTATCTGGTCACTGGCTGGGTGAGCTCAGTCACCCACAAGGCCTGTGATTCTTTTAAAAGTAAATGCAACGGGAATAGGGTATTGAGTTCTGTACTTCCTAAAAAGCATGCCTTTTTATTTCCTCACAGAAGACACTCCAGCTGCAGGGAGGGAGGAGGGCTGAGATGTGAGAGGTTCTTCTTGAGGACATGGCAGGTGATATGGTGAGCAGGGTAGAATATAATCTGCTGCTAAAGAACTTTAATTTATAGTTTTTTTAAAAGGCATGATCCATGAAAAATGATTTCCAAACACTTAGGGCAAAAGAGCAAACAGTGTTCTAGGGCATCACCCAAGGAGACTAAGGGGGTACACTGCCTCAAGACAGTGTTCCTGACACATTCAAGGAAATTGAAAATCAATAGATGTGTAGGCTATTTTTTAAGCATACTATGGAACACATTCCACCTATCTATTTCCATGTACAGAATGCTGTATTTTAAACCTTTATTTTAAAAAACCAGTTATGTACAATTGTAGGAACAAAGTTAAATTGTATAAGCTTGGATATCTCACATAGGGGCTAACACACAGCAAGAAGTTACTGCTATTCTGAATGATGGCTCTGAGAAATAACTTCCCCACATCTCCAGCCTTTCTGGTCCCATGTTCTCTTATGTTCGTTTACTTTAGCCTGCCACAAAGGTATTGTTATTTTCATTGACTTATAAAATTGTCTCTTTCAAGGAAAATATTCTTTTCCTCTATGTGTTCTATTCAGTTTTCTCTCTCTCTCTCTTCCTTCCTCCCTCATTCCCTCCCCCTTCCCCCTTCTTCCCATCCTCGTCTCCCTCTCCCTCCTCTTTTGCATCCCTCATCTCTTTCTTTCATGTGGGTAGAACAAGAATCTATACAGGTGTATTAGATCCTTGTCATCATGGCACATCACACACAAATGGAGTCAAGGCTGCAGGGGCCTTCAATTTGCCAACAAGTAGGTCTTCTCAGTGGCCGAAGGTGAGGATGAGGGTGATCCTCTGCTAGGAGAAACTACTTAGCTGTTCCTGCTTTTGGAGGAGGAGTAAATCCCCACCTAAAGAAGAGGGGGGTTATGTATTTTTTGTGACCTACCAAAAACGACCTGCCCTTTACTTAGATATGGTGACTCAAAAAAAAAGTCTTTTCACCATTGAGATAAATATAAATATAGCCACTCTTCTCTGGAGTCCATCTTTTCTACAACCGGCCAATGTTTTAAGTTATAGTAACCACCCTGCTCAAGGACCTGTCACCTCTTCAGACTTCTTGTGTGGCATGAAAGCCACTCTCTTGAACAATGACATTGTTCCCACTGCACTTATTCCATATTAACTAAGCTTCTCTCCCAAAGATCATTCCCATCCTACCTTTACCCAGTAGTAAGGGTTCTCTGTCATACACTCACCCTGAAAGCTCTAAGGAAAGATTGCCCTCAGCTCTCAGTTTTAGAATTCTGTACTCCAGTGTACACACACACACACACACACACACACACACACACACACACACACACACCATTTGCTTAACCTCCCATTCCCCTGATATATTGATGTATATCCTGATGCACAGAGAGACCAGTGGGTCCCTACCTGCACAGGGAGGAAATGATCTTTTTCCTTTATTCTCACTGTGGACCAAGGTTATTCTCTTTATCATGTGTGGATTTTATTGAGTGATGCCAAGTGAGATGAATAGACGCAAATAATGACAGGGCTGCGGTGATGAAGCACGAGGCGGGGTCGCCAAGGTTCTGCACTGAACAAATTGAGTCACATCTACTTCTCATCCATTATTTAGGGGTGATTGGCCAGGCTTGGCTTCTATAGATTTGATAATCATTCAGATGTCCATATTTAATATGTAACATAAATTTCTCATTTGAATGTCGATGGCTTGTCAACTCTGAACAACAATGCATAAAAGGAGAGGTAACATATGGATCCTCAGAAATATTTGACATGAATAAATATGTAGGAGAAAGATAATAAAATCGGTTTCTGCCTGCCTGCCAGCGAGCCTTCATGTCAGACCGGACAGCCGTCTAGTGCTGTGATTGTATGCAGCAGTATCCTATGAATATTGGCCTCCACACTGGAGATTAACGCACAGCAGATGTTTCTCTGCGGGCTAACAGATATATCACCCCTGATAACGGATGACAAATGCTGTTCCATATTGTGTCAGACAAAACCGGGGCTCTTGTAAAACAAGTGTTACAGCTGGAGTAGGGAGACTCTAACACAGTTACCTAAGGAGAAGACCAACAGACACTTACCGGTTCACAGGGCACCTGTCCAGTCCTGCAGTCTCAGAACACCCAGGAAGTCAGGGGAAGGACCGCCGAGGTCAGGCTAGCTGTGGACAGCAAGGGGCTTTAAGGTGTCTCCTGCTTCCTTGGGATTGCTCATCTTTCCCTCTTCCCTTCCCTGGGATCCCTTCCTTCCATAATGCCTACAACCTGGGTAAAAGTGTAGGAGAGGGCCATCCAGACCGCAAGAGATCTGTGGCTACAGAGGCTAGTCAGTCACTTTACGTGTGTTCTGACGGTTGCAGCAACAGCCTGCTAAGATGTAGGAGCCACCTAGAGTTAAATATCACAAAATAAAACAGATACATAAAAAATAAACAACATCATCAAAAACCTTTTTATTAAATTTTACACCAAGCTGACATACAAACTTAGCGACTATGTACTATTACATGTCCTATTATATGACATGTCCTCCACTGCCATTCTGGCAAAGTATGCTAGGACCGATCCCTCTCTCTTTATTCTGGTCTTTTTTTCCTTCTCCTGCAAAATAAAAAGAAACACAGTCTCTTCTGTAACCTTCACAACTGTGAAATCATTGAGGTGGGCATGGAGCTGTTAAGCTTTGCTTCTCTGAAAACAAATGGGTAGTTCCCATTTCTAGGGCTCCTGGACTGGTTACAGAATGTGTCCTTGGAAAGTACACCTTCCTGGAAGCTCACGAGTACAGGTGCCAACCAAGTAAGAGCTCACATGACAACATGGCAACTTCGCGTGGGTGTCTGAGTAGGTAATGAACTTTTCCTCACCTTCCCCTCCTGACCCAGACATTAGTTTCCAGGTACCGTGTTTTCCCCAAGCAATTTTATACAACGAGTCAGTAACAGTTGTTTGTCTGATAAAGCACGTACTATTTAGAACACAGATGTTTGATTATTATTTATTTCTCTCTGAAGCCCTCTAATTCAATCCCAAATGATCTCTTTTCCTCCTTTGCTTAAATTTAATTCAGAATGTATGTTGTTGGTAACTGACAAATAATTTAATTATTAATAGGATGCTGAAATGCAGGGTGCCATAGGTGGCAAACCTTCAGGGGCCCAAAGCATTCCCACCCCTTCCTCCCTTATGCTGCTGAGTCTTAGATGAGATACAGAACCTACAGGGTGATGCTGCAAGCAGAGTCTTCTTCTGTGCCAATCGTGATGGTATTTTGTTGTACCACCCAAATTACCTTCCCCACGTCCTTCCCATTGGGGCTGCGATATTCACACAGACATGCACACACATCAAATGTGATCCGTACATAGCTGTATGAAAATGAAGTTTACAGTCATAGAGAATGAGGAAAATCCCATCTCCCAAGAGTCAGAACTAGAGCATTTTAGGGGAAGACCCCCATACAGACATAGAAGGAAAGTCTGAGAAGGAAGTGGTCCCCAATCTCTCAAGCTGATTAAAAATGAAACAATCAGTAGCTTATTAGCTGGGCTGGAGCAGTTGTGAAGTAGTCATGGGTTGGAACCATGTATGGGTCAGTTATTTTCATAGGTTGCCTTCAAACTGCTGCCTGGTGGAATGACCAGAACAGTTTGTCACCAGCAGTGTTTCAGAGGCAGCCTAACTCATTACACAAATACATGAAAGAAGGGCAGTGTCTCTGTGCTATGGCAGAGGGTGTCTGGAGCATGAGGGTGGTTTTTTATTTTGTATTTTTTGTAATCTGGATGCCACCTGAAGCATGTGGTGGGCATCTTTAGAGGCTGGACAGTGGAACTCACCATGCACTCTGGTCTTGGTACCATTCTGGGAACAAAGGCTCCGATCATTTAATTCACATCTCTTGATTGCTGAGTTTAGGGAACAGAAACCTTCCTGGAAAGAGAAATTTATAAGAAAAGAAAATTGTCCTTTGCCTATCCCCAAGCTCTCTATAGGCTCCATCTCTATGTCTGGCCGTTCTACATTCCTAATAAATGCATGTGAGATCGACTCTCTGACTTACCTGTAGAAGGTCCTTTGTCCCCACCTAGATTTCAGCACTGTTAAACTGGCCAGCTCCCTACCGGCAACCTTTCCTCATTCTTGGGAGCAAAGACAGTTTTCTCACACAACACAGAGAAATAAACAATCGGTGTTAAATATACAGTTTGGAATCATGGTCTGCATCTGTATTTCAATGTTAAATCAACATTCTCATCCCACTTCCTCTGTATCCCACTGTCCTCTGCTCTGCTGCTTCCCAGAATTCTCTTTGTCTGCTTACCCCGCCTCTCCTTCCTGTCTAGCTACTTGACCAATCAGCATTTTATTAAACCAATACAAGTGACAAATATTTACAGTGTACAAAAACATAGTCCAACAATAGTATTGTGCATGTTGAAGGCGATAGGGTAACTATAGAAAGTTGGTATGAAGATGGGATCATTAGTCAGCAGTTAAGAGTAAAGGGGGTGGCCATGGTCTTGGCAGATGAGCAGCTCCGGTGTGTCTTGAGAGTTAGAACTAGAACGTTTTAGTTCTAGTTGCCTTTGGGGAGGTCCCAGCTGAGTCAAGGCATCCCATGTGACTGTGGCCATTATATGACAGAAAAAAGGGGAAACTCTGGACATGTGCAGCCTTTTACTGACTCCACAAAGATACTCAGAGAAGGCGGAGAGTACTCTGAATAAGAGGACCATGCAGGTGAGTGTCCAGAACTCCTTCCTTTGGGGGCTGACTGTCCATATCCGTTCAGTAAACACAAGAAAGAATCAAAAGTGGCTTTGGTGCAACAGTCACCAATACTTTTCAAAGTATGCAGGCTGAGTGGACACACATTTGGCATCTACTAGTCACACTAGCCATGCTGCCTAATTCATTTCTCTTTAGGCTGAAGGTGTCACAGATAGTATTAGTTTCTCACATATATGTCTGTGATACTCCAGTAACATTTGGGTTCTGTAGAGCTGAGCACTGTCCTCATAGCGCTGAGTTTTCAATGGATTTCTCTTACATCCCTTAGCTACCCCTTATCATGGGAAGCAGGAAACTCAAGTACGATATTTTCTAATAATCCTTGGTGAAAAGCAGTATAGCAAACACTGAGAGAGGGAGAAGAGATGATGGTTAGGTAGGCTATGTTTGAATAATCCAAACCTCTACACCCAGAAAAAGGCTCCAGTGACCTAGTTCATATTCAATTAAAAAAAGAATCTTGCCCTGACTTCAGTCTTCAAAGGTCAGGTGGGCTGTTCTTTTTGGTTTTCACTGTTCCTGAGGGACTGCTGGGTATAGGTTTGAAATGTGGACTGCAGTGTCCCTTGAAAACTGGAACACATTAGCATAATAATTAAAGACCTGCCTGAGCAGGAGGCAGGCAGTACAGAGTAGGCCTCCAGCTGCTGGAAGAGGGTTCCCAGCTCCTGCCCTGGCTTTTCAGGGTAGGGAAAAAAAAAGTGGGAGATAGGGAGGAAGTCTCAGGACCTCCAGGGCCACAGGCAGCTTTCTGTACCACCGTACTCAGTGCTCCAGGAGAAGGTCTTTGGTTTCTCATGGACTCTTTGTTTCTGTTACTAACAACTTAATTAAACATTTTCCTTAATGCCACTTATTAGTTTCCTTGTTTGCTTGCTTGTTTTCTTTCTATTTGTGGCATAAAATAAGCAAAAATTCATTATGGTTAATAAATGCTACTTATTGAATAATGCTTGATTATGGAAACAAACAACCAGACACAAAATAAAATCCACCACCAACAAAAGCAGAAACTAATCTGTTCTGGAGAGGATGCTGCCTGATTATACAGTCCATTTGAATAAAACCTCCACAAAAGCACCCTTCATGGGTACATACAGCAACTTCTTTCTCAAGCAAGCAAGTATAGACCTTAATTCTCATGAGATGGCTCTGGATAAATGTTTGGTGGTAAAGAGAAATTTTTAAGAGTTACCCAAACAGAAGGCAAAGTCATTGTTACAGACAATTTCGCACTTTGAGGGAATGTTTCCAACAATGAGCTAATACATTTTTCTAAGCAAGGGTGTGCAGAGAGACAGGCGAAGGCCTGAGAGCAAGGAGGTACCAGTATGTAGAAGGGAAATATGGTTTGAGACAATGGATTTCACTTTGTGTCTCTCGGCTTCTTTTTGCTGTTGAAATTAAGGAGTTGAATATCTGTATGTCTTGGAGGATGCCTGGCAGCGTTTGGGAACCTGAGAAGTTTAGCCTTCATACAGGCTTGTGGAAGAAAAGTTTGCAGGTGCTGCTGCTGTGGACCTTCCTCTTGCCTCCTGGCCACCCCCAAAGACAAGCCGTGGAGCAACAGGGCCACAGAACTTGTTCCAGAGACTGTCATCTTTTAAGCTGTCCCCAAGGGAGAAGGGAACTACTATAGCAATGCCGAGCAGCTCAGTCCTGTGCTCTGAGTAGTGAGTGAAACACTGTCTGCATTGGGATCTGGCACCTTTATTCTTCATGTCCTATGAGAGTTACAGATGAGGTAAATGATCATCCACTCATCAGTTGTCAAAGCCATTTATTGAAAATGTATAACCACCTACCAACTATTAAAAAGGCAATATTTTAACATAGACATGTCACACGAATGAATGAGACTCAGGGATAGATCTCTGAAGAAGTTGGAGATATTAGAGAGAATAAACAGCACAGTCAGATCTTACCCAGCTGTCTTCCAGCTTCCTCAGCCTCACTTCCCTTGGAATGGCTCAGACATATTAATATAATTAGCATGATATCCTTAGTATTATACCATTGCAATTGAAACTATATTCTGTGAAGTTGGAATGCTAATATACCACCCTAAAGTTTTCATCTAAACTGGAAATTTAACAATAATGTCATTATAGAGGATAGGAATTCAAAACTGAGTATATCCCACACCCATACTATTTTGAGAGTGACCTCTTAAGCTTTGGATTAACTTTTTATCTCCTCTTAAAAATTTGAAAATTGAAGGCACTAAAGTGTGAGGTTGTGTGTGTAAAAGAAATATTCTGCTTTAAAAATATGACTGCATTGTCGAGAATCCTGACAGTGTAAGTGTCTAGTTGAATTGGGAAGTTTAAGAATAAGTTTAGAGTTTCTCTCAGCTCATGTTCCTCCTGCAGCCAGGCTGATGGACCAGTGTGATTGTAGAGTGAGACAGCTTCCTGGGGGATAGTACTGACTGCAGTCCTACTCCAAGGGCACCTCACCTCCCTCAGGGACTTCAGTATCTGTGTTTATGAAATGACTTAAGTTTGTCTCATGTGCAAAAACAGATAAAATATGTGAGCATTCTCTATAACGAAGGCACTTTCTAAATAGCCTCCGCATCTGGCAGAAACCAGGAAGATGAGACATGGCAGAGCATCCACTTTCTCCCCTTCTGAGGACACAGGGAGCCCTGCAGCAGCCATCTTGCGTTAGTTCTCTTGTGTGGCTTCAGGTTTCTAGCTTACTGTGACTGGGTGTTAGGCTATAATGGAGGAAGAACCTCTGGCCTGTTTCACTATTTTGTTGCTCCCACTACATAAGGGCACCTTTGGCTCCCCACAAAGTGAGTGGGAAGTGTCCAGGAACCACAACCTTGCTTTGACGCTGGAAAATAGTCTTTGGCTTCATGCAGGAGGCAATCCTGCTGGCTTGAGGGGCCAGTTCTCTTCTGGACAGGTCAGTGCTCACCGAAAGATAAAGGATTTGTTTGGGGTAAGAGTCTATGCTTTAGAAACAATATTTTAGATTTTCTATTATGAATTAAAGTTAAGAACAATATAGTGGTTAGAATGAAGGAGTAGGAGACATGATTGTGAGCCAGGCCCAAGTTCTGATGCTAACAGCTATGCAGTCTTGAACTGGTCCCCTGGGCTTTCTGGTCTTCACCCATATTCATACAAGGCTTCTACACACTGTAAAGTCTCTGGGTCATGTCTCCTGACAAATATCCAAGCTTGAGATGGTCCTGTCAGTGATGAGCCTAGCCCCCTGAAGCTCTTCTGTTAATGAGGAACAATGCATAGAAGGGATGATGCTTCATTGCCTACTGACTGTCTAACTCTACCATACAGGATTCTCTTGTTAGATGCCCCAGTTTTTACATCATTGAAGTACTCATGATGCATGTACACTTCCTCTGGTCACTCTGAGGTAAAGATGGTTTCTAGGACAATGACATGAGGAGAATATCATTCCCACCAGGGAGTTGGAGCACACATGTTCTTTTGACTGACTGGACCTCCACCTCCTGTTTCTATTTCTATCTTGTATCCATCCTTTTCCTCAGATTTACTACATGGCTGAAGACTTTAGACTATTTCAATCTGAGCTTATCTATCTGTCATTACTTTATCACCTATTATATTTGATGAGGCTGTTAAGGATAGGAGAGAATAAAGAAGGATACTCAGGGGAAGCAAGTAGCATCATTTCTTCTCCCTCCTCTGTCCTTGTTTTAAAAATTCCATATAAAGTCTTAAGTTTCATGTCTGGAAAGCCTAGGTAAGGGAGAGCCACCACCATTGTTCTATGTGGTCAGGATAAGAAAGGGGAGAAACAGCCCAAGATGGTGCAGGAAGTTCTGCAGGTACACGAGCTGACTCTAAGCAATCCTTGAAGTGCACACACACACACACACACACACACACACACACACACACACACACACACACACACACAGAGAGAGAGAGAGAGAGAGAGAGAGAGAGAGAGAGAGAGAGAGAGAGAGAGAGAGGCGGGGAGGGAGAATTGAGATGGCAGGTGACAGAGCCTAGGGTTTATCCTGACCTGGGTGGCTTCAGTAGACACAAGGCACTTGGTTTAAGACAGGCTCTGGCAAATGTCCCTCTACTCTGATCTTGGAGCACTTGCCCCTGCCTCCCTGCCAGGTTCAGGTTATACTAGATTTGAGCTAGTGATACCATATGGGCTTTGAGGACCAGAAACGGGAACTTCTGGTCTCCCTTGCTCCCTTCCCGCTTTTGAGAGGCCATTGTGTAAAGTGAGGATAAACAAGGGATGTGACGTATGTGCAGATGATAATGGTTGGAGATGATGTTGCTAGGTGAACGGCAGCAGTTGATAATATAAGAATTACAGACTTCAGCTGTTTCTGAAATTAGCAGTCTAAGGAGCCAATGCTTAAAGTGTTAGATAGTTTTAGAGATTCTGTGCTCTGTATCTAACTTTCTAACACTCTGTAACATATCAATCTTGCTGAAAACCTTGCGGATTTTCCATGTCTGCAGTTTGTTCTTACACATGTGAGAGGAATATGGGCCATTCTAAACCAGACTCAGACACTTTAGGGACTCCCAAAAATATAGTCTGAAAACTTCTGTTTCCATGCTTTGGACACACAGCACATACACTGAGTTTGCAGAGGATGTGAATTGCTGGCAGAGGGAGGCAGAATCCAGCAAAACTCTATGTCCGTAGTTCTTCTGGGAGTCTGTGGACATGGAGGTCACAAATAATGCAATTTCAGCAAACTACCCTTTGCCTTTTGTATGTTGATCACTGTGGTATAATTAATTATATGGGTGTAGTTGATCATTACAGGTTATTAAATGGGTACAGACCATCATTGCAGTGTATTATATGAGTAGAGTTGAACATTATCACATGGGTACAGTTGACCACTGCATTATTACCACACAGTTTCAGATAATCCTTACATTATTAATGGGAACGTTGTTCATTGCAGTGTTTACCATATCCTTCACAAGTATCTGCACCTGTCTCCTCTCTCTCTCCATGAGGATGTACTCACAAACCCCAATAATTTGGGAAGAACTCTGTAACCACTGTGACAGAGAGGGTGAGTCCTCTTTCCTCTAAAACATTTCCAGCATGGTCATGAACTTTGTACTTCCACAACATGACTCCAACACAGCTGTGAATTTCACTGTGTCTTCTCTAATTTAAAGTTCACTGTTGGAATTTTAATTTTAGGAACTGCACAAGTGAGATTTTCTTTCTTTTAATTTGAGGATCAAAGAACAAGAATTTCCTTTTTTGGTGAACACAAAATGAAGGTCCTGCTGCCCCTAACAAGAGCATTCTTCAGGAGGCTCTCAGTGGCTGAGTGTTATCTAACATATTAATCTATTAGTTTTTCATATTTGAGTCTGGTAATAACAAAATGTAGTTAAGCAGTGTTCTTGAAAACTGATGAATGGAGGGGGGGGGAGGGTTAGGGAAGAAATCTATAGAAAATGTTGCATCTCTTGCTCCTGGTTGGATGTCGCCTGAAAGTTTACTTTCAATCTCCAAATGCAAACAGCATTGTAATCTCCTTCAAGGCTTTTTCCTTAATGGTTCCCCATTTGTCCTTGACTGCCAGTGTCACTGACCCAGATCCCTGATCTGTGTGAGACCTTATCTGCACAATAAGGGGCAATGGGGACTATGTGATACTCTGTGGCCCTTGGAGTGTCACATAGAAAGCAAGAGTTGAGGCCAAGTTCTCACTCACTCACACAACTGAATCATATCTCTCATGAGTACAACACTCCTCGCCAGAGGGACTGATGTGCCTCCGAATGATCCTGAAGGTCCGAATCCTCAGAACCAGCAGCCAGCGCAGGGCTCTGCGACACCAAAACTCATTCTGTTTTTGTCTTAGATGCCATTTAACAGGGCCAGCCTCAGAGCATTGTGACCATCAAGGAGAAGAGGTGTACATCATAGGGGCTCTTTGTAGCCAGGTGAGGATGGGGAAACATACAAGCTATTCCTCTGTGCTGAACAGCATCGAAAGGACAGGTGATTTATGGTAAACACCATAGGCAGTTCTAATGGGAGATAGGAAATTTCAACTTTTGATCATTTTGTTAAACTTCATGGACAAGTAAGTGTTCCACTGTTTGTGTGTTAAAGATGAAGAGGACATCCATTCAAAGTCACCCTAGAATGGAAAGCATACTGGGGAAGCATCCTCCAGTTTCCATGATTCCCAAACTCAGAGTCTCAGCTAGATACATTCTGAGTCATGGACCACATTCTGTATGAGATACCATCCATCTCTAGGAGGGAATGCATCAAGAATTCCTGCAGTACAATGCAAAGGAGACAAGGTTGTATAAGGACCTATGAGATGTGGTAGGGTGGAGTCATGCCCTATTTTTTCCCCTGTCTCTTGGTTGTTAACCTTCTTCATCCTCCTGGATCCATACCAGGAAGGTGTCTCTTGGATTCTGTGCCTACTTGTGAAGGGAAGTGATCAGGCTTGCGTCTCCCAGCCCCCATCTTCTGTTTCCGGCCAGATCATCTTGGCACAAGAATCACAAACAAACTTTGTTAACAGCTTTAAACTTGGAAGGCTCGCTTTTTAAATATTTGCCGCTACATAATTGAAACAGCTGTTTTAATGAGATACCTACTGTCATCATTTTACCCTGGCTGAGCTGGGTGACAACAAAGCAGTAATAAGGAATTCAATAATAATTAACTCGGGTCATCTGCTCATCCGTCACGGCCCATCAGCTTTAGGGAGAAAAATCCCAGCGAACTTCTCTCTTTTGTGAGCTTTCCAAAACTCTGTAATAAAACGCTTAGAGAGGACTCTAGGTAGCCCTTCAAAAGTTCTAAGCAAACTGGTAAGTAGGTTAATTAAATTTTATGCATGTTTAAATGCTAATGATTACATTCCTGACACTACAGTGTAATCTGATATGGAATGATGTCATGCAAACAGTGCTTTTAGTGCCGAAACACATTTCCATCCCCACGCGGAGCAGCAGCAGTAGCTCCGGATCATTTATCGAAGGCCAGGAAGTTGACAGCAGCAGTGGAGAGCCAGGTTCCTAGCAGGTCCCTTAACTTGTCTAATGCATGCTAATCAGGGAAGTTGCAGACAACAAATCGCTCCAAGCCCTAGCAGCAAAGTGGCAGAGCCATCCAAAGGTTGGTGTTTTGCGCCCCGCGTCTACAGTCACAGCCTGATGTGGACAGCAAGAAACATCCTGCCTGCCTGCCAGGATTCTAAAACTGAAAGTAAGGTCAAGTGCTACGCTTATTATTCCCTGGGATCTGTTCTTACTGTAAGCTTTCTTACCCCCTACCCCAGCTCTTGCTGTCTACACAAGACTGACAGTATTTCTGACCAAGGAGAGGAAGCAGACGCCCAAGCTTTTGATTCCATGGAGGAAACGGTAGACATTATCAACTTACAAGGCAAATAACTCAGATTTTGCAGTGTCTTAGCACAGGGATTCTCTGACTGCACTGGACATGGAGAACTTTTGGGGCATCACTGTGTCTCTGTGGGTATGGGGTCCAGCCTGAGTCCACTGCTTGGAAGGAGTACCATGACTTGAAGACTTAGAGATACAGATAGTGGTCAGTGCCAGGCAAAGAGAAAACAAAACCCTCAGAGGATTCTTCTAAAATGTAGGGCCACCTCTCACCCCGATTACTATTTTCTTAGTTATGCTCATGCTTTCAGACAAGATGGTCAGAAGTCCGGAGCTGGCTCTAAAAGTACTGTCACTGTGTCACACTTAGCCTGACACTCAGCTTCTCATGTAATGATCCTCCTGTTCTACCACAAGTTAACATGTATGCTTCCTGCTTTTTCCTCAGGGCAAAGCTAACTGATGGAGCACCGATTTAGGAAATTAAGGAAGTAAGGTGACAACAATGTACGGAACTACTAGTCAATCACAGAGCATCTAATGGAGCTGTGAAAATAGCAGCCTCTGCCCCAGCCCAGCAAAATTTCAGTGTTATCAAATTGCTAAGTCCTTGATAATATCTGAGCATTACTGGATTGTGAAGGAAAGCTCACAGCTCAAAACCAAATGGCCCACATACTGCTAAATGCTTGGTTCACAATGCATTTTTTTCCAAATTAAGCATTATTACAATGCTGCCCCCCCTCCAAAAAGTCCAGCCAACTCTGGTTTTCTGTGTGTGAGGTTAGAACAAGGACATTTAAGACAAACAATAGCAGCAGGGCAGACGTATGGCAGCATCCCCAGTCACCAGGAAATAGCCCCACTGTACCCGTAACTCCATATCTGGTATACCACAAAGGCTTTTAAGTACCCAGTGTGTCAGAGCACCGCAGCCAGAGTGCAACTGTTGCCACAGTGTCCACATTGGCTGAGGATTTTATCATATACCACTGCAAATTGATTTCATTAGCTTTTCCAAGAGGTCCAGAAAAGTAAGTAATTTTGCATTTCAAAAATGTTTTGGAAAAAGGAAGTTAAAAGTATTGTTTTCCTTGATCTGGATATGAGCAGGGAGAGGTGTGATTTATTCCAAAGAGGGTGTTTGTACTTTTAGCTAGACCAGCATATATGAATAGCCTGAAACTTGGCCAATCCCTTTCTTCAGCTATTTATCTAGCATGGAGACAGATTGTCTAAAACAAAATATCTCCCAGAAGAAAGTAGGTGGATAAATACAACCTCAAAGTAAGACAAATCTAGATCAGATCAGTCACCAATAGGAAAGCCCAAACTCTAAAATTATTAGTAGAAAATGTAATTGGAAAGCTTCATGGTATTGACTTTGATAATTGCTTCTCAGGCATCACACCAAAAACATAGATAATTAAAGGAATGAGTAAACCTGGATAGTGGCCGCACATGCCTTTAATCCCAGTACTTCAGTGGTAGAAGCAGATGAACCTCTGACTTCAAGGCCACCCTAAGCTAAAAAGAAAGTTCCAGAAAAAAAACACACATACACACACACACACACAGAGAGAGAGAGAGAGAGAGAGAGAGAGAGAGAGAGAGAGAGAGAGAGAGAGAGAGAGAGAGAGAGAGAGAGAAGAGAGAGAAACCAATAGGTCATATATTTGATGAAAGATTAATATACTGAATATATAATGAACTCACAGCACTCATCAACTAATACCAAGAACATCTTTACAAGAGATGAAGGAGATGGAGAGAAAGTTCTTTAAGGAGATGCTCAGGTAGCCAGTAGACATGTGGAAAGATACTCATAGTCACTAGTGATAAGCAAAAAACAGGAAATAAAAAACTATGAGACTCTCTGTCCTGCTGATTAAGGTAACTATTATTTCAAAAGTTAAAAAAAAAAAAAGAAAAAAAGAAAGAACAGGTGTTGAGTGTATGGAGGCATTGGAACTTTGTGCTTAGTATGGAAGCCTCATTTGTGCAGGGAAGCAGAAGACCCCTATGTGAACTGATGTCAATAGTATGACCAGAAAATTCCGCTGCTACTTCAGGCTCCATGTGCATCCGACTGAAAGTGTTATGACCAGACTTTCATAGCAGAATCAAACAGAAGCCCAAAGTAGGCAAGTGGGAAGTAATTGCTGTACAACTTGATGCTACTATTATCTTTACAACAAAGATCACTGCTATACATTATGCCACGAAGAACTGATTCTGAGAAGAACAGTTGCATAGTGTAGCATCGAGTCGTGCATCAGATGGTCAGTCACAGGAATGGGAAGTAGGGTATGATTATCAGGAGCTGCATGAGAAGCACATGGATGAGTACATTCTTGAGATGACGGTGGAATTGGCACAAGGCACAATATGCTGAATGCCCCAGTACTTCATAGTTAAAATACTTAATAAAAGTCATTTACATATGTTTTAACCACAGTATTTTAGTTGTTATTTCCATTGCTTTGATCACATACCTCACAAGAAGCACTTAAGGGAAATAGGATTTAGCTTACATAGTCCCAGGAGATACAAACTGTCATGGTAGGGAAGGTGTGGTGGCAAGAACAGGAGCTTTGCTAGTCACCCTACATGCCCAGGGCAGAAGCAGAGCTGAAATGAGTCTATAACACCTCAAGCTTCCTCACTCTACAACATGGCCACCTCCTGCCAGTAACCTACATCTGCTAGCAAGTCTCCACCTCCTCAAGGTTCCACAATTGTCCCTTAACAGTGCCATCAGTGGGGAACCAAGTGTTCGAACTCAGGAGCCTGCACGGGACACTTCTCATTTAAACTGCAACAGCCAGTAAAGCTCTTAAAGAGGATGGGGGGGACAGGTAGAGGCCAATTATCAGAGAATGAGAACAAATGTGTGTCTCTGCCATTCATATCGTTATCTGGGAGGCCTGCAGAATCGTGGCTGGGTTATTTGAGGACACGAGATCTAAGCGTGCTGAGTGTGGTGCTCTCGTACTGGAGACTCATCTGCTTCTGTGCCCTCTCAGATTACAAACTGAAGCTATTCTAGCTAGTTCACCAATGTGCTTCCCTGGGGTAGTCACCTAGGGTGACTTTAAAATGCAGTGGGCCTTACAAAATACTTGACAAGAAATGCATTGGTCAGAATGTGTATTAAAGGTGTGAAATATCAGTGAGAGGCAGGGGAAGGAGTTTTGGTTTTTCACTAACAAGGAGCTCATCAGACATACAACGTTATTTTCTTGACTGCTATTTACACAAGGTAAATATTTTTTAAATAGTGTCATTTTAGCATTTTAAGCTCCAATGATAACCCCAAATGAAGCTAGCTTGCCCTATTGGGATCCCTGCAGTTGGGAGCAAGAAGAAGTTTAATTAGCCTTTGAGTTGTTCTCATGGAACTGTAATCACTAGCCCATTACGAACAGGCAGCACTGTTAACCAGGTGAGATCTTTGCTCTGAAATTGCCCTAATCGTCGGCAGAGAACACTGTCCTTCCCAGCTGCACAAAGACCACATTTTCCAAGTGATCTACAATCCCAAATTGGCCCATGGGCTTTTGGGCTCTGATCCACCTTGGCATAGAATCTGTTTTCTAACTACCGCTGTGCTCTCTGCCACAGCCTTCAACCTTAACTGCACACTTTAATCCTGGGGACTCCCTAATAAAGCTCTGGAGCCCTGGCTTGCCCCCAGGGAGCAGAACTCAATGGCTCTGTGTCCAGGCGAGGAATCCCTGTTCTCACAGCTCTAAAGGTGATACTCATTTGCTAGCAGCAATGAGGCTTTATAAACTTCTCAAAGATCAAATATTTTGACAGTCAAGATTCATGGCTGTTAATGCACAGGGTTTTCCAGATCTTTCTGCTCAGAGGAGCATTGCAAGACTTGCCTCCTGCTGTGATTGGTTTATAAATATTTGAGCAAAGCTCTTTTAGCAAGTTGCATACAGACTGGAGTTCAGTGGGTAAAAATGTGGTCCTGAGTTCGGATCCCCAGCACCCATGTTAACAATCTCAGAGTGGCCCTCTGTTTACTTGTAACCCAGCTCTATGAAGGTTGGATATGGAGAGCTGCCGGGCTTGCTGGCTGCCAGCCTAGCTCCAGGTTCAATGTGAGATACTGTCTCATGTGAATAAGCTAGAGAATGATAGTACAGGTCACCTAATGTCTTTCTCTGGTTTCTAGGTATCTGCATGGGAAAGCACACAGGTATACACACACCACACATGTACACAGTATACCACAAACATATACCACATAGAGTACCATCCACAGAATCAGTATTAGAGGGTCGATATGACTGAGCATTTATTTTTAGTCATCATAGGTGCTTAGTTACTTCCGTGTGTTAGGGCCTTCTGATGGAATAAGACCAGGACTGTCTTCTGGACTAGAAATAAAAGCCAGGCCCATGGTGTGAATCCTGGGTACAACCCCAGTGATCATCAGCTAGCAGGTGGCTGGGGCCAGATTCCCCCACTGGTGTTTCTCAGCAGGCAGATTGGGACAGAAGTTTACCCACCGTTCTGATCTTTGGAGCTGTAAATTAGAGATCCAGATGTATAATCTGGGAACTTATCCAAATTCATTTTTAGGAAAGGTGAAGGCTTCAGCACACAGCTGCACCATGAGGAATGTTTTTTATTTCTGCATCAGGAACAGTCACGGTCCGACAGGTGAGCCAGGGAAGCAGCTCATACAAGCTCAGTAGAAAAGCTGACTCCATCTGGACACTGGAGTGTCCTTCAGCTAAGACAGTAAAGGGGCCAGTGCTCATCCTGTCTCACAGAGGGCTTTGGAAGAATTGTTTCATGCTTATTTCTACTTTTCTCCTCCACAAGGACCCCAGGTCTGAGCCTTTCCCCAAACTTCAGTGTGACAGTCACCACCCTTCTTCAGCTTCCTGCATTGTCCTAATGTCACTGGTGGTAGCAGTCACATTATAGCACATGAGCACAGTAGAGACACACGAGACAGAGAGGACCTGGGCATGCTCATAAAGTTTGCACATGGCTTATAAAGTGGTGTTCTATTATCTAATGTATATGAATTTAAAGTGAATTCTGGCTTTGTGACCCACTCAGAAATCCCAGTATCTGGGAAGCTAAGGAGGAAGGATGTGGGCTTGAGGCCAATGTGGGCTACCTTGTCTGAGCCAAACAAAGGCAGAAACAAGCAAATAAGAATGGAATTGGAAACTCTAGAGCTACCGATAGCAACTTGTTTAAAAATAAACACACTGGCATGCCAAGAAAGGAAGTAAAGATGAAATTACATAAATCAGTCAATTAACAGAAAGCTAAAAATAAATTTGTGTATGTGTGTGTGTGTGGGGGGTGTAGATGCCATGAATCGAAAAAAGCTACAGGCAAGTTAGCTATCACTCAGGCCGTCCTGGTGAGGCCATAAAGAGGCCACGTGTTAAAGACACAGAACTGAGAACCTGGAAGTGGGCTCACACCACACAGACCGACCCTTGACCCAGCAGCTAAGAAACAGGGTCTGTAACAAGTGGTACTGGGAGACTGTGCTTCCTATACAGTTCTTCTGCCTCCTCCTTTTTCTACACATGCCTCACAAAAGGTAATGCATTAGGTCTATTGGGATTTATAAAATTAAAATGTAAGCATTGTAATGTTAATAGATACAAAATTGAAGCTAAAGGTGGAGGGAAATACTTTTTTAAAATGTAGTTTTACCCCAAATACACACAAAGAACTTGAAACTGAACAATAATTCTAAACACAAATCCCATAGTAATGAAAGCTCTGATCAGACACCTCCAGAATGAATGTACTGACTGTAAATAAGCCTATGATAATGGGACCATACAACCTATGGTCCCTGAGGTGAAGAAGAATATGCTAAATATAATTGAACTGTATTACAGATGTCTAGAGTCACCTAATCACAGAAGTAGAAAGAGAAGGCTCTGGTCTACCTAACCTTGGAGCAGAGGGAAGTCTGCAACCTAAAGCAAGATGCTCTCTTGTATGTGTGGATATCTCTAGAAGTGTGTTTTAATAATTCTGACACTGATAGGTATGCCCATTGGAGTGGAGTACTTCGTAATGGGTACCAGGCAGTAGAGAACAGAATCTCACATCTGGAGTGAGAGGTTCAGACAAGTCAAATCCAGGATTACCTATGTAATAAACTCTGAAGATGGAGAGGCCAGTATGAGCCCCACGCTTGCTAAAGAAATGCTTACTCCAGTGGGCACATGCCTATTTCCTTGCTCTGTTGCTGAGGGCCTGGACGTAATAGCTCAGTTGTATTTGTTACTTTCCTCATTGCTGTGACAAAATGTCTTGACAAAAGAAACTTAAATAAGGAAGGTTTTAGTTTGTCTCACACTTTAGTCTATTATGGGAAACGGTGGTAGGAGATGCTGAAAGCGCTTGCCCACATTACCTCCTGAGTCAGAAAGCAGAGACAGACAATTCCAGGGCCCAGCTGCCTTTCTTTTTTATTCAGTCCAGAACCAAGGCCCATGGAACATAGCTGTACACAGCTGCCCTGGTCTTCCACTCAAGAAACTCCTTTGCAAGCATGTCCAAGGTCTCTCTCCTAGGTAAATCTAGATTCTGTTAAGCTAACAATCTGTGTTAGTGATCGAACCAGTCAAAGAGCTCCTGAGCATCCTGGAGTCCAGATCTTGGTTTCTAATACCATTCTCAGGCAAATGGAGCTGGAATGGGGCTCTTTGGGTGAGTTCTGATTTAAGAACAGGACAGAGAACAGAGTCAGCACCAGAAAACAAGTATCTACCTAGAGACAAAGCAAAACAAATCAAACATGAAGTTGTGACTATTGGAGATACGAGACAAATGAAACCTCTCAGTGCCCAGTCTTGGTTCCGATAGTTATGCTTAATTATAGCCAAGAGCTTAATACATATCCATGAGCCCATACTGACTGACAAATAAGTGACTGAGTCCAGAAATAAACAAGAAAACCAGAAGAATCTAACATGCCTTCTTTAAGGAGAGAAACATAATCCCCTCTCTATATGAGCCGTGAACAGCACATTCCTAAGAATGCCATGTTAAATGGGGAAGTAACCAGGGTAGCTTTTGGTAGAGACACCTGACAGTGTTCCCAGGTCAGGTGAGCAAGGTCAATATCAGCAATGTCGGTTGTTCAAACCCTGACGTGCTGTAATGAGGAGGGACTTTGCCTCTGTGCCATCCATTTCAAGCCTCTAACCCTATTCCCGAGGGAAAGATGACAGAAACTGCAACTGGGGGTCTTTCCACAAAATATCCTGATCAGAATTTATGAAACTATCATAAGTAGCAGCAGCAATTACAACAAAGAAAAATGGAAACACCACCACGATGAGTCGGCTTCCTGCAGACATCCATACGTGAGGGTTGCTTTATTGGTAATGGCAGATTTATCATGCTTATGTAATAATGTTAGTAACTGAGAAACCAGGGTGTGGGCAGTCGCCCATCTATAGGGTATCTTGGCAGTTTGAGGGTAAATCCAGCACATGTTTTTTTCAGATCTATGCTCATGTAATAACTGCGGGAATCTCAGTGTTGGGAGAAGGGTAGAAATCACGTGAACTCCCATGCTTACCATGTAGTGGTTAGCATTGCTTTGATCCAAACTTGGTCTATATAACTAACTGATGATTGCTGGTCTGTTTTTGTTTTTGATAAGTGTCCTCCTCCTTTTCCCTGCCACGTTCTTTCCACATGCTGGTTTGAACCATCCTGGATGGATACTTAGTATTTATCTGGCCCTTCTGTTTCAGTGAGAATACACTGATGGACTCAGCTTCTTTTAGAAAAGCTGAGACACACACCATGGGTGCACAAGTCTACATGTTTTTAACCTGTATAACTATTCTCACAGCAGCTGGTGGAACTCATATTGCTTTACTAACATCTGCATAATATCCCATAGGATGACTCTCCTATGTTTATTTAACATTTTCTCCAATAAAAAGCATTCACTCTCTTCCCAGGTTTTAGGCTGTTTGCTTTAAATGTTTCAAGGAGTGTTCCAAATCTGTAGCCAATGTAAAGGTTTCAGATGATGATTTATAAAAATAAATGTAAGTGGTAAAGGTTTCAGGTGATGATTTATAAAAATAAATGTAAGTGTACACATTAATTATTTTTGGTAGACCTTTATAACATGTGTGTTCATTTGTTCATTTATTCAGGTATTTATTGACTGTGCATATGCACACACATGTCTCAGCATGTGTGAACATCGGCTGTGGAAATCAGTTATGTTCCTTCACAATGTGGGAACTGAACTCGGGTCATCAGGCTTGGCGGCAAGGGCTTTGCTCGCTGTTCTATCTTGCTCGCCCTCCGTTGATTGTCAAGTAGAGTAGCTTTGTCTTTAGTTAAGGCCGTGACTATGACAATCTTTAATATTTCTAGATGTTGGTATATTCTTCTCTTCCAGGGTCATTGTTTTACTGAGAATTTTTTCTTTTCTATTTCATTTACATCTCCAATGTTTCCCTTACCACTTGCTTCCTATTATTTTAACTCCTTTGCCTATTTGGATTGTTGCTTTGTTCCTGGATTGGGTTCACATGAATTTGAATTATACTACCAGTGTTATAAAATGAGTACGTGTTAAATATAATCTTCATCTAGAGTGTACCTGTTTTCTATTTAAATTTTTCATCCTTTATTTTGATGGGTGACAGTTTTTTTTCATCTTTATTAACTTCATTTCCTAGTTTATTTTGTCCTTTTCTTCCCTTTCTTTTCCTATATCCTTCAAGTGCTTTCGCAGCTCATCTAGTTTTGTGTCTGGCACCAAGTGGTTTGATTGTCTCATGCTTCTCAAAAGAATACATTCATCGAGAGCCAAAGAAGGAGAAGCATCAGTCTAACCCTTATGATCTACAAGAATTTGGGCTTAGAAGAAGTAGAAAAAGATTACTTAAATATCTTTTAACAGTAGAAACTGTAATACAAGTAAATAAGCTATGGGATGTGGCTTGTCCCTCTCACATAGAGGACCATGTCTCAAGTCCTGTCAGTACCTCAATGGCAATGCTGAGGAACTACTCATAGCTCAGCATATACATGCCATTTTCTTTTCCCCTGTGTTTTTCAGGCAGCAGCTTTGACTATGCTGCTTTGGAGATTATACATGGGGTGATAAAATGTTCCTCTGAGGAATCATGAGGATGGCTGACTATTTGTGATGATGCTAGTAGACGTCTACCAGATTCACTGGTGGTATCAGAGTGAGCCTGACACAGAGGATCATTCAGGCTCTGAACTCAGAATTATGTCTTCAATGCTCTCACAATGAACACACAGACACACACATACACTGGAGTTAAATGTCATGAGAATATGTTAGGGACCAAATACTTCTGCAGGCTGGAAAGAAGATTTTGAAAATCATGGTGCCACCCAAAACTAGCAGAGAAAATGGATGTCTGTGTAGACATTATTGACAGAGGCAGTTGATTCCTGCAGTCACTAGCCACTGGGATCACTCTAAAGAGGCAGATGCAACCTCCAAAGCCCAGCAACTTGGAACAGTACTCCAAGTTCATCTTGAGGGAAAAGATAAGTTGTTTATAAAAAGTATTTTAGTTAGGGCTTCAAATACAATAAATACTTTCTTCCGTGTGTGTGTGTGTGTGTGTGTGTGTGTGTGTGTGTGTGTGTGTGTGTGTGTGTGTGAATACATATACTAACACTTCATTCATTGCTTATTCAAAATTCAGGTTTTAATGCACATCGTGTCATTTCAGCACTTGGGAGTAGTAGAGGTTGGAATCAGGAGGTCAAGGTTCTGTCATATAGGAGTTTGAGGGAAGCTGAGCCTACAAAAACCTGATGAAAAATAGAACCCTAGTAAACATAAGTAAATACACAGGTGTCGTGCATTTTATCAAGAAATCCAATCCTAACTCAATGACTCTGATAAAGTATGGCTTTATTTTATGTAAAAAGAGCATCTAGCTGTCCTTCAGAGAGCAGTGGTCCCAGAAACTTAAGAAATAATTTTAAATAATTAAAAATTGAGGGGAAGAAACAAAACAACAATCACAGAATCAGACTTTGAAGTTCATGTGCGTGACATTTTAAGATACAGTAATTACTAAATTTTATGACAGTAATAGAAAAGAAGAAAATTTGGAGGATTGAAGGTATATGGCTTCAACAGTTACTGTAAACTGTAGAAATCATGACACTGCCATATTGTAAATGGAAGAGCTAAACACATAGAGATCCTGGAAATGACCTAGGTGAGCACAATCTATTGATTTTTGACAAAGGAGCGGATGGTGCAGAGTGTAGCACAGGCCATCTTTTCAACATGCTGGGATTGGAGATTTCATGATAAAAGAATACAGATACAGATCTAAAACCATTCCCAAGAATCACCCCCCAGGGGGCATCATGAACAGTTAGGGTCATGGATCTAAAAGCAAAATTCAAAAATACAAGCCCAGGAGGTACTAGGTAAAAACCTACGTGGCCTTGAGTTTGATGAGGTTTTAGATTTAACATAAAGAGCTTGGTTTATGAAAAAGTACCCACATATGCTGAATTCATTAAAAATTGTTGTGTGTGTTCATTGAGAATGAAAATAAAAGCCATATTCTGCAACACAATTTTTGTAAATATACATACACAATAGAGAAATAGAATTCACAACTTATACAGAGTACTTAAAAACCCATCCTTCACAAAAAAATCGACACAGTTATAAGATGATGAGCAGACACACGTAGATGCATCAATTAGAAGAACTACAGGTGATAAGTCAGCTCCCATAACTCATACATGCAAATTAAGCATCACAGTGAACCTGCGGAAATGGACAAAATCTCATCACCAGTAACAAGTGCTGGCCAACATGGGAAGCAACAGAAAGTCATTGACTGCAGATTGAACAACCACATTGAAAGAGAGTTTTTCAGGTTCTTATAAAACCCAAACCATCCTTGTCACATGGTCCAATAATCACTCTCCTTAATTTCCCTCCAAGTTGAAAAGTTATGCCTATGCCACACCTGCCTGGATAACTGTATTATTCACAAACCCCCAAACCTGTGAGCAAGAAACGCACCCTTCAATCAATGGCTGGGTAGATCAACTGTGGTTCATCCAGACCACAGAAAAATTATATCTGAGGACAGGACTGAGTCTGAACCACAAATATACATGTAAGAGAGAAACACATGTTTTATGAAACAGAAACCATTCCAAATCCGAGGAATCAGAGTTAAAGGGCTAAACATTGGGTGTTTCTGACTCTGTGACATTCTGGCAAACAGCAACACTGAAGACAGTAAAAAGATAAAGGATTGTCAAGGTGCGGGTGTGTAGGGGAAAACAGTGGTCCAGAAGACTTCTAGGAGGGTGGAGTCATTCTATCTGATATTGTGGTGATGGACAAATATCATTAGTCACCTCCCAAAGCCCACAGACTGCATACCACAAATGCTAACCTTAATCAAATTATTGATGTGATGTGACAGATTTGCATCATCGACTACGCATGCATCTGGTGCTGCAGGAGGTGCTGACACCAGGGCCACAGGAAGGGGAAGAGATCATAGGAGGACTCTGGCTTTCTTCGTTAGTGTCTCTGTGAACTTAAAACTCCTCTACAAGTAAAGCTCCGTAACTGAAAGTTCTAAAAGAGCAAGTGTTGATAAAATTAATAAGTTAAAATTGTACACTTGACAAAACAGGAAAAATAATTTATGGAATACTTGTGATATAAATTTGGTTTAAGGCTTACTTAGTGCATCAGACTCGACTGGAAGGAGAATTAGAGAGTTAAAATGCAGAGTTTAAGAAATCTTGATGTTTATAGTAAAATCACAAAATCTGGAAAATCTGTTACAGAAAGTATAGCAAAACTGGTCATGTCAAATCAGTGTTCTGATAGGCTCTAAAACACTGAACTTTAGTATCTAGATCTAGGAGTTATTTGGAACTGATAAATACTCAAAATTGTCAGATTCAACAGACTTCCTATACCTCTTAAAGAATAAGACGTGTCACCATTGGCGGAATACTGCTTGGGAGACAGAGAGGAATTTATTACCAAGGACCAAGAAAATACAAACAACAAACCTAGAAATTTTCTAACTAACTTTTTATATGAGGGATAAATCTGAGACATTCTCAACAACATACAAACTTAAGAATTTACTACCGCCTAATGCTCCCAAAGAAAACTTCTAAAAACGGTGTTTATAACAAAAGTATGTTAGAAACAAGAGGTACAAGAGAGATGCCACGGTGTGATATGGGAGTGGTCCGTGTATTTTAGTGATATTACTGGTACAAACAGTCTCACAATAGTAGCAAATAAATTCTCAGATTCTTGTACTATTTGAAGGCAAAGTAAAGTAAAATGCCTTCAGGGTTTGTCATACTGAATATTCATGGCAAATATGTAGAACTACTCTTAAAGGAAAGAAAGTATAACTTCCAAATTGCTAAAAAAAACAAATCAACCAATGAAGATTACATAAACAGCAAATAGAGGGGAAAACATTTTATAAAAATTCAAAGTTTAATATAAAGCAAAAACACTCTAGTTCTATCAGTCAACAGGATAAAACATATATTCTATTCTCAGGAAATAGATTTTCTTTAAAATGAGACAATCTTAAAATAACCGTAGAAAATGCCCAGGAGGGAATCTAATGAAGCACAAAACACACGTGGAAAAGCACTCTTTATTGAATAAATAATAATCAGGAGCTGAATGAATGAATGACGTGCTTCAAGAGTATTTATAAGAAAAATAGACATTAATTTATATCAGGTTTATTTACATTTTTATTTTACAATATGACCATTTTTTTTTCTTCACAGGTATGAACAAGCTGCATCTCAAATCAAACTGTAACAAAAATTTAAGGACAATTAAGCCATTATCACCATAAAGAGACAAAGACATTTAAGGATAAACCATATTTGGTATAAGGATTCAAGATACCAATGCAGTGATGGGCTAATGGCCAGGAAAACAGAGCTTACCAATATGTAGACACATGCTATGCCTCTTAGGAAGACTCTTTTCAAGGCCAGACACAGACAGGGGGTTAACTGTCTTTTCAGTCACCCTTGTCTGGCAATATCAAGTGAACTCCAGACAACAGTATCTAGAGACTTATTAAGGATACAGTTTCAGACCTGAAGTCTCAAACTTGGACCACAAATAGAGGTAAGATCCATACTTGTTTTTAACATCCCACTGAGCAATTCAAGAACTTCTGCTCTTAAGAACTTCTGGATGAGAAAATGTTCCAACAATTGGGCTGTCTGTGAGTGCTCTTGGGAATGTAATCCTTTTTGACATACTGTTTCTTCATAAGGACCCAACTGTTCCAAATGGGTCATGAAAGTACACCTGATTCTGAATATCAAAAATGGAAACAACCTGTGTCCAGTAGAGATGAATGAAGGCTTACATTTCCTTGCTTTGGTTTACAGCTTAAGTGGGCTGCATGTGGGGTCCTGTGATTAGATGTAGGAGTTGTTAAAAATCTGACAAGAGTCAAAGGTTTCTGAATATACCATCAAACTTAACTCAAAATCAACTGCATCATGAATCTGAGATAATCCCTCAGTTATAAAAACAAAATGCACAAGCATTATGTCACACCATTCAATGTCAATCAACAATGTCTGAGATATCTGGAAGCAGATTTGAGACTATTGCATATTATAAATTTCAGGGGGTTTAGTAGATATATAAAATGTTCTGTTCCCATAGAAACATGATGTTTAATTACAGAAAGCAAAGCCTTTTAATATAACTATACCATCATTCCTCAACCAATATAAAATTTTGTTGAAATATTTGTTTTTATCAACTGCTACTGAGTTACTGACATAAGTTTTTTTTTTTTCATTTAAAAATTCATTAATTAAGTTTTGTCTTGGGAAGGAGAGAATTTTCAGCAATTTCTGAAAGGCTCTAAACATGAAGCAGTATTCTCAATGGTGCTGTCCCACAGAATCAGATAGTCAGCCATGACTTCATTCTACTTCATTCTTCATGTGAAAACGAACACATACACGCACTTCAGCATGCAAAATTTCCTTTATCCCAGGTAAATGGCGAAATTATATGTATAGCAAAGAATTGCTTCGACGCAAATTTCTTTCTAATTTGTTTTCAGCAAATGTTTTATTTGTATATCAGTTTAACATTAGTATATGCCCCGGGTTGTAAAAAAGATTTACTTGAGCGAAAAGGGATCATAAGTGGAAAGGGATTCGGAAGCCCGTCTTTGTCAGCCAGCTCTGCTCCTCATGGACCTGACTCACTGTGGCTTTAAGTCTGCTCTTGTCTGTTCTTTTGAACAGAATCCGGCCTCTGAGACATTGAAGAGTTTCTGCATCTTTGACAGATGTTGACTATAGAATTGTATTAAGATTGCATTGGCTGTTTTGGACGGGGTTTGTTGGTGTAGACAGGAAAGGAGAGGTTATAATGTAGATGGGCATTTAAGAACTGGTAATACTGACTCAGTTATAACTGGGATATATCTCCATCCCAGCTCCACTCTCCATAAACATGATCAACTCATGTGTGTTGAGAATGAAAAATATTATCAGAAATTTTAAAATGGTCACTAGAAAATTCAGCTTAATAACTGATAGCCTCAAACTAAGGAAAATTTTGTTAAAGTAGGCACCAAATGCAGAAGCCTTGAAAACAAGAAGGGCATGGATGGGGAATTCTAACTACATTAAATGAGGAGCTTCCCTGTCCAGAAATACACAAATAAAACAAAAAAGATAAACTATCACGGAGGTTCAGATTTACAATACATTTATCTAACAAAGGATTAATCAGGAAATATATATTTCAAAAAAAAAAACTTCTGAAATCAGTAATAAAAAGGCAAGCAACCTAATAGGTTCACTGCAGAGGGAAAATATGGCAAAGAAACCCAGGAACAGCTGCTTATTCTCATTAGTAATCTGAGAAATGCAAATTAAAACAATAATGAGATGCCATTTGCACCCACCAGATTGGCAAAAGTTCCAAAGTCTGACAGCCCTACTTGTTGGTGAGGACCGATCCCCGAGAAGACCTCAGCTTGGCCGCCAGGGCTGGGCCTTCCATGGCTTTGAAAATGGTTTTTCTCGTAGCCTGGGGACACTTGCTGTGGCTACACGTTCTGGAGAAATCCTATGCAGGTTCACTAGATGTCACACTGGGGATGGTACACAGCAATAGAATGAAGGTGTTGGATTGTTCTCAGCAGGGAGATCAGATAAACCAGAATGTTTTCATATACAGAGCAAAGCACCCTGGTGAAAAAATGGACAGATGTGGCATGGGTAGCTCTTTGTACCTGGGTCTGGACCTTTGAAGTCAAATTTAAATGAAGCCACTGTGAAAAATATATTTGAGTAGTCTTTTGTGGTCAGTCAAAATACATTTCAATGAATAAGGAATATGTCAACTTACTTTCTGTTTCATTTTGATAGTTCTAATCTGAAAGTTTTAAAACTTATTGTTTGTCCCTGGAAGTGTTAATTCTCCCCAACCAGATAGCACATCTTCTAACTATCTTAACAGATGCCATGCGAGGTTACAGCACTGCAAAGTCAAAGGAATCAAATCCATGATTCTGGTGTCAGGGATGAACATGTCAATATATTGATGGCCTCCATGTCCAAACTATTTTATGCTTTTGTTGTCATCTGAGAAGTATCTTGAACAATGAGGGGGCTGGGGCATAAGAGGCACCTTAGGTTTGTATAACAAATTTGGAACAAGGGTTATGGTGGGCTTCTGCCTCTCTGGCAATGGGCTGTCAAAGGTGCATGTGTAAACAAGCAATGGACACTAGAGAGACAAGTTGTAACTGGTGTGTGTGTGTGTGTGTGTGTGTGTGTGAGAAAGAGAGAGAGAGAGAGAGAGAGAGAGAGAGAGAGAGAGAGAGAGAGAGAGAGAGAGATTGTGTGTGTGTGAATTTGTGTGTGTGTGACTATGTGTGTGTAAGAGATTGTGTGTGTGTGAATTTGTGTGTATGATTTTGTGTGTGTGGTTGTGTGTGTGTGTGTGAGATTGTGTGTGTGTGTGAATTTGTATGTGTGGTTGTGTGTGTGTGAATTTGTGTGTGTGGTTGTGTGTGTGTGAATGTGTGTGTGTGTGACTGTGTGTGTGTGTGACTGTGTGTGTGTGGTTGTGTGTGTGTGAATTTGTGTGTGTGGTTGTGTGTGTGTGAATGTGTGTGTGTGGTTGTGTGTGTGTGAATTTGTGTGTGTGGTTGTGTGTGTGTGAATTTGTGTGTGTGGTTGTGTGTGTGTGAATTTGTGTGTGTGGTTGTGTGTGTGTGAATTTGTGTGTGTGACTGTGTGTGTGTGTGTGTGTGACTGTGTGTGTGTGTGTGTGTGACTCTGTGTGTGTGTGTGAGACAGCTGGTAGCTCTTTGAGCTCTGTACCACTCATAGATTTGTTTTTGAGACTCACCTCGATTCCAGCATTGTGTCTTCAGTCCTTCCTCATTTGTTTCTGTTACCTGTGGCTCCTTAAGAACAGAATTCAGCTGCACTTGACAACTTCAAAGAGGTGATGTCAAGCATTCCATTGGAACTGTTGGGGGATGCGTTGCTGCCTTTCATACATGACATTTCAAAGATTATTCTTTTTCATATATCACCTAATCCCACTTTAACTCAAAAGCAACTTAATTTTAGAATAATCCAGGTATAGACATATTGTTCCATAAGACAGAAAGAAAAATGGTTGGCTATTTCAATATTGTAAAGCATCAGGTTGAGAATACAGGCAGCTGAAATCCTGCTAAATAGCACATTCCCTTCCCTCTACTCTGCCTTGCCACCCCCCTGCAAGGAGTGTCTCCTGGCTGAGACGACTTTGCTGAAATCATGAACACATGGGTAGGAAATAACCCAAAGATGGGGACTCTGAAAATGCAGGATTGATAAAGTAATTTTAATTTGGCTCTACATATGTTAAGGTAGTTAGGGTGACTCGTGAAGGAGTCCAACTGTGTGAAGACAGATGTGCTGGAGCTGATTAAAAGGCACACACCCTCTGCTTGCAGCCCGTTGTCTACACTGAGGCACCAGGCTGAGTTCAGCTCACACTGTGCCGCAGGAGCCGGAGCAGCGGAGTAAGGCTAACACACTGCTGATGATTCACCAAGGGGCACCACCAACAGTCCACACCTCTTGCTGACTATACTTCTGATATAAAAACCCATCGCTGGCTTTCAGCCCTGTGACTCTTGGGGCCAGGAGGACCAGCGTAAAGAGAGCCAAGAGAGCTGGGGAAATGCCCCAGTCAGTGAAATGTATGCCTTGCCAGTCTGAGATCAGAGTTGGAAGTGCAGATCTCATGGAAATAAAAAATCTGGGTGTAGTGGCATGGTCTTAAAATCCCAGCACTGGGGAGACAGAGACAAGGAGATCTCTGGGACTTATAGGGCAGGCCAACAGCCTATTCAGCAAGTTCCAGGCCAGTTAGAGACACCACCTCAACCCAAAGCCAACCTAGCCCAACCAAACCAAACCAAAAATAAACAAATAAATACAACCCCCCCAAAGTAAGTTTTGTTTGCAGAATAGAAAGGTTGTCCTCTATCTAACACATGTGCATGCGTGCATATCCCCTACATACACCTGCACACATGAGTATGTACACACACACACACACACACACACACACACACACACACACACACACGGCATGGAAACCACTATTTGGAGCGAGCAGCCATGGTATAGGCCTGGCTTCTCTCTTGTGCATCTAAACGTTTGCTTTTCTACCCCACTGTTAATAATGTTCAAAAGTAACACAGCGAAAACCCTGCTGCTACATTGATCCATGCACAGTCTGGGGCCAAAGAGGCCCAGACTGCACATGCTCTCACTGAGGCAGCTGGGCCCCTGCTGCGACTTGCCCCTTCCCATGGAACAGCCAGGGCCAGATGCCATGCAGAGCCGCCTAGTGTCCAGGGAAACACAAAAAGGATCAATACGGCAACAGTCTTGGGGGAAGGGCGCCTTCGTCTCTCAATCCAATAGAGCATAATATAACTACCTCGAGATCTGGGCAAGATGGGCTTCTTCTGAGGTCTTTGGACCTGACTCCAGAGCTCTGTAAGCTGTTCTGAGGCAGGCCAAGAGTTTCCTGGTGGCATCTGTCACATTTGCCATTTTGCCTCTGAAGACCATCAACACTAGGTTTAGTGAGGTTGACAGGACCTCTGAGTTTCCTACCTTTGTGAAATCCTATTTGAACTCTGCAATGTGTTGGGTGTCTTAGCAAATCTGAGGTGCAATTTTCTATTAGTCTCAGGGGTGATGATTATGGCAGGTGTCCCATTCTGTCCCAATCAGCACACTCACCTTGCCAAAATGGCTTCTTCCTCAACCATATCAAAAGCCAAATTTTCCCTCAAAGACTCAGACTTGAGAGATTGTATTACTCCACGATGGCAGCAGCATAAGTGGGTGAGTGAGGCCAAGACTTGGACCCCTGCCCTGGCTTAGTACTAAAGAACTGTCTCATCACCAAAAAGAGAGCCAGCGCAGGACCTGAACCAGATCTTTTTCAGTACTCCCACACTTAGGTTGGTGGGATTCATGTCTACTTCTGCAGGTCCACTCACCCACCACCATTTTCACACTCCAGGCGTTTCTAGACATCTTTGTATTTCTGATAAATATGTCATCAGGACAGAGGGGGCTGCTTTCCAATGGATCATAAAATACCAGTGTATGCCTGAGCTTATTCTGAATACAAATTCAGTCCTTTTCAACCAGTGTAGAGTGGGATTCTGGGTTCTTTCTTCCAAGCTCCTCATTGATCATTCCCATGTTCCATGGACCAACAACCTGTACTGAATCACTGTTTCCTGTGTCATCATCTGAATATATACATGGCCTTCTCTTGGATAGGTGTATTCCTGTAGGCAGAATGGCTGGCATTGGCTGGATGCTGGACAATAAAAGCTGCCAAATGCTGTCCATGCTTTCTGTCACTGATTCTGCCATTGGCTTTCCGTCCACCTAAGCTCAGCAGTTCCAATTGATCCTCATTGTATCAGCCTTAACAAAGCATGCAGAAATGCTTTCTCCCACACAGAAGGCCACAGGAAGATCCTGCAGGGTCACATGCACCTGGAGTCTGTCCTCCAGCTACCTTCCCCAAGAGTCCCCAAACTGCTTTCCCTCATACCTATGCATCTTAACCATGACTCTCTCTAACGTGAGTGTGTGTGAATATATGCATACATGGAAACATGAGACATGTGTGCATGAACTAACGTGTATGTGGAAACCAGAGACACTGTCTATCCCTTCTATATAGGGTCTCTTATTGACCCTGACTTGTCCAGTATTTTAGGCTTTTTGGTCAATGAGCCCACAAATCTACCAGCAATGAGATTACAGGTTTGTATCACGATTCAAGGCTTTGGTAAATTTGAATTCTGGAGACCAGGGCCTTGTCATCATGCTTTTGAAGCAAGTATTTTACTGAGCAAACCACTTCTCCAGGACCCACTCTCTCATTATAAAGACATTGGTCACATTGGGTTGAGCCAACCTAATGACCTACTTTGCCATTGACCATTGCCTTAAAGACTCCACACATGGTCATATTCATGGGTACTGGGGGCTAAAGCCTCCATGTGTGGTCTTTGTTGGGACATAATTCTGCCCATAATAAGCACCTCATCTACAGCTATGTATCATGGGTTTGTTTTTAGTGGGTTTTGCTGATTGGTACATGTGAATGTCATTCATGTATATCTAATGGCTATCGATGCTGGGCCAAGCCCACAGCTCAGTGGATATCTTTATGCCTCCGTTTATTCCAAAGCTCAAAGGACATCTTCCTCTTAAGCATACATCTTCTTGTAGTCTATTTTTTATCTAAGAGTTTTTATAGGATCTTAATAAAATATAATGCAAATTATGTATTTTGAGAAAATTTTTCTAATCTTCAGATTGTTGCTAATTTTCTTTAAAGGTTTGTTTCCACTAAGTTAACCTTTCCTGTTAACTTTTTTGTTTGTTTTCACTTTATATGAGATGTTTATTGAGACCTGTGTTGACAGTTTCTGTGTTCAAGATAATCCTAAGTCAAATTTTGTATAAGTTTTTAATTTTTTTTGACTGTGTTTGTTCCATCTCCAGAATATTCAGCCTTTATAATAGCTCAGGAGTGAAGAGTAACTGCCTACTCTTTCCTGGCTCCAGTCCATAGGTACCTGTCTCATCTGTGATTTCTTACCTACAGTTTTACTGAAAAACCCACTATGTTGATTAGTGTAGCTTTCTATCACATCAAAAAATATTGCTGGAATAAATCCTTTTACTATTACTATATTTAAGTGACCTTTCAAATTAGTCGATGTAAATCATTACATTAAAAAATGAAGAAGAAAACTTTCATGGTAGTCTCAATAGATGCTCAGGTCACTTGACACATTTCACCAAATGGTTCATAATGAACTTTCAGAAACACATTCTTCTGCAACATCAGTGACATTCATGGAGCTACAGCAGAAAATGCACTCGTTGGTGAGATTCGTGGAGGGTGCGTATCGACATAGAAGAAGGCAGAGGAGATCCCACACTCAGCCTGGTAGTACTCATTTTCAGTGAATACTGTTGAGTTCAGTAATATTAATTTTTGAACTATGATTGGATTATATTTTATAGACATTTACAATAACCTGTAATATAATTTTATTCGAAAGCTATTTTAAAACTGAAATATTTTTGAAGTATATTATTTATATATCTATATACACAACGTAGGGCTGAGGATTCTTCTCTGTATGAATTACTTCTGCATTAACTAAGTGTAAGTAACATGGTGACATGGTCCTTGGACAGAGTGAGTTTCTAGTAAGAACCTCTCCATCCACCCAGACCCTTATCCAATTTTCAAAATGCTTTTAAACTTGCTATTACTATGAACTTTTAATGTAGTCAATCATTCTTCAGAAGTTAAATATTATGAATATCAAACTGGAAATGATTGACATTTGAAGTAATATTTTCTATGTAGGTGTTTTCTTTATTTAAGTAAAGGATTTCTGTAAGTACTATAATATTTGGGCTCTGAGAAGTTTCTCTAAAGAGCTTGGAGTTTGTTTCACACTTAAGTGTGGACATATCTTGACATCACTTCTATGTTTTCCCTTCAATTCAAAAACAAAATAAAACAAAAAAGGAATAAAATAGAATAAGCTTTGAAATTAAGTGTGTCTATGAATGATTCCCTGGCAAATTCACTATGTTTAGATGCTATTAAATCATCTTTCCTCAATTTCTTATTTTTTTTGCATTAGGAATGAAGCAAATTTGGAAGTGAGGATGTAGTTCAGTATTTTCATAGTTTGCACAAGATCCTGGGTTTGATCCTCAGACCTAAAACATAAAATGATTCAGAATGTAGAAGACTCGTAAAATGAATACATAAGTCAAGATATTCTAAAAGCAGTTACTTAATTTAAGAGTTAAATATTGTATATTATCTGAGGTATAATTATTATTATCAAGATGTAATTGTGTTATCATTCTTTATAGGGGTATCCTATGTAGTTCTTTACATGTTCCCTCTGCCCACACAAGGGTGAGATAGAAGCTGAGTTGCTGCACTTTGTCAGAGCTTCAAGAATTGACCCTTTAAAGCTAAGAGTCAATTCAATCCTTTCCTGTAATATTTCTAAATAATTCTGTGTAAAATATAGTAAAAATTGATAATAGCCATGATAAAATATTAGATTTGACTAGTAGGCTATAGTGATATATTGTATATTTAATAAAATCAGTCTGGAATATCAGAGGACATAATCACCCATAGTCAAGCCTTGAAGGTCAGAGAGTAGTAATGTATACCTTTAATCCCATCACTCAGGAGACAGAGATCCTTTTGGATTTCTGTGAATTCAAGGCTTAGCAATCAGGCACTGGTAGTAGCTCACACCTCTAATTCTAAATCTAGGATTACGATACAGAATTGAACCAGGATGTAAACAGCTGGGCTGAGAAAGATACATAAGGCGGGAGGAGGCAGAGATTGACTGTTCTGTAGAAGCGACCAGCCAGGCTGAAGGCCCATGAAGAAAGCATTTACTCTGTTCGGCCTGAGAAGTTGGCTGGTGGAGAATTGACGATGGTCTGGATCCTCTCTCTGATATTCCATACTGATTTTACTAAATAAACAATATATCACCACAGTAGATAATTTAGTTGATTTGCTGAAGTACCTTCAACGGTCAAAGGATTCTGTATGACTGACAGTGAGAGCCACCACAACAGGAAAACCAACCCTTAAACCTAAATGTCATTTGACAATCAAACCCAAAGCTGTTACCCCCACAAAACACACTCCAACTCTTCTGTGGTCTGTTTCCCAAGCAGAGTGTCAGTCCTTCCTAGACACAGGTGAGGTTCAACAGCTGCAGCCCTGTCACAGGTGTGTTGCTGCTTAGATTTAATAACTAGAAAGGTTGTCATTATTATCGTGGGGTCTACATTTTTATTGTGAACAGCAGCAGATACCTTTGTCATTGATGGTCACCTTTTATCTATAATTACAAAATTCGTAAAGACTTCACAAACTTGGCCATATGAATAGGCTTGGAAAAATCATTTCCCTTGGTCTTTTTTTAAATAGCATTTTTCTTTGTAGAGTTGTCTTTTTATTGAAGTCAAAACTCTGTTTTATTTTTGGCTTTTTAATATTAGATAACACACAGGTAGGGTCTGGATGGCTCAGCAGTTAAGAGTACTTTCTGTTTTTGCCAGTAGCTAGAGTTCAGTTTTCAGAACTCACATTGGGCATCTCACTTTGGCCTTCTTGGAAAGCAGCACACATGTACATGATGTGGCCTCAAAGATACACAGACACATACAGAAAATAAAACAAATCTCACAAAAAGAAAACCATAGGCAAAATCTAAAGACCAAGTGACTATGTACTAATCTACCACCATGTGGCAACATTGGTACATACCCCTGTATTAATTTTAGTATTAGAAACCCAGTTTTAGAAAATACTGAAATTCAATCATGAAATTAAAGGTGAACTTAAATCTAGCCAGTAAGAAGGGATGATAGAAATGTGAATCAAAAACCTATAGGTATAAGAGCAGATAACCATGAAATTTGTTCTAATTGAATATGTTTGAAATGATCATAAGTCAGAGCAACAGATTGAGATGTGTATAGTCATTAAATAAACAACTCCTCTATGCCATACTTTCATTCGGGAAAAAAAAAATATTCTTGGAAGTTTTACAAGCAAAATGTTTAACCTCAATGCACCACCATTGCATCAACATTGCATGTACCTAACTGCATTGCTCCTAAATACTTAATAGTGATGCTGAATTTCCGTGGCTGCTCTAAATCAAGATAAATTCAGGGAAGGGGGGATAAAGTGATGAAGTCATTATAAAAACTTCAAGTCACACACAGTCAAAAGTTTCAAATTCTAGTTTCACTCTCAACCCCTACCCCCCACCAAAGATGCCTTTGATTATTGTCGGCACAGGAGAATCCAAGTCTACAGGAGGAGACTTTGTATCTAATGGCAATCTTTTATCTTTTTGGTATGGGATTTAGAGGTTTTTTTTTCCTGTCAAAATTTGAATGTGTTCAATGTCCACACATGGTGATAAAATAATTTTTGATTATTTAAAACAAATTAAAAATTTTTCCTTTCTTGGACATCTTCACCAGGGAGGGGAGCAACAGTTAGCTCTCTGTGAAGGTAGAGCTGTAGTTTTGGGGTAGAGATGTGTATTCTCCTTCAGTGAGGATTTCATGACAGGATACACGGAAGAGAGTTGGAACCTGAATGCTTAGCTGAAAAAGGTCACTGAGGGAAGGAACATCCCAGGCCTCTGTCCTGAGAACTTTCCCAGGAACTTCACTTTGCTCTTCATGACTCTATCTCTCCTTGCTCAGACTGCTCATTGCTTACATTACTGAAGGACAAATAACATATGGCTGTGGCCATTCCATATAAAAGTGCTACTTTTAACACCGTAATGAACTTCAAGGCAACTCCACTTTCATACCCAAACACTCTTAGAAGGATGGTGTATGGACTGTGGTGTGGTGGCTACAGGCATGAAGCCAGTCTAAATTTGAATTCCAACAAATTCATCTGCTATGAGACTGCCATACTTTGTAAATGATTCCGAGTTCTTGGGATTAAATGAAATATGTTCAAGAAATGAATGGTGGTGGGAATGTTGCCATAGTTACAGTTAGATACTATACGCATGAGATATTGAGGTAGAAGATGTAAAGAAAATGCACGCCAATATGTCTACCGGGAAGAGAACTTTAGCAGTTACCTGATCCTGCTTCACATGACAGACAAAGAGGTCAAGGCCCAGAGACACCCAGAATGTGTCCCTCAACCCCCACAACTTCACGTCCAGAGCTTTTTCTGGCAGCTTGCTGACAATGGGGTCGATAACCTGGAGGTAACAAGACTAGAAAATGGGTGCAAAAGAGATAGATGGAAACGGAGATGGTATAAAATAAGAGATGGACAATCACTCTCAGATGAAGGGCTAGAGGTTTAGAAGTAGGAAGCCAAGGAGACACGTGGATGCCATGGGATTCAGAAGGCTAATACTTCCTCTTTGAAATCATTACAATCACCCACTTACATGCACATGCTTCCAAGATATCATATTCAATTTACTCTTTGGATTGTTGTGTTGCAGACTGTTCTGAGCAGTCCCAGGGTCACCTGGGAATCTTGTCCACAGCCTGGCTTTGGAAGGGTACTGACTTCACCGTTGGTTTGCTTATGTCTTATCTGAGTGGATACACTGTCATTGCTCCCAACAAAGAAAATCATTTCCACTCTTTAAGCTTCACACAGTTTGTTTTAAAGTGCAAATGTTAGAAATTTAGCAAGCTTCAGTGAATAATATATAAAAAAAGCATACTGAATATACACTTAAGTCTGAAAGCTATTTGGAATAAAGCAAAATAAGTCTGGTTCACTGGATAACTCTGCTCAAAAATACACTATTTTAAACTGTAACAGCCACCAAACAGCCAAATATCTTATTTCTGTAGATATTCACATTGTCAAACTTTCACTGAATTAAATTAAGTTTTTAATGTTTAATTTACTTGTATTTTACTTTCATGTATCTAAAGATTCACGGTAATATTGAATACAATATTTGATTTGGATTTTACTAGCTTTCATAAGAATCCGTTGTTTCCTTTACACTGGAGAACGGTAAGAAATTGCCATGTATTTCTGTGCCTTACTATAAATATTTATTCTCATTTTTCTTTAACATGGGTTTGAAATCTGACTATGAAGAGAATCTTTATGTCCTAAAGGAGGCATGTGCCTGAGCCTCAGAACCCAGGTGTCATTGCCAAACGCATCCTCAACCCCAATGCAGGGCTCTTTCATACTGACACCAGGAAGGAAGCCCAATGTGTTTAGAATAGACAGCAACTTATTAACTTGACAGACGTTTCCTACTTGGCTTTTTCCCTTAGAGTTTTGATTACCTGTCAATTATTTCCCCAAAGGTAGTATATAATCTGCCTCGTTATCATTTTTGAAAATCTAATAGGCTTATAAACACCTGCCATACTCTTGAAAGAGCAAAGGAGCCAGAATCCACATTCACAGAAAAATAAGAACATAATGTAAAGGGTGGGTTGAAATTCTCATTTCATTTATCAATCTTGGTTGTGCTGTTTTCTTCACAAATCACCACAAAATCATTTGATCATGTAATTTGTGCTGTTTCCTATTGTTGAGTTCTATGTTGCAGAAGGGATTTCTTCATAAACCTGAATTGACACATGACAACATATAGATATTGCTATATACACCTATACATATTATGGTTTTTTTATATTTCTGACAGTCCAGAGTTAGGGATGTTTTGGTGGATACAAGGCTATTTTTTATTTTGTAATATTTTTATGTTTCAAAACATAAAACCTTTTCTATTATTTCTCATGGTACTTAAAACTTAAGCAGTTAGTTAAAATAGTGTAAATTCACATATCATGATTATGTGGCTTAATCTTCATGGCTTGCCCAGCCTGATTTCTTGTACAGCCCAGGATCACCTGTCCGCATGGCTGGGCCCAACTACACTGATTATTAGTCAAGGCAATCCCCATAGATTGGCCCACAGAGCAATCTGATATAGACATTGTTCTTCTGAAGTTGCCTTCTCCTAGACGATCCCAGTTTGAGTCAAGTTGATAAAACATTAACCTGTGGTGAACACATTAACTAGCATATATATGGAGAAAGAGAGAGAGAGAGAGAGAGAGAGAGAGAGAGAGAGAGAGAGAGAGAGAGAGAGAGAGAGAGAGAGAGAGAGAGAGAAATGATAGGTAATAAATAAATAGGTAATTAAATATAGATAGTTGTTTTATGTTGTGGGATTATATTCTTGTTCATTGTAGATATTTGTCCCTCCTACTGGTTGATTAAAATGCCGATTGGCCAGAAGGCAGACAGGAAGTATGAGTGGGGCTACCAGAGTAAGAAAACTCTGAGAAGAGGAAGAGGAGATGCCAGGCAGAAGCAGAGAAAAACGCTGCTCTGCAAATAGTTACCAAGCCACGTGGCTAAACAAGATAGGAATCATGGGTTCCTTTAAGGTGCAAGAGCTAGCTAGCAATGTGTCTGAACCACAGGCCAAGCAGCATATAATTAATAGAAGCCTTTGTGTGATTATGTGGGGCTAACTGGCAGCAGAGCTGTGAGTGAGTCCAAACCTTGGGGGTAGGCTGGAAAGGCTGAGCCAGAAACTAAATACTACAGTTTGGCCTAACTAATCAAGAATGTTTCATATGGCAAAAATTCTATAATCATGAAAATGATTTCTTTCTTGGTGAGCATCTGCTCTTGGGTCTGAATATGTAACATGAGGGCATTCTTACCTGATGGTGTGAAAGGAAGGGGCTCAGGTCTTTCCAGCAGAAGGTTTCAAGGGAGAGGTGACAGGTGGACTTGGAGGGTGGACATGGAGTGCCTCTGCACTGGTAGAAATGTCCCTTCTCCTCTGTTATGCACAAATGGAAACTGAATTATTACCCTGAGGCTGTTAAGTGCTTCCTAAAACAATCGTTTCTGTCCAGCTCAAGAGAAATCGAAGACGTCTACAGTGTCAGCAAACACTGGTGCCTGTCACCCACTTTCTTATTTCTTCTGTGGAAACTGCTTTTTCCAGTTGCTTAAGTCAAGAAGGTGCCTTTGAAATGGGCCTCAGAAACCCTCTGAGTAGCCCTTCATTTAATAGATTGAGTGCATTTGACAAGGAAGTCAAAGTCTCTAGAGATTCTTCAGCCCCTGGAGCAAAACCTGGCTTAGAGAACAGTGTTAGAATGTTTGCCTGTCCTAACTTTTCACCCTCTAGGGGGACAAAAACCAACAGCCTGTCACAAGTTACCTGGTCACCATTTATTAAAAACCAGAATTAACTGTGAATTAATTTAGTCCCCTAAACACACCCACTAGCATAAAATTATGTTATGTGTGTATGTAGGGAGGGCCACAGTATAGAGCTCTGACTGGATGTGAGATGGCAAGAATCCTCATCTGGCAGTATTCTGTACCAAGCAGAGCCTTTGAACAGCAGAATTCTGTTTGTATCTAACTAGAAAACTTTTGGGAATTGACAAACACAGACAAACCCAGGCAACTTTCCAAGACATTGCTTCATTCAAGACTGCTGCTGACCCTACAGGGCAGCTGCTCCCTTCTTCATCATGTTCAAGACCACTATAACCTGGTTGATAAGTAAACCAGGGGTCTCAGAGTAAACCCCTTCGTCCCATCATACGGTAGTATTACCAGAAGAACTTTAGTGGGTCTGAGGAGAAATGGAGACGTTCTAGGCTGCAGAGTGACTTTCAGAATGCCATTGCCTTTCAAAAACCGTTCTCCCTGTGAATGTAGGTGCAGGTTCCCTCATTTGAGCCCCTTCCTTCATCATCTACTCAATGTAGACTGTCCCCCTACATAAAGAGTTATAAGAAACAATAGGCTATTTTTCCATCCATCATATTTTTGTCATCATTCAGATTCCAAGTGGCCATCATCTCTGAATGTATATTGTTTTGAGTAATTACTTCAGCTTTAAGCACAACATTTTGTTTGAAAAAACAAACTTCAAAGTCACAAAGATTACTTTAAAATACATCCAAATGTTCATGAATGTTCATTATCAGAAGAATAAAAATAGCATGTATAAATGAATGTGCACATATGTATGTGTTTATGAGGAAGTCTTAAGTGTAATGCAGATACTAAGAGACTTAGGCATATTAGAACACTGAGTTGATAGGGGGCTTGCCTTCACATTTAACTCTTGGGGATCTGTTTCCATGTATTTATGTTACTGAGTATTTGTGACATAACGCTGCTGACCTTGAAAGGGCATCTGTACTCTGCTTCTGAATGCATCCCGAGTATACACTTGTACATCACAGCAGGGATTATTTTTTGAAGGGTGATGCATGTACTCCATTGCTGGAGAGAGTTCACTGCCAAACAACTACACAAGAATTGAATAGACTCAACATTCTTTACTAAACCCAATAGAAACCATACGATTTTTGTAAAAGTGTGACTGCTTTACGTAAATCCTACCTGAGTATTATCATCCCATATTGTTCCTCTGCTTTGCTAGTATCATAGCACTGATCATTCAAGTTATTTTTTGCAAAGGACTGTTTTTGTGTTCTAAGAGTATGGAAGAGAGAAATGAGGAAAGCAGGTGAGAAAATACAAGGAGTCTATGTTTTTATCAAGAGCCTAGAGGCTTGCGATGTTCAGGCTAA
This sequence comes from Phyllotis vaccarum, assembly GCA_033318265.1. Classification (NCBI taxonomy): domain Eukaryota; kingdom Metazoa; phylum Chordata; class Mammalia; order Rodentia; family Cricetidae; genus Phyllotis; species Phyllotis vaccarum. The sequence continues at coordinate 8,057,957 of JARWLC010000009.1, read as the reverse complement.
ATTCATTTTGCACAAAATGCATTGCTATAGAAATACCGATTACTCTGTGCAGATACGCATATTTTCCATTTCTTTACTTAAGCAAATGTTCCTTTGTGTGGAAAACTGGGGAGCTGGAGACTCTGGAATATAAAGCTGCTGACCCCTTAGGAGAATTCCCAAGGGCTCACTTACACGTATCATGTCCCACATCAAGAAGCATTCTGTATGAAGATGGGAGAGCTTTGTTCCCATTTCACAGGTAAGTTCACGGAAGCCTAAGAAGAATAGCAGATAACCAATTCCTCCAGGCTCTAAGCAGCACAGCATAGGACCAGGAAGCTGCTGTGGCTGAGGGTGTTAGAAGGCTCTTGCCAATACCCAGGAAGAGGCAGCGAATAACAACACACTCTCCTTTAAATGATCTCAGCAGAAATGTTCTCGCAGCTCGGCTGTCACACAGCTCATCATGACTGCTCTTTCTTAAATGGTCCCACCTAAAATATGAAAAACCAGAGAAGAAGAGGCCCGTTTAGCTCTGTGCATACTCTCATAGACCAGAGACAATGATAACGAACGGGCTGTGGAAATACACAGCCTTTGGAAATGTCTTAAATGCACATACATTTTGTAATGAGTGACTGTAATGAAAGCCAAATGAATTATAATAAAATATGGAGTTTTAAAAAAGAAAACTATTCCATGCATAATGTTGCTGGGAAAACATTTAACAGTTTTTCACTGCGTGCTATTGTCAAAGTAAATAACTACCCAAGACAAACTTACAAAGTGGTTTTAACTCTAATGTGATGCAGAAAGTCAGTCATTTAATTTGTTAATTAGTATTATGCCAGAAACTATCTATTCAATATGAAGCAAATATGTTTACAATCTTATCTGCCATCTGTTTAATAGATGGGAGAATACTTAGGGCTGGATTCTCAAAGAGGGCTGCTGAAAATTTGTTCCACAATTAGTGGAGCAGATTTTTAATTCTGGATGGATTTTGCATATGTGGGGTGCACCTCCACTGAGAAGACAGTACATCACAGCCCTGCTACCCGGGAGGAGCGGGGCCCGTAATGCATCCCAGCAGATGCTCATGGATCCGGGAGCGGAGGCATGTTTTTGAAAAGAGTTACCTATGGATAGTTGATATATCGTCACAGATAGAATACTAGCTCCCGGAAAGCAGAACTGATTTTTCACAAAACAATTTTAGGCTCAGATTTATAGATAAGACAAGATTCTAGCTCACAATATATACAATTTCTGTGTTCAGCAATTTTTCAAGACTTCACGTGAGGAAGCTTCAATTATGCAGTGTGCTCCCCAATAAAATGAATTCTGAAGGTGCTTTAAAGTTCTGCTAGAGAGTGGATTTTAAATTATTATTTGGAAGAGCTTTGAAAATAAAACTGGTAATCATGAAACATTGTGGGCGAAGTGTACTGCATTAATTCTGCACTGTGATCAGGCTGAATCAGCAGGCTCCCACACAGTCTGTGACCCCAGAACCATGTCTGCTTCCAAGGCAATGCTTTCCTCCCCGATCTCATTTGTCCCTCAAATAAGGGTACGCCACCTTAGTATAAACTAAGAGTGTTTAATTCTGGGGTGATTTCCACTGCTGTGTACCGTTTCTTCTTCCTGTTTTGTTAAACACCTTCCAGGTCTTACACCCATTACTTCTTTTCATAATATCCATGTATCCAAGTATCCATGAAGTCCATCCTGAAGAATTGGGCTAAATACGTCATTTAGTGTTTGTGAACAGTGCTGCTCAGATTCAGCCCGGTGCCAGTCACTCATGCACCAGCCCAGCTTAATTTTGCCAATGTTCTGAATTATCGGCATGCCATTTTAACTCTTGTTAGAAAATCAAAATACAAGTCTCAATACGGTGTTTATCCATAGTGAGCCCCCCCCCCCATTACTTACTGGCACAGCTAACACCAATTATCTACTTCAGCTTGTCAATTAACTTCAAAGCAAAATACAGTTTCTGTATTTAAAAACTTACTTAAACACATTCTGGGTGTGCACCTGTGAAGGTGCCCATTCCTCTAGTTTTTCTAAAGATTCACAGTTCTTGCAGAGATGAAAATGATTGTCTAGGGGAAAAATTAATTTCTTTGTTAAATGCCAATTTATTGTACCCCTTTCATTACCTATCTCCCCCACAATAGTCTTCCAGACCTCCCTAGGTAAATAGAGTTATTCTATAGCCAAGGCATAAAAAAATCTGAGGATGATTGATGTCTGATGTCACGGCCATAGCAGCACAGGAAGCACTTTCCTACTGAGCCTGTTCAGCTCTCTGTGTGGGATGGTCCTCTGTGCTCCGGCCTTGGGGAAGCCCTGCCTGGATTCACACATCGCTGCTGGACTCATAGCGCCGCAGTGCAGCGAGGCGTGGCAATTCCTGCCTGTGCTTCCAGGACTAGCACGAGGACATTTCCACACTTGAGAAGGAGGATTTGTTCGGTCTAGGGACATACTGTCCTTAAATGTTTTTCCACTGCTCTAGATTATTCTATAATCATCATTTAACTCTCAGAATTTTGGGACCACAAGATCCATGGGTAAGCTTCTTTTACATTCCTTTACTGGCCTGGTGTCTGCACACTGAATCCCATTGCCTGTGTGTCAGGACCCTCCCTCTGTTCCAGGATGATTTTTGTATAGAAACTGCCCTCACCCCTGCCCCCTGTGTTCTTAAAAAATGTGTTTCTAGCTCATGAGGCTTAGCCACATGGCTACCTGATTCCACAGAGCTTTCTGGTCACAATACAGTGTCCAGTGTCGACATTACAGGATTAAGGCTATTGTAACATTCTGAAACTCAATTCATCTGTTCCTAATAGCGCTTCAATAGTATCCTAGTAACCCCCTTCTGCGGAGCTTCTCTGGTCTGTATTTGCAAACACTGTGAGGGAGAGGCCTTGCATTCAGAGGCAAGGCTGCGCTAAATCCTCCTCTGAGCTGCTGGGGAGGTGCAGGCGCCACCGTGGGCAAGCACATTTGCCAACGTGCCATATGGGAGTCATGGCTGGGACTTTTTTTTCCTAGAATAATTAAATGTTGATGGCAGAGTTCAAATGGATCATTAAAATTCAAAAGTGTAAGAAACAGATTTTTTCTTATGTTGCTGAACGCTCCAGAGGGCTGCAGAGCTAGCAGAGGAAAGGCAGGCTGCCGCCCTGCGATCAGGCTGTGTCGGGATGGTGCTAATTTGATCATAATATAGTCATCTCTGAAGATTACAGCTATTCAATTAAATATTCTAATTAACCTGAAGTATTAGGCAAATGATACTAATTACAAATATTCTCCTGAGATTCACTGCAATGAAAATCCCACTTGCAGCCGATGCTTCTAGCCAATGTTTCGTAACACAATGTCCTATATCATAGGCTTTCAGAATATTAAAATGCAGTTAATTTGCCTAAACCTCATTTGTTTAATGGCATTAGCATTTTGTTTGAAATTGTAATAAACGTACATCCCGCTTTCAAGTAAAATTTAAAATGAGTGTACTCTTGGGGTAACTTAAGATTCCTGTTTACAGACCTGGTACTTTACTCAGTGAGCGGAACACTTTGAGCTTAACTTTCAGCCATTAAACATACTGAAATTGTTTAAAAATGCTAATAATTTGTCTTTTCAAATAAGAAAAAAAAGGATATTTTGCAGTAAAATTTCATGATGCGCCCATGTGAAGGGCTCCCACTGTGCGGGCCCTAGTGCTTGAACTTTCCTTTCTGTTTCTCGGAGAGAGTTCCTAGCAGGAAGGCTGCTGGCTTCCCAGGACTGTTTTTCACGGGGGAGAACTGCTGTACCCTTCAGTGCGCTGCTCCTGCTTCTCTCTCATCTCTACATTACATTTATCCCCCCCTCCCCCGAACGTGGCTGGATTTCTGTGTCAACTACCTCGGATGCTAACAGAGTTGTTCTCTAGGGAGCACTCTCCCGGGATCTTCTCCTCCTCCTTCCTTCCCAGCGGTTCTGATGAGACAGGAGCCCCCCAGCCTAGCAAGGCTGACTGACCATCGGTGCCCCGAAGGCATCCAGGTCTCAGCTCCCCCGCTTTCCCAGCATCAGAACTGCTCTCGTACAAGCTCAGATCTGGGAGCAGGAGAGAGCTCAGGAGTCTGCTGCTGCACAGGTTTTTCCTGCTGCTTTGTTGAGGATGTGAAGGTTGGGGTGGCGCCTGCCTCGAGGGTCTTCATAATCACATTGCATTGCAAGATGAGTTAGGGGTCAAGCAGAGGGGCTCATCAAAAGCTATAATTTATGACCTTGTCATCGAGTGGAAAGACCAGATGAGTTTGGGCACTGCTTAAAAGCAGAGGCACAGGTGGGCATTTTCAGAGATGGCTGTGCCTGGGAGAAGTGTTCAAGAATCAAATAATGGAGATGGCTGGATAAACACTGAGCTGGCATGTTTAATGACACAGTGATAAACACAGGATTTGGGCTAACCCAGGGCGAAAGTAAAGAAGAAAAGAACATTGAGTGCCTAGAAGCTGACAGAGGCCTCTGCATCCTGGGCCAACTCTGTGTCCCCTGGGAACAGACACTGCCACCCTGGGTACGTGGCACTGGACGCTGTCCAACACCATCTGAGGAGGAAGCCAGCAATAAGATACTATCGCTGGCTGGACCTCATATGGTGTATGACTCGTAGACACATCCTCTGGGGGAGGGGCCATGCTAGAATAATTTATGCTTGCAGACACTAATGTCATAAAATCTCCACATAGTGCATCCATTTCTCATGAGCAGAGGAGAGGATTTCCCCTTCCATAAAGTGAGCACAGTGGAATAGTAAACATGCAGGGAACAGATAGTGCCTCATCCCGTGGACATTTACAAGGGAGCAAACACTAAGAAGGTCTGGGTTTCCACAGGATGGCTTTCCAAACTAGGAAGTGTGGACTCCTCCAGCGCTGAATGAACTGGGCTGGGATGCTCTCTCTATTCTCTGTAATTTCCTCCAGGATGTACAAAATCTTATACTGACAAAGGAGAGGTTTCCATGATTACCTGGAGGTTGCAACACAGGGGACGCCTGGGGTCAGGCCTCCCAAGACTGGTGCAGCATGTCAGCTTAAAAGGAGCAAAACATCTCATTGTTGGAGGATTCCTCCAGTTTACTCAGCCCTGTATGGATGGGCTCAATGACAAAAGATTCTGTAAATGTGACAGGCATGATCTCCAAGGAATGCTAAGGGGAAGGTTATTCAGTAAGACACTTCTGTGTGGTCCAAACAATACACCACACTGAAATACAACCTATTTTCTGATTCTTCTCCTCCTGGGATCATTCTCTGTCTCACTTTTACCCTGAAACCACACCTGTGGGCAGATAAAGAGCATATGCCCTGGGTTCAGGTTCCAGTCATCTGTTCCAGGTTTCAGAAACCAGATTCTTCCTTCTGCTTTCTGCAAGGGGTTTGAAGCTGCAGAGACACACATTTCTGTGACCCCAAAATGACACAGGTGGAAATGAACTGAAGTTTGATGGGGGGACAGCACAGAGAGGCACAGGAAAGGGTCAGTGAAGGACCCCTTTAAAGAGGAGCAATCCAGGGACCTTTAATCTGCTCTCAAAGTGAGGAGACCTCCAGTTCCAGAAGGTTTTTATCTCTTTCTGCTTTCAGAATGTGGGCATTTAGAAAAACATAGTGTGACAGTGGCTAGTGAGGACAGTCTGCCAAGAGTCACAGCAGCCAGCTGCATGCAAGGCCCGTCTTCTAAATGTTTCCATTCCTCACATCTAGATAGGTTCACCCAGTTTCTTAAACCAAGAAACTAGGCAGTTATTGGGAAACTTGGGTTTGTTTCATTTTATTAATAATAATAAAAACAGTCCCCCAATTTCTCTAGGAACTGTATAGGTATTTACCCAGAGACAAAGTTTTTAACTGAGGTGTATCTTCCCATGAAGAACTGTTCCACAGGACTGAGTGACACACGACATCAAGAGCTACAGTTTGACATAAGTATCTGAAAAAGCATTTCAGCCAGTGACCATTAGAAAGTTAGCGTGTCATCTCCACTTTTCCATTTCCGCACATTCCCCCAGCTTGGCTTTATTCTATACGAAACTCATCATGTCCCCAGTAGCTCAGGAGGGACTGTGTGGTGGGTGGATCCACACTGTAGCTATGAAGGTGGCAGGAGTGACTACATGGTGGATAGACCCCCTCATAGCTTTCCTTAATGAAGTGCAGTGATTTTTAGCTCTGCCTCACCCTTAACAGTTGGGGACAGTCAGATACCAGAACTTCCAATTTCCACACTGTACTCAGGTCTAGAATTCTTCCTACCCAAAGAAACCACACATGAACATATTTTCTGTGTGGCTGTGGGGTGTGGAGGGATGGCAAGTTTCACTTCAGCTGAGTGTCAGGCTCCAGAAATCACAACTTTCTATTTCCTATGATCCCATATGTGTGGCTTACATACTCCTGGATGTATGTGGGCTCAGAGAATGCTCAAGTGTGTAATGGGAAATCAGAAAATACAAACATACAACCCCATAGGACTGTCACAACCACTAGAAGTAATTTCACACAGAAGACTGAGCTAGGTGCAGGGTGAGAGTACAAACAGCAAGTAAACTATTTTGTGACATGTTTTTATGACATAATTATATTGATCTGAAAGACACTCATCCAGAACCGGCACCTTTAATACCCCAAGAAAGAGACCTGAGCCTGTATAATCTTTTCAATCACTTGATATTCATAGTCTTATTCAAAGGTCTCTGAATATGTCATGTGTGTAATACCAATGCAAAATTTGGTACCGTAGTCACCACCAGCAATATGTTTCAATAAGGTAATTTTCTCGCTGCCTAAGAACATCAGCAGGGTACAATTGGGAACAAAAACAGAGTATGACATCTTATTCAAGCATACATCTGGAGGACAAAACTATACTTTATTAAAGGAAAATGGGATTTCAGGATTGTTTTGACAAGCCGGGGAAAAGCACCTCAGTTTCCATACAGTGAGGCGTGGAGGAGATCTGGAGTGTTTTTGTAGCCGTGGAGAGCAAGGCCCTGTTAGGCCGGTTTACACTAGCAAAGGACAAGCACCAGGCTCTGGAGCAGACCCCAGCAGGCTGGAACATGTATACTCCAGGCAGCTCCGCAATCTCTCTTCCACCTTCTTATGTAGACACCTTTGCTTTCTCTGGGACAGGAGGCAGCTTTCTTCCTTTTTAAAAAGGCAACTTATCCCATTTGTCCCAACCTTTATTTTGTCGGCTCAACTTATTTCTCTACGTGGGAGAAGAAAAGAACATATTCTTCGACCTTCCAAAATCAATTTAAACACCAACATTTAAAATGAACATAGTAACAAGTTTTAAAATACAAGCTGTGGCCCCACACTTAGCTTCCTGCAAATCTGTTTATGTCTGTGCAGCTTTCTGGCCAGTGGCTGCACTACCAGGACAGAAGCCCTGGCTCATTTACACAGATGCTCTCCTACCCGTCTATCTCAAAATGGTCTAAACGCTCACCATTTCTGTGACTGAGCAGCATGAATTCAAGTTAATCACCTATAAGTGTGGAGGAAAAGAGGCAGAGGCAACCAGAGCGAGGCCAGCTCGAACTGGAAACCACAGAGCAAGTCCTGCAAGTCAACCATGAAACAGATCGAATCTGCTTGCCTTCTTGTTTCATGCAGAAAGCACAGATGTTACTTAGGAAAGGGGTTAGGAATATTAAAAATAAAATCAAGCCCAATTAAACATTAAGAAACTTAACTAGAAAAAAAACAGAACAATACAGCCAAACATCTCACTGCAAAAAAGAGACCAGAATACAATGCTGTATTTTTCCACGATTAAATTATTTTCACATTGCCAGATTTTTTTCACTATCTTGTCTTTACAAATAAATTTTAATTTTGTAAGTTTTGTGGAGGATAGACAATATGCATTAGACATTTTCAAGATTTTAATTGTAATAAAATCTGATTGAATTCCTTCAGTGGCGCTTTGGAGTTCAGGGCTCTTGCAGGCTCACAGAATTCCCAGGCTCATTCGTAAGCAAGGTGATGGCAGAAACACTGTCACTGCTACGTTATACAGCCTCTGCTCTGGAAGTCCCTGGAAGTCTGCTGCTCTGGCTGATAGAAAGCGGGGTAGCCAGCAACAAATAATTTAGACGATCATGCAGGATAAAAATAGTAAACGGTGATGCTGAAAACAGGGGGATTTCACACCCGTGTTACTGACTGACCTTTTACAAAGGGGGCACTGGGAATCTTTTATTGATGGTATAATTCTTTACGATGCAGGATAAAGGAGCAGAAAGATGAGGGGAAGACTGGAGTTACAGAGCATCACTTCATCACCCTCTGCATGGCCATCAGATGCTTCGTATGGCCAGCATAGACTCTAACACACGTTCAAAAGATCCACTAAAACAGAGCCAGAGGCAAACGAAGACATCTTCTAGAAGAGAGCTTTCGGAACAGGCTGACTCCAGAGGAGGGATAATTGTCTCAGTGACATTGGCAGGTTCCTGTCCACTCTCTTCATATATTGGAGAGGAAGCAGAGAGCTCAGATGAGCTCTGTGCATGCTTTTGTTTATCTTTGTGACATTTCATTCAACAAAAGACAAAAACAATTTTGACATCTATACTTTTATTAGAGAATACCAGGTCTTCAAAAAAGGGAGGGCTAACAAGGGGTTATTTATTATGCAGGGCTTCACAGATACACAGAAACCTCTGTTGTCTCTCTCATACGTGTAGCAAACTGCAGAGCCACACCCCTGAGATACGGGCACAGAATTTTACAGTGATCTAATTTTTCTGCATTTAATTAAAAACAAAATGCATTTCCTATCTCAAGAAATAGAATGTATAACCGGGTTTCCCTTTTGTCGAATGTACAGGAGAGATGTTAAAACATAACTTTATTGAAGTCATAGGTAAGTTTGCACTTTTAATTATTTATGTAGGATTGAAGCAATATTTATTACATAGCTATTGAAAGAAAAATAAATAAATAATTCTGGCATCCTTGTTCACACACTGGTTTTCTTGTTTCTCAAAGAAAATATCCCACCCTCCCCAGTGCTGGGACTGACCTGGGGAAGCTGGTAACAGAAGCTTTGTCTGATACTCAAAGCTGGAAGAGAAGGACACAAAAAAGGGGTGCTTTTCCAAACCACACAGGGGACTAAGGAGGGGGCAGGAAGTGGAAACAGGCTCCTGTTTTATAGACAAGCACCAGGAACTCACAGGAGCTCATGTCATATTCCTGAACTCAGCAACGAACAGGTATGCCCAAGCCATGTTCTGACACTCCAGCTCGTTGTCATTTTCGGAAGTCACCCCTTCCTTGTCTTGATTGTTAGATTTAGATCATATGCAGAGCGCAGTATAGCCCATGTCCACTCTGATGCTCGTTCAGAACAGATAGGTTTCGTGAAAGAACAACCGCCAATCCTGATCCCATGACAGCTCTGAGTCCTTCTGAGGCTAGTAGGTCAGTGGTATCACCATGCTCCAGGTACACTCTGCTGGATAATAGCTCCAGATGTTTGCTTCTGAGACATCTGCTGACTACTGACTGCTGGACAATGTAACCTGGTGAATTGGTAGCCATAGCTTATTTTTTTTTGTTATGGAAACATTTAAGGAAATGGGGGAAGATTACTGGATGGCCGGATTTCTAGAAAAAAAAATTAATTATTTAGTTGTATACTAGAAATTTTAAAAACAAAATATACATCTGTAGGCCTGCTTTCTATTTCTAGCTTTACTTTGAAGCTTGGAGAAATCCTTTGTATTCCAGACTTGTATTATTTCATTCTGACGCCTTCACCCATCATCAGTTCTTAATCCAGCAGCTGATGTGGGGCATGTTCTGGCTCAGTACCCTAAGCCTGCCGATGATGACCCCAGGGAGGAGGCTTACCTTCAGCCTCTGCGTCTTCCCGAGAGTTTCTGGCATGTGAGCCTGCATATAGGCCAGCCTTGTACCTGAAACTCCCCAAGAGCATCCCATACAGTTCTCCTAGGGAAAGGAACAGTGTATGTAACAAGAGTAGCACATGGATGACTGTTTTTATCTACCAGATGCTTTCCAGAATTACTGTTCTGTCCTCTAGTCTCTGATTCTGCAATGGAACAAGTAGGTGGGCATGAAAGAGTGCATTCTGAGTAAGTTTGGATGTTACCCCAAACGCTGGCACTTAGAGTTCCTCAGGATCACATCCTTTGCAAGCAGAACTCAGTGAGTGCTTGCTCACGGTGGATATTAACATTATATCAAGAACAGTCCTCAATGCCAAACATGTGCTCTGCCAACAGATTTAAGGATTTAAAGTCTCCTAGACAGAGAGTGCTTTTCAATCAGAATGGATTAGAGTGGGCCCCACCCACAGTGGTCAGGTGTTGTTATGTTGTAGGCAACGTACTGCCAATAATATCTATATGATTGCATTATAAAGGGAGTTATTAGCCAGGGCCACTTCACATAATGGACACTGTACAAAAGTCTAGTTCAGGATCATCTGCATTCCAAGGATACTGGGAAATGAAATAATTTGAAGCAATGCAAACATTTCTGAAAGAATCTTTTAACTTATTTAGTTCAATAGTTTAAATGGCAGCCAGATATCATCTCTGTCATTTCTAGATTTTGAAGTGGCTTGCACTTCTTCTTTACTTAGGTAATAGTGTATTCTTTTGTGGTCTTTGATATAGTTGAAGATAAGATAGTTATAATTATAGTTTTTCTTAGTTACAGTAAAGGATAAATTAGATGCAAAACTTTGGATTCACAAGGATAAGGTAGATGATAGAATATTTTCTTTAATTTTTCTAAATACAAATAGACTAGAAATTGTAACTGTAATTCTTGCTTGATGGATGCTGTTTTGTTATATGTAACTTTGCTATCTTAAAATTTAAACCTTCCTTTCTGATTAGACAGAAAAAAGGAAGTGATGTGGGATGTCTTTGTGTATGCTGTCAATATCATTGGACAATAAAGGAATTTTCTTGGCCTTGTGGCAGAACAGCTTAGAAGCAGGCGGGAAATCCAAACATAAATACAGGGGAAGGAGGGCAGAGTCAGGAGAAACACAATCCAACCACCCAAGAAGGAAGTATAATGGAGTACAGGTGAACCGTGGGCCACGTGACAATACAATAAATTAAAAGAAATGGGTTGAGTGAAATGTGAGAGCTAGCTAGCAGTGAGCCTGAGTCATAGACCAGTTATAATTAATATAAGCCTTTGTGTGATTATTTGAGAAAGTGGGGCTGTGGAGCCGAACCTTGAGCTAGGCCAGGACACAAGCAGGAGAGACTCATTTGGACTATGGGACTGGTCGAGCCAGAAACTTCTTACTACACAACCACCCTTGAATTCTTTCCGAGAATCTTTCCTTTCCTTGTTTTAATTTACACAATTGCAAAGCTTTCGAAGTTTGTTTGTTGTTGTTTTGTTCTTTTCTAACTCTACATAAAGTCAGCAAGAAGTCTCAAATGCCTAGAGAGTGGACATACCTGGAGTCAAACCATTAGTCAAAAAGTACCAGCTATTGCAGATTCAGTCTGCAATTGAGCTGGACAGTGAATTGAGCAGACACCACACAGGACACCAGCCCCAGTGCCAGTGGGCACATGCTTCAGATTGTGACTCCTTGGCCAATGAAGAATTTCTTGTCCCTTATGACACCTTTTGAGTAAAGTCAGCAATTCACAGGTTCTCAGGAAAGGTCATTGCTGGTTAAAAGAGGTCATCAGCTGCCCCATCTCAAGTCCTCAGTGGTGAGACAACTACAGATGTTAACCGGAGAGCTACATACACCCTAGCAATCTGACCCAAGTGAGCTTGGAGGGGATCTAAGATCATCTTACAAATAATGTCTTTCTTTTGGTTAGTGTAAAGGGCTGAAAGGGTGGTACCCAGCCACAGAGATGCTTTAGCTTGAGTCTAAAGTGGCTGATGGAAAGTTTTGGAAGCAAAAGTGAAGCTTCAATCTTGAATAGATTCATAAACAAATCAACAAACACAATGCACTGCAATTCTGGTTCTTTCCAGGCCCTGAACTCTTTCTTCCTGGGACAGGTTTTCTTAACCTTCTTCTACTCACATCCCTATCATGTCCAAGAATCTTTTTAGAAACCCAAGGTACACAGGCACATAAAACAACTATATAAATGTTTACTAAGAACAAATCATGAAGTAACTTATTTTGACACCGTTTTTCTATAAATATAATTTTATCATTTACTAAAGAGGAAATTTACACACTAGCTAAATAGATGTGCTTCTGTTTTTACATAAGAATTACATAAGAGTTTTACACAAATTTTACACAAGAATTTAGCTGTGTATTTGGTACTGGAGGATGCAGAACTTCTTCAGTGACTTCAGGTATGACAGACACTTGGATTTCATGACCATCATGGTTGAAAACCTTGCCTTGTGAAAATACCAGCACAAAATAGATGGAGTATCTTTAGAGCTATTTTAAAAAGCCTTAGAAATTTTTCCTGACTCCCAAGACAAAATACACTTAACATTTTAAAAAGTGAAATTCAAGTCTGCTGTAAAATAACCCTCTTGTATACTGTAAAGATTTGTCACTTGAATTGTTTTAATAAGATGCTGATTAGCCAGCATCCAGGCAGGAAGTATAGGCAGGGCAACCAAACTAAGAATTCTGGGAAGGGGAAGGGCAGAATTAAGTGTCATCAGCCAGACCCAGAAGAAGCAAAATGAGAATGTCATATTGAGAAGCGTTATCAAGCCATGTGGCTAAATATAGATAAGAATTATGGGTTACTCTAAGAGTAATAACTAGTTAGTAACAAGCCTAAGCTACTGACTGAGCATTTATAATTATTATAAGCCTCTGAATGATTATTTGGAAGCAGTTGTAGGACAGGGTGGGACAAGAAAACCTCCATTTATACAAGTTCTTAGCCTGGACAACAATTTTTTTAATAGATCAGATATATCCATGTAATCAGAGATATAATAACTTGTATCCAGACAGTATGCTAATTTTATTTCCTATTACTGTGATTTTAAAAAAGTACCCCAGAAAAGCAACTTAAGAAAGAAGGGTCCTTTTTAGCTCAGAGTTCCAGATTTCAGTTTACCACAAAAGGGAACTCAAAGTGTTTGAAGCTTGAAGCAGCTAGTATGTCACATCCATAGCCAGGAGCAGACTGTGTTGAATTAACACATGCATTCTGGTTCTTAGCTCACTGTCTCCTCATCTTTTCATCCAGGGCCCAGCCTATGAACTCGTTAATGGAGGTGAGTAGACCACTCATGTACCATTCATATCAACTGATATAATTGAATCACAGTCATACCCACTGGCCAACCTAATCTAAACAGTTTCTCATTTTATAACCTTTCCAAGCAACTCTATATTTTTGTCAAATTGACCATCAAAACCAATCATTAGGAAGAAAGTATTAGCAGTCTTTTAAAATTATAACCAAAATGCTATGTTTCTATAAAAGCAGAAAAGGTATGTATGTACAATAAAAATACTGAGGCTCAAGAACTGCAACAGCTTTTAATGTGAGCTAGCATGTTTCCCACAGCTTTTCTTGGTGGTGCATGACGTGACACAATTCAAAGTGTATACTTGGAATTCGGAACCAAGGCTGCAATGAAGGTCACAACTCCCCCCCCCCCCCAATCAGCTCAGATTCATTAGGTTCTTGATTTTAAGTGAATTTTGGCCATGTGCTCAGAAATGTTTTACTGGTGCCTCTTTTTCTGCCCCTCACATTGAGTCATGTGACCCACCGTTTAAGATTTGTGTACTCAAAATTGTTCATTTCTTTTGAAAACAATTTTGCCTTCCCCTCTCATTTAAACGGATCAACATGACCCAAATTAAAAAATATACCAACCACCACTCTACCAAACATTGTCAAAAATGATGGACCATTTTCCTGAGAATGGGAGCAATGCTTGCCTGTTCCTGATATTAAGGAATCTTAGCAGCCCCACCCTACCCTGAGAATCAAGTGAAAAACCACTGTCTCTCTCTAGATGCTAACTTTTCTGAGAGAGAGGCTATGTTTGAACACTCTGAATAGTGTTAGTTTCTGGTTGATTTGTGATAAGGACAGCCTTCCCTTAAGAATTTTTTCTTAAGCTTGTCAGTAAGGTAGATTGCCTTACTGAGCAGGTGTAAAATTCTGTGATACATATGAACCTCCTTAGTATAGTCCACTGATCTATGGGGTTTTGTGCATGTCTGAACCAAATAGTGACTTAATTTCCAAGTTATTTACTTTACTATTACGACTTATATATTTGATTTTCTTTTTCTTACAGAGAATTCTCTGTGACACAGAAAGATGAACACTCATAATATCGCATGATGTCAAGACGAGAGGCTAGTCCCACTTGATGGAAATTCCACTGATGCTATGAACCCTACTGAGCACCTTTGGGTTTTGTTTAAGAATGGAAAACATAACTACAATTGTTGGTTTCACATAAAGCCTCCCTCTTCCTGTGATTTCAAGATGTCTTACAATTCTTGCTTAGCCAATGGGCTCTCTGCTCATTATGAACCCTTAGCACATCAAGATGGTGTTTATTCAACTTGGCAGTGATATATAATGCTTATGCTTACCCTGCTACTTTGAAGACAGATTGCTTTTTTAAAGCATGGTTTTGTTATAAAAATAGTCTTAATAGACAAAGTATAAAAATAACCCCCTCAGACCTGGTATCCTGGGTACAGTATACAGAAGTGGTAATTAATTATAAGCAAAGCTGGTGAGTTGCTATGTCTTGCTGTGATGGCTAATTTTGGTTGTCATTCTAATTGGCTTAATAAACACAAAGGGTATTAAGGTGGTAGGCCTTTGGGTGTGTGTGAGGCTGTTTTTAGACAGGTTTGACTGAGGACCTAAGATTCCTCATGCATGTGGGTAGCATCAGCCCATGGAATGTGGTTCTTAAAAAGGCAAACAGAAGAAAGACAGAGGAAGCTATGTTTTCCTATATACTAAGATTTGAATAAGCAGCTTCACATTCCTGCTGCAATATCTGGGTGCTACGATGATGAGCTACACTCTTGTATTATGAACCAAAACCCCCCTTTCCTCTTCTCACTGAGATGACTCAGCGGTTAGTTTCCTTGCTGTGAAAAAGTGAGGACCTGAGCTTGGATTCTTAAAACTCATGAGCTTGGAGCTACGCACTGTAATTCCGGGGTTGAGAGTCAACGACAGAAGACTGAGGTTTCCTGACCACACAGTCTAGTCAGTTAGTGAGCCCCAAGTTCAGTGGGACACCATGAATGGGCGGGGAGGGGGTGGGGAGGGGGTGGAGAAAGAGAAGCAGAGAGAGGGAAAGAGGAAGAACTGAGAGAAGAGAGAACTTTGATGTTGACCTGTGGCCTCTCACAGGGTACACACACACACACACACACACACACACACACACACACACACACACACACACACACACCACATGGCCCTTACTCTCTAAGGTGCTTCTTGTAAGGTATTTGATCACAGCACTAAGAAAGGTAACCAGCACACCCATCCACAGATTTAGTATACAGTGGAATGGCCACAGCCTACCACTCTGAGGTCCAGCCTATGCCTGTCTTTAATTTAAAGGGTCTTCCCTATGTCCAGCATAGAATTGTCTCTGGCTTTTAATCCTGCATGATAAGCTCTGTATATTAATCAAAGGCTACATTAATTTAATTATTCATGTAGTTGGATAAAATCTGTCATCCTGTGAACTTGTTTTGTGACATTTTTCATTTTCTATAGTGTTACAATAAAGCTTATTAATCAGCATATCACTACATCACAAGTGAAACATGGCTGTTCCCACCTATGTGTTTGGTCCCTCCCGTGTCTTTCTTCAATTTATCTTTGTATATACTCCAAGTGCATACTTGTGTGGGTTAATCTACATTGTTAATAAGACTGAATTGAGAATTACCATGAAAACATGTGTGTGTGTGTGTGTGTGTGTGTGTGTGTGTGTGTGTGTGTGTGTGTGTGTGTTCAGAAAGGTTTAACTGAGTACAAAAGACTCTTCTTGAATATGGGTGTTCCCACCCCCGGACAACATCATGACCTGAATAATATGGAGAAAGTGAGTTGAGTGCCAGCCTCTGTCTCTCTGCTCCGACTGAGCACCAGCTGCTATTGTTTCCCTGCCATAATAGACTGTGCCCTTGATCTGTGAGCCGAAATGAACCCCCAGGTCCCTAAGTTTCCTTTGCCATCGTAAAAGGAAAGTGCTGGTGCAGTATTCATTGCTCCTATCTTGGCATCGCACGTGTAAGTCTCGAGGCTTCTGGCAGCTAAGGAGATTGTGGCCCTGGCTGCTCCTTCAAGCCTTTGTGGGTTTTGTTGGGTGGTTAAAGCTTTCCTTAAGTGTATTCTGGGTCCTTCCTCAGGCATGCACCTAGAGATTCTTTCTCAGGCTTCCTGCTGAGAGCCAGAGAGACATGGATAGAAAAGTCTGCACTGTGTTGATATGGTCTGTCATCGTTCTGGCTCCTGTGTCTTTCACAGCCACCCATCGCCTTCTATTGCCCTATAAAAGAGTTAGCTGAATCAAAATACCAGGCAGTATTAGATGCTCAGGCATCCTTCTCTTCTTCTTAGGGTATTATTCCACAGGCTGTGACTGTTTCACTGCCTTATACAAAGCTTAAGATGTTCACATCTTCCACTTCTGTTGCTGCCCAGATGGGATGGGAGTGATGGTCTTTCAGATGATGCATTTTGAAGCTGAGAGTCACACCATCACAATTCATTCTACTGATGTTTCAAAGCTGAAGGAAACACAAGCCAACATTTGTAAGAACTCATCTTCCCCTGGGGCAGCCCTTTCACTGGAGTAGAGGGCTTAGAGTTTGGAGTTTGCACATCAGTGTACTACCTGGGAGACTATGTGTGATTTCACAACTGGAAGGGAATGATACATCAGTGTCATTCTGACACTAAGGCTTGTCCAAGCCTGGCCAGAAGTAGCAGGTATCAGGAGATGGAGGCAATGTGTGGTACAAAGACGTATCTGAGCATGGCCACTTTGTCTTCTAAGAAACCTGGCTCTGGCATGTGAAAGGTCACAGGTGTGGCAATTTCTATGAAATCCTCCAGGGGAGACTTTGCATAACTTTACTGATGCCATTAGGTATCTAGAGTGACAGTTATGACTTTGCAGGAGAATCTCCCTTGGCTTTATTATTTCCTAAAGTAATTACTGTTTTGTTTTGGTTTTGCTTTTTGAGATAGGATTTCTCTATGTAGCCCTGGATGTCCTGGAATTCACTCAGAAAACCAGGCTGGCCTCAGACTCAGAGATCCTCCTGCCTCTGCCTTCTGAGTGCTGGAATCAAAGGTGTGTGGTGTGCTGTCACTGCTACTACTACCACCCAGCTTCCTGGGGGTAATTCTTAACGGAGTTTTAAAGAACGGCATGTATATTCTCTAACCCAAATCACATTGGAGGCATCCGTGGTGGAAGCAGGGAGTGGGGTGGGATGGCTAAGAACAGAGGAATTACAATATTGTGGAATTACAATTTCCTCTCTCTCTCTCTCTCTCTCTCTCTCTCTCTCTCTCTCTCTCTCTCTCTCTCTCTCTCTCTCTCTCCACGCCCCATGTGTGTGTGTGCGGTGTGTGTGCGGTGTGTGTGTGCTCATGTGCACACAATGCTGTGAAGGTGTATAGCTCCCTAAACTATACACACTGCATTATACAGAGAGTGCATGCTGAGTCAAGGACTCACCAGACAGAAGCCAGGACCAGCCATTCGGAACAGAGCACTCACTGTTCAGTCCCCACTCGATATTAAAAAACTGAAAGGCATCAGTGGAACTAAGAATCTTATTCACTGGGTTGAACAGACAAGAAAAATAAATAAATAAAACCAAGCCATCCTGACTTTGTTCCTGCTCTCTCCTGGAGGGTTTGCTCCTCACTCCTCTGTTTTATTGGCAATTTATTATACCTGGCAGAAGGCAGAGGAGCTCAGGAACAGGATCTTCTGAAGTACAAACAAAAAGCATTTAATTTGACTCAGTGTATTACAAGCATCATAATCCCCCTTTTGACTCTGACATGATCGACTAATCTCATCTGTTCAGAGGGATAAGCCCGTCTCAGCCCTTATGACAGGCTTAGGGAAGAGAGAAATTAGGGCATTCTCAGAGATTATGCTCTGAGAAGGCAGGTTTGGCTGCAGGGCTCCTCTACAGGTGGTTCCTGGAGACTTGTGTTTACAGGGCAGGTGTATAGGAACCCTTTCTAGGAGGTGGGCCGCAGGCCCTGCTTGGTTCTGGGTAAGATGAGGGTGAGTGCCAGTCTGTGTGTCTTAGCTCGCTCCAGGGTAGGAACTCACCTGTGTAATGGAGTCAACATCCTTAGGGATTTAGCCAAAGGCTCTTTTTAATTTACCTTTTTTTTCTGAGTATAGAAGAATTCGGGGGATCTTTCAGGCAGTCCTGCTAAGAATGAGATCACTTAGAATGGGTAATTGAGGGCTACAGGGGAAGAGATAACCCATTAGCTAAAGATGAATACACACCCATGTGAACATGCAATTAGACAAGCATATATCTGCATGAGTGCTTGCTCACACATGGTGGGGCCTTCTCAAACCCACTTGTTGGGAAATGTGAACACATTTTCCAGTTCTTACTTATGTTCAGTACTGTTACAATGAGGTCTCTGGGCCCCGTCCAGCCAGAGGTCCAGACCCATAGACCTGCCGCCCCAGAACCCTTAGCATCCTGTGGCTGCTTTGGCCCTCAAAAATGACTCAGATACTTATATTAGCTTTATGCTGCTTGGCCTATGGCTCAGGCACATTGCTAGCTAGCTCTTTCAACTTAACTCAGCCATTTTCATTAATCTGTTTGCCACGTGGCCCATGGCTCACCTGTGTTCCTTACATGTTTCTTCTTGGGCAGCTGGGTCGATCTGTTCTGACTCCGCCCTTCTTCTACCTATGTTCTGATTTCCCCGCCTACTTTTTCTATGATGCCTGCCATGGGCCAAAACAGCTCCTTTATTTAAAGATTGATATTCCCAGTATACATAAATACATTCCCACATCATTTCCACCATTTCTGTCTAATCAAAAAGGAAGGTTTCAGTTTTAACATAGCAAAATTGCATATAACAAAACAGCTATCAAGCAAGAATTACAGTTATAATATCTAATCTATTTGTATTTAACAAAATTAAAGAAAATACTCTATCATTTACCTTATCCTTATGAATTGAAAGTTTTATATCCAATATACTTTTGCTATAACTAAGAAAAACTATACCTATAACTATCTAATCTTCAACTACATCAAAGACCATAGAAGGATATATTTACCAAAGTAAACCAGAAGTGCAAGCAACTTCCAAAATCTAGAAATTACAGAGATGACACCTATCTGCCTGGACAGTCACCCAAAGTTCCTTTATAAAGTTGGGGCATCCATCTTCAGCCTACAGGCCCAGAGTCTCTTTTCATTTCAGTGAAGCAGGAAATCTACTCTGTCCATTCTGAGTTCATCAGTTGCTTCTCCTTGTGTCCTGAAGAATATCTGACAGTTTTCTTTGCAAAGCAGGAATCTGAAGGACCATCTTGGCTTGTTCTGCCAAAGTTCAGAGATCACTTTCCTATGGAAACTGCATGTCCAATTTAAACAGCATACTGCCAAGCAGTCAACACAAGAACATGTTCTTGTCCAGTGACCGACCATTGCCACAAAGAAAGTAGACTCCATATGGAGTTTCTTCAATGCCCAATTTTCTCTTGAAGTAGATTGGGGCTGCAAAGAGCAGACCTGTCTCACTGTTCATAAAAGTCTAAGTTCTTAAAATATTTTAAATACCATATTCTGTAGGTCTTAGAAGTGTTTGAAGATTACCTATCTAATTGAAAAATATCTTTACATACATAAAAAAATCCTAATATACATTTCTTAATTATACATTACAATTTTAAATCAGTTACATAAACATCATACCTTAAATAAGAATAGAAAAAATACATACAGAATAAGAGAATTGACCTTAAATTTCTATCAATAAACAAAAATCTATACCAATATAAAATATTTTGAGACTAACAGCTCATTTTTGGATTAAAGTAAACTCAGTACTATAATTTTTTAAAATCACTCAGATACCATATCCCCTTTTTCTTAGAAAGAGATTGACCATTTATAATGAAAACAAGTATTTATAAACACTGTTTTGGGAATTTGGGCATAGTTCTCCATTACTACTTCCTGCTGATTAAGGGGCATTGGCACTCTCACGGGTTCTTGAGACTGGATCATAATCTGCAGTCTTGAAGCTGATACTGCCACCTCTTCTCATTAGAGAATTTTTAGGTTGTCTTGGTTGATGAAACCATATTTGCCTGGAAGCAATCCATAGTTTCTCTTCTTCTGTGGAAACAAAAGCAGAACTCCTCCAAAGCAATAACTCCTTATATACAAATTTCAAAGTCATGATACCTTTAAAATATATATTCTTGTTTAACTTAGCAGCCTTTGCAATCCATTGTCTTTGTGCAGTTAGCTCATTAACAGTTAAACAATTAAAAGAAAACACAATAATTACCATAATCCAGATCCTGTGTCTGTTTTCCATCTATACATAGCTTATTATATTTTTATTACTCTATTTTTTCTTTTTTAGGGACTTCTACCCTATTTCTTTTCTCTCTGAAGCCTATGTACATTTTACACACATTGTAACCCACTTACAGGTTTTTTTTTTAAAAAAAGCTGAATCTGTTTTATTATGAATCCTTAATCATTTTCCTACTATAAAAGCTTTTAAAATGCTACTACTCTCTTAAAGAACCACATAGTTTTTGCAGATAAAGCTGAATCAGTAAGTTCTCTTAAAAGGGCCACATCTCTGTTCACGGCTAGCAAACAGAGCAGACCCAAGAAATGCTGCCACTAAGAAACCATCTTTGATCTATTTCCTTTTTGTTCAATATAAACTTAAACCTTCAGTCAATCACATGATACTGAGTCTTCTGTGAGACTTCAGAAACCGGACTGGCTGCTGCTTATGCTCCCTGCCATCAATCCACCGCTGCCATTTTGAATTTCGCCTGGATACCACACTATCTCTGTACAATGACCCACTTCAGATACACAGTTTGGAAGCTGCTTTGGCTCAGTTTTTGTGATCTAGAGCCTTTTCTAATCTTTCTCTGGCTTTATGTAGGTGTTTTTTCTACATTGGGCACCATAAGTTACAATGAGGTCTCTGGGCCCCATCTGGCCAGAGGTCCAGACCCACGGACCTGCTGTCCCTGAACCCTTAGCCACCTACTGCTGCTTTGGCCCCCCAAACACCTCCAAGGTGTTCAAACATTCTCCATCAGGGTTGGTAGTGTCCAGAACAAAGCAGATGCCCATATCTGGCCATTCCTGCATAGGCTTAGCACCCTGAGACTCCTTCAGAGGATTTGGATCCCAGGCAATGGATCTTACCAGCACAGGAAAAGAGTCATGGTCATTTGTTGTAGTGGGTTTTCTCGGGTCCCAGACAGCCAGAGATCCGGGACCCACAGGCCCGCTGCCGGGCGGCTAAGCCCGGCGCCGCTTATCCGCGCACCGCCGCCCGGGTCCCCAGAAACGACTCAGACGCTTTTATTAACTTCATGCTGTTTGGCCTATGGCTCAGGCACATTGCTAGCTAGCTCTTATATCTTAAATCAACCCATTTCTATTAATCCGCGGGCCACGTGGCCCGTGTGGCTCACCCGTGCCTCCTTACATGCTGTTCCTTCGGCGGCTTCAGCTTGGTCTGCCTGACTCCACCCTGCTTCTCCCACCTAAGCTCTGACTCTCCTCCCACTTCCTCTATGGTGCCCGCCATGACCCATAACAGCTACTTTATTTAAAGATACAGCACACACAAATGCCTTCCCACATCAGTCATTGATGACTTAGACTGAATCAAAATCATGGGCTGGACAACATGCACAAATTTGTGCCTACCAGGAGACAGATAATGTTATGTATGAAAACAGAAACTTCTTTAGATGTGATGTATATATCATGTTGGAGTTTGGTGAACCCTCATACAAAATGGTATCTGGTATGTGTTAGAGAAAGCCCAGTGAAGACTGAAATAGAATTGGGAATGACTGAGCTATGGGACACCAGAGAATGCCCAGGATTACCTAGCTAGAGTGAGGACTTGAGGGCCCCTGAGGAGTCAACCTGTAGACCCTGTGGCTTTCTGTAGGATAATGTTGGATTTGTCCAGAATTGAAAACATGGATTTTTGTTGTCCTGCCCTATTTTAGTACCCCATGATACAGGAAGAAAAGGAGAGGTAGACAAAGGAAATAGTATAGAACCTTCTCCCTGCTCCCTCCTTCCCAGATTCCTGTTTCTCAGATCTGCCCATCATCTGACGAGGACATGAAACCACTCTCCTGGAGCAGGACATTGGAAGCTTCCTGCTGGATGGATGATGTGATGTGGGGGAGCTCTCTAGCCAGGGAAGATGGATATCTGATTCCAGGGATTTTCCACCATACACATAGGAGATGATGTTATGTGGAGAAGTGGGCATGAAGCTCTATTACAAATGCTTCTGAACCAAGTCTGCATCTTTTTCTCTTATGAGGATCTCTAAGAATGGGTCCTAATCTTTTCCAAAAGCAGGGTTATCAGTGCTCTGACCTGCTGTGGAGGAAGGGAGACCACATGGGGGTACTTTTACATCCCTAGAGATTCATTCTTGCTCTGATTTGTGGGGCATACCCTCAGATCTCTGCACATCTTTAGTATGGATGTCTAAAACACACTAACCTGTATACAGCCTTTTATATGGATCTATAAAAGTTTTCAGAATCTTAGAGGAAATTTTTTTTTAGATAAAAAACATTAGCACTTTCACAGAGTGATGTTCTGGGACACCAGGACAATTCAGGGTGTATGAACTCAAATTGTGCCTTTGGGAACAAGCATCTTCTCCATGGGGCTTCCCTGATGAGACACATGCGTCCCGGGAGAAGAAAACAGATCATTCGTCTCATATCTGGGATTTTTATTCCACCCCTTGGAGACTTTTGTTGAGGACATAAAACAACCGAGGTGGCAATGGGGGCCATCACCTTCTCATGGCAGGCAAGAAATTCCAAAAATGTTCAGTTTGTTTCGCTCCATATTCTCCTGAAGAAAAGGTTGTATTTCCTTTTTCAGTGCCTATAATCTTTTTAGAACCTGCCCTTTATGAAGCCCATAAACATCCCAGGGTAGTAGAAAATCATCACAGCGTGGAGTAGACACATCAACCAGCCACCTAGCAAATGATGCTGAGAAGTGAGCCCAAGACATCTGAAAAAGGTGGTGTTATGATGGCCTCTGCAGCACCTGACACATCTGGATGGATTGTAACCAGCAGCGTGGTTCATAGGTGAAGTCAAGTCGGGCTGACATTCAGAAGACTCTAGATTATAAGTCACATTTTTCAAATGTTCATGTCATCACCTCATCTTGTTTAACAGCATATACTTTTTTAAAAAGCACTGCTGGAAGGGAAGCCTGCTTTCCTTCACTCTGCTCTTAAGGCAGCTTATGAGGGTCACACCAAATAATAGTCTCTTGAACATATCTGACCTTTGGTACACCCAGCTTTGCCTCTAAGCTGTCAGGCCCCTGTCACATCTTGCTCTTCTCATCCATCCTCTATGGATGTAAAGGCTCTTATGCTGGCTGTGCTTTCTCTCCCACCCCATGGTGGAGAGAACAGGGAGAGGCTTCCCAGGAACACGGGACCAGGTCCTACATGGAAACAAAGAGAAATCCATCAGTTATCCTAATCAGGACATGTGAGTGATAATCTAGGAAGTAGGACCCAGCATGGCCCATTCATATGAACGAGTAGAAATTTTGGGTTCATGCACACACCTACTCATTAGAGACTCCAAGTCCATCTCCAGACCCCTGGCCTTCTATCATCTAGTATCCTCATCTAGCCTTGGCTGTTAAATATGACTTGTAAACTGTGTCATGAAATATGCTCTCTCTGCTTTCTTTTAGTATCACAGACAAATTTTATTGCTCTCTGTTCTTTCAAATATTAACTATCGATTATTTTTATTTTGTTTTGTCTTAGTTTTTCTTTAATTGCTTTCTCGTTTTCTCCCTCCCTTTGTCCCTTTCTATTTCTCTCTCTCTGTTTCTCTCTCTCTGTTTCTCTCTCCCTCTCTGTTTCTCTCTCTCTCTCTCTCTCTCTCTCTCTCTCTCTCTCTCTCTCTCTCTCTCTCTCTCTCTCTCCCCTTCTCCCTTGAGACAGAGTCCTTCTATGTATCTTTGACTGTCCTGAAACTCACTATGTAGTCCAGAACTCACAGAGATATCTACCCGCCCCTGTTTCCCAAGTGCAATACTGGCCATTTGTAATAAGGGCATAGAGATCTCCATTAAGTTATGTTGTGTTATATGTTAATATAAAAATCATTTAGCAGGGTGCTCATCATTGATAGCACATGATATGTGTGCAGATCCAGCTTTGGAGGAGCAAACTGGAATGTTCTATCTTCCTGTTTTCTCCTCCTCCTCCTCCTCCTTCCTCTTTTTCTGCTTCTTCTTCTTAGACAGGGTTTCTCTGAATAACCCTTGATGTTCTGGAACTTATTCTGTAGATCTGGCTGGCCTCAAACTCACAGATCTGTCTGCCTCTGTTTCCCAAGTCCTAGGATTAAAGGCGTGTGTCCCTACTTCCCAGATCTATTGGGTTTTATGTTTAAAGTGATAACCTTGGGAGTAAAGGAATCTGAAGTCAGAATACATCCCCAGACTTTCCCTATATCTCTAAACCTCATAGCTATCATTTGGTGTTCAGGCAATTCTCACCCTGTATCATATCAGTTTCTTATTGGCATTTTTATGTTGTGTAGACTGTTGGCTGAAGGTTTAGTGACACAAATAAGAGTACACTAAACCATCAAAGAAATACAACCACTGGATCAATCAGGGGTTATTGATACTTGTTCCAATGACCTCTGGAAACTCTGGAAGATTCTGAGGTGACAAGACTTACTTATCTGGCACATGCCTCCTCCCAATGGACAAACCAAAACAAGGCTAGAAGCATTTGGAAGTGGAAGAAGTTGGTTAGTATGGTCCATTGTCCCTTGGCCTCTGTGGACCACAGAGAAACCAGTCCATCTTTGTTCCTTGATATTTCCTATGTCACACTTCACAGTTACTTTTTGAAATTGGTTAAAAACTAAGAAAAGAACAATACAACAAAGACTCCATAGTAGAGACAAACCTTGGGCTGTGAGAAAAGAGTCTTTTGTTTCTGAGTTTTTTCCCCCAATATACATCTCTCTCATTTTCAAAACAGTAAGAATTTCCTTTGCCTCTAAACCATATTTGGAGGAATTCACTGCAAAGCTAAAATTTAGCATATTGCTCCCCATAGGACTATGCAGGATGCCTGCCAGAGATTAGGAGGACATTAGCAGTGTGTTTGCCCAAAGGCAAGCAGAGGAATCACATCAGAGCCGTACAGCCTCCAGTAGGCATCAAATTGCTCTGTGTTCGCTTCTATGGGTGTCATTAATGGCACTTCTGAGTCCTGGAGACCTTTTATTTCCTCCTACCTTTTAATAAGGAGAAGGAAAAGATGGCTCACGTGTACTCACACTGTGGCTAGTGGTGAGCTGTGCCTGTGTATTGAGGGATTCTATGAGCCAGTCTGCCCACTGTGCAGGGCTGCAATGACCAGAAGAAAAGGTCCCTGGCTCAGGCTCTCTACCATCTCTTAGCAGCTATGGGAAGGCAAGGGCTTGAGAGGTCTCTGTGAGATGAAGCATCAGAGTGGAACGTCACAGGTTTTCTATGAGTGTGAAAACTTTATGATTCTTTGAGCAATAAAGAAAAGACTGTAAGCAGTACAGAAAGATAGTGTGTGTGGGGGGGGGGGGGCTCAAGCTTTGAAATAAAGTATTCAGCTCGTGGCCTTAAAAACACATCTCTATGTATTCTGTGGAATGTGAAAATAAAGGACAAAACAACCAAGCAAGAAAGAGAACATAGGCATTAGCAAAGAATCTAATGGTAGAACACCCATGACGGAGCCTGAAGAAGCTGCAGGCACATCTGTAGCCATGCTTATAGAGAACGGGAAGTAAATCCAATGGGGTAGCTGCAGCAAGGAGGTCAGGAGGCTGCAGTGACACATATTGCTCTTTAATTCCTTTCCATATTAACCATGCTGGCGTCCCATGTGCTTTGTGTTCTTAGGCTGAGTTTCTCGGCAGACTTGTTAACAGTACCAGTGGGACTGAAGTGGGGTACACCACATCAGAGGGGTTCCTGGCCTTCTGCTTGTTTATGCTTTTGTGGTGTAAACATCTTTGATCTGAAGGAGGAACTTGGCGAGACTGGTCCTCACTATGACCTAATTGTTTGAAGTAACATAGCAAACAACCATGTGCAGCTTAGCAGGGGCTGCACAGATGATATGTAGTGGGTGGAACTCAGCACTGATCCCTGATGTGGTCTCCAGAGTTCTCCTGCATCCCTCTGGGCATCGACTTTCACCATTTACATGTCTTTTTGTACATGTTAGTACATCTACATGTATGTGTGTTTATGCAAAATCAAGTGTGTTCATATGATATGGAGGTGAGACGGTGTCTTAGTTAGAGTTGTGTGTGTGAAGAAACACCGTGACCATGACAACACTTATAAAGAAAAAACATTTAACTGTGGTGGCTTATATTTCAGAAGTTTAGTCCATTACTGTCATGGTGGGTAGCAAAGCAACATGCAGACAGACGTGGTGCTGGAGAAGGAGCTGAGAGATTTTACATCTTGACTCACAGGCAACAGGAAGCAGTCTGAGACATTGAGCGTGTGGCTTGAGCATGTATTAGACCTCAGAGCCCACCCCCACACTGATACGCTTCCTCCAACAAGGCCACACCTCCCAATAATGTCACTTTATATGAATATGAGTTTATAGTACCTTCAAACTATTGCAGAGGATAATTTTTGATGTTTTCCTCACCTTGTGCTTTGAGACATAGTCTGTCACTGACCAGAAACAAGTCAAGAAAGGTAGGTTGGCTGGGTAGCAATACCCAGGTCATGTTTCCACTTCTCTGGTACTGAAGTTACAGGCACAGGCCACCATACCTGGATTGTTTTATGTGGGTTCTGAGTGGGGATCTCAGGTCCTTACACTTGTGCAGTAAGAACTTTACTACTGAGCAAGCTTCCTAGCTATCCTGTTAAACCTTGAAGGAAGGGGTCTTCTGCGTGCAGCGACCCTCAGCCCCACTCAGTGTGTACCATGGTTTTTCTCTGGTGTTTTGCTGAGTCAGATGAAACAGCTGCAGAAGTCCTCACCAGTTCCCATCCACACCTCCCCAAAAGGCCACAAATGGTAAAAATAACGTGGTTTCCCTTTTTCCATAAAGACCTTTTTCAAATTTATTATTGCTATAGTAAACATATGAGTGTTTTCCTAAGAAATAGTAAATTGTAACTCATGCCTATAATTCAGCACTTGGGAGGCAGGAAGATGACTCCAGGCTGAAGGCCAGCCTGAATAATAGAGTGAGACCTTACCTACTCTCCCTGTGAAAGCAAGTCAGTTAAACTTTAAACATCATGCAAAATTAAATGCCATAAAAGAACCATGATTTGCTGATTCATTTGGAAGAGTAAAAATGAGTTGTGTTTTCTAGAAGTTTAAATATTTTTAATGCTCCCTGCATCTGAGACTCTGTGCTCCTCTAGGTTTCCAGCAAGAAGCCCTTGATGTTTAAACAAAAGACTAGGATTAAATTCAGCATTTCAAGTAGCTTGGTTTTAAGAAGACCTATGCTTAGTCCCTAGGACTGATCACTTCATTCTTACTAAAAATTCCATCTTTAAACTAGATTATGTGATGATGTCCAAATCTATGAGTTACATTATAAAAGTTAATTTTAATTTTTTTTCCTAAGAAGGCTGAGTTATTATCAACTAGGAATCAGTTTGTGTACTTCCATTTCATAAACCAGCTCTGTGTTATCCATGGAATTGCTTTGTTCAAGCATCATTGGGGAACTAGTCCTGCTGTGGCCATGCCCTATTTCACTATTGTCCTTTTCTATACTTGGTGATAATGGCCACAGACTTGCTATATAATATAGTTGAATTTCCTTATTTCCTTTGAGGTGGTGTCTCACACAATGCAGGCTGGCCTTTAACACCCTATGTAGCTAAGGGTGACTGTAATAAAAAGTTTCTGGCAGAGACTAGCCCCAAGATCTGGACCAACCCTGTTCCAAAGTCCCAAATAATCTCATGAAGGCTTATATTAATTTTATGCTGATTGGTCATAAACTTGCTAACTCTTAACTGTTAAACTAAACCATGATTCTTATCTTGGTACTTCTTCTCAGAGCAGCACCTGTTGTCATCTCTCCTAGTGTCTCTCTGGTGTCTTTGCTCTGATCTTCCTGTTCCCAGAGTTTTCTTAGTTTGGTAGCCCTGCCCACACTTTCTGTCTGCCTTCAGTCAATCAGCATTTTTATTAAACCAGTAGGCAGGACAATTATTTACAATGTAACAACATAATCCCATTACAGGTCACCTTGAACTTCATCTTCTCTTGCTTCTACCTCCAGAGTGCTAGAGTCACAGGCACATTCTCCCACACCCAGTTTGTGTAGAACTATGAACAGAACCCAGTGTTTTGTGTAAGCTAAACAAGTGTTCTGCATACTGAGCCACAACTCAAGCCCTGAACTATAGTTTAAATCATTCAGTTCAACCAAGAAAACCATGGTTTCTGGTATTCATACACTTGAGAAAACAGGATCTTTAGTTCTTAATAAAAGGTTCTGCCTGCAAAGTGCTTACTACCTCTTTGGAGAAATGTGTGGTAGATTCAGTTCAGACCCTGGGGTGCTTAAGGCACTGGTATGGGACAGAAGAGGGCAAAGGTGACCTCTTAGGAGGAGGGGGGAACTATGATGCTAACCTGGGTGTGCTCCAGTTAGCTCACAGCAAAAAGAAATTCTTCATGATGAAAGAGCTCTGATTATGCCTGTCGACTCCTTGTTTGAGCACAAAGGATGCATTGTTTCCCTATTAAAATAGTCATCATGATTCCCATTGATATATTAATTCATAGCTATTATAATGATGCTGGCAATTAGGTTTTGCTGCTCCTCTACTGTAAACATTACTATTTTGTACCCTAATTATGATGTTTGCAATAACTAAAACTACTAGAATACTTACTGATGACTGTTAATTTCACAGCCTCAAAAATTTGCCTGTATTTTAGTTTTACAATATCCAGGTCTGTCCCGTGATTTATGTTATGTCAGTAAACTAGGCCCACTTGGAATCCATGAAACGTCAAACCAGAAAAACAACAGCGCTTTATCACCTCAGGAGTGCAAGTACTCATTTACAATTTTATGGTGTGCCCTCTTGATACAGGGAACTGGGGGGACTTCTGAACTCTTTAAAGCCATCTTTATAAAGATTTTCCTGAGCTAGTAATTTTAAATGACGATGGTGCTTTGTCAAGGGCCCTTAATTAAAATCATCTCCAGCACATCAGCAAGAGGGATGGAGAGTGGAATGATTTAAAGACCGCAGACAAGTCTAGGTGAATCCTATTTTCCTTCATTTTAACACTTGTCTTTTGCTAAAGTGATCAAATTGATTATTTATGGACATGTAGAAATTTTCTGGAATTAGAAAAAATAATTATATCTCATCTATTTTTAGCACACTGCGCTTGTTGAAGAATAATATGGTAAGGGTGAAGTTTCTGTCACAGAGCAGCCAAGGTGTTGTACACAGAAGCTTATTTCATTGTCAGGCCCAGGTAGATGCATTTAGTACACAGCATTAAGGAGATGACCGGGCTGTGCAGGCATTTTATTCTCTATAGTTCTGTGAGCTATGGCTATTAAAACAAACAGGTTTGACCTGGCGTGACAGCACCCACTTTTGTCCCAGCACTAGGGAGTCAGATCTAAGAGAATGGCAAGTTCAAAGACAGACTGGACTGCATAGTAAAAACCTTAAGTTCAGACTTTGTGGTCCAATGGGAGAGCTATTGAGAAAATCTCTCTTGTCCATCCAATCTACCTGTCCCCAGCTTGGCAGAAAAGAGCAACCAACACATACCCAACAACAAAACATAGAACTCAAACCTTTAAACTAACTTCCATGTAGGAGTAGGTGAGGAGACAACACCAAAGGAATTACACTCTTTATTCTTGGTGGGAGGGGCTGGCTGGGACTGAACTTGAATTTAGATGGCCTCTCCCTTAGTTGTGCCAGAGTGCCTTCCCTTCCCGTGCCCTACAGGTTTCTTTCTAGAACAGGGCTACACCAGGCTGTAGTCAGTTTGAATGCCTACAAACAGGGAGCTGAAAGGAAATGCCCACAGGGTATTTTTCTGCCCTTTTTCAGTGCTGTGAGGTCTATGTGCAAGAGGCAGGGATACATTCCTTTCCTGGGCCCTTGGAAAGAGAGAAGCTGCAGTAACAGGGCTTGCCTTTGGATTCTTGTTGACTGTAGACCAGGGGTGTCACAGGGTTGGCTGTGGTCCTGTGTGCAAAAAGTCTCAGGGCTGGCTGTGGTCCTGAATGCAGGGAGCCTCTGTGCTGGCTGTGGTCCTGATTGCAGGGAGCCTTTGGGCTGGCTGTGGTCCTGGATGCAGGAAGTCTCAGAGCTGGTTGTGGTCCTGGATGTAGGGAGTCTCTGGGATGGTTGTGGTCCTTGGTGCAGGGAGCCTCTGAGCAGGAGTTGGAGTGCAGAGGCCTGGAATAGATTCTTTCCCATGCTTGTGGTTTGGACTTTCATTAGGGTTCTGATAATATCACAGAGTATTTCCAGAGTGAATGCAGATCTGGGATCCTGCCTAAAACAAAAAATTAGAGCAGAAACGAGGATAGTGAGTTTCTTGCATAGGAACTCATCATTCTAAGTCTATCCCTTTCCCACATTACATTTCCAGGACATACCTGTCCTTACAAAGTGCACAGAGCCCAGGAGCAATAATATGCAACTTAGAGACTTGCTTCAATTTCTTGATATGATTTTCAGATGAATAGTTGTTCATATTTCTTATATCTAATAAAATCTGGGTATGATAAAAAATACTTTTCCATGAGGTCTATAGATTTTAATACAGTTTAATCAATGGTTTGTATATGACACACATTTAATTTTTAGGTTAATCCAAATTTGCTTTTAGTGTGCTATATGCCAGATGTTCAGAGAGAAAGAAATGTTGAGCTTACTATTTCTGTGAGTATGTGTGTGTTTTGCTTGGGGCATAAAAATCATTTTTCCCTCTTCATTGAGGGTGTTTTCAATTACAATTATGTTTTCACTACAAATACTTTAAAAAATTAGCGGATATGTTTGGTTATTAGTTTATCTTTCAACATACTGGTATTTATCCATTTATTATGTTATATGCTTTTAAAGAACCCACACAGATGACAAGCCCAATAACATCAAAAGTGTACAGAATTTTGCCTCTGTCTCTCTCTTCCCCAACATAAAAGCTCAGCAAAGGGTGAATGGTCTCTGCCAGCTGTGGGGAGGAGACATGTGCTCAGCAGATGGCTGCATGATCCTCATATCCCTTGAGACATACCCTGCTACATGTGCTGTGGCCTCAAAGACCAAAGCCTCTATATGAGTGGACATCTATCTAGGGAAGGCCTGAAACTCTTCCTGTGCCACATGGTAGTAGCTACTTTAATATTTAGGAGGTAAATCAGGGAAATGGGATCGAAATGCAGATTGCACTGTGACTTGCATTAACACACCCTCCCCCCCCCAGAAAGAATATTTCCTGCTTATGACATTTGCATTAGTGATGATCGTCATTCAAGATAATCCATCTTCAGTGCTTCCTCTTCCTCATGAGCATGCCATTTCAGAGCATGTTCCACTCTAGTGATTTGTTCCGGGAGAGGGGAGAGTTTAAAAAATTCATGA
Organism: Phyllotis vaccarum; assembly: GCA_033318265.1. Lineage (NCBI taxonomy): Eukaryota > Metazoa > Chordata > Mammalia > Rodentia > Cricetidae > Phyllotis > Phyllotis vaccarum. The sequence continues at coordinate 8,025,947 of JARWLC010000009.1, read as the reverse complement.
AGCAGGTCAGTCAGAGCTCTGCCCATCCCAAGGCCTCATGTTTCTCAGAAGGTGACCCCATACCTTTGGTTTATCTCACAAAGAACTCTACAGATGCAGGGCTTACAGTTTCAAACTTTTAAATTTTTAAGAGAAGCATGTGCAATCAAGTGGGCTGGCTTGCTTATGTGTTCCACACCTCTGCAAGGTATATATAAAGACTTTTGGAACTGTGTTTTTGGATTTGTAGTTTTTAGTTTTACCTGAGCCTGTAGTTTAGAGGGCTTTTAGAAGCTTCCATGCAGGCTTCCAGATATAGGATGGAGCAGCCAGCATCTACAAAAGATGCTGCAGGACAGTAGGGACATTATAGTTGCTCTGGTTTGTTAGTTCCCAGTTTGCATGTTTGCCAACATCTGTTCTTTTCTCTGCCCCTTTTCCTCTTCTCTGGGACCCCTGCTCCATGCTCAATTGCTAGATCCTCTCCACATGGAGGGGAACGGCAAGCTATGCTCACCTCCAGACAATTAGAGAAGAAGAAGGTTCAGATACCTATTGAGCCCTCAGAAGAGCTTGGAGATGGTCCTGACTTCACTCCCATGGCCTTAGTTTGTCCCCTCAGCATGGCTTTAGATCTGAGTGGCTGACAACCCACAAGTTGTCCATGTGCTGTTTCTTTGTATAAGAGGACACAGGGTTCCCTAATGGCGTAGTAGTCTAAATGCAAAATCAAGACTCAGGAAGAAAGAAAGGAAGGGAGCAGGGAGGGAGGGAAGAAAGAAGAAAGAGGGAGGGATGGATAACAAATAAAATTCCCCCCAAGACTCAAGAGGGATTGACTCCTGAGGCCTGGAGTTGTGGGACCAGCGGGGAGACCTTGGACAGGAGACCTGTGGGTAGTTTGTGGAGCCCAGAAGAAAGTAGGCACCTCACAAGTCCATGGTCAACCTTCAGAACAAAGTTATAACTTGGACAGAGCTGAAGAAAAATAAAAGTAAAGTAAAGGAGATTCTATCACTGGAGCCCTGTTTTACTGCAAATTACCATTGATCTTGAGGGTCATATTTTTCATGCTACAAAATATACGGTGATTGTAGGATTTTTAGAAAATTTCTGTAATCTTACTGGAAATTCAACATAAGCAATTTCATTAATCATCTCTGTCAAGTTGGAGTTAGGATCTTGTAGGAAGTATTTAATTTGCTTCCTTCAGTTTATTCCACAAATTAATGCTTGGCAATTAAATGAACATCAGAATGTTTGTGCATACCCAAGAAGCAGTCCCTTCTCAAGGGAGCCCTGTTGTCAGGCCTTTCCCTCCTTGTTTTCTATTTTTATTTTGAACTGTAAAACAAGAAAAGGAGAGGGGGCTGCTGAAGGTGAGTCTTCTCTCTCAAAATTCTTAAAACTAATATTTTTCTGGAGTATGTTTTCACTGAAAGGACATAAGTGATGAGCAAGTATCATTGTGTTGAGTGTATGCTTTAGGGTGATGAAATGATCCTGTAGTAATAATCAGAAAATAAAAAAAAGCAGAGAAAGGAGAGGAAGAAAGAGAGAACGTAGGAGGTTACAGGGTGTGCAGGGCTTTGTTTGCCTCAGATTGTTCCTAGCACTCCATGGATGTCCATACTTTCATGGATCCCCAGTTCTTAAGCTGCAGAGCTGGGCAGCGTCCACTCCAACAAACACTGCATTTCACATGAGCATTATGAGGCATCTAAGCAGGCATCTGTAGGACACACGTACTGCCTTCCTCAACTCAGCTCCACCGCCCCGGGGAGGCACTGCTCTCCGTGGACTTACGCTCACTTGTGGTTCAAACTGAGAGTGATGGTTCTCAGTGCCCTGATGGCTGGTGATTCTCTCTCTGACATCCAGGATGGCACATTTGATTATCTGCTTGGCGTCACCATGTGAACGTGCACAGCACCTCTGCAATGAGAATGGCGGAGGCTCCACTTCCTCCATCCATCATCCCTTCCGTGATTGTTAGTCACCATCTCAATGAGTCAATGAGGAATAAGTGTTCTAAAACAGAGATGAACACCATCACCCCTCTGACTTCTACTGGGGAAGACCTCACTTCAGAGGTTCATCAGGCAGAGACCATAGATCTACTTCCTTATCGCCATGGATACAAAGATGGAGTAGGCTGATGATACAGGTTTGACATCATTTGATATGCAGCATCCCGTAAGTCACAATAGCTTGGTTTTTTGAAATACATTAGGCATTCCATGCATATACATTTTGGGAGCTAAGAAAGTAACCATAACAGTACACATAGCCAGTTGTCTAAGCTAACAAGAAGCGTTTCTTCATATTGGGAAGCCTGGGTGAGGGCTGAGTTCTCATCTGTCCACAGTTCCTCTCACATTAATCCTGTTGCTGTGGGCTCCAGCTGGCCACACTTAGCGCTGTACCTGTTATTATAATTTAAAGAGCCAAATTCCTATGCAAAAGGGAGGAGACCTCTGTGAAATATCTAGAAGTCAGACTAGGTTAGGTATTAAAACATTCAAAAGAGAGAATAGACTGGTCTTGAGTAGAGAGGTTCATAGCAGGGAAGTCACAGGATCATGAAGAAGCTTTGTTCTTGGATAATGTAGACCTCCCGAGGGGAGTCATGACTGTTCATGATTTGTAAATGGTGTTGGCCATCCTAAAAGCCATTATGTGTCGCTCCAGCCATAATCCCCTCTTCTATCACTTCTAAAATCTGTGATGCACAGATTAAAACTTTAGTAAAGTTTGGTGGACATCCACACAAATCCACAGATTATGAAACCCTCATTGAGTAGGAGAAAGTCTTGCTAATTGAAGAGCTACAAACCCGTTATCCATATCAATCTTGGGGAGAATTCTGTAGATATTCTGTAGGGTCTTAGGGGTGAATAGAACTTAGTAGAAGACCAAGGGAAGGAAAGCTCTCTGGAAACTCTGGGGAGGCACAGAGCTGCAGGAGGGCTGTTTCTAATCTGCTATCATCAGAAAGCTGCATTTTGGAGTCTAAGCTGCTTCAGATTTTCCAGCTGCAGCAGGCCTACCTCAGAGGTTGCTGAAGAACAGGTCAGAAGAACGCCTGATAATCAGCTGCTCACTGGTGGAAGATCTGTTTCTAATGAGTTCAAAGGGTTTGGTTACCGTGGGCAGCTCAAACATGACCACCTTGCTCCACAGCTGGCTTGTATTGCTGCAGCTACATAGCTGTGGTGTAACATGAATTCACTTCACAACTGACTACTTGACACGCATATGTCTCCAGTTGACACCACCATGGAACACAAGGGTGCCCAAGTGATGGAGATGAGAGAAGCACTGTGTATCCGTGTCCAAATGTTTAATCACTTATTAGTGTTTACACTGCTCTTTAATTTCTTTGATTTAGCACTTATGTTACAAAATATAGTAAAGAGATACAGACAAAACACACAGAAAACAACAGTCTGGGATTTAAAAAAAAAATTAAAAAGACTGGTTTTGAATTAAGGTCCTCCCTCTTAATGGCAAACAGTTGAGGTGGAGGAGTTGTTTATTTACACAACAAAGGCAGATGCTTGCCAGTGGCCTCAGTATCCACATTCATCTCCCACTTTCATCACTGAATTCTTCCTCATCTGGTGAATGCCTTGGGATCAGGAACTAACCTCTTCCAGGGAAGAGTCAGCAGAACAAAAGACACTGCTTCACTTACCAAGGAGCAGAGGCCTTCTCTTGGAAGCAGGGATAAATCGATGTCCTAATTCATTTAAATCAAATACACACACACATACACACAACCACACACACACACACACACACACACACAGAGAGAGAGAGAGAGAGAGAGAGAGAGAGAGAGAGAGAGAGAGAGAGAGAGAATATTTGATTACCTAAGTTTATAATGGTAAAAGTTAGAACTTAGAAATCAGACTTTTCAAGGTACCACCACCCTGACCTGTTTGCTTTACAGCTCACCCTCTATAAGTAAGTCTCAGGAGCCTGAGATACATGCTTCTTTACCGTCTAGTCTCCATGAAAAAAACTCTATAAGGAATACATCTGAGAAGTTCATTGGTCATCCTTGGGGCTCTTCCATGTCCTACAAGAGTAATTAAAAACAAAACAGCATAATAAAATCCTGGTTTTGGTCCTGTCCCCCACCTCCTTATCTATATTACAGTTTACTAACCAAGGATGAAAACTCCCATGAGAACTGGAGTTTATCATGATCCAAGCAGCAGTTTGTTCAACCATGTTTTTTCTTTTTAATGCAAACAGTTCTACATCCTCATTTGGGTGATGTGCTCTGAGAAAGAGAATAGGTGAAGTTCAGTAGGGAAAATAGTGGGGTCTTTGTGTTTAAGACACAGAGTGTCCGAACAGGTGGACTACCTCAGTGGTTATTTGCTGAAATATGTAGAAAGCAGGCAACGTGCATATATCTGAGAAATTCACCACATCCTACACAATTGCCACTATCTTAGAGTCATGTCAGCTCTTGGGTCTAGAGCTGTACTATTATTGTTTACATTCTGTAGTGGCAGAAGCTGATGGACATGCATTGTCTGTAGGGTCAGGACACTTGGGCCTTGTGCTGCTGACTCAGTGGTACTGGAGTTTCAAATGGCTCATGGTGAGGTGACAGTTCTATGACATGACTGAATACCTGGGACACACCGGCTTATCAAAACAGAATTGTGCAATTCTTGTTATTTGCTTCACAACCAAATAATGTATGGCCTTACAATTGTCTTTTTCTGAGTGAAGTCCTAGCATGAAGACATGAAGAGCTGGCATGCCCACTTAGTTCTCTATCTTGTTGGAAAGGTTCTAGCCAACCTAGCCAGTTCCTTGCCCATCTATGCTCATGGCGTCTTAGAACTGCATCCCTCTTCCCACCATGCAATTGGTTTTCAACATTGTGATTTAAGTTTCCTGAAGCTCACCCCTTTCTGTGTGTGTGTGTGTATGTGTGTGTGTATGTGTGAGTGTGTGTCACACATGCATAGGTGTGTGAAGCAGCACAGATTTGAGCACACCTAAGAATTCATATGCGTGCGGGTTTACATGTGCATGCACATGCACATGCATAGGACAACTTTAGTTGTCAGTTGTCAGCCTCAGTAAAACAATCCATCTCCATTGAGACATAGTTTCTCTGGCCTAGAGCTAACCAAATGGTCAGCTAGTACCAGAGAGCTGCCCATCACTGTCTCTCCAGTGCTAAGGGTACAAGTGTGACCCATTATGCTTGGCTTTTCCTTTCTTCTTTTCTTTTTAACTCGGGCTCTGGGACTCAAAGTCAAGTTCCTGTGTTCACACAGTAGGCACTTTATGGACTGAAATATCTCCCCAGCCCATAATGTCCCCTCTAGCCCCTTTCAGCCACCATTTCAATTACTGCCTCTGAACTCGACCCCTCCAGGTCCATGCAGCACTTCATCTGTTAATGACCAGTTTATCACATTGAGTATGCTGTCCTCATGGCCCAGCCTCATGTAGTCTGGACCAGTATTTCTTCCCTTTTTTTTGGATGAACAAATGATGGTGGCTTTTAAGGACAATTAATGGGCTCTTCTACTTCCTGTCAGTAGCTTGGACTTCTGTCTGCCTGCACTCTGTTTTGGAATAGAGATGGTTGGAAGAGTGGAAAAGGGAATAACATCTACCTTCTGACCTGACAAATGGATCAGAAAGAAGACAGCAGACATGGGCCCTGAAAGGGCTTTACAGAGACAAATGAAAGTGGGCACCCTCATCTCTCCTGTTACTCAGGCACTGAGCACGATGGGCCGGATACCCTCACTCACAGGTGTCAAAGCATGTGGGTGGTGGTCATAGATGTGGGTCTATGGTGACAGAAACTCAGGAAGATGTATTCAGAGGAGAGTTGGTTCGCTGAGACTTGATACTTCCCTGTGAACTAACACCTCGTGTCGAGGAAGATGAAGGTTCCACAGACCTGAAACTTTTCCTACCACAGAGGGTGTTTTTGTAGGTTTAAGATGGTGTGTTGGGAAAAGAAGGGCAGGAATGGTTATTTCCAGGGAGACTAGCTGAGGCAGGCCTATGCACAGATGCATGCATAAGGCCTAGAATGTTTACATACCAAGTTCCCACCTAAAAATGAGAATATTAGCATTAGCTTTTATTGTTTTCTGTTCCTGTGACACCAAGTGGACCCACCCGGATCTGTTCTAGAGAGCCTCTGATCATCCTGGACCTCATAGAAATCCCTGAATGTCTATAGTGGATTATGGACCATAAAGGCAATATGGTAATTATTCTGTCTCAAGGTAATAGATCTGACCTTTGTGACTTTTGACATCCACATGATTTTCGGTGTACCAGCAGGGGAAGAGTGGGCACTTATAGGGTGAATACATATTTGGCTGGGTCAGGAGACACACATATTTCTGTGCATGAAGGAAATCAATTTCTAGTATCTGACTGAAAGCAACATGGCTAAGTAAACCTGCTTCCTGGGAAATTCCAAGTAGGGCATAAAGCTGGCACGAACAGGTCTGCAATCCGTGTGCTTGGCTTCCAGAGCCTGCAGAAAGGATGCATGTGCCTGGTGAGCTGGAGGATGTAGCGTCTGTTATGCATCTTCTCTGTTATCATTATGAATAACTTGATGGTAGCAGTAGAAGAGAACCAGATGTAATGGACAACTAAAGGGGGGAAAGGAGCAAAAGGAAAGGGGGATGTGTTTATGAAACTCTTGCTTCATTTACCAAAATATTGGTCTATATTAATCATTCGCAAAGAATGAAATACTGATGTGGAATCAGATATACAAAACAAGGTATTAAAACATTTTTGAAAATGCATAAACTCCATCAAGCCTGAGCTTTCTAAAAACAATCTTGGTTCTTTTTTTTTTTTTTTAGTATGTTTCATATTTATTGTAACGTTTGACTTCTTTCCAAATTATCTTTCATTCAAATTTCAGCTCATTTTTGTTTGCATGGCTGTTCAAAACAATGATGACAGAAGAAAATTAATTAGCCAAGCTTTTTTCTCCAGTTTAATTTTTTTTTCCCTTAAATGTAATTTATTTGCATGCCTGTTTGCATGCATGCACATGTGGTGTATACCTTCTAGTATGAATCTCACTTGTATAGTCTCATCTGCGTGCAAGGGTGTGTAGGGAGGCCCCTGGCTAACAACAAGAACCTTTCTCAGTTGTTTTATTCCTTATATTCAATGAGACAGACCTTAACAGAGAACCTGCAGCTGGCCCACCTGACTAGTGGAGCTGTCCAGTTTCTGATAACTGCTCTTCCACCTTTTGAGAACTGGCATTACAGAAGGGTCTCCATGTCTACTTGGCATTTAGATGTATGGCAGAGATCTCAACTCTGTTACTCACAACTTCCATCCAGTGAAATCCATAAAATTCTTTAAAATTTGACTCACACATTAATTTTAGTGTTCACACTTAGAGGGGAGGTCATATCCCTCAAGTTGATAGACATAGCCATAGTGAAATATCACATCTCTGTTCAAATAATTTCAGGATATAACACTGCAGGTCCGATGTGGAGGTCCCATACCCAAAATGCAAGGTCAAGTGGATGATTGGCAGGCCCTCTTCCCTCTCCTGGGTGCTCACTCATTTCTCTGGGCCTCTTGTGAATGACATATCCTTGTAAGTGTCGGTATCTTTAAACAGGACACAGGTGTGCTAAGATCTCTATAAAACTAGTAGTAAACAGAACACAGTGACTCCTGTTTGTAAACCCTCTCTTGAAGGGCTAAGACAGGTGGATTGCCATGAATGACATTCACTTTGGGCTATGTTGTGGTTTTGAGCTAGCCTGGACTACAGAACAAGATTTTATCTCAGAAAACTAAAGGGGAGTAGGGAGTGATAAGCCAGCATCTTTTTCCAAACTACAAAAAAGTGTGTGCTCACAAGGACATGCACACACACACATACATAACACACTGCCCTCTAAGCTCCATGCCACACACACACACACACACACACACAAACACACACACTCACACACATACATAACACACTGCCCTCTAAACTCCATGCCACACACACACACACACACACACACACATACATAACACACTGCCCTCTAAACTCCATGCCACACACACACACACACACACACACACACACACACACACACACACACACCTGTAGATGGAATTTTCTTTGTCCTACCTAGCTCCATAATTCAGATGAATTTCTGCCATTGGTGGTCTTGTAGTTACTTATAAAACAATTGCTCAAAGGCTAATATTCATTACAGGCTGTTTGGTTTATGAACCAGGCTTATTACTAACTAGCTCATTCATCTTAAATTAACCTGTTTCTATTAATCTATGTATTGTCGCATGTCTCATAGCTTTACCTGTGTTTCATTACATCTTGATTCCCAACTGGCAGCTAGCAGCATCTCTCCTAATCTTGCCTTTCTTCTTTCTATCTCTCTTGGATTTCCCACATGGCTGCACTCTGTCTTTCCATAGGCTAAAACAGCTTCTCTATTATCCCATTCACAGAGTACATAAAGATTATCCCATAGAACTTTCCCCTGCTTGTCTAATCAAAATGGAAGGTTTTAACTTTAGCATAGTAAAATTACTTATAACAAAACAGTTATCAAGCAAGAATTACAATAACTAACTATTTTCATTTGGCAAAATTAAAGAAAATATCTGTCTATGTGTCCTATTTTTGTGTGTTTAAGGTTTAATATCTAATTTCCCTTTTATCTTAACTAAGGGAAACTATAACTACCTACTTTTCAACATCATCAAAGGCTCCAGAAGGATATAATACCTAAGTAAACAGGAAGTTCATTGAAAGCAACTTTCAAAATTCTAGAAATGAGAGACAGCTGGCTGCATGGGCAGTCATCTAAAACTCCTCTGTAACATTGGGGCATCTACTGTCCAGCCTACAGTCCTAGAGTCTCCGGCATATTTTTGAGTGAAGCAGGAAATTTGAAGGACTGTTCTACCTAGTTTGACAGTTTTTCAGTCATTTTCTTTTGTGTCCTGCAGAATGTCTGTCAGTTTTTTCTGTGAAGCAGGAACCTGAAGGACCATCTCACCTTGTTTTGGCAAAGTTCGATGGTCACTTGTCTACGGGTCCTGCATCTCCAGTTTATATAACATACTGTCAAGCAGTCCAGGCAAGGACAGGTTCTTGTCCAAATGCCTAGCCTTTTTCATAATGTACATAAACTCCATAACACATTGCTTTGATGTCCATCATATTCGTTGAAGTAATTGTTGCTGCCAGGAGCAGACATATCTCACAGTTCAGAAAAATCTAAGTTCTTAAAACATTTTGAATGCCATACTCTATAGTTCTTCAAAGTATTTGAAGATTACATATATAATTGAAATATATTTTTGAATAGCTAAAAAATTTAACTAGCATGACTATAAATTTTATTATCATAGACTATAATCTGTATTTCTTAATTATATATGACAATTTTAAATGAGTTGCATAAATATAATACCTTAAATAAGAATAAAATTATATGCTATGAAATAAAATTGACCTTAAATTTATGTCAATAAATTAAATATTCTTAATGTAAAATATTTTGAGATTAACAGTTGTTTTATGGATTGAAGTCAATTTAATAATCTACCTTTTTTCATAATTTCTTTATCATGCCTCTTTTTCTGTTAGAAAGAAATTGAATATAACTAGTAATAATTTGTAACCAACCACCTTAAAAACAAACATTCATAAACAATATTTGGGAAATTTGAGTGTAGTTTTCTATGTTACTTCCTGCTGATTGTGGAAGCTGGTAATCTTATGGGGCTCCTGAGAAAATTTAGAATTATAGTTAAATCTTGACTACAGTAGTCTGTAATACTGTATCATCTTAACCAGTTGTCTTCAGGGAGTCTTGGTCATTCAAACCACATTAACCTGAAAACAATCCACAGGTTCTCATCTTCTGTGGAAGCAAAGACAGAACCTACTTTCCAAAGCAACGTATCTTTAGATCCAAATTTTGAAGTCAAGATACCCTTAATATGTATAAGATGGCTTAACTTAGCAGCCTCATATAATCAAATATCTTTCTGTAGCTAGCTCATTGACAGTCAAAATATTAAAAAGAAAAACAAAACCCAGGTGGTGGTGGTGCACACCTGTTACATTAAGGTTTCTTGGCCCCATTAGGCCAGAAGTCCTCTTGCTCTTTCATCTTAACTCCACCCATTTCCATTAAACTGTCTGCCATGTGGCCTGTGGTTCACCTGTGTTCCTTACATGTTGTTCCTTTGGGTGGCTGGCTCAATCTGTCTCTGACTCCACCCTTCCTTTCCTACCTATTTTGATTCCCCTGCCAACTTTTTCTATGGTGCCTGTTATGGGCCAAAATAGCTCCTTTATTTAAAGATTGATATTCACAGTGTACAGAAAGACATTCCACATCACATACCTTTAAACCCAGTACTCAGACAGCAGAGGCAGGCAGATTTCTATAAGTTTGAGGCCAACCTGATCTATAGAGCGAGTTCCAGAACAGACTCCAAGCCTATATAGAGAAACCCTGTCTTAGAAAAAAAAAAAAAAAAAAAAAAAACCTAAACAAAACACAAAAAAGTTCAAAGAAAACAATATGCATAATCCAGACTTTCTGTGTATTTTCCATTCTTATGTAACTATTTTATTAGTAGTAATATTCCATTTTAAGGACTTTCTCTATTCCCTCAATCTCACATATGTTTTTAAATACATTGTAACTAACCTGTTTAAAGGTTTTATACTTCTATCTGAACCTGTTTTATTGTGTATCTTTAATCCTATTTGACTACTCCTTTTAACTGCCAGTGGCAAAGTGGCTTTGGCTGCTTACTCCTCCCTATCTGGGATCTCAACATTGTAAAGGTACACTTAATGCCAACTCTGGGAAGCAGTTGGTCCATGATTCCACTGAGCAGTGTGCAGCCCACAAGCTTTTTTTTTTTCTGTATTGACAAAAAACTAAATCTGCTATGCATAACACTGCTTGCTTGAAGACACCTCTGTATACCGCAGCAGGAATCTGCCATGTTGTACTCAAGCCTTAATGCCACAGTACTGTGCCATGGCCCACATGAGGGACATGAACTAGGGAGTTCCTCTTGACTCCATTTTAGAGCCCCCTTCTTTAAACTCTCGTGTTTTAGTTGGAAATTTTTGCTACCACATTGCAACACCAGATGTACCTATAAGTTTTCCTGTGTCCTATAGTCTCTTGGTCACAAATTACAGAGCATTATGTTAATTACAAATTGTTTAGTCTGTGGCTCAGGATGTTGCTAAGCTAGCTCTTATATCTTAACCAATTTCTATAATACGTAATGCCATGTGGCCAGTTGCTTACTACCAGTACAGTCACATCTTGCTTCCCCAGTAGCAGCTCGCAACATATCTTCCAATCCTGCCTTTCTTCTTCCTGTCTTTCTTAGATTTCCTGACTGGCTGAATAATGTATTACCATAGGCCCAAAACTATGCTTTATTAACCAATGGTAGCAACACATTCACAATGTACGAAAAAACCACCCCACAGCACACACTCCACACACATACCCCTATATATAACACACACATACCCCTATGTATACCACACACATAGATACACAGACATATGAACACACATGCCACATACACACACACACACACACACACACACACACACACACACACTCATGACTTAATATGTCTAAACCTTGTGTATGAGATGATAGTACATACATCTTGGACTCTTAGTTCTTGTGGCATAGGAAATACACCCTAGTTGGGTGTGTCATTGCCAGGCTTGGGATTTTTTTTTTTTTTTAAGTTACCCTACCTACATTCATCTAGGCATTCCCAGAGTCTCTGCAGGCAAATATGCTTTTGTTCTGGCTATGCTTTACAGATATTTTTGTCTATGGTATGAAGCACATTTTCATTTTTTACAAATCGGCACATCTATTTCAACAATTGATTCAGGTAATATATTCACAAATCACCAACATCAAATGATCATATAAGTCATTATGAAGCACACCTGCTTGAATATTTATAACCAATATGTAGACATCTTCATATGCCTCTGAGCAAGGCAGAACTAGCAGTTGTTATGATCTCAGGACTCCCATCAAGTGCTGTCAGTATGTCCAAATGACACTGCAAACACAGATGACCAAGGACTGTTGATAGATGTTCTTTAGCAAAACAGAGAAGCCTGGTCACATACTGCAGCTGGTGGTGTTTCACAATACCTATTAGCATATTAAAGAGCCTGGAGAGCCCTTCAGAAGAAAATCAGCTTAAATCAAGAGATGTCACATTGCTTTAAAGGGTGTTAATCACAGGATCCTCAGCCATCACTTATAAGATTTGCAGGCCACACTGGATACCAACAAGGAGCAAAGAATGCTAGACATGGTTGATGCATTCAGACAGACAAAAGCTGTGTGCTCAAGCTTCACATGGTTGGCTGCAGGAACAAAATGTTCCTATAGTGCATCCATTCCAGCCTCCACTGCATAGATACTCACAGGATAGACTTAGAGTTAAAACAAGCACCCTGAAGATTGGGGGTGGTGTGTGTGAAAATATGTGAAGTCCTTAAAGAGAAAAAAGGAAACAGTGCATGGGGAAAAGGTCGAGTGGGAAATTGTGAGAAAAATGAGGAGCATCTTGGAGCCCCAGGGGGCCCACCAGAATCTTAGGGGAGCCTGAAGAACAACCATAGGTGAATTTTCTCATTCGCTCAGTCTGGGTCTGATAACACAGGGGACTTGGCTTCTTCTCTTTGGTGTGTTGTCTTCCCATGTGATATTTTGCCACCTTGGCCTCAGTACTTGACATAGTCCCTATCCCCTAGAATGCCATAGATTCAGCCTTGGATGTTGAACCTCCCAAAGCTGTTTATAGTTTATGAATAAACCAATCGGTGGCATTCAGGCATGGCAGAAAGATGGGTCAGGCAGGTAGGTGCTACTTTGCCTTTAAAATACACAAACAGAAGAGAACTGGTGGGGCTGACGAGAGGGAGGGCTTCCTCAGGATCTCAAGACCCGCATCCATCATAATCCAAGTATGGGGCCAAACAGACTGAATGTCTGAGGTGCCATTTCTTTTGAGATGAAATACTCCCTCTGTAGGCTTGAATAGATCATGATATGTAAATTGGAAGATCCAGAAGGCCCCTCCCCAAGACTGGCAAACAGTCTGTAGAAATGTTTTGGTGGTGTAGCTGCCTGCAGGTTGGGCAGTGTAGGTTTTGAGATTTCACCTGTGCTGGCAGAGTGAATCATCTGCCACAGTCACTCCGGCTGCTGTGATTCACCCCTGTAAACTCACTGTGTCACCAACCAAGTCACTATTTTGGTCTGTCACACAATAACATGGGAGGTCTTCGGTGGGTAGATAGTTACTATACAATGTCTGAAGCACATGGCAAGGCTACAGTCTTCCTGGTATCTAGGACTTGGTGATTAACAAGTGTCAGGGCTTCTTTTCTTTGTAATCTAGTGAAGTGTGTAAGAGTACCTGGGACAAAATGAACCAGTAGAAGGATTAGGTATCCACCCAGGGTAGTGTGAAATTTTAAATAACTCTGCAAAATTGTCTAGTGATTCCTGTACTGCCCCTATAAGACAGCCTCTGCTAAACATTAACATGTATAAAATTATAAATAACGTGCAAAAAAATCAAATTTATGCCCAGAACACATGATTACCAATTTTGTTTTATTCTATCAGCCATGCCTTTGGGGATACTAATGCATGTTGGGTGACATGACAGGAAGGTTCCTGTTTATACTCACTCTACGATGCACTCAGGCATGGCTAGAGTAGTTACACCACAGAAATTGGCCAGTGCCTCAAGGCTTTCATCATCACACAGAGGATGGCTTTGAACCATGCCTTCTGCAGGCTCCCCTCTATACCAAGCCAGGTAGACTGCACATGGAGCCCCTAGGCACCCATGAAAAACAACTGCAAAGCCTTCCCTAGCCCCAGTTCTTCATGCACCTTCACAGTTGCTTCTGGCTCCAGCCACTACGTGCAGGACAAGAAGCCAGAACTCTCTCCATATCCTCTGGGGATCACTCTCCTTTATTTTGTTTATGATGGATAGCTGAGGTAAAGTGATGACAAATAAAACTGTTTATCCAGCTGCTGGTGCCTGACTAAGGAGTAACAGGGACGGAACAGTGGATGCTGCACAGGGGTACACACAGATCTTACTTCTATGAGATTAAGGACATGCAGATGAGTCATCCAACAATGGCATTCCAGGGAGGCAGTGGTGGCTAATATCTGCTGAGAAGCAGGGATATATACTGGTTCCTTTCACTGGAGAGTGAAGAAAGTGAAGAATCATTTTAGCTGTTAGCAAATGAGCGCTGCCTATGGGAGGTATTGAAGAGATGATTGTTTTTATGGCTTTGACATGAAATTCTGTCAAACTTTTCTCCCACACACAGCAGTTCTCCAGGGGTCAGAGAGATGGATCGGTGGCTAAAACATTTAATATCAAGCTTGGAAACTGAGTTAGATTCACAGGACCCATATGATGGAAGCAGAGAGCTGACCTCTGCAACTTATCCTTTTATCTCCATAGAAGCACTTTAATGCTCTCTCTCTCTCTCTCTCTCTCTCTCTCTCTCTCTCTCTCTCTCTCTCTCTCTCTCTCTCTCCATGAAACTACTTGAGAAAATTCAAATATGTGCATAGAGAAAATGAAAAAGCAAGAACCGTAAGTTATTTTTTTTTTCCATATAATGTACCAGAGGTATAGAAACCAACTCTTATGTTGGAGTGAATTGACTTGTACCCCTTCAATTACCCATCTATGTTCCAATTCCCAGAATCTACAGATTTACCTTACTTGGAAGAGGACTGGCTCATCTCTCTAAGATGAAAAAGAGGTTTGCATTGATGAGCAGTGGTGTCTCATGCCTTTAATTCCAACACTTGGGAGGCAGAGGCAGGCGAATCCCTGAGTTTGAGGCCAGTCATGTTTACATAGTGAGTTCCAGAACAGCCTGGGTTACAGTGAGCAATCTTTTCTTGAAAAACAGACAAAATAAAAGAAGAAGAGAAGGAGGAAAAGGAGCAGGTGGAGGGAGGGAGGAGGAGGGAGAAGAGAAAGAGCAGCAGGAGGAGGAAGAACAGGAGGAGGAGACCACTCAGAGTTAGCATGAATCTCAAGGGCATGACTGCTGTCCTTATTCGAAGGGGGAGCTTTGGTTTCAGATGAAGACAGCTCAGGATCAGAAGCCTGTGATAAGTCCATAAGCAACATAACCACACATAAACAGGTAGTTCCAGAGGCAAAGTGGTGTGAAAGACCCTCCTTGTGGCTTCAGAGCAGGCGTAGTCCTGCTTACACCCTGTGTGCACCTGTCTTCTGGAACGGTGTCGTAGGTGTAGCCTGTGGTACAGTCCCATGTTACAGTGGCTAGGAAGAATGAAAACCACCAAGTTAAATCGAGGAGAATTTTGTATATGACCCTAAGATGCTGAGAAATGCAACCATGGGGTCTGGTCTCTTATTTTTCTTCAATCTTTTTATTTCCTTTCTCATATGTATATTATATTGTGACACAATGCTTAGATTCTTATTAATTCAAAATGGAGTTAAAATACTGTATCGGAGTTTATGGTCTCCATGTAAAATAGTCTCTTAATTTAAGCTGTCAGATTCTATTTAATAACTATGACCTTCTCTATTTCTTCTTTCTTAATACAGGACCTAGGAATGATCTATCTGCATTTCTCTAACTAGTTCGATGAAAGATTTATGAAATATACTTAAAATATTGTAGAGAAAACTCATATCTAAAAATGTATTCAAACAAAGCATTGAACATACAAGCAGCTTTATTTTATTACGTATATAAAACATTGTTTCTGGAGTTTGTCCAGCTCATTATCAATGGCAATGAGCAAAGCCCAAAGGTGGAAATGAGAAACTGGACTCAACGTTCAACTTGACCTTGGCGCTTTGAAGTTCTGAGGCTCAATGCAGGCAGGTCGTTTCTGAAGGTCCCTAGATGATCTTTGATGAAGCCAGCAATGTAACTGGTGTGTGAGTGTAACGTCTGTGCTTTTGTTGGCTGTCCACATACGGGTGCGTTCATCCTTCATCTAAGAAGGTGGTTTCTTTACTATTTGTATTTTTAAAATAGTACCGAAGCAGTCAAAGGCTCACTAAAGATAATCAAAACTGAGTTTTACACCTCACTGGAAATGCTGGTGGCTTTGAACTAGTGACATTTCATTACTGTACCACCAGTACAAATTCAGAATTAGTCTCCCAATCATGGTCCACTAAAGTAAAATAAGTAACCTCAGGTTAAAGTTTGAATTGCCTCAAAGCATTGGAGGAAAACCCGGACTTACTCTAAGAAGTGCTCGCTCTTGGCTCTCTAGGAGGAAAACTGTGTGTTTTGAATGAACTAAAAGAGAGTTTTTGCTGTTGTTATTCTATTTAACTTTTGGAAATACTCATTTTAGATGTTGGTGGATGAGCGGTACCTATTGGAGATACTGAAATTGGCCATTTTAATCCTAGAGCTTTGGGCTTGGCAAAGTTATCGGTAAGCGAGAAGTGTGGTTATTATGCATTCTTCAACACGTAAACATTTCTTTCCTTTTCCCATTGCCTTCATTCTCTAAAGTTCCAGACAGAGAATTGCCCTTAGCAGCAGCTCAAAGCCTGAGGTCAAAGAAAAGACAAAACCTAACAAAGAAATTGATCCTGGGGCACCTATGGAATGCTATAATCAGACCCATATTCTAGACACCAGCGTCCTCAGCAAATCGTCTCTGAAATGTAAAAATTTAATTTGTCAACATGTTTACATCATATCTTCCATCACTGTCGAGGCAGTGGCACGGCACAGGGACATGGGGCCGGAGACGCCAGGCACGCTGAAATGAGCCGACGTGGACTGATTAGAGTTCACGCTGGGCGGAATTGTCTGGGACAGCTCTGCACTCAGATTATTAACTCTGATACCAGATACTCTATCTCTTCACTGGGATTAGCATGAAAATTTTGATATGGATCGATAAGCAATCTCTCCTTTATAAAGAATCTCTGCAAGCTTCATTAATCTGTGTGTATGTTTATGTCAAGGAATTAAGACATCCTGATTACCGCTGCTTCTCCTCTTTTCGGGGAAAATCTCATATAAATTTATTAAATAAAAGACTGGACTGCTTACCTCAAAGAAAATTGCCTCTTTTCTTCTTCTTCCAGGTCTCTGGACACAACTGCTTTTCTCCAGTGGGGAATGTGGGAGGGAATGGCTACTTTTTACGAATCCACAGGAAAACAAAGACAGTTAGAAATCTACACTAAAACACAATTTCATAACTGTTTGGTCAGAGGTCAGCTTCACCATAAACACAACCCATGGGGACAAGCGTGGCAGATTTTCGCCATTTTGAATATTATGTTATTATGATGAATTCAGCCATTTTATGGGGTTCTAGTTTTGTTATGTAAATTCATTTGTATACTTATGAGATGTAAGCATACATCCTCACTGCCTTCCAGACATTTAACAACAGACTGGTGGTTATGTCTGTCTAAGGTGCTGTCACTGCCCATTGGAAGTTCAAGTGGGAAGATGTTGTGGAGGAGGAAACTCACTCTGTGGATTATTAGTTAGCCCCTGAAAGAGTTCTGAATTTCACGAGGTTCTAATTTATCATCTGAGAAATGTAGGAAGTTCCACATGCCTGGCTGAGTGCTGAAAAGGTTTTCAAGGGTCTGATCCTTCACTCTTTTGAGGAGGTCAAGGTGACAAGTCAAAATGAACATTTGAACATACTTCATGTCCCTGCATGTATTAGACATAGCTAGGATCACTGTAGCATATATTCTGGCCTATCAAACACAGATACTAAATAGGGAATGGTCCAGTTTGAAGATCTCGGTAGATAAATGGTGTTACTTGAATGATCACAGCAAAAGGTAGGCTGTATTTGGGGAAAGTATTGACAAATAGAATTTTGTTTTAATTATCTACTGAGAGTTTGTAATGTGTCTCTTTTGCAAAAAGGGAAGTTAACTAAAAATAAGTGTATATGAAAATGTCATAAGAAAACATGACAATTTGTCAGATAGTTGAAAAATAAAAGGCCGATGGTCTAGGTCAGTATCCAGAATACCTGCATAGTGTGCATGGATGCCCCAGGTTCAAACCATGGTACCTCATAAAATTGGGAGTGGAAGTGCACATCTGTGATCCCAGTAATTGGGGATGGTAACATGAGGACCAAACTTTAAAGTTCTCCTTGTTACATAGTAAGCTTAATGCCAACCTCAGCTACCCTACACCTCATTTAAAAACCATAGAAATAAATAGATAAATATTTATAAGTAAAGAGGAAATATATCTCCCCCCATTCTCAGTTACTGGCAGAAGAAGGCTGAAGTGCTTTTGTTTAACAGGCTTGTGTTTCTTATCCTTCAGACATCTGCCGTCTTACCAGCGAAGGAACTGCATGCCACGGTACTCTCAATCAACTCCAGCCACCAGGGTTATTTGAAAGCAGCACATAAGACAGTGTTGAAAGTGAGAGACAGACAGTTTTAGAATTGACCAGGGTGAAACGGATAGAGCTGAGCACAAGCCTCAAGCTGAAACTAGCCAAAGTTCCTTCATTCAGATGCCAAAAAACCAAAGCAATATTTTCTGTGGTGTTGAGATCATCTAGCTTTATTCTCTCTGCTCCCATTCAAGCTGTTCAGAGAGGAAAACTTACTGGGTGACACAAACCACATTCAAGGGTACCCACACTCTGTACCACCAAGTCCGGGACAAATGGCTTCCACAGTCTTTCACTGAGCAGCCTGCTGGAGACCACAGTGGATACTGACTTGATAATACTACTTGCTTTTATATAGCAAGAATATTGACTAATTCCATGGCTTGTACTCCTCTAAACAAGGTAATGATGTGGTGACACAGCCCAGACTTGGGCAATCTGCATTAGAAGGCATTTGTCTACCAGTAGCAGAGTAGCAGGGAGAAGTATAGCAGGATATATATATATATATATATATATATATATATATATATATATATATATATATATATATATATATATCCTGTAGGCTTACACCTCAGAGGTTTTGGCTCTATTTTTGTGTCGTGTAGTGACCCGCTCTGGATTTGAGCATATACAAGACGTGGAGAACAGCACACAATATCCAAGACTCTAAGTAAAGAAATTTTGTCATTAAATGACATCATCTGGTTTCTGGTTTCTTAGCATCTTGAAGAAAAGTTATAGATTTCACTCAGGCTGTTGAAACATAGAGAAATGGTAGGCACCTTAGATCTCTAGAGGATGGAAAATCAATGAGAATTACAGGAGAGTACTGCATAGACCTGGTCTCCCGTGAAAACCAGTGGGGAAGGAGAGATGACTCAGTGGTTCAGGAGTACTGGCTGCTCATCCACCAGAGGGCCAGGGACAAATTTCCAGCCTCCACATGGCAGTTCACAAGCATCTGTAGTTCCAGTTACAGCGGATCCAGTGCCATCTTTTGTCCTTCCTAGGCATCAAGCATGTGTGCGGTACATAGATATACATTCATGTACATGTATATCCTTAAATCTTTCTATAAAAAATTCTCTTAAAATTATTTTCATGCAATGTATTTTGATTATATTCTTTTTGCTCTAAAACCCAAGAAACAATGTGGCATTGATACAAGTACCCACTCTTTTATGTAGTAGTGAGGTTTCTAGGTCCTGGGCAGCCAGAGATCCAGACCCACAGACCTGCCGCCTGAGACCCCTTAGCCGCCCAGCCGCTTAGGTCCCCAGAAATGACTCAGACGCTTATATTAAGTTCATGCTGTTTGGCTTATGGCTCAGGCACATTGCTAGCTAGCTCTTACATCTTAAATCAACCCATTTTTATTAATCTGTCTGCCACGTGGTCCGTGGCTCACCTGTGCTCCTACATGTTGCTCCTTGGGCGGCTTCAGCTCGATCTGCCTCTGACTCTGCCCTTCCTTTCCTACCTATTCTGATTCCTCCTACTACTTCTTCTATGGTGCCTGTCATGGCCCAAAACAGTTCCTTTATTTAGATTGAGATTCACAGCATACAGAAAGGCATTCCCACATCACTTTTAGGCTTGCTTTTGATAGGAAAGTGGGTATTTCATCTGGCTTCAGCAATAAGACCTTTTTTCTGTCTGTTGTGTGTTTCCTTATCAGGAGCAGATATAGAAATTTACTCATTAACATAGTCTGCAGGCATTGACCAGTGGGTCCCTCAGACATCTGCTCACATTGACCAGTGGATCTGTATCTGTACACACTGACCAGTGGATTAGGTATCTGTATACACTGACCAAAAGGTCCCCTTGGGCGTCTGTTCTCACTGGCCAGCAGGTCCCCTTGGGCACCTTCACACACTGACTAGCAGGTTTCCTCAGGTGTCTGCACACACTGACCAGGAGGTCCCCTTGGGCATCTGTTCTTACTGACCAGGAGGTCCACTGCATACAATGACCATCAGTTTTCTTCATGACAAGCCCAGCTGTGGCTATGGCTGTGAATCTCCAGTAATCTAGACCTGCCCTGTCCTACCCACATTTTCCGCCATTTAAAAGTCTAGTTCTTAAAGATCATGGTGAAGCCACTCTAGATCTCTATGGCTTTCTTGTAGGCTTACACCTCAGAGGAACATCTGGTTGCTCTATATGCTTTTAATGTTGGATTTTCTTAGGTTTGAAGCCGTGCTGAAGAATCTATCCTCATACTGCATGGTGAGCTGGAGACACAGAGGAATCTACAGGAGATGTCTCATGAACATAATGGGGAAAGACGATTCTGCTATAATAATAGGACCAATGATGCTTACTGGGCTCAAGACTACCACTGTGGATTGTCATCACTGACATATATGGTGACAATTCCCATCCATACAATCCAAGTTGTGAGCATGGTCCATTTATGTCAAGGTCACCTTGGTTCACTTCACTGTCAATCTGTAAGATGAGGGAATACCTGGCGCAGTCCCTCATGAGTCCATCTATGATCTTTTGCATCACAGAGTTCAACAGTGTAGCCTGGGAAGGGGCCAGCAGCTCTTAAGGGGCCAGAACATCTTTCTAGATTTATATATGCAGGTTAGTCTGGGGTGGACTTGTAGCATCAGCTCTGAAGCTGGACAGGGGAACTAAGGAGAATCTTAGCATTGGTTACAGCATTCATTTTCTCTGTAAGAAGAGTTTATATAAATATTATAAGATTGAATAACCTATTTTAAAGTAAGGAAGGTTTGGACACATCCAAGAAAATGTAAGATAGAAGCCTGAAAAGAGTTGTATTCTGAAAGCTGATAAACAGTGACCTTGTTGACAGGAGGGCTAGGGGCGGGGCTTGGGCCTACAGTAGAGGTAATTTGAGGGGACTTGTAGACAGGAGATGAATATTGAATGGAGAAGTTTGAGAGTAAAGAACAGGAAGGATGCTACTGTAGCCTCACAATGTCAGCATTCTGATCAAGATGTAAAAGAGAAACCGTACTTGGCTTTAACTGTGATTGAAATGTTTTCATGTGTTAGAGAAGATGTTGATGGATACATGTAAAGTCATGGTTACATAGGAGCATGAATCAGTGCTGGTGACTTTAGGCAACAATACGTCCTCTGGATTTCATAAAGATAATCTGTTATTGCTTTCTATTTTTTTTTAAATTTTTGTTTTATTCATGAAGAAATGATGTGTTTGAAGAGATAAACACTTCTTGATTTTAATGTTATTATATATATGTATATATCAAACCATCATGTGGTACCCAATTTGAAGAATTATCATTTTGTTATGTATCACTTAAAATGGAAATATGTAGTATAAAGAAATTTGAAATTAAAAATAAAGTGTGATACATATTCCAGCCATTATGACTAGTATGTGAATGCAAAATAAAAAAAATTTAAAAATGAAAGTAAAAGGCTGTTTTCTCTGCCCTCCAGACTTACGTTTCAGAATTTTAAGATTGCTGACTGCCCCCCCCCCACACACACACACAAGATAGAAACAGGAATGTTTTCCTGTCAGGCAGGGAGCCTGCAGACTCAGTGAGGCCAAGGGAAGGATCTTGTTGGTATTCATGACGTTTAAAGCAAATGACACATCGCTAAGCACAGCCTGCCAAGCCTCAGCTCACGTTTTGAGAGCTCTTGCTTTGTAATTTATCACAAGTGACTCATGAAAGTGCATTACCAAATCAGAAAGATGTGTACATTTGATTTAGCCTTTTCCTGGCGAGGAGCAATTTGTAGCTAAGGATCACAAAAAGCACATCAGCATCATGCTAGCCCAACTTGCCTGGGCATGCAGTCAGGAACCTGGTAATTTTGACAATAAACTTAACACCTAAAAGCTTTCAAATCACTCCTCTGTTTAAACCAAGCTTTCAAATTACAAAATTGGGATCATAATGCTGTATTCCCTGGTGAGTGGTCTCTCTCTCTCTCTCTCTTTTTTTTTTCATTACAAACTGCCTTAATCTGGTCTGAAAAGGAAGAGATTGTCATTTTCATTACAATATAGCACTTTTTTCTTGACTTCTCAAATTATTAGTTCAATGCAAGAAAATATTAATATGATTCTAATTCCCCAAATCTCAAATATCTTGAAAATGGTAACATAAGGCAATCTTATTATTCACTTTTCTATTCACATGCATACTCTACAGAGCCACACACTTGCCTGACTTGTTTGGATATGCAGACTGGAGGGACTGTATCATCTTGTGAGGAGGGTGGGGTTGAAGCAATCGGTTTCTATGTAAATTTTACATTTGCAGATATTTTGATATAAGGTATGCCATTTGAACTCAAAGCTCAACTATTCAACTCTTCTAGCTTGCCTTGGGGGTGTCCTGTCTTTATTTGTTATATACGGGAGCTGCAGATGTGTGCAGCCACATCTACCCAGCATTTCCATGAGTGCTGGTCCCTTATTCTTGTGTAAGACATTCTTTGACCTATAGAGCACACTGCTCAGTCACTAGTGCCCATCTCTAGTTTCCATGTGGTAAAATGTGAAGGGACTCATGGTTCCTGTGCCCACAATAGGGGTTGTGCTTGGAAGGGGCAGTTCACAACTTTTATATGGGATTAAGAGCTAGCCGTGAGCATGAGACGGGTTGTTGTGACTATGAGTAGTTTTTGGAAGGACTTCAAGCATTTAGGACAACCCTTGGTTGTAGGGAGCCAGCCGCACCCTAAAGACGGCGCCTGTATCCGGCCCATGACTAAGCGGTTTAAGGAAGCTCCTTAGTAAACAAGTCACTGCGCATGACACCTTGTAATTTTCCAGCAAGAAGCCTGGCCCCCAGACAGATACATCATATCGGGTGAGGGTGTGCTGACCAATGGGGAAGGCCCACGTCAGAGATAAACAATGTTGCCTATAAAAGCGGCTTGCCTGGGAGGCTCGGGGTCTTCCGTTCTTTGCCCCAGTGTGTGAAGCTTCAATAAACCTGCTGCAGAAGGATCCTGTTGTACTGCGTCTTGTTTGCGGGCAAAGAAGGCGCGGGACAAGTGGTGCCGAAACCCGGGAATTTACATCCTCTGCACCGCCAGACAGGATTCAGAACTGCGGACAGGTTACTCGGAGAGGTATGTCTGAACTGAACTTTGGTTTGGGACTTTTGAAAGGATTTTTTGAGGCCTTGAGGCTTGTCTTGGCAGTGCTGTTGATTTTAGAAGATAAAGCCTGTAAAGATCTGATAGCTAAAGGGCAAGGCGTGATAGGGAGAGTTCAGTACAGCATGTCAGAAACCGGGAGCCGTGTGAGGTTAGGCGCGCGCCGAAAAAGTGAAAAAAGACCCCCCGGAAAAATAAAAGATATGGGGGAGTTAGGAATACTCGATAAGTAAAAAAGGACCCCCCCAAAAAATAAAAGATTTGGGGGAGATAGGGAACCAGAAACTAAAGGTACGGAAACTTGAAAATAGAAATACTCGATAAGTAAAAAAGGACCCCCCAGAAAAATAAAAGATTTGGGGGAGATAGGAAACCAGAAACTAAAGGTACGGAAACTTGAAAATTTAAATTTAAAGTTTGGCTCCTCGTGATATGAGGAAAGACAGGGCCTGGGGCGGTTGAGACAAAGACAAACCACGCCCAAGATTCATAGGCAAAAACAGGGCCTAGGTTTTTCTTAGGCGCCACTGAGGCAGCACGACCTATACCTTAAAAGACAGAGGTGCCGGTATGGGTTCCTCAGTGGCCACTGACCTCTGACAAGCTTAAGGCAGTGATTGAGCCTGTTGTGGAACAGCTTGCTAGAAAACATATTTTTAAGCCCTCCACTTCTCCATAGAATATATTAATTGGCTTAGACCTTTTTTGAAAATTCCCACTGCAGATTTAAAGCCTTTGTTTGATGTTTCCTGGAAAAATTGATAATCATCCTAAATATCCTTTGTTACAGTTTGGCTTATCACCCTGTGGTATATCCACGTGTTACTTCCTCAGTGCCTTTAAAAGATGGCTTAACTGTATATACAGATGGCTCAGGAAATGGAAGGGGTGCTTATATTATAAATTCACAGACATTTTTCAAAGATTTTGGTCAAAAATCACCCCAGATAGTTAAATGTCTAATTGTGTTAGAAGTTTTACAAAAGTTTGATTGTCTGCTTAATATTGTGTCTGGTCAAAAATCACCCCAGATTGTTAAATGTCTAATTGTGTTAGAAGTTTTACAAAAGTTTGATTGTCTGCTTAATATTGTGTCTGGTCAAAAATCACCCCAGATTGTTAAATGTCTAATTGTGTTAAAAGTTTTACAAAAGTTTGATTGTCTGCTTAATATTGTGTCTGGTCAAAAATCACCCCAGATTGTTAAATGTCTAATTGTGTTAGAAGTTTTACAAAAGTTTGATTGTCTGCTTAATATTGTGTCTGGTCAAAAATCACCCCAGATTGTTAAATGTCTAATTGTGTTAGAAGTTTTACAAAAGTTTGATTGTCCGCTTAATATTGTGTCTGATTCCCATTATGTGGTAAATGCCCTTCAGTTACTTGAAACGGCCGGTGTTATTAATCCTTCTAGTACAGTGTCTGCCCTGTTTTGTGCCATACAAGACTGTTTGCTGCAAAGACGTGAGCCCTTTTTCATTACCCATATACGGGCACATTCGGGACTCCCAGGTCCTATGAGCAAAGGAAATAATTTGGCTGACCAAGCTACACGCCTGGTCGCTGCTGCCTTTGCTAATCCGTTACAAGCTGCAAAAGATTTTCATACAAAATTTCATGTTACAGCAAAAACTTTACGCAAGCGCTTTTCACTTACTAGACAACAAGCTCGCGAAATCGTGACACAGTGTAAAAACTGCTGTCAATTCCTCCCTGCTAAGACTGTTGGGGTTAACCCAAGAGGCATTTCACCATTACAAATATGGCAGATAGATGTAACACATGTTCCGTCCTTTAGAAAGCTTCAATTTGTACATGTTTCTATTGATACATGCTCAGGTATTATTCATGCCACACCACTTACAAGAAAAAAAAAAAAACCATACATGTTATTCAACATTGCTTAGAGGCATAGAGCGCCTGAGACAAACCAGCCTACCTCAAGACTGATAATGGGCCAGCTTACAGCTCCCAAAAATTCGCCCAATTTTGTGCACAAATGCAAGTGACACACCTTACCGGGTTACCATACAACCCTCAAGGACAAGGCATTATTAAACGTGCACATCAGACCTTAAAATCCTATTTGTTAAAACAGAAAGGGGGAATATAAATGGAAAGGCCCGGATCCTATTTTAATAAGATCCCGGGGAGCTGTCTGTGTTTTTCCACAGGATAAAAAAAATCCAGTTTGGATCCCAGAGCTCCTCGCCTTCTCCAGTTGATGTGTTTGGTGACAGCGATAGAAGATAATGCCCACCTTTTCTCTCTGCCAATGCCGGTGATGTATAAAGATTTAGACATAGCTTTAAAGAAAATAGAAGTTTGGGGTTAGAGAGAAGTTTATGTTTTAGTTAAAAATAGTACAGATATATTACTAAAAAATTTCTCGGCAGCCTGACAAAGGAAACAGAGTTTAATAAAACCAAAATTGGCTTCCTTTTGCTCAGGCAGGCCAGATAAAAATTCAATTTTACCATATAACAGTTGCCAATCCAAAAATATAGGTTGGGCCACGCCTAAAATATTTTCATTTCCTCCCAATTTGGCCACCATTTATTTAGATTGTTAGCAATGCCTCAAAAATTATAGATAAATTAAGATACAAATTTGATAATTGCCTTTATGCCTTATGCTGAGATGCTCAGCTTTATTTCTTTGCAGCAGCGGCCCACATGCCACGATTTGTGCCCACACCACCGTGGTTCCCCAGTAACTCACAGCCATTTAGACAAAAAAGAGATTTTAGAATCTCTGCTGGTATTGTAAAAATCATTGTCACAGCTGCCATAGGGGCCTCAGTGACTGCCTCAGCTAGTGCTCTTTCAAAAATAGTGCAGACTGCACAGGCGGTTAACAAATTGTCCACCCCAATAATTGGCACAGTTGAGGTGCGAACAATAACTTGCTGGCTTATACATAACCTCTATTCAATATAAAAACTTTACAAAGACAACTAATCTTTCGAAAAGCCTCTCTCAATTTTCTTACAGAATTGGTAGTCTAAGTTTGAACAGACCCTTCGTGACCTGCAAGTGGCGATCGTCCAGGCCAATTCCACTCGGCTAGACCTGTCTCTGACCAGAGAGCTCACTCCATAAATCCCCTCTTCCCCTACTCCAAAAGATGGGTGGGGGTGGATATATCTGACCTAGCTTTTGCGGAGGACTAGTCATTCTTCTCTAGACGGTTTGTAGGTTCAGAATCCAAAGTCCGAGAAACAAGACAGTTTCGGCTCAAGCCTTAATGGCTCTAGACTCAGAAACCTCGATAGAGGTACCTGGTGCTGGCCAACCCGCCTGAGTCGTTAGAGAGCGCATGCGCTTGGTAATCTCGCGAGACTGGTCTGGTTTCTCCGCCTTTCCCGTGGCGTCATATGAGATTCTGAACTGCGACCAATAGAGAGATGTTTCGTCTAAAGCAAGAGCCGTTTGGTCGTCTTAAAACCGGGTGCTTCCTGCCTCGTGGTCTCTTCTTCCTTCTCTTCCTCTCTCTCTCTCTCCGCCCCGCCGTGCGCACGGACGCCGGCCCGGCTTCTGGGACACGGGCTCAAGGCCACGTGGCAGATGGCCCGGCCCAGACCACGCCGGGGCCTAGCTCTCTCTCTCTAGCCTTATTTCTCCTCACTGGGGCCTGTCGCTGCGGGTTCCCGCGCCGCGGCGGCCTCTTTGCCCCCTCCTCTCTCTGCCCTCCTCTCCATTTTCCGTAAGCTAAATGCTCTCCCCTAAGATACATTAAAGTTATACTGCAGAAGGATCCTAAGTGTGTGTGTGCCGTGTCTTTCCTCGCGGGCGAGAGATAGGCGCGGAACAAGTGGTGCCGAAACCCGGGAAAGACAACATCAGCTGCACCAGCGGAGACCCCTCGGTGACGAGGAGGATTCAGAACTGCAGAGTGTTCGCTCGGAGAGGTATGGTCCCTGACTGAGGTTTGGTTTTTAGTGCTTACTGGCAGAAGGTTTTGGCAGGATTAGGTTTGGTTCTAGTCACCCTGATCATCTTTCTTGTGGTTGCCTTTCTTTTTCATTGATTTCGGTGCTGAGTGCCTAAGACCGACGTAGGTAAGCGGCAGCGCTCTTTGGTTTCGTTTTGCGGATAAGCCAGACGCGGATAAGCCGCGCTGCTAACGGTATCATGGGTACTTCGCAGTCGATGATCTCGGATTTAAGGATGGGCACCAAAGCTATATGGAAGATGATCAAGAATTGTTTAAAGGATGAGTCCTGCTTGCCAGTGGTCATGGAGGGACAGATAATGTTGAGAGAGGTTCAGGATAGCCTATCAGAAACCGAGCGAGATGAGAGATTGGGAGCGCGCCCCAAGGAAACTGTACATAAGGAAAAAGGACCCCCCGGTACCGGTATGGGGGAGAAAAAGGAAAAAGGACCCCCCGGTACTGGTATGGGGGAGAAAAGTTATGAGAAAAATTCAGAGAAAAATTCAGAGGTTAGAAGAAGGAAAGAGACCCAGCCTATCTACCCCTGGAAGGAATTGGCTAATTTAGAGATCAGGGATGAAATAGAATCTTCTATTTCTTCCTCTAAATCCAGCCATGTAGATGAGGAAGACCCACTAGACCCAGGAGATGAATTTGATTTGGAAGAGGAGGCAGCCAAATATGAGGCAGAGAGATACTCCCCTGATGATCCTCCTCGTAACCAAATCAGAAAGAACAGGCACAAGGCAGAAAGCCAGCAAATGCACAGACCTCTGCCTACAGCTCCTCCTCCTTATGGTGTGAGCGGTGCTACAAACTTTTCTTTTCTGCCGGAGGCCACGAGGCGACAACTTAGTTTAGCATTTCCGGTATATGAGGGCCAAAATAATGATCGGGTCTATGCCCCAGTAGAATTTAGTCAGATTAAAGAGCTTGCAGAATCTGTCCGCAAGTTTGGTGTAAATGCCAACTTCACTGTTACACAACTTGATCGGCTTGCCTTGTGGAACCTGACTCCATCAGACTGGCAGACGGTGGCTAAAGCTTCCCTGTCAAGCATGGGTCAGTATCTAGAGTGGAAGGCTCTATGGCATGAGGTAGCTTAAGAACAGGCTAGAGTAAATGCTGCGGCCATAACCCCTGAACAGAGGGAATGGACCTTTGAGATGTTGACTAGGCAAAGACAGTATGCTACACAGCAGACCCAATTTCCTTGGGGGATTTACCCTCAAATTTCAGCCACAGCCATTCGTGCTTGGAAAGCACTCTCTAAAAAAGGAGAGGGTAGCAATCAGCTTACTAAGATTATCCAGGGACCAAATGAACCATTTGCAGACTTTGTGGCACGCATGACGGAGGCAGCAGGAAGGATCTTTAGAGACCCTGACTCTGTCGCTCCTTTTATAGAACAA
Source organism: Phyllotis vaccarum (assembly GCA_033318265.1). Taxonomy (NCBI): domain Eukaryota; kingdom Metazoa; phylum Chordata; class Mammalia; order Rodentia; family Cricetidae; genus Phyllotis; species Phyllotis vaccarum. Next base: position 7,996,957 of record JARWLC010000009.1, on the reverse strand, counting down.
CTTGTCTTTGAACAAGCAATATTGGCTGCCTCCGTGTGTATATGGCCACCCTTTATTTGGATTGTAAGTAATGTTTCTATAGATAAAGATGTTTTAGAGTGTGCCCAGAGCACCTGCTTTTATACCCTTTGTTGGGATGCTCAGAAGTATTCCTTTGCGATGGTGACTCGCATGCCACGATTTGTGCCTGTGCCGGTTGAGGCTCCTAGCAGCATGAGTTTGTTTCGACCTAAAAGAGATTTTGGCATTTCTGCTATAATTGTTGGGATTGTTGCGGTCGCGGCTGTAGGGGCCACGGCAACCGCTTCAGCCCTCGCCCTTTCCAACACTATACAAACTGCTCGGGCTGTTAATAATTTATTGGCCTCCATAACCATGGCCTTAGATAAACAAGCATCCGCTAATACCCAAATTCAAGGAGGACTTATGCTGGTTAACCAGCGTATTGATTTGGTACAAGAACAATTAGACATTTTATGGCAAATGGCCCAATTGGGATGTGAACAAAAGCTTCCTAGACTTTGTGTTACCTCCATTCAGTATGAAAAATTTTCTAGGGCAGCTAACTTGTCGAAAAGCCTTTCTCAGTTTATCTTACAGAATTGGTCTTCAGAGTTTGATCAGACGCTACGAGAGCTCCGCATTGCCATCGTTCAGATTAATTCCATCCGTCTAGACCTGTCCTTAACAGAGGGCCTTTCCACATGGATTTCCTCAGCCGTTTCGTACCTGAAGGAATGGGCTGGCACGGGAACCCTTGGGATCCTCATGGTCGTGGGATTCGGAGGCAGTCTTTGGCTTATTTGCCAGATGCAAGCGTCCAGAAAGAGAGAAAGGACAATTTTAACCCAAGCCTTAATGGCTATTGAAGATGGACAATCCCCTACAATTTGGCTGGCAGCTCTGAATGAGCAAAAATTTTAAGTTTGACTGATTGTGGTCACCTAACCTTGCGGAAGGTATGCCTCTCCCTGATTGGTGAGGAAGTTTGGGCAGGCTTTGGCCTATTGCTTGGAATTGAGCAGGGTTGATTGTGTATACTGTATAGGTATGGCTCTTGCACTGAGAGGCTTAATTGCCATTGCACCTCATTAGAGCATACCTGTTATAGTTTCCATGTGGATTGTAAGGCTAAGCACTGCAATGGTTCAACCTTAGAGTTTGAGGGGATCCATGAAACATGTTTGTCTGCATATGGGCAAGGCACACAAGTCCCATCTCCCACAAAGGTGCCGGGCTGGTCGGGAGGTGTACCTGGTGGACGCATCAGGAACGTCTCCTTTGTACATAGTTCCCAGAAGTTTTGGGAGGACAAACCTCTGTTTCCATCCACTGGATAGCCTCCCTCATTTTAAATATAAGAAAAGGGGGAGATGTAGGGAGCCAGCCGCACCCTAAAGACGGCGCCTGTATCCGGCCCATGACTAAGCGGTTTAAGGAAGCTCCTTAGTAAACAAGTCACTGCGCATGACACCTTGTAATTTTCCAGCAAGAAGCCTGGCCCCCAGACAGATACATCATATCGGGTGAGGGTGTGCTGACCAATGGGGAAGGCCCACGTCAGAGATAAACAATGTTGCCTATAAAAGCGGCTTGCCTGGGAGGCTCGGGGTCTTCCGTTCTTTGCCCCAGTGTGTGAAGCTTCAATAAACCTGCTGCAGAAGGATCCTGTTGTACTGCGTCTTGTTTGCGGGCAAAGAAGGCGCGGGACACTTGGTGACAAGAAGAGGAGGACATCTGTGTAGTGAGCATCCTGTGCTGCTCTGATCTTCTCAGAGCTGTGGTGTGGAGGATCTGGATTGGCACAAGATGTCACCACTGCAGAAGATGGACCTTACTTGTCAAACTCTGAAGAACAGGTCGCCATGACCATGGACAATTAGTGCTAAAGTTGATAGCAACCATTGATCCTCTCTGTCTGGTTGGGCCTAAGAAATTGACCTAAATTTTAACTGAAGCTACATCTTCTATTTTTGAGGTTAAATAATTGAGAGAGGGAAGAAGGGATAAGAATAAAATAACTTGATATCAAGGAATATATGCATGAGACAAGATGACTGCAGGCAATAAAAATGAGACTTTCCCTTACACCCGTGCATATCTCCTGTGAGGCCATCAGATTTTCTAAGGCACGAGGATACGATGCTGAGAGATATAAATACATTTACAGTGTTCATAACAGCAAATATTCTATTTTTGACTATTCTACAGTAGAATAATACTTTTCCAGAGATTCAGCCAAACACAGGATGTCTAAGAGAACTCTCGCCACACACACAACCCCAGGAACAGTAGGCTTCATGTGTGCTGATTTTTTTTTTGAAGAGCCACATCATGGGGAAATACTTTTGAAGTCATTTTAAGCAACAATTAGGGATTCAAACCTGATTTAGAATTCAATCCCATGTAGTGTTCTCAATGCAAATAACAGAATGGGGTGAGAATCTGATGCACAGACAGCGTCCACCCCGGGCTAGAAGGAACAATGAAAACCATAAACTGCTCCACACTGGCTTATTTCTCTGCCTGCAAGCAACCACGTTTCTTCTGACATTGAGATCCCTCCTGCTTTCACACTGCTCAAAATCTTCAATATGTGCACAGCAAAGTCAAGGAAACAATCTGAATCTGAATCTATTAACATTTTCCAAAAAACAAAAACAAACTAACCAACAAACAAAAAAACGCATCGCAACTTCCTTGTAAAGAGAAATGTGAACGTCTCACTTACTGTGTATTCAAGTATGTGGAGAATTTCCAAAATCATTGTTTAAAGAAATCTCACAACCTCTGTAGTGACAGGAATTTTAATCCTGTTTATCAGTTATAAATGTATATTTTTATAAATATACACATATATTTCCTCAGAGCCATGCACCTTGGTCGCGTTAATTTGTTAGTTTATAAAACACTCCAAATTAGTAAACTCTTAATTTGCTGTGTTACTGTAAATAACTGTATTACTGTTGCAACACAATTTTCTGTACTAAGAAATGTTTTTAAAAGCTACATTTGGGCTTGAGAGATAGGTAAAGGCTCTTGTTGCTCAAGTTTGGCAACCTAAATTCAATCTCTAGAATCCACCAAAAGGTGGAAGGAAATAACCAGCTCTGCTTAGTGTCCTCTGAGTTGCACAGATGCTCCACAGAATGTATATGTGCAATTACATGCACACTAACAGTAATAATATATACAATTTTTAAACAGAGACATTCACAGTCATTTTTCTAGTCACTGATGAATGCGTACGTGCAATGCATCTTGTATTGGAGGGCCTGTTTTGGAATAACTGAGAACATTCACCTTGCCTGGCATTATGGCTACTTGCTTTTCCTTGTAGAAATGTCTTTGGATAGTGACAATCTCCTTCCTTTGCCTTATTTTTTCCCATAATTTTGATGCTAGGATATTTCAAAGGTAAGTTTACAACTCAGCCTTGAGCCCTGATCTGATGCTAGGTGTTTTTGGATGCCCGCCTTCTCTAATGTTCATTTTGCATGGAGAGACAGAGAGAGAGAGAGAGAGAGAGAGAGAGAGAGAGAGAGAGAGAGAGAGAGAGAGAGAGAGAGAGAGAGGCAGAGAGAGAGAGACACACACACACACACACACACACACACACACACACACACACACACACAGAGAGAGAGAGAGAGAGAGAGAGAGAGAGAGAGAGAGAGAGAGAGAGAGAGAGAGAGAGAGAGAGGGAATAAGCTAACTCATAAGGACCCCAGATTTTTAAACCTCAAGGTCCACCCCAACTGAAACATTTCCTTCAACAAACTCACACCTTCTAACCCTTCCCAAAAAGTTCCACCAATTTTGTATTAAGCATTCAAATATATTTTCCTATATGCGGAGTTCTCATTTAAACCAGCACATGCCCGCCTTCTCTACTGAGGGTACTGAGGCATACCACATCTGGTCATGATTCTGGTTAACTGATCCACAAAATGCATTCTACAGGTCAGCATCCATGTGACTTACTCTTCTGGGAGCTTTGTGGTAGAGCAGTAATGGATTTCTACAGTCCGTGTGTCTGCACGGAAGTTGGGATGTGCCTAACGGTAATCCTCACTGTCCTTCAGAAACTCCACAAAGGTGTGACAAAAACAGTAGGGACTGAGGAGTGTGTCTACTTGACTAAAGATTTGGACCTAATCATATAATTAGTTCAGAGATGTTGATGACATCAGCAGTGCCGCTCACTGGGAGGTGACAATACAGGCGGGGGTGGGGAACCGGGTGCTATGCATTGGGTGCTTTCAAGGGAATGCATCACTACTCCAAGCCATTGGTAATTTAAAGTAGAATGTATTCAAATTGATTTTAGAAATTTCTTTTTCTCTTTTGATTTTTCATCATCTATATTTATTGATAAAATTTCTTTTATAACCCTATTGGGTGTTTTGGGGTTTTTTGCTTGTTTGTTTGTTTGTTTGTTTGTTTGTTTTTTTAAAAAAACAACAAAAACCCCACTCCAGTGGAAGTCATATACACGTGATTTCTTATTACACACAACCCAGCCAGTGTGATCTTAAATGAATTTATAATGTAGCCACCATAGGAGGAATATGCAACATAACTTATAATACTAAGTCATGAGTGGAGAGGGAAGGTGTCCATGTTCTTGACTGGTCTTGACTATGGTAATGACACACCACCATCCAGACATATTTCTGTTGACAGACTAAGTCTTGGTGAGGATTGAGTCTCATGGACAACCTGTCCACTAGGTTGTTAGGCCTTAGGAGAGCTTGAGAATTTTAACAGCAAGCAACTGTTGCATCTGGAGAAATACCAGCCTAAAACGCAGCTTCAGTTCAAAGAGAAAACTGGGATACCTGATGCCATTGCCTTGGTGCTAATCTGCTGTGTATCACTGTGACTAAGTCTGAAGGAGCTTCTACTGAAATATTGAGAATCAGTTTTGCCAGGTTCCAAGACTGACAGAGCTGCAGCCTCTCTTCTTGAGTTGTAATCAAACTATTTGAATACTTACCATTTTTTATGATTTGAATTTAAGATGTTACTACATTTGCATCTATTTACGTTTTCTGAAATCATTCTATATTAAGTCACTTCTTTAGATATACCTCTAGGTCCGAATGTTGTCAACATATAAAAAATTTAGAAAGGCTAGATATCAAACACCCAGCAGCACACTTGTATATTTTTAGCATCACACAGAACTGGTTTCAGGAACTAAGAACACTGTATCTTGACTTCAATGCTGATTCTTTCCATCATGTCAGCACTGTAAGGTTTCTTGTCTTGTTTACCTACTCAATCCCTCTTTATCTCTCTCATATTTATTCCAAAATATATCAAGTTTGCTTAGCCATTGGTTGTTTTAACTTTTACAAAATCTTGTGGTAGTTTATGTTTTTCTGTTTGTCTTATTGTATACTCTTAGATAAAAACCTCCATTTTGAAAATCTACATTTCTACAAAAGCATGTATCTTTGATAATTATCTTCAGACCTAGCCCCCAATGCCGCACAGTTAATCTAATATTTGCCTGTAGAGGTACAGCTACAGAAAAGACTATTAGAGAGATACTGAGTATATTTAGTAAAAATGTCTCATTAGTCTTGTGAAGAACATGTAGAATATGTCTTAGTATCTTTTGCTTTCATGGAAAATGGATATTTTTTTCTCATGTAATGTATCTTAACTACAGCTCTCCATCCATCCCTTCCTCTCCCCTCCTCCCTATCTCCTCCTCATCCAGATCCACTCACTTTCTGTCTCTCATTAGAAAACAAACAGGCTTTTATAGTATTATATTATAATATGATATGATCTAATATATAGTGTTATATATAATATATATGTATAGCATTAAAACAAAATTAACACATTGGAATTGGACAAAACAAACAGAAAAGAGCCCAATAAAAAGCACAAGAAAGAGCCCCACTTGTTTTCACGCTGATAATCTTATAAAAGCACTAAACCGAAGGTCATGGTACATATGCAAAGGACCTGTAGGTTATAAAGAGAGAAGAATAAAATAAAAACTAATAAGTTAAAACTTTTAAAAATAAAAGAGCCTCGATGGGACATTATCAGGTAAGTAACCTACAAAGATGCTAGTGAGTTCATTTTCTGTTGGCCATCTATTACTGGGCATGCAGCCTACCCTTAAGAGTAGTTTGTTTCCCCAGTAAAACTCCCATGGAGGAAACTGAGCTTTCATTTGCAAGTGATGCTATCTATTAGTGACAGTTTCTGGTTATGTATAGGGCCATATGTCTACTCCTCTTTCAAATCTAGGACCCCAACTGGTTTAGGCCTATGTATGCCCTGAACATGATGCTATAGTCTCTGTGAGTTCATATGTGGACCAATCTCGTTGATTCAGAGGGCCTTCTTTATTTTTTTACTTTTATTTGTGTGTGTGTGTGTGTGTGTGTGTGTGTGTGTGTGTGTGTGTGTGTGTGTGTGTATCTGGTGTGTATGTCCTTCACCTCCTCTGGCTATCACACTTTTTCTGCTTCTTCTTCTTCAGGGTTCCCTAAGGCCTGAAGGGAGAGTTTTGATCAAAATATCCTGTTTAGGGCTGAGAGTGATCAGTTGGAGATGGGGGTCAGAGACGAAGAAGAGACTGAAGTAGATGTTCTGCTGTAGAGCTGGGGATGAGACTGGGGGATTAGAGTTGGAGAAATTGATTCCCTGGCCTGAGTGGTCTGTGGTCTCCCTGGGAATGGCTTCTGGAGTTTGGGGTGTGAAAGTTGGTTATAGGTGGTGTAGAAGAGACTAATGAAGTCACTAGACTGAAGGGTGTACACCCATTCTTTGGGTAATGTCAACTTCTGTTTTTCTTGGATTGAGCTGACAGGCAGGTCGATTGAATACTGTCAGAGTTAGAAGCCATGATCAGCTCAGCAGAGCCTCTTGTGTCATTATCTCCATATACAGAGCAAATTCCCACAGAGGCTGGCATGAGGCAGATCCATCCCAGGACATTGGAAGTGATATATATTCTCAGGAAGGTATTGTTTGCTCCAAAGAGTCCATCAACTTTACTCAGAACCCAACTCCCACCCCATATCCTCAAATCTGAAGGATGAGTACATTCCAGAACAAAAATATTACAATTAGTCTGTCTTTGAGTTGCAAGTAAACACTCAGATGATTCTGAAGTAGCACTGAAAATGGCCTCCAATCAATCCTCAGCCTAGATAACTGGTATGACTGTGACCCCTGCTATGAGCCAGGGAGCCTGTGACTCTTGGGAAGCTCCAGTGGGATAGATGTGGATCTCTTTTGAGAATAGAGAGTAGCATAATTTAAATAAGAATCTTACAGGTGTCTACACATTGTGATGGGGTTATGCTGGATTGGGGTGGGCTCCCGTCTAGTGACTGTTGTCCTCATGATTTGGAAACAGCAATAGTTGGGGGAAGACAAGAAGGTGTGGGCAGGGGTAGGTTCACAATCTCTTCAAAGGCAGATACTGATGGTGTCTAGAGAAGACAGTAAGGATTCTCCCATAGTACTTCAGAAGACTATCACAGCCAGCAAGCATTGTTCCTTGGGAGTCTAGAAAACACACCTTGACTTAGGGCTTCTGGTTGACAAAACTGTGAGGAAATGTCCCCCTTTGTGCTTAGACCCAGACTTAAGGGTGTGGTTCTCAGAGTTCAAGCTCCTTTTCTTCACCTCTCTGTTCCTCTATCTCCCTTCTTTCTTTTGTTCCTTCCTCCTCACTTCCCCCTTTTCCTTCCTCTCCTCCTCAACTCCACTTCCTCTTCCTGCTCCTTAGTCTGACTCAGTCATTGTCTTAAGACAAAGATGTGGGGTTGTTATAGACACTGGTCCCTTTTTACCTTCTCCAGAACGGCTTTGTGCTAGACTCCTCAACTCAGGCTCCCTGCTTGAAGATATGGCTCTTGATCTGCCCATGTTACCCAGAATCCCCTGGCTGGTAATCAGAACCCCTGAACACTCACAATACCCTGTATCTGCCCAGTAGAGTGAAACTGGCAGATACCTCCTGTCCTCACACACTGAGTTATGTAACTTTGGTTCAGTAGACTTGGCGTTCTCCGTCTCCCTCAAACAGGAGAAGCTGACAGTTCTTCATATTGGCTGTCTTCTCTGTCAGCCTACCATCCCCTTGCTTCTTGTACTTTATCCTTCAGCCCTCAGGAAACTCTCATTTCTCTAATTTCTGGGCTCAGAATTTTCCCTCCCTGGAGTAAACTGTGTAGGAATTAAAATGCAATCTCCCAGTTTCTGCACCCTCCAAACACCAGGCCCCATGCAGACTGAAGTGAGGGCTATACATATCTTAATCCAATTCCTTACCGGCTGCTACTTTTTAATATTTTTATAGAATTCTTTGCTTCCTTGCACAGATCCTGCCCCTGTTCTTTGTTCATATGCAGAAACACCACCTTGTGCTTCTGACTGGCCAGACCATCATTGGCACTTAATCAGCCTCCTCACCCAGGTGACTTGTGCAGCACTGTCGTGAGATGTGCCCGAGGTTCCATGCTTCCTCATCTGACAATTGTCCTTTCCAGCTGAAGTGGAATTGGGACCATAGCAGAATTCCAGTTTCATGTCCCTTCACCATGCCCCTCCCCCCACCAAAAGATTCCATGTAGGGCAGAGCCAGTAAGGGCATCTAAATTTAGAACTGTGATACAGGTTTGTGAAGTGAGACCCATAAGTGTAATTAAGGAAGTGGGTCACCATCCTGCCACCTCAGGGCTGACAGCAGGAACCCAATGTGTGAGATTTTCAGACAAACATTTAAAATAAACACAACAGAAAAACCATGTAAAGTCTTTGCTGAGCACTTTAGAATTTATTTTTTTTTATTATTTCCGTTGTTTTATGAATTTAATTGATTTATTTTCAGACAGGGTCTAATGGAGCATAAGATGGCCTTGAACTCACTATTTCTCAAGGGACTGTGGTGATATTTTGTTTGTGTTCAAACAAATAAAGCTTTCCTGGAGATCAGAGGGCAGAGCTAGCCAGTAGTTAACCATAGAGGCCAGGCAGTAGTGGCTCACACCTTCAATCCCAGCACTCGGAAGGAGGAAACAGAAATTGATAAGGTAGGACAGAGACAAGAGCTCTGTCCTTTTTGGTTGAAGAGTTGATGAGGTAAGAGATGACTATAGGTGGCTGCTCCTTTGTCTCACTGATCTTTCATCATTTACCCAGATATTTGGCTCTGAGTTTTTATTGTTAAGGCTAATTAAAATTTGTGCTAGAGGGGAAGGGTCTGAACTTGTGGTCCCTCCTGCTTCTACTTTTCGAGTGTTAGGATGTCTCAGGCATTCACCATCATACCTGGCTTTTCAAAGCTGGGGATTGAACTCAGGGCCTCACAGGACTCGATCACCTAAGGTACATTTCAAGCCTAAACTTTGTATTTCTTCTGTGAAGCAGAACCTGGTAGTCATCACTCTGTCCAAACCCCAATGAGTCTGTCCTCGGCTTCTCCTTCAGCACATGGACAACAAACTCAGAGGATGGACTTACCACTGTCAAGACTCCTCCTGGCCCTACATTTGATGACCCAGACAGAGAAGAAATATGCCTCTGCTCATAGAGAGGTCCCAGATGCCAGCTGATATCTACCTCAGTGCCTCCTTACATGACCTCAACCCCTCTTTCCACAGAGCTTGTTGGAGTCTCCTCTCTCATTAGACCGAGAACAAATTTGCAGAAATACTGAAGACATCCCCAGAGCTCAGAACTACTCTCTGTAGAGTCCATTTCATGGTCCTCACACAGTGCTCCAGTGAACATTCTCTGTGTCTATTACCAGTGAGAAAGAAGCTCACTGTTATGTTCACAAGGACAGTGGAGAGAGCTGGAGTACAGGTTTCTTGGTGATGTCAGGTGGCTCCTGGGAAGGGCAAGCACATTCACATTTCTCTCTCTCTCTCTCTCTCTCTCTCTCTCTCTCTCTCTCTCTCTCTCTCTCTCCCTCCCTCCCTCCCTCCCTCCCTCCCTCCCTCCCTCCCTCCCTCCCTCCCCTCCCCCCTCTCATCCCTAAGAGTGGCTGCATGTTCTTGGTGAGCAGGTTTCTTTACCACACTCCACACTTTATGGTATACATCTTTGATTCTGGAGTATTAGAAGCCCAGGAACTGTTGACTGGCAAAGATGGTGTAAATGGGAGAGTCTCCTTCCAGTGTTCTGTACCCATGCACAGGGAAAGCCTCTAAAATTTGAAAACCAGAGCATCCCAATGTGGTGTTTTATTTCTTTCTATTTTTTGCAGTCATGATTTTTAAAAGTACTTTATGATAGATTTTTAAAAAATGCCACAATTATATATTACCCAACAGTCCTTAATTATAGACTATCACACAATTACATAATTATGGACTTTTAGAGATTCATATTATTTACTCCACGGTCCACAAAGAGCTATTCCGGTTTATCTTGCAATTGTATAATTAGACATGTAGGAAGCATGAGCTGTTTCATCAATGGTTTGTGCCCATATAGCCGGTCATGTCACAATGACTCCAGGAATGTTTAGGATTCTGAGTTATCACTGCACTGGGATGGATCACACAGACCCAAAGCTGCCCTATAGGACAGGGGCAGCTCAGCATCTAGGTCATGGTGCTCACAAAGACTGGATTGTATGGTGAAAAGACCCTGGGTTCACAGGTCAACATTATAGACACATTGTAAATAAATCATATTTTCAGGGAAACTTGCTTTGCTATTTTTTTAAATCCCTGCATTATTAGGTTGGAATATCATCAAAGCTTTTGCGTACTGAGATCAGGACAGAAGTAAGCCAGACCAGTAGTGTACTTCCTATATTTGGGACCCTTTTCTATGTATTCAGTGAACCTAGAAGGCTTATGTGATAGACACTTCCTGAAACTGGGAGTTGAAGGTATTATAAAATACTGGAGTGTCATTTGTCACACACAGGTGACTAAGCACAAAACCAGGGCAAGCTCATTTTAATCCATTTCTCTCAGTGGAGAGGTTTCCTGAGGAAGGGAGATACTTATTTTATTCAATATTCTAGTTTCAAAAGAACTCATGGACTCGGGCAGCCATCCTGTCAGTAATAGACTAGTTCATGTCCTGGAGTGACCATCACTTCCTAAGTCTCAGGCTCACCCCTGCCCTCCCCCTTACTTTTCCTCTTGCCATCTGTCCTTTGCTTCATGCTCCCTCACCTGACAGGAGCCCTGGCTAGGGGAACTTTGAGATGGCAAGATTTACATCTGTGTAATCCCTGGACCTCACAGCAGGGTGTCAGTCTGTCGTCTCATTTCTACTGGAAGGGTGGTAGAGAGCAGATCAGCTGCACTTCTCAGGCTGGAGAGGAGTCAGTGGATATCTTCATCAGTGTTTGGTTGCTGCAAAGAGACACCATGACCACAGAAACTTTTATAAAATAAAGCATTTAATTGGGGATGGCTTACATTCAAGGTTTAATCCACAGTTGTCATGGCGGGAAGCATGGTGGCATTCAGGCAGATATGGTTCTGGAGAGATAGATGAGACTTCCACAGGATAGGCAGGCAGCAGGAAGAGACAGTGACAAAGGGCCTGGTTTGAGCATTTGGCACCTCAAAGCCCACCCCCATAACATACTTTCACCAAGAAGGCCACGCCCACTCCAACAAGACCACACCTCCTAACAGTGGGGCTCCCTAGTGAGCAAGCATCCAAATCTACAAGCCTATGGGGACCATTCATATTCAAACCACCACAGTAAGAACTTGATGCATAAGCTTAAGACCACAAGTTTATATTTCTAGTAACCATGTAAAACCACAGGACACCATTATAGGGAGGTAGACATTGGAGGATCCCTGGGCTTTGCTTGTCAGCTAATCTAGTCAACTGCTGATCTCTGGATTTACTGAGAGACTTTGTCTGAAAAAGTAATGTGTGGCACAATTGAGGAAGCTACCCAATGTTAACCTCTAGTCTCCATATACCATATAGATACCAGGTGCATACACATGAACACAGCACACAGCACACACACACACACACACACACACACACACACACACACACACACACACACACACACACACACACACACACACACACACGAGAGAGAGAGAGAGAGAGAGAGAGAGAGAGAGAGAGAGAGAGAGACAGAGACAGAGAGACAGAGACAGAGAGACAGAGAGAGAGAGAGACACTTTTAAAAAGGAAAGCCCTATGATTTCTCTGTCATTTTGCTATATGATCTCAGACCTCCAGGAAGGTATGTCCATTTCAGAATAAATCTTTCTTTTGTAGTTTCTGAAAGTGTAACCATTCCATACTAATAAACAAAAGGTTTCTTTCATCTCATTTATTTCGGGCCCAGTGTCTCTGGACAATCTCCTTCCAACACTGGTATTTTGATTCTGAAATAACACATGGAAGACGAAGGCAAAAATAAAATTGTATTTTAAATTGCCAGAAAATAATTTTGCTGAAAGAACGTTGCCCTCATGAAAATACAGTTCCTAACCATGGGGCTGGTCAGAACTTTTGATGTTTCAAAAGACAATTAGAGCAGGTTGCAGAATGCCCTTCTTCTATAAAGTGAGGAATGGAAACACATTGAAATGTCACTGGAGTAAATCACTGTGCACAGCAGGAGTTTCATGGCTCACAGGTGAGAAAGAAAATCTACCTCAGATACAAGCCCTGGGCCACCCAGTTTGTCTTTGAAGGGAGTCTGGCTGCCTCTCACATGCTGATTCACATACAGATCTCTGTGATTTGGGGCAGGGGCTCTTTTAGGCAGCAGCACGGAAAACTAGGAGACCAAAGGCAAGCCAGGATTAGTGGGATGCCAGTTCACCTCTGTACTTCAGAGCCAGGATCTTCCTTCACCAGGGCATTAGGTAAATACATAGATGTGATTAAAGAGGAAGGTCTAGAGTTTTAATTACCACAAATTTACAACATCTTGACAGTGGGTACATTGTCACAAAGACACAGTGCAATGCTTATAATTTCAAGTAGATCCAAATGGAGACAAGCCCTAAGGTTCACGCACATGAACCAGGTATATAGTCTAAACTCAGGACCTATGAACACAATACGGTTGCACAGGACATGGCCATGACCCGTGCACATGATCTAGACCTACAGTCTAAGTCCCGTGAACATGACCCTTCTCAAAAATGTTGCTCAATTTTTTTTCAGCGTCTGGAGCTTTCTGTTATTATTGTTTGTTTTTGTTTTTTAGCCCTGTGGTGAAGTGAAGCAGGAAGAAAAGAACTATCATTTCAATACTTCTGGATTAGTGGTGGTGTGTTTCTTGAAGTTTCTGTAACTCACACGCACATGCTACCATTTCCAGGTGGAACTGTGCTAGAAGGGACTGATGGCCTTTTTGCATGTGCACATTTCACATGAATAAAATAAATCAAGGTTGTATCTGCCTGGAAAGAAGTGGATGGTGGCTGCTGTCAGCCTTTTCCCTCAAGTGTGCTTATCTACAACCTACTGTTGGAAACTCCCTCCATGAGAATTCAGACCTCGAGGACCCAGTCATAGATTTAGCCACTTATTTAAAAGGAACAAAAAATGGGGGAAAGAAATGCCTTGTGTTATGCTTACAGTGATTCCTTTTGCAAGCACCACCACCGTCACCTGGTGGAGGTGAACATGACGTATACCAGACACAAACCTCTTCCCAAGAGCCCTGTCTAAGTGAATATTAGAAAGCTACATGATGCAGAGACCTATTTGTCAGGTGCAATAAGTCCAAGTGCCATTCAGTAACATTTGCAGCTATAACCTTTCTATCTGAATCTCACAGGCTGTGAGGGTCTTTAAGGCAGTTCTACAAGCAAGGGGTGATACCAAGCCCTGCAGATGACACACTATGAAACCCAGGGAGCTCACTTCTCTAATGGAACACACAGCAGCATGATAGGGCATGAGTGTGATTATCACTTGAGACTAGAGATCTCAGCACCCCACATGAGTAACAACGAAGCTGGACGAAGATGCACAAATACTACATCTCAATTTTTAAAAAGAAAACAAAGCATAAAGATTGGGAATGAGACAAAAGTCAGTAACAGTAATGTGAATGTTTTAATGAGTTGAGGAAGGGTGCAGAGACAGCCCTGAAGGCTCATGGGTAAAGGGATAGTTGGGTAGGTCAAGTAGTGAAGCTGCAATGGAAGCTGAAGAAAATGAGGCATGTGAGCTAAATGGGGTGATGGCAGTTTGTTACTAGGTCAAGGGTGGAATAAACATGGGCTGTTCCCTTAAAACAGAGACTAACAATTCACTTCAGTTACAGAGAATGTATTTTAGCATATACAATCCATGCGTTTGATCCTCAGTACAAAAATAAAAATTAAAACATGTCTAATTTTAGGATTAAATTCTAAAACCTTGCTTGGATTGATATTCAGTAATAGGGTGTTTATCCAGTATGTATGAGGTCCTACTATTTAACTCCCACTAGTAGAAAATAAGATAAAATGATATAAGTAAAACAAGACCTAAAGGCTTCTAAGCTCCAATGTTAACTAGGTGTAGTCAGGCAGAATACAGATTTACAAAACAAATTTACAAAATACAGATTCAGCCAACAGAATCTGAAACATTTGAGAGAGTCACATAATTGATCAAGTCCATCCTTAGCTCATTGTGGCCACTGACACACATTTGCAGGATGGTTCTGGATCCCTGTTAGTAGGTAAAAGTGCAAGTGACTGCCCAGATGTGACCACATATCAGACAGTAATTGCACAAAGGGATTGCAATTTAAACCCACCCAGACCCCAAATCAAAATACTTGTTCACTGACTTGCAAACCAGATGTGAGCTCACATGGTCATTGGGACTAATATTCCTAATAAAGCATCCTTTTTAACAAAACTGAAAATCGATGATAGGAGAAGTTTCAAAATTGACACCAGCCTTTTGAGAAACTGGAAATAGATCTTCCTGTCAAAGATGAGCGTGCTCTGTGCTATCTAAGACTGCACCGGGAGCAAAATTATCCGATTTTCATTTCCTCAATTTCACTCCACAGCGGCGGGACGTGAGAGTATTGATTCATCCTCTGAGACAAAAAGGAGAAGGACTCTTCACCACAGCAGGGTCAGGCGGGTTTGTGGGTGTCTAATTATATCTAGAGAGTGTGTATAAATCTTCCCTGGTCATTATGGGAGCCACGAGTAGAGTCCAAAGGTATCATTAGAACCTGTCAGCCTCCCGTTCTTCCCCCATTGTTTTATGGGAGGTCATAGATGCTAGACTTAATATTATCATGCTTCACAGATTTTCAAATTTATATCGGAAATAAGATTTGCTGCATGAGAAGACCGGGAAGCTCCTGTGTTTGCACAAGCGGCTCAGTAAATATGCATCTTAGTGGTTTCTGTAAATTTACAGTGTTGACCAGAGGAGCTTTGTGAAGATAGACCAAAGTGTCTGCACACACAGTGTTGACTGTAGGAGCTGCCTTCATGGTATAGATCAGAGGGGCCATATACACAGTAGAGACTGAAGGAATCATGGGACCATGGGAATTGCCCACCGTGCAGATAGGAGAACCCATATTCCTTATGTAGACAGAGGAGCCACATGCTTGGTGTAGACCAAAGGAACTTCACGAAGTGCACATAGGAGAACGATGTGCAGGCTTGTCACCTGCTTGGTGCTCATAAAAAGCCCATGGCTCCTGCCAGCACTTGGGCACATAAACTACTTGCATCAGGGATTGTACCCACTTTTCCATTGTTACCATTTTATCTAATATTCCACTAGAAAGAAAGGGTTTTCTGCAAAACAAGACTTTTAGTAGCCCTAACAAAATAATCAGGGTAAGTAACATGGCAATAAACATGCCAGCATAGTGCTTGCTTGATGTTAGAATCTATTTTTCAATTATCATACCAACTTCTGGTAAAGTATAACATTATTGTATTGCTTTTGTACTATAACAAAAAAGTGTGTGTGTGTGTGTGTGTGTGTGTGTGTGTGTGTGTGTACATGTATACATGTGCATGTGGAGGCCAAAAGCCAGTGTAATGTGTCTTTCTTCGCTCCTAATTTTTAAGACAGGATCTCTTACTGAACCTAGGGCATGCTTATTCTGATAGACTGGCTTGCCAATGAGCTCTGGGGATCTTCCTGCCTCTGTCTTCTCCTTTAGCACTGGGGTTACAGACACACTGCTATACCTTGCTTTTTATATGTGTACTAGAGATCTGGGCTCACAGATCCTCAGGCTTTCCAGGCAAGCAATTTACTTACAAAGCTATATCTACATCCCCCACCCCAATATTCCCATTTTAAGAAATAAGACAAGAAGTCTCATCACATTAAAGAAAATAAAATGAAATTCTTATATCAAAATTGTATAGGTTTGAGCAATAATATGAGGAACATACAAGAGCTGGAGATTGTCATAAGGATCAACTGGTAAACCTTAAGTTTACATTTTTTTATTGTTCAAAAATAGTATAATGCATCAAGTTTTACTGCCTCTGTTTCCCTCCAACACATGTGTGAATACGGGTTGTGCCCTGCTGGCTTCTGGCAGCCATCTTTATTCACTCTTGAATATTTTTCCAAGTCAGCAATTGTAGATTGACATCACTCTTTTTAATAGCTGAGTGGTATGGATGCTTTCTAATTTATTTAACAGATTTCCTTTGATGAACATTCGGGTCGATTCCAATTTCCTCTAATATAAATAATGTTGTAATGAACATCATTGTGCTTCTATCTTTTTTGACTTATCTAATTCTTTCCATTAAATAAGGCAGAGTCAAACTTGATGGCTAAACACAAACTTGTTTACAGTTTTGATCATCTTGACGCTTGGGCAAATCCTCCAGATGCCCTGGTGTTTGCTTCCAACCTGACTGACAGGAAGGTCTTATTAGTTTTGGCTTTTCTTTCAGGCTAACAAGAGACAAACAATTTCCGAGTCAGTTTTATGTGTGGATCTCTCATTGCTGGTGATATTAAACACCTTTTCATATGGTCCTATTCAAGGGTGAATGACCTGCCGCTTTACTTTCTTAACACTTGACAGTGGCAAAGTTAGCTGGTGTTTGTTACAACTGAGACCATTTTTTTTTTCCGGTTCATATTTTGTCACTTAAATTAATATTTTCTGATGCCAGATTTATCTATTTATCTTAGATGAAAAGGGTACCTGAAGGTGCTATGGCAATCTGATCCCCCCATTTTCCTGTTCTTGGATCTCTGGCCCCTGATATGTGTAGTGGGATTATGTCATTACATTGTAAATACATGTCCTGCCTACTGGTTTAATCAAAACACCAAGGCCTCTTCCATGGGATGGTCCCTGATCTGAGGAACCCCATGCTTCATCCTTCCCAGAATGGTCCCTGGTCTTAGGAACCCATGCCAAGGCTGACCTCCTCCATACGATGGTCCCTGTGCTTACAATTCCTATGCCAAGTCTGACCTCCTCCATGGGATGGTCCCTGTGCTGAGTAGCCCCATGCTAAGACTGACATCCTCCACAGAATGGTCCCTGATCTTAGGAACCCATGCCAAGGCTGACCTCCTCCATACGATGGTCCCTGTGCTGAGGAGCCCTTCAGTAAGGCTTATCATCTTCCTCTAAGCTGGACTCTCAACTCCAGATTCTGAATAAGCATTGACATTAGGCTCTGAAAAATACTCAATGGGATCTTATTTTTTAAAATTCAACAGAAACATTAAGATGGGAAAAGGAAAAAGTTCAAAATTCCCAAATAAAGGCCGAAAATGGATGGAGGGAACAAAAATAACGAGGGCAAAAATAATTCTTCTTAGAAAGTTAAGTCCAAACATGTGATAAGGAAAAGGAAGAGGTCTCCTGAAGCCATAATGGTTCTGTAGTATGTCTGTTGGGAGTGCATAGCTCCAGCTTTGTGCAGCAAAACCTATAAAAAAGTAGCTACTTTCAATACTATAAGCTCAAGAATGGAAAATACAATAATGAAAAAAAAATAGACCAGAAAAGTCATAGACAAAGTTAAATATTAAACGATGACAATTTCAATTCGTTAAGAAGGCACACAGCCAGACATACATATTTAAACAGTCTCTGAGAGGTAGAAGCAGATAGATGGCTGTAGGGTCAGCCTGTTCTACTTAGCATGTTTCAGGACAGCAAAAGAAAAATCTAGAGGTCCTATCTCAAAAAACCAAAAGCAACCAATCAACCAACCAGAATGAGGGAGGGAAAGGGAAGTGGAAGGTGTAGGGGGGCTATGTTGTTCCATTGTAAATAATTGTCAGACTCACTGGTTTAATAAAAAGCACTGATTGGCCAGACAGGAAGTGTGGGTGGAGCTACCAGACTAAGAAAACTCTGAGAACAGGAAGAACAGAGCAGAATGCCACAGAGAAGCCAGAAAAAGCAGAGGACAACCTTGCTGCTCTGAGAAAAGGTACAGAGCCACATGGCTGAACAGAATGAGTCATGGGCCAGAAACTACTTACTTCCAGGCTGTTTCCTTTTCCATGGAGATGAGGAAGTAGAATGGCCCAGCTGTCTCTTCCAGTCTTCCCCAGCATGATGGGTTGTGTCTTCTCAAGGTAAAGTGATTCCTTTCCTCATAGACTATTTTCTTCCGTTATTTGGCTACAGCAATCGGTAAAATATCAAGCACCAAGTTACCTCAGCTTCCATATTTTCTCTTTTGCTTTCATCGAAAATTAGATGATCTGAGAGTCCATCAGGAACAGTTCTTGCCTGGGTCACTTTGGAGACAATTTCATCTTTATTTATTCTCTCCTCCTCTGATAGGAAAGAGCCATCATGAAGAAGCTTTCCGTCAGTGACTAAAGCACATAATACCTTTGGTTACACTCCTATTGTCGTGCTCTGCGGAAACCACGCCCAATGGCAATAGTTTATATTACTGTGTGGTCTCTAGGGCACCCTAAGCTAACAACCTGAGTGTGAGGCACCCCATATAATCCAAGGTTTTTATTTAAGCTACCTATGGCTTCCAGGAAGAGTTGATAACAATCACACACACCCACACCCCCCCACACACACACACACCCACACACACACCCACACACACACACACACACACACACACCACACACACACAAACACACACACACACACACACACACACACACACACACAGAGAGAGAGAGAGAGAGAGAGAGAGAGAGAGAGAGAGAGAGAGAGAGAAGAGAGAGACTCACTCTTTTTTTAAGAAATGAATTTCAAAGTGGAGCCAAGAGCAGAAACCTTTCACAGAATGAATGAAAACCATAGGTACTATACTACAAGAAAGCACATTTGTGATACTCTAGAAAAGAACGAGTTCTGAGGAACAAGAACATGTCCAGTATGAGCAGAGGGACAGAGAGAAGGATTACTCTGTGATAATGGGGTATAACGCATCCTGGTTACCATAAATTATATAATAGTGAAAACTCAAAACTATATACCAAAGAAGATTAAAGATTATAAATGTTAATTTAAAAGAAACCTAATCTTTAATCTTCTTTGGTTCTTGTTCCTTTTCTTGGGTATAAAAGAATTTTGTAAAAAGAGAGAAAGAAATATAATATGATATAGCTCAAGGTAATGACACAGGTCTCATTGCAAATGAACTGTGTTACAATAACTTACAGTACTAATACACAACCTGGAAATTCAGTCATTGAAAATGCAACCACAGCTCTGCTTGGAGGACTGGAAAGTGAGGCTCCTTTGTAACTGGGGTTCTGAATGAACAAAAGACTGTAGAGTGTTCTGTGGAGGGGCAGGGCTGGTAATGCTTACACATGAGAGTCAGGATGGACAGCCCTACAATGCACAGGAAGGCACAGACACAAATAATAAAGTGGCTGTGTCGAAGGCTGGAAGAATTATCCCTGTGGGGAGAAATCACAGTGGGAACAGGGTCAGGCTCTGTGGGTTTCTTAATAATCCTTGCAGAACTGTTTTCTAAATTTGTGCATCTTAATGAGTAAATAGAAAATCACTTCTAATAATTAAAAGAATAGCATGTGGCACAGGATACAAACATCAAATTTATTTAATAAACCAATATAGAAACAGTAGTTAGAAAGTGAGGTCTGGAATACACTCATTTTGTTTCCTTTGATTTTAAACCAGCTTGTATGATACACTTTAATTATTATCAGTGCATGCTACTTTTCTCATAACAAAATTTAGTGTATCTTGGAGCTTATAGAATAATAAGGGACTCCACACTTTAACCCAACCCATGTCATGCTTTTAAAAGTCAGAAATAACAATGGGAGAATTACCCATACCTCTGTTCCAAAGAGGTTTCCAGTAATTGTGGAGGATCTTTCCAAATGGGGCAAAGTCCAGCGTTATTTGCATATAGATAAGCTGATTCTGGGCATAATCAGTGAGTCTATTTGTATTTTAGTTTATAATTAAAATGTCTTTTAAGTGATTTAGCCAGATTTATTTTAGTGGGTAAATGTAAACCACAATACTGAATGATAAGCCAATGTGCTAAGACATTCTGGAATGGGGTCCCTATGCATAAATGTGTGTGCCTGAGGGTACATGGGGGAGGTCAGAGGTAAGTTCTACACTTTCTTTCTTACTTACTTTACTTATTTATCTATTTATTTTGAGTCATGGTCTCTCACTGAATCAACAATTGAGCTAGGACTAACTTGCAACATGCAGCAATGACCGTCCTGTCTCTACCTCCCTTGCCCAGGGATTACAAGCAGATGCCATCATGTCCTGTTCTTTATGAGGGTGATAGGGATCCAAACTTAGGTCATCAAGTTTGCTTTGCATATGCTTTACCCATTGATCCAAATCTACAGCTCCAATAGTAAGTCTTGATAAAATTCTACTTCTGTAAAAATTAATTCATCCAATTTAAAGAATGTATTTTTAAGAATATTTATTTTTAATATCAAATTCTCATCTTTGACTCTAGTGTTCGTAATTGCATATTCCGAAGAGTGGCGTTGTTTATTTGTGAAAAAATACATGTTCAGCTTTTCATTTACATTATATAGATTGAGAGGTAATATTTAGGAAAACATATGCATATACATATGCATGTGAATGCAACAACAATCAATAAAAAGAGAATGAGAAGGAGAATGCGGGAGGGCTTAGATGGAGAAAGGGAAGGAAGAAATGATATGATTATATTATAATCTAAACAAATAAAAACTAACGCTAACAAAAGTACTTTGTGCTCATATGTGTATTAAAATATAAAATGTTGAGCAGGAGAGATGGCTCAGTAGTTACAAGCACTTGCCTTTCCAGAGGGCCTAGGTTCAGTTCTCAGAGTACCCACCTGAAGACTCAAAACCATCTACAACTCTGTTTCCAAGGCCACCTTCTCTTGGTATTCTCTGGTACAAAGCAGGCACAAACAACATGAAGGGAAAACACATATACACATGAAATAGAAAATAAAAGGCCCTCAAAAAACCTAGACCCATAAAATAGGTAAGGAGAAGTCCCACTTGGAAAACAACCTGTTTATCTCTAACGTGTTTTATAGACACTCTGGGATGTTGTCAGAAATAAGCAGGCGCCAGTCAGATGTGTAGACACAGCATGAGTACAGTCAACACAGGACATGCATGCTGTGTCTGGAGTTCTGAGGTCATGCATTTGGAGTTTATTCATGTTTGTTTTTAATTTAAAAGATGTCTGGAAAACTCATAAAAGAAATGGTGACACAGACCTGTTATCTTGGCACTGGGGAGGCTGAGGCAGGAAGATTTTGAATACAAAGAGAACTTGGGTCAAATATCAAGACTTTATCTCAAAACATATATGAACAGAGAGACTTAGACAAGACAAACTTTTATAATTTTGAAGGAAATACATCTTCACAATAAAAGGTATCAAAATCTCTGGGTGATCCCAGAACCTAAAACCACTGCACTGCAGAGCCAACCGTGGCTAACACTAGAACCGGGAACATGAGTGGAGATGAAGCAGTGTTTCTCGGGGGGACAGTGGTGGCCTGGACATTAGATATCTGGGTTGTGTGAGAAAGAGAAAACCACGAAAGAGGCTGAAGAGGGATGCCTAATAAGCTGGAACCCTGCTGAGCAGAGAACAGAAATCTTGACCAGAACCCTGCAGCCCTTCTTAAATCCACAAGGCAAATCTGGGATGAGTGAGGTTTTGGCAAATAAATACTTGCTTATTTATATGAAATATAGGTATTAATATAGAATGTTGTGAACACTAGGTAAGTACTTTACTACTGAACTCTGCCCCAACCTGTAACAAGAGATTTCTGGTCTGACTAGACCCGTGGTCTGGATCTGCCTGTGGCTGCTTCTTCCCCCCACAAATGACTTAGACACTTATTAATTTCATGGCTGTTTGGCCCATGGCTTAGGCATATTGCTAGCTGGCTCTTTCATCTTAATTTAACCAATTTCCATTAATCTGTTCTGCCACAAAGCCTGTGGCTCACCTGTGCTTACATGCTTACATGCTTACATGCTTACATGCTGCTTTCTTGGGCAGATGGTTCAATCTGTGTCTGACTCCACCTTCCTCCTATCTATGCTCTGACTTTTCCTACGGTGCCTGCCATGGCCAAAACAGTCCTTCATTCACAGCATACAAAAAGACATTCCCACATCACTTTTTTTTAATTGTTATTTTAAAAAAGAATGTCTTTTTACATTGCCAAGGTTTAAATCCTCTGTATCCCAGGCTGGGCTTGAATTTCAAGAGGCTCCTACCTCATCACCCTAAGTAGCTGGACTTATAAACCTGTGACATTGGGCCCTGCATGGATGTTTCAGGTGTCTGTCTTTATTTTTTAAATGTGTTTATGAAAGGGACTTCCCATTGTGCATAAAAATAAATTCACAAGGTTCTGGGAAGATGGGCTCTAGTTTTAGAATTGTTCAGACAGTTCCTTCTTTTCAAAGATCCCACAATCATGTGATCACCTGTTCTCTCCAGTCAGTGAACTTGCATATATAAGTGAAAGACTCAGGCACAGAGGTACAGGGTAGAACGGCTGGTTGGTTTGTGACCTCTATCCATCGGTATAAACCTGGAATCCATACTTGTGTGGAGATGGCATTACTTTAGCAGTTTCCAGCTGTGGCAAAGTCATTCTTCAGGTCCCTGAGGATGCTTCCAGCACCTGGAAAAGACCATGATCCTAGTAATCAAGCTAATCACTATCAGAGAAAGAGAAAGAAAACAAGTTGATCCAGATGACAACTTCTTTAAAAAGAGAGGAATGGGTGACTCATGAAGATTGTTATACACGAACACAAGGCTCATTCATATTTGCAAATAAAATAATGATTGAAAAATGGTAAAATGGTTGCACAGCTATAACTCAGAATGCTTCAGCTTATATACCCATCCATGGCCTCTGAGAATTTTCTTAGCCGATGGCACAGTAGATAACATGGGAGTAAGGGTGCAATCCATCTGGACCTAGGAGGGGATTAGCAGGAGACATAACAGATGAATTCATGCATCCCTGTCCAGAGTAGGACATGCTTCCTTTCATGTGTTATGCTGCTCTGACTGTAGGCAGCCTCTCCTTGGAAGTCGGAGCTGGGGCCTGAAGGTTGACAGAAGCCACATTTTTTCTAGGCTGTGAAGGTCACCCTCTAGGAAAAGAGATCTCACAGACATGTCTATGCCTGTGCCGGGATACAATATAGATCAGGAGTCTTCTGCCAGACAGGTGTCTCATGCTATACAATCGGTTCACAGGTGACTAGAAACTTCTCTACTGTGATTCAGGCCATGTTATTGGGTCCACAGTTCTTTAACATTGCAGACCTTGACAAAGCTCTGTGTTCCAGAGAGGCAAGGATCTGGTAGGAAGTTCAAGGCCTGGAATCAGCTGCTCCCCATCTCTTACAGCTGTAAGGTCTCTTTACACTCCTGGCATCGTTGGAGGCTATAGTCAGGACAGAGTTGCTCTGAGCGACAGAAGCTAGCTAGACTCTTATCTCTTCACAAAGTACATCAGCTATATTCTCTCTATATGAGGCTCTTTATAGAGTTTTCCTTAAAGAAGGGTCTGGGAATGGCTGTGGTCTGAAGATAGCCCTTCAAAAATCACCCATTAAAATGTAACCCCAAAATGACGACAATAAACGGTCCTTAGAATGTGAAGTCATAAAGACCTGAATTAGAGAATCGTAGCCAGTGTACCCCTATCACTGTGTGAGAGTCAGGAAAAAGGGCCATCTACACTTCAGGGAATCTGGGGTTTCTTTCCCTGCACTTTATCCTCAGAATCTGAGTAAAAGCTGGCAATATGGCAGGATGTGCCTATAGTTTCAGCCCTGGGGAAGAAAATACAGGAGGCTTCCAGGGTCATGTTGTCTAGCCAGACTAGCCAAATCAATAAAGTACAGGTTCAGACAGAGAGCTCATCTAAAAGTTAAAAAGGGAGGGGGTAGGGAATGACTTAGGAAGACAACAGCATTGACCTATGCCCTTCTCATACATGTTGACATGTACACAAATGAACACACATACAAGACCATACAGTGACACATGAATATTCTGTGTGTCAGATCCTTGCACTGTTTAGGAACTCTGCTGGTTTTGCTTATGTTGAGCATTTGTGGGACCTGGGCTATGACTTCCCTATCCCACCCCACCTCTGTTTTTCCTCTAAAAACTGGAAGAAATAACAGATCTCAGACGGCAGCTTGGTCATAGCCTAACTTGCACCAGGAATGATAAACTAGTCCAAATCTGTTATGTAACATCCCTACTTGGGCAACAGTCATATATCTAAACTCTGAGGATCTGTAGTTCTCAGACAGTTACCTTATTTAGAACATGCCATGCTGGGCAAATAAGTCAAGGCACAGAACACCAGCTATAAAGAGACTAAAATTGCCGTCTTGCCTATGAGAAGTAGCAAATCTAATGGCAGTTTGTCAAGCACAATGGACACAGTGCTGGGTGGAGCCTGTGGAAGGCTAGACTGAGAAGGCACTGTGCAGATCTTAAGGCCTCTGCAGACAGAGGATTTCCTCTCCCCTTCCCCTTCCCTTCCTCCCTCCTCCCTCCCTCCTTCCTCCCTCCCTCCCTCCTCCCTCCCTCCTCCCTCCCTTCTTCCTCCCTCCCTCCTCCCTCCCTCATTCCTCCCTCCTTCTTCCCTCCCTCCTTCCTCCCTCCTTCCTCCCTCCCTCCTCCCTCCCTCCCTCCCTCCTTCCTCCCTCCTTCCTCCCTCCCTCCCTCCTCCCTCCCTCATTCCTCCCTCCCTCCTCCCTCCCTCCTTCCTCCCTCCTCCCTCCCTCCTTCCTCCCTCCTTCCTCCCTCCCTCCCTCCTCCCTCCCTCCTCCCTCCCTCCTTCCTCCTCCCTCCCTCCTCCCTCCCTCCTCCCTCCCTCATTCCTCCCTCCTTACTCCCTCCTTCCTCCCTCCTTCCTCCCTCCTTCCTTCCTCCCTCCTTCCTTCCTTCCTCCCTCCCTCCTTCCTTCCTCCCTCCTTCCTCCCTCCTTCCTTCCTTCCTCCTTCCCTCCTCCCTCCTTCCTCCCTCCCTCATTCCTCCCTCCTTCCTTCCTCCCTCCTTCCCTCCTCCCTCCTTCCTCCCTCCCTCCTTCCTCCCTCCTTCCCTCCTCCCTCCTTCCTCCCTCCCTCCTTCCTCCCTCCCTCCTTCCTCCCTCCCTCCTTCCTCCCTCCTTCCTCCCTCCTTCCTTCCTCCCTCCTTCCTCCCTCCTTCCTCCCTCCCTCCTTCCTCCCTCCTTCCTCCTTCCTCCCTCCTTCCTTTCTCCCTCCTTCCTCCTTCCTTCCTCCCTCCTTCCTCCCTCTTCTCTCCTTCCTTTCTCCCTCCTTCCCTCCTCCCTCCTTCCTTCCTCCCTCCTTCCCTCCTCCCTCCCTCCTTCCTCCTTCCCTCCTCCCTCCTTCCTCCCTCCCTCCTTCCTCCCTCCCTCCGTCCTCCCTCCTTCCTCCCTCTTTCCTCCCTCCTTCCTCTCTCCTTCCTTCCTTCCTCCTTCCTCCCTCCTTCCTTCCTCCCTCCTTCCTCTTTCCTTCCTTTCTTCCTCCTTCCTGCTTTCATTCTTTCTTCCTTCTTTATTCCATTCCTTCCTCCTTTTCCCGTCTCTTCCCTCCTTTTTATTTTATCTCTCTCTCACACACACATGTGCACACACACATAAACACAGAGACATACATACACAAAACCCAGAAATTAACTGAGCAACTCTTCTTCCATCACTTTGTATTTTATATTTTTAGAGACAGGTTGGTTCACTCAACTGTAAACTCATTAATTAACTAGACCAGAAGTTCTCAAGCTGTGGGTTGTGACCTCCTTTGGAGGAGCTTGGGTTGATCAATACTTTTATGGGGGCTCACAAAGACCATCCAAAACCACAGATATTTACATATTACATATTTAAATTATGATTCATAACTTTAGCAAGACTACAGCTATGAAGTAGCAGTATCAGAGGACAGAATCATCCATAACCAAGTCACGAAAGTCAGGGAGTGGCGATCCACTTCTTTAATCCCATCACTGGAGACAGAGATACCTCTGGATCTCTGCAACTTCAAGGCCTAACAGACAGATAGTGGTAGTGTACTCTGTTATTCCCAGAACTTGGGAGGCAGAGGCAGGAAGATCTCTCTGTCTCTCTGTTGTCTCTGTCTCTGACTCTCTCTCTCTCTGTGAGTTCAAGGCGAGCCTGGTCTACAAAGAAGTTTCAGAACAGCCAGGACTGTTACACAGAAAGCCCTTCTTGAAAAACCAAAACAAAACAAATAAAACAAAATGCTGAAGAGATGGCTCTGTCCTCTGATTTTTTTTTATTAAATATAAAATATATTACCATAGCAATAAAATAATTTTATGATAGAGGGTCACAGCAACATTAAAGAACTGTATTAAAAGACCAGAGCTTTAGGAAAATTGATGACCACTAAGACTGACTGTCCAGTGAGACCCTGGGTTCAGTGTCTGCCTCACCCTTCCAACTTCTAGTGATTGTGGATAAGCCATAGTCTTACATACAGATGCTGTGAATCTAAACTCTGGTCCTTATAATTATGAAAAATTCCCTCTACTCACTGATCCACTCTCCAGCCACAACTGTCTCTTTTCAAGACTAACTTTAAATATAGTGAGCCTATAGCTTGGTCTGAGCTGTCAACACCCACCAGGCAGCATCTGACTCTATAGTTTGAAAGGTAAAGCATGAGTTCCAACACTATGGAGAACACACAGTGGGCTGGGAAGGGGTTGAGTACAGATTCTCATATTCCAAGTAGATATTGGCCAGCATGACAATGTCATTAGGTAGAAAGGGCAGCTCTGGGTCACATGCATCCACAATGTGGTCTGTTCTTATACAACTGCTATCTCATATACTGAGGTCTGTATACTTGGGAACAGAAGATCCTGAAGAACCTCTCATTGTGTTCCAGTACTACTGATGACAGATGTCACCTGCAGGCAGAGTGAACAGGAAGGGAGCCCTCCTACTATGGGATGGAATTAACTCACACTCAGGGGACATTTCTTTAGAAACATGCTCATACCTGCATATCTTCTTTTCAAGTGGGTCACACTTGATCATACCTTGTGAAGGGTAATATCCAACTTGAAACAAACACTAATACTCCACAATGTTTTCTGTCCCCAAAATGATGGAAATGGTCAGTTCATTTCCAGAACCAAGTAACTAGCAGTGTCTGTGAGATATCATGAGAACCATTGTTTCTTTATTGTGGCTCCATTCTTGGTTATCCTCAGGGTTCCAAACAGGTATTCAAAGTCCCTAGAATGTTAACTAAGGCCTGAGCAGCAGCAATCAGACCTAGGGTTCCTTCAGGGTGACTGGGAACCTTGGGTCCTAACTGATGCTTCTTCTTCCTCAGGATATGGCCACCTTGTTCCTATCTCTGTTAAGCCAGCCTGAATCATCTTACCAATTTTTGTGCTTCTATATTTCTAGATGTTAAAAGGTTAAAAACACTCCAAGTTTAGCTCAGGCAGAGGATAACACTCCACAGGATCACAAAGCGTCTCTGCTCTCTTCAGAGACACCAG
Organism: Phyllotis vaccarum; assembly: GCA_033318265.1. Taxonomy (NCBI): domain Eukaryota; kingdom Metazoa; phylum Chordata; class Mammalia; order Rodentia; family Cricetidae; genus Phyllotis; species Phyllotis vaccarum. The sequence goes on along the minus strand of JARWLC010000009.1, from coordinate 7,968,957 downwards.
CCGCATTTTGAAAGTGTGATCTTCTCTGGCTTTTTTTTTTTTTTTTTGCTCCACAACATTTCAGAATAAAAGGGGCTACATGACTATTTACAATGGAGAAAATAACACTCGGTATTTAACACTCCTTATGATGCTTATAATTACTTTAGGTGCAAACCTGGAAAGCCAGGGGGAGCCCAAAACACCCTCCGGACACAGGAAAGTGTTCAAACAGGGGCCATAACCAACTTAAAGGTTTTCAAAAGCTGAGGTTTGTCTAATAAGCAGATGCAGTGCACACAAATGTTTTTAAGCGTAATTACTATATGCAGAATGAAAAGGCTTAACACTTCTAACGAGCACATAATGAGCACGGCCATCAATAGCCCTCCTTATAAGGTTCTCTGTGCAGCCGAGCAGGACTGACTGCTGGGTTTGGTGTTTTGTGTCTGGGCTTTTCAGTCTATTGCAAATGAAAATATATAATTCTGGGCCGCTATTCCAATACATCACAGTCATTTTCGGCACTTTAGCTGTTTGTCTTTCTTTTTTTCCTTACAAAATAAAAGTCATTTACAGCAGGTTTTCGAGTATGTGTGAGGGCCTGCAATCTACCCATGCTTTTCTTTAATATTTCATCATTAAATAGCAAAATAACCTGATATGATCCTAATTTAGTGCCAATTACACTGCATTGATCAAAGTGACCTTTTCATACTAGAGCACGAAAATCAATCCCGCCGTACAACAAATGTCAAGGGAAGAGAGCAACGTATAATCTGTGACAATCAAAACATTACTTACAAATGAAATCACCAGTGACCCGCACGCCAAGGCAATTTCTGCATGATGGGAGCTGTTTGTGTTTGCAGCTCTGGTGGGGGATTTTTTTTGTTGCCGTTTCCCACCGTCCGCCCTCAGACTTTAGTGGTGTTTCTCTGTTCCATTGGCCACGGTATATTCCTAGCAGGTGGGTGAGTGGGAACCAAAGAAAGCCCTCTAGTTCCCCGACTTGATGTCAAACAAAGGAAGCCGTAATTTCCATCATGGCTGGTCAGTTGCCGCTGCTACCCACAGGTACGACTTCCAGATTAAGCTTCTTCAGAGAATGGGTGTTTGGGGGAAGGAGAAGCATTTGGTAGATTTCGTGCAGACCCCTTTGAGGTCTCTGATGAAGAGGATTGAGAATAGTCTCGAAGAGACAGCAGTCACTTGACATCGGTTCGCATGTCCATATGGTCTAGTTGCCCAAACTCTGGGTGGCATAGACTCTCAGAAGGTGCACATGGCCCCTCTGTGTACTTGCCTGGTGTTGAGGTGCAGGTGTGTATGATGTATATAGGAGTGATTTTCCTAAACAACCCCAGGAATACTCATTGCCTAAACCCCTGAAATAGCATCTCTGCTTCTCTGGGTCTTATTCCCTCAGAAGTTAAATGGAGCAAGAAAGTGGAGAAAAAGTATTCATTTCATCCATCCTGCCCTCAGAACCAAAGGATATAAGCCCCTGAGAGCATGTAGGGCAGCATGTGGCACCATCACAGTCTCAAGGAGCCAGATGGGGTTTTCATACCAGCCATGCACTGGGAAACAGGTAACTTTGGAATTATTTAGATACAATTAAACCATCATGGACCTAAACTTCTGGGCTGTTTGTTGTGCAAACCTAAGTGAAGGCTGAGCTTCTGGTGCTCCAGTCCTCATTCATTGGTCATAGAAAACCTGCTCTCCAGAATGCAGCAAACGTGGCTGACATTTACTGGTTCCTACTCAGAGGGGTCTCGTCAGGGTCTGAGTGTTCCTATAAGCACCTTTAACTCAAGCTGAGCAGTACTCCCAGCTCCCAGCTCCTGTCTTCTACTTAAAGATCTGTCAAACATGAGTAGCTGAAGATGGATACTATGACTTCAAAGACTCAGATCATAGTAAATTCACAGTTACCCATGACCCTACTCTTGGTGGATCACCCAGGGTTTCAGCTGAACCAACCACTTAATGAGAGCACCAGGGAGCTAATTTATACCCCTACAGGTGGGCCTAGAAGAAATATGATCATGTAACTCGAGGGTTGTGTGTTACGTGCTAGAAAGGGCATCAGTGTAATGTTGTCCAAGCTAAAGCAAGAACCCATTCCTAGCCATGTCTAGCTTCCCGGTTATTCAGCCCTTGCCTACAAGACCTTATTACCCTCCCTCAATCAGACCCCCACAAAGCCATCTGTGATGTTTCCCTGGTGCTTTGTAAGCCACGGTAAGAATTAAGTAATATTCCAGTGCTGGGTAGAAACCGGATCCAATCCATTTCACAGTTATGCAGAATTCATTTCCAGTTTAATGTAAAAGAGCTGTGTGGGCAGATTGCTTAGGTGACTTCCTTTTTTTATTTTTATTTATTTTTTTAAACATTTTCCAATGCAATTTGCAGCTTAACAGCCACACTATAAATGACATGATTAAGTTTTATATATTTCTGTATATTTGATGTATTTACTCAAATGCAGCTGTCATTGCTTATACTGTTTCAGATGTTTAGAACAATCATTTGGAGCGATCACCCTTCCAAGGCAAGCTTTCCTGTTCCATCTTCCTTTAAAATGAAAGCTCTGATACAAGCATGAAACACCACCTTAAAACACAAAGACTAAGTATGTGACCTTCAAGAAAACCAGTTTTTAAGTCCATAGGAAGTAGCATCAAAACGTAGAGCCATGATGAAGACAAAAATTGAGTTTTCTTAGGTAAGTGTGCACAAAGTTGTCCTTGGGATTTGGGAACCCCAGTCTGTCCTGGGAATGTCTGAGTTTCCTGTTTTAAACAGAGGTTTTAAGCTCCTATAACTTGATTATTAATCCCCAGGAGATAGGTTTGATGCATTCTGGCCGATCTTAAATGTTGCGTTGCAGATAATCAGTCTGAATGGCCACACTTACAATTTCAGTTGTATGAAAGCAGAAACAATGAAATACTTGAGTGAAATATTCTTCATGCTGAAAACTCTGAACATATGCAAAGATATTTCTTACAGTTTTTAAAGAAACAATAGCACAGACATAGTTTTAGAAGAAATGAGACGGGATTAAAAGGGAGAGAAAGTAATTGGGAAAAAACAATAAATGGCATTACAAGTAGATTGAAATCTTTGTAGACTTCAGAGATTTTATTATTGTTCCTATTTTTGAAATTCTGAATTTCTCTGCACATAATTAAAATACGTACTCTCAATATATACTCCTGCGAGATAAATTTGTACCTGGCATTTTGATTGTTTTATTTTTCCTTACTGGGACATTAAATTTTCTTTTTATTTCAGTTAAGCATATCAGATAAGTCATTTCTATTAGGAAGAGACCTGGGTCATTTTGATACTGTTTATTATCATATTACATAACCTCAGTAAGTTGTTTTGAATTCCTTACAATCTTAAATACAATGTTACCTGTGAAGTCAGCTAATCACTGTCGTGCTTGGAGTGCAAACACTGTATATCAGTAATACTGACAGGGGTTTGTTTTTCTCAGATTATATTCCTTCTTGTGCATTAGTTTTTTTAGGTGACCAAGCAACCTTCCTAAATATAATTGGCATTCATTGTGTCCAGCTAATCATTGTAGGAGCAATAAATCATGCCATAGTAAAGAAACCAAATTTTCTGAACCTGAAGATAGGAAAATTATGAACTTAATTCTTTACAAATTGCACAGAAGATAATATCTGATAATCCATTAAGCATGACTTAATCAATGTCCTCCATCATAATACTAAATGCACTGATAAAGATTTGAGATTGAATAAGCCATCCCCCAAGAAGTTCACATTACTTAAAATGAATATCATGTTAATGGAAAAAGCTACTACATCTCGTTATCTACACTCAATGTATTTACATTAATAAAACAATAAAACAAAAATACACAGTAAAACACAATCTTAGAAAACACAATGGTAAGGTCATGCTAGTGAGTTGCAGTATAGAATGATCTGGCCTCCTGGTTATTCAAGGGATTTGGATCAACACTGTCGCCACCACACCAAAGTCCAGGTATCACCCTTGGACTGTCTTAAAACTGACCATAGGAACAGATGTATTTAGACAATTCAGGAGCCCCATCTGGTCCTCAGTTGACTGAATAATTAGTATGAAATTCAATGATTTTAACAATTTGTCTCATGATTCTGATTCTGTTAGGTCAATTAAATCTCTTATGCCATATTACAACATTTTATCTTATTTAAAACTAAGAGATTTTTTTTTTTATGTTACTTAGTTTTTGTTCCAGTGCTGGGGAGTGAACCCAAAACCTTGAACATGCTAGGCAATTGCTATACCACTGAGCTGTATCTCTGGGCTTCTTTTTATTTTTATTTTGACCCAGCTTTACTGTTGCTTTGGTTGGCCTAAAACTCACTGTGTACACTCAAGGAAGCCTTGCATCTACTACCATCCAGACCCAGCCTCCCTTTTTCGGAGTTGTAATTGCTGGCCTGCATTGTCAAGCCTGGCTTCTGTAATACTGGACTTTTAAGCTCATGACACTATCTCTTCATATGTGTAGCAATGGGTTTCTAATATTACCCAGGGTATTTATCCTGGTTCCCTTCAGTAGCTTTTGTTCTTTATCCAGAACATCAAGCACAAACATTTCCATACAAGTGTGATTTGATCAATAATTTATCTCAACAAACTCACGTAGTTATGCAATAACATAGTGATTTCAAAAATTATTTACACTGGACTCTTGCAGTTTCAATGACTTAAAAAAAACCATGCTTTTATATGTGTCAACATATGCAAGATAAATGTGTATGGGAAGGTGTGTTTGTTCGTGTGTGTGCTTGTGTGTTTGATTCCCATGTGGAGATGGGTTTACAGCTCCCTTCCTTTCCTCCATTATTCATTTAGTTTTCCTTACTTATATAGATACACCTACTCAATTCCTGTAACTTTTTGATCAGGATTTTAGACATGTAACTCTCTTGAATATAAACTAAAATTATATTAAGAACAATATTCTCATCAAATAGCAAAATATTTAACGCTTTTATGCAGTGGAACATGAATATGAGACAAATTAGTATCTATCGAAACTCTCAGATTTTATGGCAAATGTGAACCATGTTCATAACATGAAATAAGTCAATTTGTCCCATCAGGTCACACCACATTGAAATAGTTTTCCTTTGGTTAGATAAAGGTCTTCCAATTTGAACAGTTGACACTATGTAGAAGTTTTATTTGCTTACGAAAGTGTGTCTAAATTGATGAACTAGCCATTTTACACTAACTGCTCTTTTTAAAGACAACTGCTGATTGCTTGCCCCTTTGTAGCTGTAACTGAGCCTGGGATGGCACAAAAAACAAGTCTTGCTGGTCGTCACGACTATTCACTCATTCTTTAATTAACCATAATATAAAAACACAGTATAATTCACATCTAATTAGAAATCAACTTCTTAGAATGTGAGCTCCTTCCAAAGATGATGTCAAGGATCGTTGTTTAACGACCACAAAGACTAGCAAGGTTGTTCTCTCTCTGTGTACCTTGATCTCATATCTAAAATTAGAGCACCCTTTTCTTGATTTTTTTTTCTAAGAGAAATTATTCTGAGCTGCAAAGCATTCCTTTACAAGCGGTAATGGTGATGATGATCGTTGTGGAAACTGTTAGATCCTGGCTGATTTCACTAGAATGATGGGGGTGCCTCCTTTCTACAGAATTAAAATACGGTTTTCCACTCAGTGGAACAGATAATGAATACACAAATGCACAGGAATCACAACGACTTACACCTCCCAGCTCCATTAAATTATCAAGAAGCCTTTTAAATAATTTGCAAGTACATTTATCAAATATTTATTTGTCAAGTCATTTTCTGTAGCTAATTTTTTTTACAACCCAAGATGTTTTGGAGAGAAGTATTGCTTATTTCTTTCAGTTTGGGGAAGTGGGCGGTTGCCATGTTATCATCAAATGCATAAAATGAAAATGGAAATAAATAAAAGAGATCAACTCAGTCGAACAGGAAGCAGACGTGTGGTGAGGATTCACTTAACCCAGAAGCAGTCATTGAGCACCTAATAAATATAGGTTCTCAGGCAGTAAATAAGTGGTCACTCTCACAGAGAGCTTCAGGTCAAGTAGGAAAAAGCTGGTAAGTCTGTAGCCACCATGTGGTCCAGCACTGCAGGTGCCATGGGGCATACACAGAGATTATCAACCTAGTTGTAGATCTGGTCTGAGTTCTAGCCAAGTGTTGGGGATATGGAGTGTAATGTGTGGGGTAGGCAGGAATGGTGAAACATTTGAAGGATGGTAGATGGGTAAGGGGGAAGCCCTTTGAGGAGGAACAGCAAGGCAAACAGGGTCTCTACAGCCTTGCTTGGAAAGTGTGCTCTGTTGGTAATTGCCATCTAATGCTGGGTTTTGTCCCAGCGTCCTGTTATTCACTGTGTCACCACTGGATATCTGGCAACTGTGGGGAAGAATGCATTAAGCAGAAGTGAAAATACAGATTATAAAACAGGCCCAGAGAACAAACGGAGTCAGGGATGTGGGTTTCTCAGGGTTGGCTTATACAGCCAAAGGCAGTTTGGTTTATGTAGTAGAGTGGCTTCTTACCTAGCCCCATCAGACAAGCAGCAAGACTAATCATGTCTCCGGAGTGCAGAAATGCCAGGTACCACTGGGGTGTTTTCCAGCTACAAGCAGGGATAAGGGAGCCCTTACCCTGCAAGTGCTCTGCTTTCCACCCATCCCCATGCCCCTGTGTCTCACGTGTCCAAATTCGAGATGCTAAATGCTCAACATCTAAACTCCCACTGAGCCTTGAATGTCAAAGAAAAGAGCTGCACAAATCCAAATCTTTAATTACTGTGTTGTACTTCATGCAGGCCAACCTCATCTGAGTTTTCAGAGCATTTAAACCTGAGGCTTGCAGGCAGAAGTAGAGCAAAGCAGACTGCCCCTAGGGCCTGGCAGTTCACCAGCAAGGCAGATTCAGAGATCTGAACGGCTACAAGCTCTTACTCTGCTACATTTGAAAAGTGAGGAAAAGCAAAGATTGGCTCTGGGCTGAGGGACCCAGTAGGGGAGGGGCAAGGCTCCATAGGACCATGCTTCTACAGGTCAGGGAGGAGAAACAACAGAGTAGAGAAAGAGGAGAGAGACAGGTGGCAGTGAGTATTTTTCAGTGCAGAGCCTTCATCTCCCATGTAGTTTTTGGGATGTTATGTTGTTTAAACCATAGAGATGCATAGTTACAGCAATAATGGATGTACTTGTTTGAATTGGGTCTTGTTTGAGATTGAAAGCCTTTTAGAGGTCTATTAAAAACCAACTTGAGTGTCAACACACCTTAGAAGAGGTCGATTAGTCAGACAGTTGCTGAACTGCATTGCTTGGGTTAAAGAACTGGAGTGTCTCTGTGCTGCTCAAGCTGCTCAATGCCCTTAAGGAGTACCCAGGAGGCACCTTACTTCAATGCCCTTAAGGAGGACCCAGGAGGCATTCTACCTCAGTGCCCCTTAAGGAGTACTTAGGAGGCACCCTACCTCAATTCCCTGAAAGAGTATCCAGGAGGCATCCTACCTAAATACCCCTAAGGAGTACCTAGGAGTCATCTTACCTCACAGAACTCTGCTTTGATGATTGGGATAAAAACATTGGCATTAACTTCTATTTAAATGAACAACAGTTTATATCTACTTAGCATGGGTCAACATTAATTTTTCTGAAAAGCCTTCTATGGTGACTCCAAGGGCTTGGAACATACGCTGGGATATTGCCAGTTTGCACTTGTGGCTTCCCTAGAAACTCAACTCACTCGGGCCTCTTACTTGGACCACTAAGAAGGAAAAGCTCCCGTCTAATGTCTCATTCAGAATGATGGCTTTCATTTTCAAATAAGAAACTATCAGAGTCCTACCATCCGCCACATGCTTCCATGCAAAATCAACAGAATGCTTTTCCCAACAAAAGTGAGAGTAATTATGAACCAGGAACTAAAGTGCCTCACATAGGGAGCCCAGGGGGCAGAGGATGTGGAGAATGTGATGTTTAGCTCAAATTGCAGAGGAGTCGCAGGCCATGGCTAAGTTGGTAAAGTATTTCTGTAGGTTATTTTTTTTAAATATAATTTTATTGTAGCAACTTTTTTTTTTCTGAGAGGGATACGTGTATATAATTTTAAGATGGCAATGTACATGTGTTGAATGGGGCATCCTGCAGAGTTTTGTCCCGGCCACAGAGATCTTGTTTTTGCCTGTGGGTTTAGTGCGTTTGCAAGGAGAGCTTGAGTGGAAAACTGAGGTCTCCAGGCTCTGAAGGGATGGGAGGGCTTCAGGAAACACAGCGGCTCTGCATGCAATGCCAGCAGCTGTGCTGGGACAGGCAAGAACGAGACGAAATATAAACACTTTGAAAAGGTCCCAGAAGGAAGGTTATAGTTCTTACTCTACATCACAGTCAGAAACAATAACCCATGCTGGTGCTCTGAGAACACCTGAGATCTAGTGGATAGATGGACAGGTAGGAACTGAACAGTAGTCTGCCTGGGGTGTGAATCAACACATGCTGCTGCAGGCGCAGGCTCCGCTGAGAACGTGGGTTCTGGGGAGTGCTGTAGACTAATACATCCGGGGGTCATGGGAGGGGGAGTAGCCGCTAGTGTGGCTCAAAGCAGAAAAAGATGGAGTGGGTTGAGGGGATCTGAGAGGAACATGGGCTCATCTTGGATACTTCCTGCTGGGGTCCTTCCATCTCCACAGTGGGATGACTTAACCTTCACTCTCATGGTGGAAGACGGGAGGTGCAGTCATAGGTGCCCAGACAGAGACCCTCTGTGACTTTGAGCTGTATGGTTCACATGTGTGCACGTGCCTTCCTCCACGTTGTTTTCACTCGGGAACAGCGAAGGGATGCTCTGTCTCTTTAACATGCACCCCAATCTTGACCTCCTTCGAACCCCTCCCCCACCCCCACAGAGTTTCTCAGCCTCAGGTAGCCACTTGAGATCCTGGCTGGGCTCCTTTCACAGCTCCAGCCCAGTGGTGGTCATGCTTGACCTCAAAACCCCAGTGAGGGTCTCCAGTCAGCTCCCCAGCACCAAAGAAATATTTGAATGACTTCTATCTTCTTCCTGTGGAGATTCTTTTGGAGGATAATGTTTCTTGGACTGTGCCTTAGTCAATTCAGGCTATGTAACAAAATACCACAGTATGTACACTCAGGTATTAATTTGTCACAGTTCACTTCAAAATAAAAGCTCCAGACGGCTAGTGGCATAATTCCTGGTCAAAGAAATGGTCTAAGGAAAAAGAGATATGATATCCAAGAGGTATACAAGGTTGATGTCCAGCTCAAACCGAGGGTACACACAACATCCTGGTTCCTGTGGTTCTAGTTGCCCTAGAGAAGGGGTCATAGTCACCATGCTGCACAGCAGATGGTTCTGTTCTTCTTGATCTACTCAAGTAAGGTCCATGTCTGGAACATTCTTCCAGACACACTCAGACCATGTTTACCAAGTGCCTGCATAGTCCCCTGACAGAGAAGCTGACAGATAAGATTAATCACATGCTGAATGTTCTCCCCTCTGGGCAAACTGGCTTTTGTTCTGTCTAATTCAAGAGTTTCCTGCCCTTTGAAACTTTTCAGGCCTTTACTGAGATGCTTTCTACCTTGTATGGATATCTTGCTGCATTGATGTTAGGGGCATCCCTGTCTCTTGACAGACTCTCCAGACCACAGGCAGCTTGAATGTAGAAAGTCTTCGTTCACAGTTCAGGATCCCACTCAGAGCTCAGCGAGTGTTTGGAAATGGAAAGAAGCAATGGTTACATTTGAGGCCACTGCAGATAATGGCTAGTGTAGCTTAAAGAAAATGCTGTGGTCTTCAGTAAGAATGGTGATAGAGATAACTGAATGATTAAGAGACCTTGCTGAGCCACCTTGGGGACCAGAGTTTGGACCATAGTGCCGATGTAACAAACTGGGCATTCTGCACACCTGTAGTGGTAGAAACAGTTGGATCCTGGAGTTTGCTATTGTTTCAGCCTAGATAAGAAAGTAAAGAAAAGACTGCTGAGAGAGAGGAGGAGGACACCAGACTCTCTTCTCATCTCTGGGCATGTGCACAGAACCTAACAAATCCATGCTTGCATATGCATACAGGCATAAATAAATAAGTAGTAAGAGATATAAATAAATAGGAGAATAAGTAAATGAACCAATTTCATGTCCTTGATTTTACATGTGTGAATAGTTTGCCTGCATTTTATATATATACGTTATATATATACGTTATATATATACACACATATAAATATTATATATGTGTGCCTGGCACTCAAGGAAGTCAGAGAAGGCATCAGATCTCCTGGAACTGGAGTTACAGAGTTGTGAGACACCGTATGGTGCTGAGAACCGAGCCTGGAGTTCTCTGTAGTAGCATCCAGTGCTAGTAACAGCTGAGGCATCTCTCCCACTCTTTAAAAATGTTATTAATTCATAGAGAATTTTATACAATGTGTCTTGATCATGTTCACCCCAATTCTCCCCTCAAGTCTTCCATGATTGCCCACCTGCCCTCAAATTCATGTTCTCTTTCATTTTTTAATTTAATAACCCATTAACTCAAATTTGTGCTGTCAATGTCCATATACTTCTGGGTGGTGGATCATTTACTAGAGTGTGTTTGGCCTACCAGGAACCACACCTTTAAAGAAAGAAACAATCCCTCTCTTAGAAACTATCAGTCACCCATAGGTCCTTGGCTAGGGGCAGGCTCATGAAATCCTTTTCACTCTATGCAAGAATGCTGACTGGCTTGCTCTTGTTAAGACAACCACAACTCCTGTAAACCTTAAATACAGAATTTAAAAGGCATTGTAACCATTTCAGTATCCTGGGTTTCCAGGACTCCAGCTAGTCAGAAAGCAAGGTTCAGGGAGACCAAGTCTGTCACTGGTGGAAATGCAGGACAAGATCATGGGTGACTGTTTTCATATGGTGTGTTAGTTGAATCCTAGGATGTACATGATAGGTGGCTTCTTATTTAACAGCTCAAGGATAGAGTGAGCTATATAACAAATGATTTCATCTTATGTGGAGTGAGATATCTCCCAGATCATCCCTTGAGAGATGATCTTTCTGCTTACATACCTCAGGCTGGCCAAATAGTAATCTGTGCTTGAGCAAAATATTCAAGGAATAAGCTAAACTGCATGGGCAGACAATCCAAAAGTCAGGGGCAAGTTATGTTTTCTTGTGGAGAGATCTCTGTCTATACATCTTATATTCATGCCAAAAGTTGGAATGTCCTGATTTCTTGGTAAGTACATGAATACTTAATATATGAGCAGATTCCACCCCACGCTATTCTCTTGATTGACATTGGTCTTTTTTCTCCTCTGGTGATATAGTAAGTCCCTGGGCTTATCATTCATGTCAAAGCAAGTCTTTGGCACTCTCTCCCAAAACTGTAGAGGAAGCTCTGAACTCATCCCAGATGGGAAAGTCGAAAAACAAGAAGAAATATGTTTTAGGGAATGAAACATGGAAGGGGATCTTCACACAATGTTATAGATACTGCTATGGCTTGGACATGAAATGCCCAACTCTTAAAAGCTTGTTTGATAGCTGAAAGTCTTTAGGGAAACTGTTTGGACCATGAGTTGTTAGCCTGGACCATGAATGAAGCCATGATGGATTCATATTCTTATGGAAGGATGGTGGTGGCTTATTTGGAAGGAGGACTCCCTGGTTGTGGCAGTTCCATATGCCAGACAACTCCAAGACTCTTTATGATTCCTGGTGGCCCTAGGGTGAGCAACTCTGTTCCAACATTGCAAAGACAGACTCAGAAACAATGAGGCCTGATGCCCATTAACCAAAGCTTCTGAAGGCACAAGCTTAACCCTTCCTTCCTCAAGTGTTTATTTCAAGTATTTTGCTGTAGCAGTGAAAAGCTAATACACAAATGCCAAGTATGCAATCTAAGAGAATGCTAAAAACAACCTGAAGTGTTCTGGATAAAATTAAGACCGACTCACAAGAAAATCATGGTCACATATATCTTCTCATTAAAAAACAAAATCAGACATAAAGAATAGACAAGATCAACTAAGATGCAGGTCCTTGCTGCCCCTGGCCTTACTCCCAAGCCATAGTCAGAGAGGTGTGTGCAACTAAAACTCCAGGCTGGGCTTGTCTTTAAATGTATTCTTATTTTTAAAGAATGATCATTCATTCAGATACAATTAGGACCATAGACAGGAAGGGGTATGTAAGCATGTGGTATGTGTGTGTGTGTGTGTGTGTGTGTGTGTGTGTGTGTGTGTGTTCTTGTTATCGCAGTTCTGGGGAGGCAGATACAGGCAAAGTCTTTGGGCTCACTGGATAGCCAGCCTAGCCTATTTGGTGATCTTCAAGCCACCGAGAGTCTCTGTTTTGAAAAAAAAATGGGACTAGGTTTTAAAGAGTGACACTTGAAGCTTTCCTATGGCTTCCACACATATCTGCACACTTACATATTCATATCCAGAAACACACACGTATGTGCACATACAGTAAAAAAAAAACATAATTCTGTGAGGCCAGTTAAATTATTTGTATTTCTATTAACACACACACACACATGCACACACGCATACACACACACACACACGCACACATGCACACATGCACACATGCACACATACTTCACTGCAAATAAATATAATTTCTTAGGCATTTGATTTTCTACTTTGAATATCTAAACTGTAATTCAAAGATCCATGGAAACATTTTTCTCTGAAGAGCTCAATATTAAAACCAAAACAAAGGAAATTATCAACATGTGTTAAATTCCAAGCTTTACCATGGAGCAAGCCGTCTCTTATATGAGATACTTTTCCAGCAACACACGGAAGCTCATGCAGCAGTACAGGATAGGCATGTATTCAGTCTATGTCTTCTAAAATGCTGGTAACTTCCTTAGTGTGTAGAAATCGGGCCTTAGGGAGGTTTAGAAGTTCTACAACATTAAAGTCAATCTCAGCCACATCTTGTTGTTATTGTTGTTTTGGAAACTTTCTTTTTCTCTTCTTTCATACCACCCATTGAACGTGCACGGCAGCAGTTGAATTTATGATAGCAAACCTTCTCTCTGTCTGGTTTAGCTTAAGACCTTAATTGAGAGTTGACTATACATGTCTCTATCATTACAGAAAGCTTGAGACAGAGGTCTCGGGACTCACCTATTTTGTTTTGTACATTGTTATTCATTTGTGTATTTATTTTATTCATTCAGTGTGTGTACATGTTGCATATATGTGTATGAGTGTGCAAATGTCCATGTGGAGATCAGAGGACACTATTGGGGAGTCAGCTATCACTGAGGCCAGGTCTCTCTTGTTTCTGATGTTTTGTGCTTCAGGCTAACTGGGCCTTGGGCTTTCAGGCATGCTCCTGTCTATGTTTCCATCTCACTGTAGGGGTGTTGATACTACAGATGCATGCCACTGTATCTGCCTTTTTTACTTGAGTTCGGGGGGGGGGGTCTAACTATGGTCTTTTGGTTTTTGATCATGGCTTTTCCTCACTGAGCCATCACTTTGGCCTTGGATTAACCTACTTTAGTAAGTAAAGACATTGAATCTAAGTAGAGCCTCCTAGAGTTGAAAGAAGCCAATCCGTAGGAGACAGAATAGGAGTCAGTTAGCAGGCAGTGCACCAGGGTTGCACATCCACAGAGCCCTTGACTCCAGCAGGAGAAGCCCAGGATTGCTCAAGGAGAAAGAGCAAAGCTAAGCACACATATGCCCTTGTTTCTGGAGGCTACAAGGTCCAAGAGTGCAGGGAGTCTGCTTGCTGCTGGTGGTGGGACCTCACACACTTTGGTCATTAACCAGCAGTCAGGGGCAAACTGGCCACTGAACAGAAGAGAAGGTCCCTTCAGGGACTTCTGCCTCCCACGGTCTTCACCTATAACCTGACCTTCAGCCCTATTCCAGGACTGAACCTCAGCATATGGGCAGTCAGGACATGCTTTATTGCCTCATTTCTTTCTAATAGAGACCCGAGACCCTGCCTGGCCTTCCTGAGTGTTGCTGCTGTTTGGCCGGGCTTTTTCATTTTCATGGGAGCTTTTGTACTTTACTATTTAATCTTTGCTGTTTTTATTGAGTACTTTTTAAAAATCCTATTTCACCTTGCTTGTTTGTTTCTATTTTATCTGTAACCTTTCACCGGAAATAAGAAGTGACAAAGTCTGAAGCAGATTTCAGGCATCCATGGGAGGCTGGACATCTTTTCTCCCTTGGTGCAGCAGAAACCTCTGTTTGCAGGAAAGTGGGCCTCTAAGACCTTCTGGGAAGACTATTCACCTACAGGTGTTCAGAAACTCACAGTAAACTGTGCTCTGCCATCTGCCGTCTTTCTTATCAGCCCCCGAAGCACCACAGGCATTAAGTCTCTTGATCTACCAGAGAAGCTCTGCCTGGTAGATTCTACTGACACTCTGACACTCTGGGTTCTACTCACATCTCCCCCACAGGCCTGGTGTAGTCAGGCCAGAGTGCCTTCCATTGAGCATCCAGATCTATCTCTGCTTCCCTGGAACTCAGGACTCATTAGACATCCTCAGGCTGCCCATCCCAGAAGGCAGCTCTGACATTGTCCTGACAGCCCCTGTTTACTACTTTCATCCAGAGAGGCTCTTGTCCCTTCACAGATTGTGCCTTGAGTCACTTTCTCCCACAAAGACTTCTTTAATTCCACTGAAACACACAAGTACAAGAAGCAAACAACACAACACTCAGAAGGTATAAAAATGGCTCACCCCAGCAGTCGCATAGCAATTGTTATGAAGGACCAACCAGCCTTGTTCTGAGCTTCCCATGATGCAAGGTAAAAATAAAACATGAGTGTCTATAAATGAATCAACAGAAGAAAGAAATCACATATTTTAAAATTTATTTTATTCTCTAAAGCCCATGTAAGGAGATTACAGAAGCCACTTGCCTTCTGTGGCAGGGATGTTTAGCTCATGCTTGTGAATGCTAATGTGGAAGCTAGGGCCAATCCTCCTTGTAGAAAGATCTTATTTAGGCTTTCACCTTGCTACCCTGGCCATACTGTGAACTTGGAGATTGCATTTCCTTCTTCATTGATCTCAGTCACTGGCCAGATATAAGTATTTGTGAGTGTGGTGTGTACATGCATGTGTAAATGTTCATGTACATGTGTATAAATGCATGTGAGTGAAGATGGATGTGTGTACACCTGTGATGAGGTCAGGGGCTGACATCAAGGCTTTTTTCAGCAAGACTCCACCTAATTTTTGAGATATGGTCTTTTACTGAACCTGAAGCTCACTCATTTGGCTAGACGGGTGAGACAACGAACTTCAGACACATCCATCTTCACCTTTCTGCCATTGGGATTACAGGCAAATGCAGTCACACCCAGCTTTTATGAGCTTGCTGAGGATCTAAACTCAAGTCTTCATGCTTTTGTGGGAACCATTTGGCCAACTGAGTTGATTCCCCAGCCCTAGATAAAATTATTTTACTGTCTTATTTTCCCAACAGTGCAAATTTAAAAAATTCTTGGTAACATCTGGTACATTACTATAGAAGTTTCACTTTATAGAAGAGGAGACATAGCTTTGTGGTAGAAATCACCACAGACATTGAGTATTGCAATTTGGAATAATTTAGTTGATAAATTAGATTCCATAGTTGTTCAGGAAATTATCACAAACCGCATGGCTGAGTATTACAGAAATATACACTTTCATAGACTCGAATTAGAAAATCAAGATGCCAAAGGCCCTGCTTATCTGAGGGCTCCAGGGGAAGAGGCTACTAGTATCAAGAGATTCCTATGCCCCCTGATTAATCATAGGAGGTTACTTACCTCCACTTGTGTTCAGCTTCTCCTTTGTGTGTTTGCATGCCCTTCATGGTTGGTATTGTCTCCAAATCTTTGTCATTTAATAATGAAACTGGTCACCAGATCCATACGGAACCTGATTCTCTGTCATCACAGGCTGTGTAGCAACCTTTGTAAATGCTGCTTGCAAAGGGAGCTGCATGCCAAGGTTCTAGGCTTAAATCTGGGTTGAAGTTAGTACCTGCAGATAGCAGGAGTCCACTGCCATGAAGACACACTGGGCAGAGCACTCTGCAGGAAGACAAGAAAGAGTACAGGAAGTATTTACTGCCTAGCTAAGCAGGGAGGGTGCCAGGGCTAGGACACGGAGTCTGAAGACAGCACATGACTGAGCCCTTTTCTTTGAAAGTCTGGGTGCTTCTTGGCTTTGCTTGCCCCAGATATGTATCTTAGGCCATCAACTAACCTCTGTCGGGCAAATGTGGGTAAGTGAATCCTTATGTACTTACTTAAATGTCACAGAGTTCTGAACACAGGTGCCAAATCAGAGACACACGATACACTGTGATGGACATGGAGACAGTTTTAGAGAAGATGGATACATGGATATAGTCTCTCTTCTGCTTCCTGAGGCCTCTGGTGGTTTCTATGGTAAGGTGATTAGCCCTCAGTGCTATGCTCATGGAATTGGTGTTAGAGGGGTGACTGGCCCCTTGTTAAGAGTGAGAAACAGTAAAGAAAGACAGAGGTAAGTTGTTGATAGCTGCAGCATGGTGTGTGACTGAGTCAGGCCCAGTCAGCTATAGGCCGCCATTGCTGGCTGTTATGGGCATGGATGGCCACAAGAAGAGAATATCTGAAGTCTATTTTAAAGCTGTAGAAAGAGATGGAGAGAGAGATCAGTGGCCATGGAAAGAGGAGGCCTGAGGCCTCTGCTGGAGGCATCTTCTTCTGGATGAAGAGATACTTGAGTGAGGGATTCAACATTAAAATTTAGTGAGAATGAGGGTGGGCGGTGGGAAGGAGAGAGTCTCCCAGAGATGCAGACAGGAAGCAGATTCAGAAGGAAGAAGTTAGGTCCCACGAAGAGAAGGAGAAGCATGTAAGGGAGGGAATAGGGGAAGAACAGGGCTTGTAGGCCTCTTCTTAAGGACTGAATAAAAGTTGAAAAGAGAGAGCCTTGCTTCCCAAGTTCAAGGTGGCAATGCAAGGTGCTTGCATTTAAATGTGGAATTGGGAAGCTGTGCCAATCACTAGAAGTGCATGGGAGATATTTGTTTGGCACTAGAGAGAGGGAAATCGTGCTTAAGAAAAAGCGGGGTTACTCTGGGAGTGCAGTGGAGAAGCTGCCGGTTTGCAGTGGGCTGACTCTACACCACCATGCTCTGTCTCTCCTCCATGTTTGCTCACTGCCATCTGACATGTGCAAATGAGAGGACCAGACCTACTGCTGTGCACTAAAGAGAAGGAGGACCATGGGAAGCAGAGAAGAAAAGTGTGTCAACCCTCTCTACCCGAGAGAGCAACAGTAGGACTTCTCCCTGGTTTGTGTTGGAAAGGACACCTAGGACACAATGTAGAAGATGCATCTTTGCAGCCAACAGATCCACAAATGTGCACCCCAACCTGCAAACCCAGACTATCTTATCTCAAGCTCCTAGGACCAGGAAGAGCGTCCAGAGTTTCTGCTCTGGGCAGATCTCTCAGCTTTGCTGCTGCCCATCTACTGCAATTATTACAGCATTCCTTTCCACCACAGAATGTTAACAAAGTGTGTGCAACACATGCACACACACTCACACACACACTCACATACTCAAACACACTCCTCATTCTCACACACACACATGCACATAAACAGTTTCTCACAGGCACTCACACACACTCATGCAAACACACTCACACACACTCACACACATACAGTCACACTCACACACACACACACACACACACACACACACACACACACACACACACACAACACATTGTGCCCCAGCCAGGCCTTGCTCTCTGCTCCTTCCCATGATTAAGTGATTAAACCCTTCCTAATCAAAGAGACAGATGAAACGAGTTTATTAATAAAAGTCCCCGTCAGGAAGATTGGAAATGAATGATTAGTAAAATCCACCCCGTTTTACTTATAGACAGACCCCCTCATGGAGAGGCATCTGTGAAGGGCAGGAATTCCCGAGTAGGTTGGGGCTGGAAGCATCTGGAAGCTGTTTGTGAAATGGATTAGGAGTCAGGCTGCACACAGACACTGCCTCCAGCCACAGAGCTCGCTCTGCGGAGGGGAAAATATGCTGCCTGTTTACAGTGCTACTTTCCTCCCTTGCTTGTTATCTATTTTATTTCTTCCTTGGTTCCCCAGCTCCCCCGCCATCCAGCCCAATTATGTCTGCACAGATCCGCCAGCTGTGGGGCTTGTTAACCATGCCCACCCTACAAGCTGTCAGAAAACAGAGGAAGGAGCATGGCCAGGCACACCCTTCAGTATCCCCTGCAAAACTGTGTCACATGTCCATCAGGAGTTGTGGAAACCTTTTGCTATAGGCTATTCAGAGGCAGACCAAGGGGACTTGGGCAGCGTAGACATAACTGTGTGTACACAGAACAGCAAATTGATATGTGTCGATATGCATCTATATGTATATACACATTCCTATACCCTTTCTCATACTTGCCCACCAATAAGTCATGATGGCCAGAATTACTGATCTTATGCCTCATTCAGCTCACTATCAATCAAAGACAGGAGCTTAATGTTCAGGATATCTCATCTCTCTATCTGAAAAAGGCTTTGTTGTCATGAATGTTGCAATTCCCTCCCTATGATCTCATTCCCAGACAGTGTTCTTCATTTTGATATCAGCACAGGACCTTTAGACCTCCATCAGCTCTGATCTTTATGGCATGTTCCTGTGTTAGTCTGAGCTGATGTATGGTATGGCTTTTATAGAAGAATAACCACACTTTGGCTTTATATTTTAAACCAGACTAACAACATCTAGAAAATCTGAGCAGAGGTCATTGGCCAGGAGGAGATGCAAAAACCTTGTGAGGATGAGCTGTCATCAGCATACTAGATAGAGCTGGTATGCAATATGGTCCTATTTTATCAGTTTGCCAAAATGCATCAGAGGTCCAGGTTTGAGGATGTCAGGACAACTTTAATACTTAGAAGGAAGCTATCTCCTCCTTTTTACAAGTCTGAAGATCTGTTGACTGCAACCTTGAGTTTGTGGATGTAAACTCATTTCAGAGCAAAAGACCCTGGGAATTCAGAGTGGAATTGATACACACTTGCAAAACCTGCTTAAGAGCCTACTCATCTCAATCATATGGTGTGGATGCACTTTCGGGTTGAGAGAATTGGTAGGATAAGTAGACATTAAAAAAAAACCCAAACAAATGAAAGGGAAGAAGAGAGAGAGGGGAATCATGATGGAAAGGAAGCCAGCTCAGTGACGTTGCCTTTTGTATTCAAGTCCCATAATTTCCTCAGGGTGTACCTTATGTGCTCTGATAACATATTTTACAAAATTACACTTGAGGCACATTTAGGCCAAATATACTACAGGAGTATTAGAATTTATCATCACCACACTTAAAGAAGGCAGGTAGAAGTTGGAGACTAAAAGCCACATCTAAAGCATTTAATGGTATACAAAAGGGCCTCTGGGAATTGATGTACAGACTCATCCACACACAAAGAAATTAGGCCATGTACCCTGCATTGGATGAGATGCTAGTGGCTTTATACTAGATGAGATTGATCATGCTGTTACTTAGAATTTATGTGGTACTCTGCATCTTCTGAATAGTTTACTGCTTTGAGTGGTTCATTACAGGGCCCCTGTGTAAAAGGTTGATGTGAGAAACTGAGGCTCCAAATACTGAAGGGAGCCACAGTCTCCAGTTAACAAGTTATATGAGCTTCTCACACTCAAGGTTCTGCCTTCCATATTTTAAAATCTTCTGATCCTGAGATCATCTGACAGGCAATTTTAATCCCAGCTGCCATTCTGTTTATGAGCTTCCTTTTGGTACTGGGTATTGGACCCAGGTCCTTATAATGTTCAATAAGTCCCTTCATTGGGGTTCATCCCTAGTCTGCCTTAAGATGTCATTTCCTTCACTTCTTCATCAGTTTCCAGGTACAATCACAGATATCTTCAGCAGGTCCTTATTCTGCCTGTCACATCCACATATAACAGAATGTAAAGTGGCTATTATAATAGATGAACAAAGAGTATCACTAGAATGTAAAATGTTTGAAGTCACAGAGCATGCTTATTGAACACAGAATTCATAAAAATAAGCAACGTTGAGCAAAGACATGCATCAAGGAAAACAAGCAATCAGGTGAAAGATCATCCATCTACAGCAGTAATCGCGTAGAAAGGAAAGAGAGACTGTTGGAATGGACAAGGAAGGGAGATTTGACATGCTGCTCTCGGCACACACAGACACAGGCACAGCACTGTGAGCACAAACACAAAAACAGATGGGAGTATAAAGGGAAAGATTGAAGATGACATAGGACGCTAATGTTCACCAGCAAAGCCGATACGGCACAGAGCAAGAAAGGAACAAGAGTTAGAGGGAGTCACCTCACAATGAAAGGGGCTTGACCTAACAGGGGGACCCAGAAACTCCAAACACTGCACACCTGATGACTTCATTTCAGAATGCCTGAAAGGACAGATATCACACAGAAGTGAACTTGGTGTTGTTGTGTAGTATCTAGACAATTAGTCAAAATCAGATCAGACTGGATGGACACCCTTGTGTACTGGCCACAATGGAGTAATAGAACTGGGGCCACTAACAGCACAATGTATCTTCTGTCTCTAAATACTTATTTTTATTTATTTCTCCTCTCTCTTTCTCTCTCTATCATATGTTCTCACATGTGAGTACCTATGTGTGTGTGTGGAGCATTGTGCAAGTGTGGTGTGCTCACATGTGTGTATTGCATGTATGTGTGTGCATGTGTGTGTGCGCGCGCACGCGTGCTCACATGTGTGTAGCTCTAGAAGATCAGGAGAAGGCAATGAACTCCCGGAAACTGCCATTGTGAGTTGCCCCGTGTTAGAAACTTAACTTTGAAAGAGCAACACTTTTAACCACTGAGACCTTTTTCCAGCCACAAGAATACACAATCTTTTCAAATACATACAGAGCATTTATAAAGATACAGGCCATGACAGAGTATAAAACAACTTGAATGAATTTAAGGGAATGTAGGTCATATAGATTACCCCCTTTGGCGAGAACGGACCTAAATTAAAAATAAGAAAGAGAAAGGAATCTGAATAATCTTGAAGCATTTGTAAGCAAGGCCTCATATTTTTAAAATAAAATAAGGTAGAATGAAATAATAAGAGCAAAGCCTAATCAGAAACACATTATGTTAGAATTTATGGGGTCCTGTTGAGATTACGTTCAGGCTAGAGTAGCAGAAGTAAACACAGAAACTCAAAGATAGAGTGGCTGTAAGTCGTTGACCTCCACGTCTACCTTAACAACACGGGAAGAAGAGAAGAAATGTAAACTCAGATAAACAGAAGACATAAAATAATAAAGATTGGAGAAAACATCAATGGGGCAGAAAACAGAAATACAATAGGGAAAAAATCAGTGAAATCCAAAACAGGTTTCTGAGAAGATCAATAAATTGATAAATCTCTAGACAGAATAATCAATAAAAAGAGAAGACAAGTTATCAATATCAGCAATGAGAGAGATGACATCACTAATGATTTTACAGATATTGAAGAAAGAAAATATTGTGAACTTTGCGCCGATAAATTTGACATCCTCCACAATCATCTGATGGACAGTTCCATAAAAGGTAGCCACTCATAAATTCAATCCAAAAAGTATGGAATATTGTGATGCTTATTAAAATAAGTGGATTTTAAATTTTCCCATAGAAACCCCAATGTTAGATGGCTTCACTAGAGATTTCTGAATAAAAATTTAAGAAAAAAGTCTATTGTTTCTATGTATACAACTCCAACAAAAGAAAGAAGATGGAATACATCCCCAGTTATTTATTTGGAGCAAGTTTAATTGTGGTTTCCAAGTTGGAGACATATATTACATGAATCTGTGAACCAAAAACCCTCAAAGCATAAAAAAGCCAGCCGAACAACATAATAAGCAGAGGTTTTTTCTGAAATGTAAGGTTAGCATTTAAAAATCCAATCAATTCAGAAACTTAAAAATGAGAAAAGTACATTATCATCTCAACAGATTCAGAGAGTTGACACACAACCTCTATTCCTGACACCCTCAGTCAGTGTGGAGAACACTTGATAAGTTTCCCACTGGGACAAGGATCAAAAGAGAAATGAGTTTTCCCATCTTGTGTTTGGTATTGTACTGGGGGGAACAGCCAGTGTGAACATAAGACAGAAAATATTGGACCCAGATCTGAAATTGCTGCTTACATCATCCATGTAGAGACCCCAAAGCAGTCTACAATAAGCAAACAAATGTAGAGTGTTCCAAGATTCAAAATCAGTATAAACTTTAACTATTTTCTTCATACAGTTGTTTCTTACATTCAGTTGGGTTTTTATATAAATAGTTGCTTTCTTATACAGATGACTTTCCACAAGCATCTATCTTTCTACATATGGTTGTTTCCCTCATACAGGTGTTTTGCTGGTGTCCTAGTTAGCCTCAACTGTCAGTTTGACAGTCTAGAGTCAATTGAGAAGGGAGTCTTGATTGAGGGAGTACTCAGAACAGATTTTCCTATGGGTGGTTCTCTTTATTGTTAATTTATAGAGGAGGGTTCAGTTCACCTTGGGCTAGTCACAAGCTATATAAGAAAGCTAGCCAAGAGTGAACCTGTGAGAAAGTCAACAAGAAACTTCCTTTATGGTTTCTGCTTTACGTCGTTGGCTGTGAGGAGGATAGTGTGAGGTTATAGGTCCCACCCTCCCTCAATAATGGACTATGATCTGGATGTATAAAATAAAGTCACCCCCATGTTGCTTTTGGTCAGTATTTTATCACATATATAACTAGAACACCTACAAAAATTTCATTTCTCTTTCTACATGCACTTGTGTTCTGTATAGAAATGTCTTCCTGTATGCAGGTGTTTTATTAGATACAGGGGTGCTTCTGTGTACAGTCATTTCCTATTCTGTGGTCTAGTTTTATGCCCACTTAACACTAGCTACAATCATTTGGGAAATGGGAATCTCAATTGAGAAAGCACTCTTACCAGATTGGCTTGTGAGCTAGTGTGTGGTGAATTTCTTAGTGGTTGATGTAAGGCTATTGAGGCTAATTTTGTGTGATATCATCACCCCTGGAAATAGAGGCTGAAAATCCATGAAAGAAAACCAGTAATCAGCATTTTTCCATGGTCTCTGCACCAGTTTACTCCTCCAGATTTTTGTCCCAACTTCCTTCAGGGGTAGAGTAAGACCTGAAAGTTGTAAGCTAATAAACTCTTCCCTCTAAAACTTATTTGCAGTCACGGTGTTTTATCACAACACTAGAAGTCATAACTACAATACCTATCCATATTTGTTTTCTTCCTGCAGTGTGTCCTAAGTACACATGTTTTTTTACACTCAGTGTTTTGCTGTCATCTAGCAGGTCTTAACATGACAGACTTAGGAGATGATCATGAGTTACCCGCAGTAGCATAAGATGTGGTACCCAGTTGGGAACACAGCTTAGTGTTTATTTAAATTTAAGCATAGGGGAATCATGGGTTGCTGTGCAGACATGGTCAAATCTAAGAACCACACCATTTACCACCAGTTCTGAAAGTGACACAATATGGCTCTAGAGGTCTTGTAAGGGGTTAAACTCCAAGTTCCCAAGAAGCATGATTTTTTTGCAAAGAAGTACGGTAGGAAAGGCTTGAACAAGGTACAGCCACAAGTGTCAAAGGCATAGGTGCCTTGCCAAACACCTGAGACTTATATAAGGCCCAAGGAGGTCCAGGATCTCAAAGGAGGGCATCAGTTGTAAGCTCTATAGACTTTCTGTCATCATGTGTCCCAACCATAGTAAGAACACCTAAAGCCAAGGGTTGAACTTTAAATTGAAGCCCTGGCTGTAACTCTGACTCCCAAAGGTACCCAGGTTTCCTTGAAATCCTCATCATAAAGGTATCTGTCAAGCAACAACAGATGGACTAGCATGCTCCCCAGCTGTTCCCTTCAATTCAATGTCTCCCATGCTGTTTTAGCAAATGAATCTGAAGCAGAAAAAATAGTGAAATACATATCTACCCTATAATCCAACATTTCTAGATCCAGAAACTTGACTAAGATAAAAAAAAATCCATGTAAGTTTTGACTTTGAATAATAATGAAATCTTTGTTTGAAATAACTAAAAAAGAGTTGGGAAAGGAAAAGTGGAAACCATGATATGTCTGATAAAATAACGTTAGATACAGCCACATGAACCAAGTGCTAGTTACTGAAAAGGTGGAGTGGCCATCAACATGGCTAGACCTCAGCGTAGTTATACTTGAAGTATGGAAGAATTGACTGCATACTGCACTATGCCCATCAGGTAAACTTGAGCATGAAGACTCATGCAGACTGACGAGAAAGAAGAAACTGGACACAGAGAGACATGGTAATATGATGAAGAAGATGTTAAATACGGCAGCTGAAGCTCTCCATCCCGACTGGGGTAAGGATTTCAAAGATGCAAATATACCAGTTCCCACCACATCCCCTAAGTCCATGTGCATCATTGAGTGTCAGTGATGAAACAATATGGATATCTGGGAAATAAAAGGACAGGCAGCCTTTCAAGATCTTAAAATGGCCATTTCCTAATTATTATTTGTTGTCATTTCTTAATAGTTAGATAATTGTATGGTGCAACATTTGAGCCTTTGACTGGAACAGTTTCTAGAGCACAGTATGTGGCTCCCAAAGAAATTGAAACTTCATGTAGTTGAGAAGATCTAGACTAACTGCCTCACACATGAGTGCATCACGTAGATGCATATCATAATCTCTGATGAATATTTATAGATTTTCAGGCCTATAATACTATACTCATGTTAAAATTGAAAATATCATCTCCTAACTCCCAGGGAATCCTCTAAGGTCCACAAAACATGAGGAACCAAAGCTCTACTTAGGATTCTGCCTACAATGAGTGGTATGCCACAGCTGGTGAGTCTACTGCTGAGGAGAGGGGTGGGTGGGAAGGCCATCTGGCTAATTACAGCTTTGCCAGAAGATGCATTCAATATGGAAAGTCAAACCCGACTGTAATGATGGTCAAGATCCTCATAAATTAAAAAAAAAATATATAGTGCATTATTTTTTCCCATTTCAGACATAGTTAAAAAACCAAAAAAAGTGGTTAGGATTGTGGTCTCTGAGCCCCAGGATTATCACAATTTAACATCCAACACAAGGCACCAAGTTCAATGCTTGAGTTCAAGTTCTCACTCTTGTTTCTGAGTCGGCTTAGCAAAAGCAAACTTTATGAATGAAACCAAACTCCTAGGATTATTTTATTACACACCTGAGGAGTCTTTAAATTTTATTCTTGGACAACTTTCATGTATTCTGGATTCAGTTTTGAGACGAAGCCTTAGAAAGGCTGTCACCGCTGTCTTAGTTACTTTTCTATGCTGTGGTATTATGCTAATAAACTCATGGTCTCTTCCAACACCAATGCCATGTAAGCAAACATAATCAAACTAAGTTGGTCAGGGAGATATAAAGATATCAAAGTGTAAGAGGGGTGTTTGGGGAAGGAAGCTGATGTGTGAGGGACGAAGGATAAGAGAACATGAAGAAAAAAATGGTCAAAATCCATTCTACATCATCAAATAATAAGTACCAATAACATATAAAGTTGATAGCTTCTGAGAAACGACACCCAAAGTGAACCTCTGACCTCCACATGATGATACTCATAATCCCCCAACATACACACTTGCATGCACATATACACAAGCTACAAAGTTGTAGTACAGTTATGCTCATTTTGACACAATCTAATATTCTCTTAGGTACGCTCATGCAAACTTCCTCCCTGCCAGCATAAGAGTGTGTCTGCACTCATTGTATAATGCACCGAGTGCTGGGTCCTTAGCTCAGAGGTGGAGGGCTTGCTTTCATGCATGCCACTCTAGGTTTAATGCCAAGTATTGTAGGAGAAGCAATAGAAAATGATTGACTCGAAATTGAGCTCACAATGTGTGACCAGGATGGGATAGCTCAGTGGGTAAAGTGCCTGCTATGCAAGCATGGGGATCTGGGTTCATATTCTCCTGTTCTCTTGTAGAACTCGGGCTCAGCAGGGCAGGCAGTTAACTTTATACTGGGGAACAGAAGCAGGTGAATTTCCAGTACTCAATATCCATTCAGGCTGGAAGAATTGGTGAGATCCAGCTTCTCTGAGAGGCTCTGTGTTAAAAACTACAGTGAAGGGAGATAGATGACTAAAGTTAAGCTCTTACACACACACACACACACACACACACACACACACACACACACACACACACATCTCCATCCACTGGTGAGCAGACATGAATGAACCATACCAAAAAAAAAAAAAAAAAGGCATAGCCCTTTGTACCAACATTTTGACAGAATGCACTGCTAGGACATCCTAGGACATCCTCACATTGAGCCATGCCTGTATGAACTGCCTCTCATTTCTAGTTATGTGACCTGCCATGGTCCCACAACCACAGTTACAGATCAGATGCACCTATGCACAAGCCATATTAGTGTATTACTGCATAAACAATGACTCCCTGACAGCCGTGTAAAAAAAGATTGATAATTTGCAAAGGAAGTCAATAAATAAATAAACTGTCCCTAACTAGCCCATGAGTTGGCAAGATGATAGTCCATTACCCTGTCAGGCATACCAATGGCCAAAGAGTGAAGCATCAAACAGTAGGGCTCCTGCCCTTGTTGCTGGTTCCCATGGCCTGCCCCTGATGACATTCTCCACCCCCCACCTTCCCCAAACCCACGCCTCATCACATGCTCTTGCTTAGATACATATTTTATGTCACTTCAATCTATATGGGGCTTGGTCTGCCAGTGGGAGAGCTGCCCATGGGACTGTTTTCAGTGGTGACAGCACCATGTCACTTGGGCTCCTGGCAGCTGATCGTCTGCAGACTGTGCTGTCAGGGAAACAGGGATTTCCACATGCATGAATGAAATTAACTTCTGTAAGTCTGACATTTCCCACAATCAATACTCACAGGGTCCTTGTCTCCAGGATCAAAATTCATAAATCAAAAGCAGAAAGCATGAAATAAGGTATTTGATAAATCCATTAACTGAGTGGCGGTGTACTTCTGCCATGCTGTCCAAAGTCTACTGAATGAGTAAAACCCCTTCGGGCCTGTTTCACAAGAGGTGTGGGAGGTCCCACCATTGCTGTATACTATCCAGAGAATGTTCTGTTTACCAACATGTATCTTCATCTCAAAATAGCAATTTGAGCTGTGTTCCTGCCCTAGGATCTTGGCTGGGTGGGAAACTGAAGCAGAATTTGTAAAGGATATGAAAATTCACTTCATAGCTTTGCTGGATACAGGATGCCTACTGCTCTATCATAGACAACACATATGTGAGCTCATGTCTATACACTACAATTAATCTATCCCAGGATTGTATGATCATAAGCAATATATATGAGCTCTATGTGTGCATGTATCCCAGCCAGTTGAGCATTATTTGGCAGGTAGGAGTTGTGAACTCCAGGGTCTGCCTCTTTCTCATCCCTCAGTAGAAAAATAGAGAGACACTAAGCAATTAAACATCTAAAATACACGATGCCCTCTCCTTGACCATGAGTCATGTCCCGGGTGAGTGTCACACATGCTTTATGGCTTATGCAGCAAATTTTATGACAGTATTGCATCTTGGTAGGCCTTCTGTGCACAAACCTATCAATCAAACTCTCAAGAGCTAAGGTGCAAGCCTTTAACTCATCTTACTGAGGTAGGGGGACCAACAAACATGTTCCAGTTTTCAAGCACCATCTAAGAAGAATTGAAGATGTTATTTTCATTTAAAAGTTAATAAACCTGAATGATTGTGGCTCACAGGCATGGACAAGACACAAAAGAGAATCTTTCTAGTAGAATGCTGCAACACCTAGTTTTGTGAAATCAGAATGAAGCAAGTGGAATCCTGCTTTGTGCCTACAACTGCAAACAGGGAAAAGGATTGGAGAGGTTTCTCACCATGTGAAAGTCTTGCTTCCAAGAACAGCAGTCTGAGGTCTATCCCCCATCCTGCCTTCAGGGCATTCGTGATAAAATGGGAGAACCACCTCCAAAGGTCACAAAGGTCATTCTCTGACCTTCATTCAGTTGTGCACACACACACACACACACACACACACACACACTAGGTAAATGAAATGTAATAAAAATTTTCTTTTTTGCAGATGGTTCTCCTGTTCCAGAAGAACATTTATAGCAGCCATGGATTGGGGTTAATTTTGAGGTGGTAACATATTCTGGTCTCTCCAAAAGTTTCAGACAAGTCCCTAGTCCCTAGTCCCTAGTCTGTAGTCCCTTTCTCTGAAAAGCTGGCTCCAAGTTCTGGATATTTTAGAATGCAAGGGTGTGGGAATGTCTCTCTTTTCTCTAGATTCTTATGAGAAGAACATGAAGTTCTGGGAATCTGCTCACTGGTCTGGACTGAGCCAATATCTATGACTTTGTGCTCCCCGACTCTCACTTCTCTCCCCAAAATACTTCCTCACAAACTGTTATTTGTTACCCATGGGGAATCTTATTGGTACTCAAGAGGGGACAATTTTCAAGAGGAATGATGCAGCTTCCTTGAATTCCCAGATATCCCTAATAATTTCTTTTGGCCTCTCAGAACCCAGATGAATACCTTTCTCTTTTCCCAGAGAAGACTGAATTGAACAGCAATGGCAAAGGCTGAAGAAAAAGCAGGAAGGAAGGCAGAAGCGTTACCAGGACACCAGGAACACATCAGACTGAGTGGAGAAAGTGACTGCCAGGGAGACTTAGCAGAAATATGCTCAGGGAATGAGGGATGAGGAAGCCTCCATGTGGAGGGACTGCAGTCTCTTGATGGGTCAGGTCTTAAGTGGGTGCACTTGGTACTCTCCTGGTTTTGAAAAAGATAAATTACTAGATGTGGCTAGAATTACAGAGTACTCAGGAGAAAAGAAAGTTGGAAAGAAAAAGATGTGCCAGGGTTGAGGAGAGGGTGAGGGTAGGGCTGAATAGATAGGAAGGAAGGGCTGCGAGTCAGGGCTGGGCAGGTGGGGAACATAAGGCTTGATAGATGAGGGAGACGGGGCTGGGTGGATGTTACAAGCAGGGTTGTGTAGCTGATGGAGGCAGGGCTGGTTAGGTTATAGAGGCAGGGCTGTATAGATGATGGAGGCAGGGCTGGGTAGGTTATAGAGGCAGGGCTGTGAAGATGATGGAAGCAGGGCTGGGTAGGTTATAGAGGCAGGGCTGGGTAGATGATGGAGGCAGGGCTGGGTAGGTTATAGAGGCAGGACTGTGTAG
Organism: Phyllotis vaccarum; assembly: GCA_033318265.1. Lineage (NCBI taxonomy): Eukaryota > Metazoa > Chordata > Mammalia > Rodentia > Cricetidae > Phyllotis > Phyllotis vaccarum. Next base: position 7,939,563 of record JARWLC010000009.1, on the reverse strand, counting down.
ATGATGGAAGCAGGGCTGGGTAGGTTATAGAGGCAGGACTGTGTAGATGACGGAAGCAGGGCTGGGTAGGTTATAGAGGCAGGGCTGTGTAGATGATGGAGGCAGGGCTGGGTAGGTTATAGAGGCAGGGCTGTGAAGATGATGGAGGCAGGGCTGGGTAGGTTATAGAGGCAGGGCTGTGTAGATGGTTGAGGTAGGGATGGGTAGGTGAGGGAGGCAAAGCTTTCTCAATGCTCTATGCTTTTCACCAATATGTTGGATCCGTTTTCTCTTTACTTTTATTTGACTATCTTTTACATTTCCTCTGAACATGACCTTCAGTATCCAAATGCTTACAAACTCTTTCTGTCCAACAAAGTGGCAAGCCTTGTGAGTGAACCTAGTGCATTGTTTAATTTTTCACTATGTGTTAGCTGTTCATTGCACTCCTTTAAATGTCTTCTGAATGAATTAACAGACAGTAGAATAGTCTTAGAAAATCTCCCAGATGAAGCTGCAGGCTGTGGCTAGCCACAGGCAGTGCTGAATGGTATCTGGATTTATGAAATGGTACAGATTTAACATTCCACACATTTAATATTTCTTTTTTTTCTTTAATTATGCAGCATTGTCAAAGTTTTATATACACATAAAATAAAATATCGGTTATTTAATTGTGTTAAAAACAAAGGTAAGACGAATGTTTCTATCTCTTGTGTTATATGAAGACAATGATTACGGCCTGAGGGTCTTCATGCTCTGCAGCAAGGTTTCTACTGACCGAGCCATCTTTCTATTCCCTGGAATTTTTTTAAAAAGTAAAATATGTAAAAGCTCTTGGCCTCCCTTTATTGCCTCAGTCAACAAAGCTCAGCTGAACTCCAAGAGCCATTGTTACTGTCAAGAACCATGTCCTTCAATATAAAATAATGTAATTACCCTGTCCCATGGGTAGGGTGTCACAAAAGATGCCTAAAATAGGTCTTAGTTTTCATTTTCATGAAGGGAACCTCTGTGTAGAAATCAGCAATGGTACCCATTTTATTGAAATAGCTGGGTGTACCCACATAATGATGGCACAGTCTTGTTACATTATAGTAAGACATCAGCTGAATAATAAAGTGTTACAGATCAGAGGTCTAAGCAGTGAGCCAGGATAGTCTCACAGTAAGCAAGGGCAGTGTCTATCTTGTTTCATGCGGCCATAGTGTGCCTATAACTGCATTTCTCAGGAACAGTTAGCCGCTTCTTTGACACACTAAGAGAATATGACAATAACCTTTCCATGTTTGCATTATACATGCCCTGTCCATCAAGATGAGCACATGGTTTGATACTTTCTGCCTCTAATTACAAAGCCAGCCAATAATTGGAGCCCCCCCCCCATATAGATCCTCTGTCGTCTCAGGAGTCGATAGCTGTGGATTTCCCAGGGGGAACCAATGGAGGATGCTAGGTGCCCTTGAGAAAGATTTTGTTGTTATTTAAATTCAATAAAGTTTTCTTGAGCTCTGCTTTTATTCTGTCTGCTTTGTTGCATCTCCTTCTAGAATGCCTGTTGCCTTGAAAGCATCATTATCTGAGAAGATGCGTCAAAGAATAAAGTTGGCTGGTTGAATATCAGGCTACAATATATTTTTTTTCTAAAATTTGAGAATTTACTCTATGATATCTTACAGCAAATTAAAACTGTATTTTGTTGGCCATACAGTAAGGTGCAAGCTTGAAAATACTCCAAAAGGATTCTCTTCAGAGTACAAAGCAGTGTGCTCAGTCAGGGATAGGGCAGAGGAAGGCAGCTTAGATGTGGGAGGCTGTATGTCAGTCCTGCACATTCCTAAGCTAACCAATGTCTATCTAGGTGATTCACCATGAATGCCTGAGTCTTATGAAAAGGAAATTCTTGATATCCACACTAGCTGTAGTGAGGCTGGGTTGAATTTAAGCAGATTTTATTGTTGTAAGATGATTGGGAGTCTGTGGTAGCTAAGGGAAGCCTGTCTCTGACAGAAAAGTCTGGTATCTAGTGCTTCCTGAGCATTCTTGATCTTGGAGTCACATTTTTAAAAGTATCTTCATACATACAGCTCTACAAATGGGCCCTCCATCCACTGGCCCAAGCCTCTATCTTGTCATTTAGAAAAACAATTTTTCCAGTGATTTAGTTCCACAAGTCACCACAGAGCCTTCAGGGGATTGAGTTAGGCTTCAACTTTTCTCACAGTCATTTTCTGACCTCCTGGTTAGAATAGCAGATGTAGTTTATATACAGCTGTTCCACCTGAAGCCCCTGAGTTGGGGGGGTGTTCCCTTTCTCAACAATGGGTTTGGCTATTTAGTTTTTCTTGGAGAATGCCTGTTTACATGTGTGAGTATGAAATGCAATGTATGCAAGTGTGTGTGAAAACCATGTGAATTTGTGTGTGAAAAAAAATGTGTATCCACCATGGGGTGCATGGATAAGCACATGTAATAACCTCACACAATATAACATTATTTAAAGATAGAAGGTTCTGACACATAATAACAAATACAAACATCAGAAATAGTATTCCATGCAAAAATATCCAGATACAAAACAGCAAATAGTAGATGATCTCATTTATAGAAAACTGAACACTTTGGAAGATGAGCCAGTGTTTGTGGCTCCCCAACGAATGAGGGCTGTAAGATCAGAAGTGACTAACCCTGACAATTGTCACATGGATGGCAAAACTGTGAGGAATAACTTGCTGTTTATACACACTGCCAAGAGTATGCTCTGAAATAGGAAAAAGAAAGTGACTTGAAAGGCTTAGGAAGTTTAGATAACATAATAATGATATTTGAAAAGCAAAGAAAGAACATTTTTTTTCTCTCACACTGGGCCTGGAGTGATTATGTGCATAGAGAGAATCACAGAACATGGTTCATGCAGAACAGATTTGGAGGCTGACCAGAAACTGAATTCAAGTTGCTACAATCCACTGAAACTGGGACCTTGTTCACCTACCCACCCTAGTCTAGCAAGGGCACCCAGTACAGCAAATTTCATGGCTCCCAGATATGCTCCAGCCTCACTCCCTACAATCACATGTTTCAAAGTTCAGGTGACTAGTGGCCTGATGCATCCTAGAAGTACATGTTAGGTTCTGGGTGGGTGTTGGGAAGTGAGCTCTAAGGTTCAGAACTGCTATCCAAGGTGCTGGGCCAACAGCACGGACCCAAGGCTGAAGGAGTAGCTCAGTCTTGCCCAAGGTTCTGGATGATTAGTTTTCCAGGTGAGGAATAGCAAAGGCATCTTAAGTGTAGCTGCAGGCTCTCAGGCCATACTTGGCAGATGGAGAGAGAACTGTCAGGGAAACATTAGAAGATGGTGAAGCTACTTTGCCTTGGGACTAGCTCCTGCTACATACCCCGTGAGACTGTGTCACTGTCAATCCCATGTAATGCAGAAGAAAACTGAGGGTGGGGAATCTTTGTGAATACCCTCAGCACAAGTCAGAGGTCAACTGTGAAGCAAGGTTCTACTACATGCTACCCCAAACTAGTGTAGGAAGGCAGAGTGAAGCCTGGCTCATCGCTCATCAATTGGGCTATTTCAGTACTTGTACGGGTCCAGAGGGAATCAAATGCCCTGCTGAGAGATCCATTGTGAATTTACCCAGGGAGGAATATAAAGAGGAATAGTATTCCACCATCGGCGTCCTTGACACTGACTGAACACAGGTTATTCCAGTATTTTCATCAGGGGCCCTGTGCCTGCTCTGACCTCTCTCTGGAATCCAAACCTTGATAAGTCTGTGCACAGTGTAGATTTGCCTGGGGGCTGAGCAGGTTTGCTTGTGGCCTGTTTATGGAGGATTGGTGACTCCTGATGAGGAACTCTGTGTGGCACAGAAGATGATTTTCTGGAGGCATTTTCCTTCACTAGCAGTCAATAAAATTATTGTTTTAAAATTATCCCCAAAGTGTTAGTTTTCATCAAGACTCAGCATAGTGCTTGAGAAATAGAATACACTACATGAGTTAAAAAAAGAAGCTAGAATATTCTAGAATGTTCTAGCCTTAAGACTGAGTATACCCTGGTGTTGTGGATTGAGCTATGAAAGAAACCAAGTATCCATCACTTGTCATGAGGAAAAGCAGGAAGGTGACACAGGGTTCCCACAGGTACTAGTGAGTCAACATTCACAATGCTAAGACTAAAGACTGTAAAGAAATCAATAGATTTGTAGGAAAACAATGTGAAACTGCTGAGCAGTGTTGGTATTAACTGTAAGAACTGTTGTTTAGGTGCTCTGAATGTGGAAATACAGTTTGTGTTGCTGGATATCCAGAATTATCTTTAGAGGCTGAGCACATGGCTTGGTTGCTAAAGCATTTGCTCAAAAGCATGTAGATCCATGTCTGGATTCATAGTTCTTATGTAAAATGCTGAGCACAGTGGTGTGTACCTGTAATTGTAGTACCAAATAGATAGACATAAGCAGATCCCTAGAGCTCTCTGGCCATCAAGTCTAGCTGAATGGTTGAGCTTCTGGCTCAGGGAACACACACACACACACACACACACACACACACACACACACACACACACACACAACACACACACACTAGCTACACATGAGTAATTGTGGGAAGAGGAGAATGCCCTGGATGAGTGAAGTCCTAAGTAAATGTGTGGTTCTGACCAGAACAAGTCATGGCAAGGGTCCTAGCTACAGACTCATGGGAAAATGGCAAAACCTTCCCCCTGTGGGTAAGGCTCAGAGGGATGGTAAAGTCTCCTCTGACAGATGTGCAGATGTTGATAGTATGTGTAGAAGATGTCTTCCATAGCTTTGTCCTTGGTACATTACAGTCTGGAGACCACTCCCCTACAGAGATTCTAAATCCACCTCCTCATTTGGCTGGATATAATAACCCAGACTCCCTGATCAACTTTATACAATAACACCATGAGCTTCTGGAGTACTGAGGCTTCTCCGTCAGAGAGCCTGGTGCATCCAATGCCAGATTTTCTACATCTGTGTGTCCATGTGTTTTGTCTTCCTCATCCCTCATTGACTGCCCCAGTCAGGTCAAGTCCCTGGAGCCATAACAGGACATAGCAATAAATAAGAAGAAAAAAAACAACAACAGTGCAGGGATTGTATTAGAGGATAATTTCTTACAACCCAGTTTTCAGATTCTCATGTTTAAAAGACTTACTTGGGAAGGAATTGTTTGTCTGGTTGCATTCTTTCCTAACTGCCTCTGTTTGGAGGTCTTTCCCTTAACACTGTCCAGGTCAACAGAATCAGTTTGTAAACTTAGCACTGGTTATTTTATTCCTAAGAAATAGAACAAAAGCTTTTTAGGTTGTAGAATATAATGTTTTCATTAAAAAAAAAAACTTTTTTCTTTGAACTATAAGAACAGATGACTCCAAGGTGATGTAATTAATGTCCACATGATGTGTTTTCTTTCAAATAGAAGTATTTTATTTTTCACACATGGAACACAGGGCTACAGGTAAAAGACTTTTCTGGAGTGCTTTACCTGGTGCAGCACCAACATGGCACCTTGTGGAATTAGCATCCTGAGTCTGAATGGGAGTCCAAGTCCAGGCTCTTTCAACAGAGTCTCAGCTTTCACTAGATTGCAGCTGCCTCCTGAAAAGTTCTCAATACCCAACAAAGCCACCATGCATGTACCTACATCAGTCTGTTCCATGAGATGTTATGCCTTTAATATAGCACTGAGGGAAGGAAATAAGACCCTCAGCTTTGCGATTGGAGTCTGCAGGGTATGGAGAGAGCCCTCATCCATATGCCTCCATGTCTAGGGTTAGCAGGGTGGGTAAACTCTCAGTCCCTCAGCCAAAGCCTGAGGCCCATGTCAAGAACCTATGCTGGTGACTCCTCAACTATTTTTTTTAAAAAAGATAATTTGTGTAATGTGTTTTAGTGTGATTTTATTCCTTTTCTTTTTATGAATATGGTTCTGACCCCCATGTCCTTTGAGAGTTTTCTGACTATTGCTCATTTTTGATTCTTTAACACCAGTCTTGGAGAAAATGAAAAGATGCATTATCCCCAGCTGTAGAGACTGTAGGATCTGTAGATGGTGGGCCCTCTGCTGAATACAAGCACCCAGCTGCTAAAAGTAGCCTGGCACAGTTAATAACTTTAGCAGGACTAGAACTTCCCATTATAGCCTGCTTTATAACTGACTGACCCACAAAAAACATTTTTCCCACTGGAGTTAAACTCCAGTTTTCAACCTTCCATGGGGTTGTGGGATAATGTTCTTGTACACTGTAAAAATTTTCACTTGTATTCATTTAATAAAATGCTGATTGGCCAAGAGGCAGGCAGGAAGTATAGGTGGGGCAGCTAGACTAAGAGAATTCTGGGAAGAGAAAACTCAGAGAATATAAAACACTAGCCAGAAGCAGAGGAAACAAGAAGAGAATGCTATATTGAGCAAAAAGGTACCAAGTCATGTGGCTAAACATGGATAAGAATCGTGGGTTAATTTAAGTGTGAGAGCTAGTTAGTAATATGCTTGAGATACTGGCCCAGCAGTTACCATAATATTAAGACTCTGAGTCACTTATTTTATAAGTGATTGTGGGACCTTGAATAGGAGAGATCTGTCTGGACTGTGGGGCTAGGTGGGACCAGAAACTGTGATGACATGGGGTGGTGGGGAAATTTCTCTCTTCTTCCCAAGTAGTCTCAGGTGTGTGGGGCTGAACCAGTCACACAAAAAAAGGAACATTTGTTTCTGATACAATCAAGATGCATAATATAAACATTCCTTGTGTGGGAGTGGAGTTGAAATTTTGTTTGAAAATGTTAATTTTTTTTTTTCTTGAACAGAGTAAATATATCATACTTGCCCCATTTTCCCCTGGTAATTTCTAACACAGGAAAGGAATTGACCTTGGACTTGAAGACAAGGCATGTAAACCTCAGAATTTTTGTAGATACTTATCTCATCAGTCCAAGATTGTTAGCTACCAGTTTGTCAATCAAGTTTCCTCATTTATTGAGACTAATAAGAATTAGTTCGCAATATAACTACAAATGTTCATTTTATATGTATAATATATATATGCACACATACACAAACAGATGTACACAGACATACATACATACCACATATTAACTTACACACACACACATACATACATACTGCATATTAGCTTGCAAAACTTAAATAATCTTAGTGTTTATTATTGAGAGAAATTAAAAGTGCTCAGATAAGCTTGGTTACTGATTCAGTGTTTGGTTGCAGACCCCCTGATACACATGAAAATCTTCTGAATACGCAGGGTTCTTGGTACATGTTGTCCTAATGTAAGGAGAACATAGACTTTCCATCCCAGGACAGGACTCATGTCATATGCAGTTGCCTACTTCTGTGTACATATGTCATCATGTGAGAGAAAAAACAGAGAGATAAAGAGCTTGTGTCAGCTCGCAAATGGTTATTTTCAAATTTTCATAAAAATCATCCTTTTTGTTTCTTTGAAATTTCCTATATAATCCAGGCTAACTTCAGATTTCTGGTATCCCACCTGTCTCGTGTCTGAAGTATTAGAGTTCTAGGCATATGACACAGTCCTTGGTGCACTGTTCAGTCTTTGTCAAACTTGACACAATCTTGAGTCACCAGGAAAGACAGAGAGTGGGCTGAGGAATTACTTCTAGCATTTTGGCCTGTGGGTGTGTCTGTGGGGCATTTTCTTGACTGATGACTGATGTGGGAAGGCCTAACCCACTGTGTGTGCTACCACTCCTGGACTGGTGGTCCTGGGCTGTATAACAAAGAAAGCTGGGTACGCCATGGGAAGCAAGCAAGGACTTAGCACCCCTCCATGGCATCTACGTCAATCCAGCTTGAGCTCTGATCTTGATTTTCCTCAGTGATAGAGGGTAATTAGGCTTTCTAATCCAAATAAGCCCTTTCCTCACCAAGCTGAATGTTGTCATTGTGTTATCATAGGGCAGAGAAACAAACTAGGACACCTAGCAACAAACACACTTCTTTTAAGGCCCCATTCAAATGGTGAGTAGGAATCAGAAAGTTCTGATGTTCTAGATAACTGCTTACAAAACAGATATGAACTTTGCTCTGGCATTTTAAGCAGGTACATACCATCTTCCTTCCAAGCTAAGCAAAAGTCGCTGCTCTTTTAAATTTATATAGTTCACATCCATAAAGGTGTCTCTCGTTTAGCCGTGTGCAACTTGAATATTTGCTTTCAATTCCTGGCGTAGTTTACATAAATGCATCTTTTGGGCCTGTGGTGGGCTCTGCTGACACAGAGAGAGCTGTCCCTCAGAGGAATGGGGGTTTGCTTCTCAATCATGGCATGTAAATTAATTGCTAAATCACAATGCAATTTCTATGAAATTGCATTTGAATGCAAGATTAATAATGAATGAATTAATCAAGATTAATTTTATTATAATGAATACCACAGGAACTAACGTTGATTGGCTAAGCTGCTTTCTTGAGCACTTCTTTATGAATATTCACATTCTGCTGGTGAATTCCTCCTCAGAAATCAGACATTTGAGGGAGCCTTTCCCAGATAACTCGGTGAGCCATGTGGGGAAATTTTCTTCAGGAACTTCTCATTTAGGAATTAATTTCCTTGCTACAATGCTATCCCTAGAGGGGGTCTCAAGCTAATGAATTGTTGAGAAAATATATGAATTTTATATTTGGAAAATAAAGATTCACTGTGTGGAAAGGGTTCTTTCCAGTGATATTTCTCTTATCCAATTAGTGCTACATATTTAAGAAAATTAATTCAAAATGAAATTAGGTGATGGTTTTGGAATCAATAGGGTAGTTTCTGCTTGAGTTAGTGAGGCTGAGGTTTTTCAGTAATGCTCAAATTTTATTAATGTTTGAAAATGCTACCTAACACGCAAATAAAAATGCAGATATACTGACCTCAGTTTCCTGAACTAAATGTGACTATTAGGAAATAAAGAGATTTGAGAGGAAGTTATAATGATTTAGGGAGATGAAGAGCATTGGTTTTACAATGTGCCTCAGGATTTGTTCCTTTCCCACCTGTGCAAGTGAGACCAGAACAGCTTTGTAATCCTGGTTAGACATGGACACATGGGGGTGAAGAAAAGCCTCTTGCTTTGCCTGAAGTTGCCCCCTATAATCCACGTTCCTGACGTGTCCATCATGTTAAAATGTTCCTCTTCCCATCTGTCTCTGCTGTGTCTCATACAGGCCAATAGACAGCCAGACACACAGACAAACAGACAAGCAGAAAGACAGACAAACATGGACAGACACACATACACACTAACAGACAGACATACAAACACACACACACACATGTACACAATACAACACACCACAAGACAGTGACAGACAAACAGACACAGACAGTGACAGACAGACAGACAGACAGACACACACACACACACACACACACACACACACACACACACACACACCACTCTTTCATCATTAATGTCTCTCCTGACCATTCTGTCTGCAGTCATAGGGTTAGCTGGCTTCTCTAAATGGTCCCAAGCTACAGAAACTAAAAGCATTGATGAACTAGCTCCAGAGTTGATGCTGTTCCAGTCAAGCTGTATATTCAGGAATTTCTTGCTCTCTTTTCACACTTTTGCGGTATATATTTGCCAGATTCACTTTACGATTACCCCTTCTTCAGAAAGAAACAATTAGGTCCCATAATGCAACATTTCTGTAGGAGAGATTCCACACTTTGCTACTATGCTTCTGAAAGGTATGAGCGCTGGTTAGTTTTTATACTACTCTAACAGTTAGGTAGAGTCATTTAGAGGAGGGATCCTCAATTAAGAAAATGTTCTACCAAATGGCCTGTGGGGGATTTTCTTGATAAATTATTGATGTTGGTGCACCCATTTCACAGTGGGCAGTGCCACCTCAGGTTGATAATCCTAGATGGTTTGCAGGCTGAGCAAATCATGAGGAACAAGCCAGTAAGCAGCACTCCTCCATGGCCTTTTCATCAGCTCCTGCCTCTAGGATCCTGTCCTGCCTGAATTCTACCCTCACTGCTTTTCATGATTCTGTGGAACTGTGAGTACAATCAATCATTTCCTCCCCAAGTTTCTTTTCTCATGGTGTTTTAGCAAAATAGAAACTCCAACTGGGATATTGCTTATGACCATGGCTGTTAAAGAGATTCTTGGATGAAATTGCCTTTCAATAAGCACATGACTCTGCTACAGATGATGGAAGAGTGAGGGATGGTAGATTGCTATTGGTATTCAGATCAGCTGAGGAGAAACATCACAGGCTGAGAGAATGGACCAGCGTGGTACCAAAGAAATTCATTATATGTTCCTATGAGAATGTGGGGTAGGGAGTGTGTGTGTATGTGTGTGTGAAGGCCAGGAGGCCACAGGGGTTTGTTGGGTTCTCTATTACCCTCTGCCTTATTAGCTGAAGAAAGAGATATTTACTGAATGCAGATATATTTTTCCTGATAGCTTGTTGCCAGCAAGCTCCCACAGTCCTCTTCCATTTACCCCAATTCTCCAACAATAAAGCATCAGCATAAGGGCTAAGGATCCAAAAGTGGTCCTCATGCTTGGGCTCAAGTGCTTATTCACTGAGTCTGCTCCCCAGCCTGCTTAAATTAATTCTTGCCCCTAATTAAACCTAGTGTCTGACCTAATTCATAACTGCCACACATGTCCCCACTCTTTCTGCCCAACATGTCCTGCATGGTCTGTATGACTCAGGGTGTCTAGGCATGAACTTTTGCATTCACTTCTGTAGTCAGCGATTCTCCAACATGGGATTTTCAGACTGACATTAAAAGCAACTTCAGTTCTAATTAGAAACAGTCTAAGAACCTGACAAGGCCACTTTTGCAGAATTCTACTTCCTCATTAAAATGAGATCAAGAGCTCAGTAATTGGGTCTGTCTCTCTCAGAACACAGCATGCTTTATAGCATTCTTTATTACAATCTAAGAACTGTTCCCTGCCAGCATCTAAGGTGCAAAATCAACTGAGTTCCACAGTTTCCTCTCCAGAGACTAAGTGCCCAATTGAGACTCCACTAGCATCAAGGAAGCCTAAAGCATAAGGATCCCTCCAGGCAGGGATCCACACCCATGACCTTAACCTTTTATTATCTGTAGGACACGAGCTGAGCCCCCACATGCCTTCCAAATGCTTCTTCTTAACAGTATACTATTTCCTGAAGACTGCAGGAAGGAGGGGATGAAGCATAAGCAGCAGTAAAAAGGGAAACCTTTTAAGGAAGACAACCTCTCCAAAATATAGCCTCATGTTTAATACATGTACACAGGAATGAGAGAATGCAGCCCAACTTGAGCTGGGTACATCTAGAAGCCTACTTCCTATTATGGTTCAGTCATTTTATAAAATATCCTTTAATATGCTTTGTCTACACTGAGATGTTTTTGAAGGGTGTGTCTCTCCAAATTTAATGCCAGAAGTCCTCTTCTGTTGATTTGGTTAAACCTACAATAAGTACTCCAAAGAGGGTTAAATAGTCTTAAAACTCTTGAATGTTATTTTTTACTGTTCATGTTAACAAATAGATCTGTTGCTTTCAATTTAAAGGTCCTTAATTGGTGGAGATGCATAGAGGTCACAGACACTGTGGCTCTTATTTGAAACGACTGTTAAGTTGAAATGAAGCTTGCTTATCACTCCCCCAATCAGTTCTTACACAACACATCCAACATGTGGCCTACAATATATGGCAGTAGCTTCCAGGAGAAACCTAGTCATTAAAACTTTATGAACAATAAACAATGATTTCTAAGGAAAATGGTGTCCTTCCTTCCCTCTCTCCCTCCCTCCCTGTCCTTTGCAGCAGCTCATAAGATAACATCGTATTTTGAAGACACTATCAATATACACAGGAGAGAATCACTGGATTGGTGGGGCCCATGGAGCCGACCCACAGATTTAGAATAAACCTCATGACACTAAGTAGCTGTTTCCATGGAACACAGGGCTAGGAAGGTGGATGGCACCAGCCTGAAAAAGCCAAGTCTGTGAGCAGAAATAGAAGAATCATTCTAGGTCATCTATTCTGTGCCTGGTGTCTGTCTTACACACATTACTACTCGGCAATGTCATTGACCCTGGACCTTACCCTACTCAGCCAGATTGATAATCAGCATTTCATCATTCTAAAGAGGAAAAAAAAAACAAAACAAAACGGTCATCATCTTTGCATTTATGCATCTTGAACAGTTTGGACCACATACCTCAGCTGATAAGCACAGTTCAAATGATTTAAGAATGCCTCTGAGAGGGCTTCTTTCATCATCGTCAATGCTGATTGAAGGAAACAGATACTCCATGGAGAGAACTAAGTCACATAGTTTTGGTTGCCAACATCTTAAGATCCATACTACAGAGCATTTCCTCAGCAAGCAGCCGGTGGAAATAACAAGAGCCCTCAAATATGCCTTGAACTATGGATGTAGGTTTTGAGAACAATGAGATAGTTTTCAGGGCTGAGCTGGGTCACAGAAAGTATTCATAGTCAAACCAAGGGCGCCAAATATGAGCATCTCCTATTTGTTTTAGAACCCAGGGTAAACAAGAAATGGAAGCCTACTTAAAGAAATGTAAGAGTTTTAAGGCCAAGAAAAAGGAGTTGTGGGAAGGAAAGAGAGATGGCCCAACAGTCAAGAGCATGTGCTGGTATATTTATTTCATTATCTTGAAACAAGCTAGAGTGATATGGGGCATTTTCATAACTAATGATTGATGCGGGAAGGTAACCTCATTGTGGGTGGTGCCGCCCATTGGCAGTGGTGGTTCTGAGAAACCACCACTCAGAAAGAGCAAGCCGGGGGGAACAGGCAGTAAGCACCATTCTTCTATGGCCTCGATGCCTCTGTCCCCACCTCAAAATCCATGCCTCAAGTTCCTTTTCTCTCAGTGATGGACTGAATCCTGTACTCCCAGGTTGCTTTTGGTCACGGCATTTTTAACACAGTAATGAAAAGAAAACTATGACAGAGCATGTACTGTTCTCCTGTAAGACCTGAGTAAATTTCCCAGCATCCACAACAACCACCAGAAACTAGCTCCAGGGGGATACAACTTCCTCTTCCAGCCTCTACGGGTCCCTGCAATCACCTGAACACACTCACACGGAGATACACACTTGCAAAATTCTTGACAGAGAGATGGGGGTGGGATACATACGACATTCTGAAGTTATGAATTGACATTTTCTGGTGTTAGTCAAGGGTCAGAATGAGTCACAGTAAGACAGTCTAATGCTGGAGGAAATTTATGAACCGAATCAAGGTGTATGTCTGATTGGTGGGTCTGAGTGGACCCAGGAAGTATACTGATACACAGGTATTCACCTTCCCAAGTAATCCAATCTATTTTGTCAGGGCCTTTCCCCAGAGACCACGCTGCACCCGTGATACTGCTTTGCTCTCAGAGTCTAACAGGCTTAGTGAAGGCACCGGTTTCAGTTTTTCCAGGGCCACCTCATCAAGGCCCACAACGGAACTTGCACTCAGCAAGAATTCTTCTTAATGTTCATCTTGCCAGTGAATGAGGCTGAGGGGATTTCTCTTGTCCTTATTACCTGCCCATGGACTGCTAGCCCACACACTGAAGACAGGAAGTATTAACAGTGTCAACTCCACAGGAGTGTGGTTATCATCTTGCTTCTTACTAACTCTCACCCTGGGAAACCTTTTTACATAAGGGAAAGTTTATGCTTTGCAAAAGAACCAACACAAAATCCACTTACGACCTTCAGATAGCACAAAGCATATTTAGTTACATCACTCTCTCTGGCTAAATGAGGCAAAATTTAAACTATATTAAATATGTGTGTTCTGAGAAACTATTTTAAGATAGCATTTGATCCTTCAAACTTGAAAGCAAATCTAACCTTTAATAAAATAGAGAGTACTTGAGAAATTAAATATTTTATAAATAACTTCACATAAAATGCTGGAAACCAAATGAAAGCATTTAGTTTTGGACTGTGTTTTGTGTGCCTTCTGTGTTCACGATCACTTGCAGCTTTGAGCTTTGTAACTCCTGTGTCCATGCACAATTTTCTCTCACTATGCTGGGTTGTGCTGCTGTGGCTAATGCAAGATTGATATTGATGGAAAGGATGGGGCTCTCCCATGTAAAGTGCCTATCAACATTGCCCATCTAATGTACCAACACAGTTTACTAAGTGTTGTGGAACCTAGTCCCATGGACATGACACGGCCAGACATTACCATCTGGAAATCAGAGCAGCTGTGATTACCCGCAGGAGACCCTCAAGTTTGAGCCCATTAACAATCTGTCATGAAGAGAATAAGGCACTACCATCACAGCAGCAGGACCCCCTCCCCCTCCTCAGGGTACATAAACAGCTAAGAGGTGTGGAGGTGGAGACATGTGCTGTCAAGTGGTGTGTTCATCTATATGTAATTGGTGCTCCTAAAGGTAAGTGTTTACCCATGCTCTCCTAAGTAAGCCCTGTTACACACCCATGTTTCCCATAACTCAGGTAGAATTTTTTTGTGTTCTACCATTGTTAGACTAACTGGTGTGAACAGACATCACTTCAGGAAAAGTCAACAAAACACTAAGGAAATGTGAAACCCAGTGGTTTATTCTGGGGACACAGCCGGTAAAGAAGGAACTCTCAGGTTCTTTATATAGGAACAGGATACAAGGTCATCTTGAGCTCTCCCATAACCATTTCAGGCATTGTGGTCTGGGGCTTTTATGACAAATGGCCCAGATATAACAACACAGTATGACAATAAGATGCAGAGGTCTCTCAATTCATTCAACATGCCTCAGCCCTGCATAATCCATTTACACAGCACAAAAAGTTAAGTGGAAAAGAATGAGATAAAGCCAGACAGATGTGATAGATACATGAGCAAAGAGAAACACTTTGTCCTAGTTGCCAGGCTCTGCCGTCCTCCTAATCTCTGATTATCATAACTTCAGAGGTTATGAATCATTATGTATTGATCGGCTTAAGTGCACTTCTGGTGAGTGGCAGCCATGCTCGATCCTATCTGCTCCTCAAAGCTCACTCACTGAGTGTAGAAAGTGGTCTTACTGTTGTAGGGTGAATGTAACCTCACACAAAGCTCTGTGTACACGAGCAGAAATACTATCCGGCTGACGTGGGCTAGCTAGCTTTCTAAAGGAAGGCCATATCAAGTTTACACAGGTTACAAAACCATTAGCTGATGGCTTTCAGGCAGGACCATTTGCAGTGACTCATGCTTGCCTCATTTGCACCGTTTGGCAATTAAGCCTTCCTAATTGAAGTAATGGGCTGGGAGTTGTGATGGTTTTCAGTAGGATAGACACACAGCTCTGCTTTAATTTGAGTATGATATTCTGATACATTAATTGGATGCTTTTGTAAAGTTGTGGAGCAGTTTCTATGAGGTCTGGTTACAAGCCTCAAAATGAAGAACAAAGTCAATTGACAGTCACCATGAATTAATGATGCGCTTTTGAGAGATAAGAAATGAAGTGAGCACTCATCTCAAAACACATGGATTCTATTTAAGGGAAGTTTATCAAAAACTGTAATATAAAGCAGAAATAGAAATGGCCCAGCTTCAGAGAAGCAAACCCCATGCCTTCAGAACTTGCTAGGAGATAATGGTGCAAACATGGAGGTGTTGGGTTACTCTCTCTGTGGAAAAGTCTCTCAGAGTTCTTCCTATGACTCAAGGGCTGTAGCTCTTATTAAATTAATTCCTTATTTCACAAACATTTTCTGTTTCATTCAAGTGACAGCTTGCTAATCATTGGGACATTGGGAACAATTTGTTCCCAGTATCTTAAGTCTTTGTTCTCTTTGGCCCAAGAGGATGATCTTAAGATGTATTGTCAGAAAGAGGGGACATGGACATTTCAGAAACCAGCAGAGATAGCCAGGGAGCCTGGCTTCACTGATGCAATGTCCAGAACAAACTAGAGCCCAGGCAGATTCTGAAATGGGATTCTGTAAACATGGCAGTCTCAGCCCTCAGAAGGCTGAGGCAGAAGAACGAATATAAAGCCAGCCTGGGACACACACACACACAATCAAACATGATATATCAGACTGCTTTAAATCTAAAAGGTTGGGGCTAGGAGATAGTTCAGTAAAATGCTTGTTATGCAAACTTGAGGGCCTGAGTTTGAACCACAACACTAACGTTAAAAGCTGTGTATTTAGGAAGGCCTTAAACAGGGGATGCTTGCATCTTCCTGGAAGGGGAAATAAAAAAGATGCCCTGGGTGAATTGGGAACAGGTGGCGATGGGAGCCTGAGAGATTGGGTTCAAGGATGAATAGTTGCAGAGAATGCTGAAAGAGGTGACTGGAAGGGGGGCATTTCCGGGTCAGGTAGATGCAAGGAAAACACCTAGGAATCTACAAGAATGACTTGAGCTTAGCCTCTTAGAAATAGTGGATACATCGCCTAAACTGCCTGTCTCCTGTGGTCATATTGGTGACTACCCCAATTGTCATCAAAAAGCCTTCACCCTAAAACTGATGGAAATAGATGCAGAGACCCACAGCCAAACAGTAGGCCAAATTGTGGGAATCCTCCTGAAGAGAGGGAAGGAGGTTTGAGGCACCAGAGGTGTCAAGGACATCACAAGAAAACTCACAGAATCAACTAATCTGGGCTCACAGAGG
Organism: Phyllotis vaccarum; assembly: GCA_033318265.1. NCBI lineage: Eukaryota > Metazoa > Chordata > Mammalia > Rodentia > Cricetidae > Phyllotis > Phyllotis vaccarum. The sequence continues at coordinate 7,922,899 of JARWLC010000009.1, read as the reverse complement.
CACACAGAGTCTGAGCCTACCACCAGGGAGCCTGCTTGGGAGTGACTTTGGCCCTCTACATCTATGTGGCAGTTGTGCAGCTTGGTTTACTTGTGAGACTCTTAACAATGGGAGCAGGGGTTGTCTAACACTTTGAGTGGATCCTGGGAAGCTATTCCTCATACTGGATTGCCTCACCCAGTTTTAATACAGGGAGTTGCTTAGTCTTTCTGCAGCTTGATGTGGCAGGCTTTGTTGATACCCATGGGAGGCCTGTCCCTTTCTGAACAGAAAAAAGAAGAGGGTGGGGGAGAAAATAGGAGGAGAGGAAGGAAGAAAAACTTCGATCAGGATGTAAAATCAATTAATTAAATAATTATTAATTAATTTTTTAAAGCTGTGTGTTTGAGAAATAAAACCTTTACCAGTTATATATCTGATAGAGGCTTAGTATACAGAATACATAAAGAACTAAGAGAGCCAATCCTCAAAGAAACAAATGATATAATTAAAAATTGTAATTTTAAAAAAAATTAGGCAGAGTTTTTAAAAGGTAAAGCACAAACGTATGACAAACACTTTAAATATGCCCAGCATCCTTAGGCACAAGAGAAATGGAGATTAAATCTATTTAGAGACTTCATTTTGCCCCCTCCCCCCAGAATGGCTAAGATCAATAAACAGATGGCAGCTCATGCTGGTAAGGATGCAGGAAAGGGGAACACTCATCGATTGCAGGTGGGTGTGCAAACTGGTTCGACCACTGTGGAAATCAGTGTGGAAGTTCCCCCCAAAGCTGACAATGATCTACCACAAGATCTGGCTATTCCAGTCTTGGGCATAAACGCAAAGGACTCTACTTCCTCCTACAAGGACACTTGCTCACCCATGTACATTGCTGCTCTAGTCAGAACAGACAGAAATTTAAAAAAGCCTAGAGGTCTAGCAGTTGCGATGGATAATGAAAATGGAGAGCATATACACAGGAAATCTTATTTAGTTATTAAGACAAATGGAATTAGGAAATTTGGAGGTAAATATAGAGAAACAATTGTCCCAAGTGAAGTAATCCTGACCCAAAAGGATGAACATTGTATATTTTCTCTTGTATGTGGAGATTAGCTTTAAACTTTAGAAATTCATGTTTCAATCAGAATAACCACAGAGGTAAGATAGCAAATTGGGGACCGGGGGAGGGGGGGTGAGCATCACCGAAGAATGGGTATATAGAGTATAGTTTTATAAAGATACAAGCAGGTAACTAGAAAAGAATAATTTAATGTTCAGGAGATGGAAGGGCAGGGTAAAGGAGGGGATATGGGTCAGAGACAATTAACACTAAAACACCAAGGACCTTTATTTTCTCTTATTTTTAGACAGGATCTCTCCATGCCTGGGTGTCCTGGAACTTATTATGTGAACTGGGGCGGCCTTAGAATCACAGAGATCTTCCTATCTCTGCCTTCCTAGTGCTGGGATTAAAGGTGAACATCACCATATGCAGTCCTAAAGGCCTTTGGAAAAACCATGAAGGAAGAAAGGAAAGCAGAAAATGATCTAATTATACTATAACCTTAAAAAAATGCAAAACGAGTAGGAACTGAGTAAAATAACCAGAACGGCTGGCCATCGTCATGCGGATGGCTTTATTTATGACAAAAATACAAAATAAAATTCCAGGGCAGAGGGTCTCCTTGGGAGACCTATTCAGAAGCAGGAAGAGCTACTTGTCTGAGCTCTGGAGACACTGACCACTGGCTACAGGCTACCGGGTCAGTCCACCATTGACCCAAATGCATCAGGAATTTATAGTTCCCACAGAGTGTGACTCTAAAAGTCACATTTTCTCTCCCAGTTCAACTCATTCACTGTTGATTTTTCTTTTAATTTAGGTCAGCTAGCCTCACTTACCTTATAATGAGAAAGAGAGTGCCTTCAGTAATTGGGGAGTTACCCACTTGAACTTGCGCCTACTCAAATTCCTTTATACTAATTATGCACCTGTAAAACTCATGCCTGAAAACAAAGCTCACCACTGCCTGTACTTATATGTAATGAGTCTGGAGTCTCTGGGGTGAACTTTTTCTTCTTGAAGAATGTCAAATATACAATAGATTTCAAGTGAGGAGTAAGCTTCATACTCTAGTATAACAAGGCCCACAGCAATCAGTGCTGAGCTTTGGTGGCATAGTTGGGTTGGGTAGACACCATTGAGTTGATTGTCCCAAAGAGAGGCTGACTACACTCAGGCAAATTCTGCTTCTGTTTCTCCTTGTGTGAGAAGGCCTTTGATCTACTCCCCACCCCCTGTCTCTCTGCTCATCCTTTGCAACTCTGTGATCATGTTTGTTGTCTTCTTGAGACACAAATGCTTAGTGTAGGCTATAGGACTGATTTCAGACACTCCAGGAAAATGGCCTTGACTTGAGGCCTTACACGTTAGGGTTTCTAGCTCTCAATGCCCATGCTTAGGTCCATGTGGCCACTAATGCATGTCATGTGGAAGATGTATTGAGGGGCTGAGACTGTTAGAGTCCTCCTTTGTCCATGAGTTCTAAGCAAACTACAAATGGGCTTGGGCCCAGTTGGCAGAAATTCAGACATAGTAAAGCAGCCATGTGCAGAACCCTCATGTCCACTGAATTCATCAATACCTTTGTTTCCACTTAGTAGCATGAAGAAATGAGGATATTAGTGGACATTAAATAGACATACTTGAAGCCAAAGATAAAGAAAACTCTATAATGCCAAGTAGACCAGAGTAAAGCAGCTGAAGCTGCTGAGTAGCTCAGGACCCTAATTTCTGCTCTTGTCCCTAACTGTCATGCAGCCAACAGTAACTGTTTTTGTCCTGCTTAGAATGCCACTATTCCAAAAGATGACATTGAACCCCACTCTTGTGCTACCCTTTGGTCCCAAAGCACCTTTGATGCACGTCTACCTAGGAGAGAACACTGGCCTCAGCTGCTGGCCCGGGCCACACCATCATATAGAGAAGGTCTGTGAGCATCACAGTGCACTCCATGGGGATTTGCCTAGGAAACTAAAAGCAATTTTACTTATAAAAGTTCTAAATTACTGCTGATAGTCCAATTAACTTCCCAGAGACATATGCATAAGTAACAGGAAAGCCTAACTGTCTAATGAACAGAGCTGAGAACCTCACGCCTGAAGGCTCTGTAGTCTATAGTTGGCTTTCTAACTCTCCCACCTGCTGCTGGCAAAGGTCACCTTAATTCTTGGCCTCTAAACCTGCTAGCCTGTGGGTATTGATTACCTTGGACTTGACTTCCATGAGAGTTTGATGTCCCACATGTTACAGCTCAGTTTAAGGTATGCTATGCACAGAGGTGGGTTTGGTCTCAGACCTTTACTTCATTTTGAAGGGCAAGGCCAAGACTCAAGCATAAACTTAGCGCTGAAATAGTAACAGGATCAGGAAAATGGTGTGTTCCCACCACCACTGTAAATACTCCTAGCTATCCTCAACCTCCTTTACTCTGAGGGTTTTCTAGGCACTGTTGGCCAGGGAAGCATTAATTTTTTTTCCTATGCTCTTTAAGACTAAATTTTCAGAGATGCATTGTCCAACTAATACAATATCCACATGACATGTGTAACCCAAAGTTTCTGGCCTGGCCTGGCCTAGCTCTGAGTTCTGAACCCACAGTCCCAATAATAACACAAAGTCTTATACATATATTTCAAGCTGTTTGGCTTATGGCTCAAACTTATTGCTAGCTAGCTCTTACATCTTAACTCAGCCCATTTCTCCTAGTCTATGCTTGCCATGTGACTCGCTACTTTACCTGTGTTCCATTACATCTTGCTTTCTTGGGCAGCATCTCTCTGTGACTCCACTCTCCTTCCCCTTTATGTTTGCTCAGATTTCCTGTCTGCTTCTAAGATGCCTTGCCATAGGCCAAAACAGTCCCTTTACTACCCAATGGCAATTCATAGTGTACAGAAAAACATCCCATATCACACCTGACTCAAGCTCATGGGGACACAGAACAAAAAGCACGTCTTTCTCCAAGACTGAAATCTAACTTCTTCCACACACTCATCATTTCCCTGTTGTAAAAACATATAGATTCTCCTCCACTTGTTGGCTCAGATAAAAATATGTCACTAGAGCCCTTAATTACTCAACACCACCACAGTATCATGCCACATTTTACAGTCAGTTCATGGAGTCACTCTATAGCCATATCTGAACAACTACTAAAAAAAAAAAAAAAAATACTCTTTACATATTAAAGGCAGAAGGTCAGACCTGGAGAAACAGAACCACCACATGACACAGACAGGTGACAAGATTGTAAGCAAACAGGTGACAAGATGAAGGCATCATGAGAAAAGCACACAGTCATTTCATGTTAAATTTTGGCATTCTCCAATGTAGCAGGGCTGTCCTAACTTTGGAGGATGCTTCTTTAGGTGCTGGAAACAGAGTGAGGAGAAAGCATATTCGCTTGCTCCTGAAAGGGGCACTATATATCCCTTCTTTCACAACAAAATACAGCATTCTTAATCCTTTATATGCTAAATGAATATGCTATATAAATACTTTGTTTGTGCCCATGCATGTGTGCTTGGATGGTGTGGTAGTAGAGGACAGTATCTGGAGCTTCTTCAATTGTTCTCCATATTAGCTGTTAAGGTGGTCTTTCTCCAAACCTGGAGCTCACAGATTCATCCAGACTAGCTGGCCAGAGAGCCCCAGCAATCCTCCTGTCTGAGCTCCTCAGTGTTCAGAGAAGAGCTGATATTATTGCTTTGTGTGTGTGTGTATGTGTATGTGTGTCTATCTTTCTGTCTCTGTCTATGTCTCTCTGTGTGTGTGTGTGTGTGTGTGTGTGTGTGTGTGTATCTGTGTATGTGTCTATCTGTCTCTCTGTCTCTCTGTCTCTCTGTCTCTCTCTCTCTCTCTCTCTCTCTCTCTCTCTCTCTCTCTCTCTCTCTGTGTGTGTGTTTACATGGTACTAGGGATTTAATCTTAGGTCCTTGTGTTTTAGTAACAGGGACTTTACTGAGCCATATCCCTATCCCTTATAATCACTTTTATTTATATATATATATCTTCATACTTTCCTCAAAATAACAGGTTGTACTTTTAATCACCAAGATTTCAAGGGGTATGATCTCTTTCCTAATTTTGTGACCTGATGTCATGCAGGAGATTATAAGATCATGAGGAGCACGCTGGAGAAATGGCCCCATGTGCACAGTACTTGCTGTGTAAGTACAGGCAGCAATCCAAATCCCTAGCACCCGTGTAAAAGCCTTGTACAACAAGAAACATTTACAACCCCAATTCTGGGAAAGCTGAAGCAGAGGCATCTTAGGAGCTCACTAGTGAGCCCCAGCTTTAGTGAGAGAGGCTGTCTCAAAAAATAAGACAAAGAATAGCAGAGAAATAGCCAACATTGACCTCTGACCTCTACACATGCATTCATGTAATACATATACACATACTCTCTACACACAGTTAGGACCATCTGTGGACTATATATAAAATCTCCAAATACTGACTGTCTTTCTCTCTCTCTCTCTCTCTCTCTCTCTCTCTCTCTCTCTCTCTCTCTCTCTCTCTCTCTTGCCTTTAACACTCCAGAGAAATCATAACTTGAAAATAACTTGAAAACTCCCTTCTTTTGAGTTAAGGGATTGTTCCTACTAAAGTACAGAAATCTGAGAGGTGTGTATTAAGTGCTTGTCAGTAATTAACAGCTCACATGAACTAGTTTATCAGCCCTAGCTGATCATACCACCTTCTAAATTCAGGGAGTACAGCCCTATGGGAGCAGGGAATGAACCTGCTTCTCTCCATGCAGTGCTTTGCCCAAAGACGTGTCATACATATTTATCAGAGGCAAAACAGAACAAGTGACTGAACAAATGGACAGAGTAAAACCAAATAATACAATAGGAAGGATGAGGATGAAGGATTAAGTGCAGTTCTTCAAGTTACCTATCATGGAAGTGGTCTTCAGGCCACAGAGCAAGAAATGGAGAGACGGAGTCCACAAACTGTCTGCAGCTATCAGAAGAATTGCTGGGGAGGTGCTAGAGCCCTTCCAGGAGATACTGTCGGCAGAGTCTGCTCTGACTGTGTGGGTGGGAGGTGTGCTGGATGCACAGCCAAGGAGGAGTGAGCTTTGAAGGATCCACCTTTCAGAACAAGAGGGCTAGATCCTTAACTACATCTTACATAGGGAAGAGACAGGGAGAGGGAAGTCTTACTGTAAATATCTTTGAAATGAAGGTGGTTAAAAATAATTTCCCTCCCAAAAGTGAATTATAAGTCATCCAGGCATATCGTCTTGTGTTTTTCTTAGTTTTGACTCCAGCCTTTATACCTATTACCAGATATTGGGGCCACATCAGGTGTTTCCAGGTTCTTGGTCTGTCATCCAAAGAATTGAATATAAGGGCTCGCATTGCTCTCCAAAAGAAGATAATGTTCAGAGAGCAAAGCAGCACTACAGATTAAAGAGAGACACACTGTCAACATTGACAGCAGGTCCATGGGAGAGAATAACCAAGGCCCTGAACTGTGTAGCCTGGGGTTCCTTTTAAGGGATTATAAGGGAAAGAGTGGTTGTTTTCTAAAAGGCAGAGTTTGAGACTATTCATCTATTTTAAGTGACAAATAAACTTATATAATCATTTCCTTTACAGTTCATGTCCTTATTTAATGCATCTGATTTTAATGATATGCACACTCAGCTATGCATATGCATAAGGTGGTAAATAGGGAAATTTCCCTAAAGGTTATAAGTGGACTCAGTTTTGTCTTAATGCACATGTAAATAGTTCAGGCTGGATTGGCCCCCATTTCTTCATATCCAGATATGGTAGGGACATACTAGAATAGAAACTGTCAAGAATTTCATCAGCATGGGGGCAATCTTCAGGGACTAGCATGTATGTGTAGCCCAGTGCAGGTAGGGGGCATTGAGGGGGTTCTTAGGTTGCCTTGTTGATAGAGGGATATGTGTGGGCATTATATGTGCATTTGAAGAAGAAAGGTGTATGAATAGTATGCGCAGGTGCAGGAGAAGGTTATGTGTGTGCATAGTATGCGCAGGTGCAGGAGAAGGGTATGTGTGTGCATAGAATGTGCAGGTTCAGGAGAAGGGTATGCGTGTGCATAGGATTTACAGGTGAAGGAGAAGGGTATGCTGTGTCTGAACGGCCCAGGACCAAATGGCTTCCCAGAACACTAAACTATCTGCTGTACCTGCCAGTATTATATCTGCATGACCTCAGAATCAGTGCTCAGTGATAACCACAGGGTGACAGCCATAGGACCTCTCCTCTTATGCCAGGGAGCATGGACCCCATGCCACATAGAAGGAAATAGCACACAAGCAGTCTTCCTGTAGTCTGACCAACATTTTCTTCAAATAAACAAAAAAGTTCCTAGCTTGGAAGCTACTCTCAAGATACATGTGTGAGCCAAACCCAGGGCTCAGGGCCAGGGCAATTATCTGCTAGGGTGGCAAGGGGCCCTCACCCAGGTTTCTGCCTGGAGGAGAGTTGCACATGATAGAGGGCAATGACCCTACCCAGCAGCAGAGGCTCCTATGGGCAGCCAGCTCTTTAGGATACCAGATATCCAAGGAGGGACTCTGAATCGGGGTGGTCCAATTTCAATCCATGTAAACATTAGATTTTGTTTCTGGTTTTGTTTTTCCCCTTAAATCTCTTGTATGCATCCCCTTTCTTTAAAACCCACTCCTGCTGCTGTTTGTGGCTCTGTAACCAGAAGCCGGTTTATTTTGGGTTTTCCTTTGCTTGGTCAGAGGGACTTTATACATGTCCCATGAATGCAGGAGGTGACTCCAATGGAAAGGGCTAAACTGCCACATAAACATGGAACAAAGGTAAGAAGGTATGCTTCTTACCACACAGTAGCAGCTTTGCTTGCTCGTTGCCTCACCCCTCTTCATTAGCATGGTTGGAGCCTTGAGGATGCTCTACCACTGAGCTACACTCAGCCATTTTTCAACTTTTGTTCTGAGACACTGTCTCACTAAGCTTCTCAGGCTGGCACTGGAATCCACTGTAATAGTCCAGGCACCTAGTAAGAAGTTTCTGGCCTTGATTTTCTGGCCTAGCCCTGAAGATAAAATCCACTTGCAGCCCCGCTGCCACTTAGCCCCAAACAGAAGTTTACAATGTTTTCATGCCGATTGACCTGTGGCTCAGATATATTGCTAGCTCTTTCATCTTAACTCAACCCATTATTCTTATGTCTAGCCATGTGGCTTAGTACCTTTTCTCAGAGCAGCATCCTGGTCTCCTTTCCTCTGGGTCTGATGGCACTGAAGGCCCCAATGATCTCCCAGCATGAGTGAACCCCCAGCAAAACTGCAGTTTGGGTATTTTAAGACATCCTGACCCATATCTACTAGCCACACTCTTTGCAGACCCAACATGAACTCTAACACATTCCTGTCCCCTAAGCAGTGATGACACTTGTCAGTCCTGAGGAAAATTCATGATGTTTTCTTTGTAAAGAGTACAGAGTCCATACAGCACATTCTGAGAGAGAAAGTATAACCAAGCTTAATGGCTTTGGGAAGAACTCCACATTTACTGAGCCTACACTAGAGATCATGTGATCCCCAGAAACACCCATTCAGTCCTTAAGATTAAAAAAAAAAAAAAAAATGGAAGAGGCAGCCTGAAAATGTGTATGTTTCTGTGATTGCTCCTATGAAGGAGAACTGTAAAATGTTCACATGTTCTGAAAATTAAGCCCGGAGCAGCTGTTCCATCCTAACCAGTTTCTGAACCTGAAATTTCTTAGCAAGTACGTTATTGTGGATAGACAGTTTACTCACTTCTCCTCCCTTGATCCCTCCATCCTTCCCCCTCCTCCTGCCCATTCTCTCTCTGTGCATGTGTGTATACTACGGGTACCTATCTGTAGAGTAGGAGTGCTTGTATACATGCATGTGACTGCATGTAGATGTAAGAGGACAACGTTGAGTGCTGGTCCTTAGGTTCCATGCACCTTGCTTTTGAGATGAGGTCTCTCATTGATCTGAACTCACCAAGAAGCTGTGCTGCCTGCCCAACCAGCCCATGAGTCCTCTTGCCTCTGCCTTCCCAGTGCTGACATTACAAGCACACAATGTCATGTGCAGCTTTTAAGCCCACAGGAAGTCGCTGAAACCTTAATTAATTTTTTTTCATTTAATCTTAAGCACTGTGGAAGGCTGTGGAACAAATTTCTGTGAACCAATTCTGTTTTGTATAAATAGATTTATTTGATAAAAATATTTAGTTTGTAAATATACTCACACATTATTTTTTAAATTAACTCTGCTAGCTTCCATCAGGAAATAAGAACCATTAAAAATGGATGAGCCCCTTTGTTTACTGTCTAATGCAGAGTGGCCCCCCTTGAAACCATATCACACAAATAGACTCAGCATGTTGTATGCATGTGTGCATGTGCATGTGTGTGTGTGTGTGTGTGCGTGTGTGTATAATATACACATTTATAAGCAAGCATAGACAATCATACATAGATGCATGCATATATAGCAATAATAATCAATGGAGAAGAGGTTATCAACTTGAACATAGGGGTTATGAGAGGGGCTCAAAGGAGAGAAGCCGGGAGGGAATGAAGGGCAGAGAGTGAGATAAAGTAATGTAATTCTGTTTCAGTTAAAAACGTATTTTATAAAAGAAAGGTTGAACATGCCTGCCTGTTTCCTTTAGTTCTGAGGCTTTAACTCAGGTCTTCGTACTCACATGGCAAGCACTTTACCTACTGTAAATGAACGTGGTTTTGTTGTGAAATTTATGTGGCCTAAGTTTAATTCTATTTTTAAAAATTTAAAATACAGATTGGATTCAAATCATGAACAAAGTTCATGTTGGGCCCGAGCAGAGCTCAGGCTATGGGGGAGATCCAAGTGGGAAGAAAAAACACCTTAATATTGTTTTTGTCTGTTTTGCTGTGAGCCTAATCTATGAAAGCAGCAAAAATTTTAATTACACACTTCATAAAATGCTTTAGTCTAGCACATTGATTAAGCAGGAATAATACAGTATCTATAGGCTGAAACAGCATCACAAAAAAGTCCCATAAGACATAGCATGTTCAGAGAAAAGGACTCAGTAAAATTTAATCATCCCAGGGCACGGAGAATTAAAAGATGCTAGTTCCAGATATGGCCATCTCTTTAATGGGAAACTCAGCTTTTCTGTCTGTGAAATGGAGTTCCTGTCAGGCACTGAACAAGTTCCATCTTGCAGATGTACAGTGTTTGTGTTCAGGCAGAATTACATAAGTCCTTTCTGTGTTCAGCTGCAAAAAAAAAAAAATCTGTAAGTGACTATCAGTATGGGACATCCTTTCTGAGAAAGAGTAGATGATGGGCAGGAGGAGGGGCAGTCTCTTGTGCCTGGGAAACAGGTTGTTCTGAGCAAGAAGGTGGTGGGGAAGCCAGATGGGAATGTGTGTGACCCTTCAGTCCTAATTGCTGAGCATGTGCCATTGCAGTAAGTCCTGAGCACAGATGTGATTCCATCTTTTGGGAAGAACAAATTCGCGAGTGAGGTTAGTGGAGCAGAGTTCCCCTGTAATCCCTATTCAGTGGCTAAGGAAAGACTGTTTTGTCTCATAAGCAATATTTCCATCAAGCTAATCCTGTTTACGTTTAGTATTGCATAGACTTCCACACAGAGACTTAAGAGCATCCCTCCATTCCAGTGCCCCATCCCTGCAAGGAACCTATCTTGCAGGACCTGCCAGCCTGACTCTCCTCCTGTGACCTGCTGCGCCCGCCCAGCCTGCACCCAGTTCTCTAACCACCTGGTAATTGCAACCACTTAATAGTGGTGATTCATCCACCTGGCTCTCGTGGCTGGAGCCTTAATTAGACTATTCTCACTGCTGGGGGGGCCCTACTTCGGCCTAGTCTACACCTCTGTTAAGTGATGCCAGCGATAAACATGTTTAAATAGAGTCACTGCTCTTGGGTTCACTGAGCAGGGACACGTTTTATTTTTGTTAGGACAGAAAATGGCGTTAAATTGGTTTATTTATATGGGGCTGTGGACACATGGAACAGACTCCTTTGGCTGGGTCTGTGGTATTAACAAAATAGATGTGGGGTCTCTCTGGTCTAAATTGGGCAGTATACGTCCCGCAAAAAAGCCTCTGCCATTGACTTAGCTTTTTTTAATTAATTAATTTTTAAATTTCAAAATCTTTTTCTTTTTTTTTTAAAAAAAAATAAATAAAAAAAAGGAGAAATGTGGATCTAACGGCATGCTGCAGTCCCAGTTCTTGGGAGGTGGAGGCAGCAGGGCCACTGTGAGATGGGTGTGGGGCTGGGTACAGAATGAGCTCCAGGCCCACCTTAAATAAACCAGAAATAAGAAAACAGTGGGGAAAGAAAGCAGGAGGAAGAAAACAAAGAAGGAGCCAGGGAAGGGGAGAAAGAAATAAAGAAAAAAGCAAACCAAGAAAGTAAAATAGATTAGAGCAATCCTTTGTCCTACTTGGTCCAAACTCTCACGGGGGAGGCATAGACAACTCCATAGAAACATACTTAATAAGAGACTGCGGTGTAAACCCCACAACCAATTTGGAAGACAGACTAATACAAGAAACATCAGATTTGATGGTTAGCTTGTGAGACACGGAGCTTTGGAAATGGCATGGTGTTTAGGAGACCAAAAACTACTGAACCAGCCATCTTTCAAAAAAAGATTCCTCATAATATGGAGTGGCCAGCAAAGTGTGAGGGTACATAAGCTACTTTCTATTCAGTGGAAGGTGCTAGCATCCAAAAGCAATTGAAGTCTTTCCAACTGTGGCTAGAAGCGGGATCCTCACTCCCAGGCCCGGATTCCAGGCTTTTCTTACACTCTCTCACCTTCTTGTCTATGTGTTATTTACCATAAAGGCCAAGAGCAGAGGGGAAGGCTAATTTAGATACTAAAATCAAATATTCTTCCAAACAGGACAGCTTATTGTGCACTTGCAAACAGCCCCTAAAATGTCATTCCATTGTAGAAGGGATTAAAAACATTGAATGCTACCGTGACCTTTCCACAGAGGAGGCAAGTTTAACCTGAAGCAATATTTATATCAAGACTCACCTGTCTCTTAGTTTAGAGCTCCCTACTCTAGCAAAATGTAGAATTAATTATATTTTTCTTCTCAATTTTTGTGGCTCCCAAATTAATTACTTTGGGGTAATTTAGAATTGCATATTCTGACTCGAAATTGTACTGGGTGAGCTGGGAATGTTTCTTTGCTCTCGTTCCGCACAGAACCATTTAAGACACAGCATGCCCTGAACCAATAATATAGCGGGGGTTTGTGTTCAATGAAGCAAGAAGAGCAGGATGTCATAGCAAGTTAATATTTAAAATATAGGCAGCAAGCTCACCCTGGGCTTCGAGCTGAAATGCGGGCTTGTCAGCAAGTTCCAAAAATCCCAGGCTTCCCAAGTTTTTACAGGGAAGTTGTGTTCCTTTGCTTTCCAAAGCCTGTGCACAGAGCTGGGCTACAATAGTATTACCAGAGTGGAAAAAAAAATTATTTTCCAAAAGAGATGAAAGAAGGACGGAAAAAAAAAATAACAACCAAATCAAACACAGAACTCACAAAAGGTCCCCAAACAATGGTGCTGTGTGATGGGAGCTCTCCCTAACAGCCTGGAGTGTTTAACATATTGGAACGGTTCATCTTCCTTCAATGGACTTTAATAAGTCTGCCAGGTAAGAAGATGCGCGCCATGCTTCTTCATGTTGTCTCACCCCCTCAACATATCTGTACTGATGGGCTCATCTAGCTAACTTTACGGCCCTGGTGTGTGGAGCCCAGAGAGCTCCGTTATTACCATCATCAATAACCCGTCCCCAGATCCCCTCCATTCCTCATGCCTTCCTGGTGCCCTTCCCCAACTAATAAGGGCGCTTTGCCACGACTGCTGATCAATACGTTCAGGCACCTGTTCCCTTCACTCACCTCACCTTGCTAAAGCACGAGACAAAGGAACAAATATGATTTTGACTACATCTTGTGGAGGAGCAAGCGACCCAATCTGCAAAGTGTCCCTTTGGGGCCAATTTACACAGATAACCCATTTTTACCACTGGGATTCATCTCTGTTTTGCTCCCCAGCCATTATGCCCGGGAATAAAAAGAGACCTCCCTGGGTATCATGCTATCCAAGTATTACCATAACCATTTCATTTTAATGCATATATTTACAATGAATGAGCTGCAACAAAATGTAAGTACTATGTTTTTTAAAAGCTTCCTCCGTGCATGTGGATCCTAAATGCTACCCTGTGTCTCCAATTGGATTTTTTAACTGTTCTATTTTTGTATTAGTATAATAAAGGTTTTGATTTTGTAATTACTTTGAACCCTGGATTTCAAATCCTTTGTGAGCTAAAGTATTACAGGTGCTATGTCAAGCACTTGCCTGAACCTGCTCATGTGTTAAGATGTAGGATCCTGTCTACTGCCTGTATTGTACATAGACCAAACTGAAGAACTCTCCAATTGTTACCAAAACAAACTGATAATGTGCTTTAGAGACATGCCAGCCTCAATTTTAACAGCAAGAGGAAAACACTCACCACAATACTTTCACAGGAAAAATCCACAAGCAAAAACATTGGTGTTTCTTTGCAAAACCAAGAGCTAAGAACAAAGTAGAGTGTGATTATCTTTTGGTACCCATCGGGACAAAGCTAAATAACCAGTTGAGATTACCCCCAAAATCCATAGCTAAGCAGAGGTGTTGTATGGTATCATCGCCTTCCTGCCCCATTACTCATTTAAAGTTGTATGTTTGTGGGACATAGCCTGAGCATCACATACCTCCTGCTTCTTTGGCCTTATGCTCCCATCCAATTATAAACTAGTATTTATACATTGATACAGTATCAAATAGAAAACCATTCACTGAAATTAAATATGGACACAGCAGAGAAATAGTCACTTTTATATTATAACTTCTAAAACAACAAACTTCAGAGATACTTTCAGGAAGGATAGGAAAAGGAGAAAGAACACTTCTAAACCAAGACTTGTCTTTAGCTATGCTATTTGTGTGACTTCCTCAAGGCTCCCTCTTCACTCAATGCTCAGTATTTTTTACATCAAATTTTCTCTTTAGCTTTTTTTTTTTTTTTTTTTTTTTCCAGAGAAATGTTTTGGATACAATAAGAATAACCTTGGCTCTAGTCAGGTCTGCATAAAATTACAAAGAAATCGGAAAAATGTCTCTGGCCACTGTGTGGTCTCACATTATGGAGACCTTCAAAATAGAGGCGTTAACAAGCCATTCTGCTTCTATGGACATCCCAATCGCATGCCCATCAGTAGGATTCGCTTGTTTTGCCACGACTAAAAAAACCACACTGATTTCCAGAAACCTAAGAAACTCTGAAAACTGCAACTACCACAGTGAAGACTCTGGAGCTACCCGGCAAGAGTCAAGCATTCCTTAAGCATTTTTTTTTCTTCTAGGAACTGTTTAAGCCACACAGACTAATCAAGCATCATCAACACACGGTGGAACCCTCTCCCTGCACACAGCGTTCCTCCGATGTCACTCCTCATAGCTGAGGAATACAGACAGATCTCCTGCTCGGCAGCTGACAGCCGGAGCACCAGGGTCCCCCTGTGCAAGTAGCACATCTCAGCAGAGCCTCAGCAACAATAAAATATACACAGGAGAAATCCCAGCCAAGAGCTTTCATCCTATGCCAGAATGCAAAATTCACAATTCAAATTTTGATTCACTTTCTGAAGTATTGCAAATTAAATATGGAATTTTTATATCATCAGTCTGTAGAATAAAGCAATTTTAAATATAACATTTTATTTTTAAAAATCTCATTGAAAGTAAAGATCTAAAGAATACTCAAATATTAATTTAGAACAGAATATAGGATATATTAAAATGAAGAATTTACTTTTACTCACTGGAAATTTATTTGTTTATGTGTTTGTGTTATTTTAGATGAGCCTTATTTATTGATTTATTCAATATATTTGAGATTCAAGGATGTGATTTGACGAATATTCCTCATGTGTTAACAAAAGTTAACAGGGAATTCCAGCCCGAAAATTAACCGTAAATAATAGCTGTAAGCGCATTTCTGCTCAGTGTTTGCCTAGAGTCCAACAATGCTAGAGTCTTCTGACAGAGAATTGTCCTTCCCAATGGAATGTCATAAAATCACATCTTTTAGCTGTTCTCAGGGTCAGGCTGGGGTCAGGATTTCCCCATTGCTTTTGATAGGAGGAAACACGCCTGAGTTCAGAGTTCTCCCAGATGGAAAGGAAGGGGCTTTAGGATCAAAGTGTCACCTCCCTGCCTGAGGACACAATTGATGTGTTCTTAATATTTTGCTGTAAGCAGCATACATATGTAAGTCATGCCAAGCTCTGCAGAGCAGCTCACGTAGGTCACCTTACAGCTAAGTATTGCTGGTAATCTTAAGAGAAAATGGAGCCGAGGGAATCAAAACGAAAAGATTGTAAGACTATAAGATCTTTATCTGAGAAATCTAAACCACAAAGTGGCGGGAAGTCTATGAGCAATGTATGTATTTACATGAAACATCTTCCTGACTGGGTTAGGATTTCTGATAATTGTCTGCCCGCACCCAGGCAGCTAACACGGAAGATAAATGTGTGTTCTTTCAGCATTCAGCACAACTCCATATGCTCACAATAAAATTGACGTGGATATTTACTTTGATCTTCTGTAGCATTATTTGTGCATTCAGAATTCATAAAATTCTTGCAAATATCTTAAAATGGCCTTTAAAGGAATCAGTGAATTAATTAAAAAAGCTCTTTTCTCCCTTTGGGAAAGTTCTCATGCTCGTATAGTAAATTAGTCTTTGAGGTGAATCTAAAAAAAAAAAAAAAATCTAAGCAAAATCATCATTACCTATGTGGCATGTAGATGGTGGGACATTTCTGATAAGTGGCAAATGATGGAGCACGCACAATGCTCTCAGAAGGAAAAAAAGGAACAGCAGTCACAGCCGTTCCTGTAAGGAAGCTTGTCCATCAGCTTCCAGGGCACGGGCAGGGTGCAGTGAGAGTATCATACTCTAAGAACCATGGAAGAGATTTCAGAGTTGATTTTACTCTCACTCAATCATTAAAACTATAATAAGTCACTCTTCAAGACAACATGCCATAAAAATATGTCCATCCTACTTTGTCGGCTGCCTGCTGTCTTTTTTCTTCCTGGACCACGGCCATCCTTTTCCTTTCTTTAACCATGCTCCAAAATAGTTCTGATTGACTGCAGTGACACCTACTGCTGGCAAAATTGTTCTACCTGGGCTCTGAGGCACAGACAGGGGAACTTCATTGGGAATCTGAAGACGAACTGAGTGTGATTTTGAAATGCAATTACCACTGAACACCAGATCTCATTTCTGGGCTAGCTCTGAACAGAAAGCCAGCACAGTGCACCGTGGTCCCTGGGTTCATCTCCCAGCTACAGGACAGGCAGAGTCCCTTGAGGAAGCAGCTGAGAAAATATCTTTTCCTACAGTCATCCTTTGCTTCACAGGCCACCCTCCTGGAACAGTGTGCCCACACAGTACAAGCTACCATCCTATTAAGATAATAATTATTCCAGCCGCCACCACATTCTGCAAAGAGCTATGCTTTTTCTTTAACATAATGATGACAATTTTCTCTTAGAGCACCTGTGACCCATTCACATAGTAGGTCAATGAAGCCAATATTATTTTAGGTCATGATCTTTGTTACCTTCCCAACTTTAAGAGATGCAAACAATTGTTTACATATGAAAACATGGTTTGATAGATGTTCATTTGAACTTGGCCCTTGCCAATGGGTAAGGACGTGTCTAGGACATGTCTTTGGCCAGCTTTTTCCCTTGGGTGCATTTGAACGGCATCAAAGGTAACAATGACCCAAGATCTTAAACATGGATGAAATAGTTTAGAGATGACACTGTAAACATTTGGATGTAAAGTGTCATGAGGTCTAGATTGTTTTCTCCATGAAGGCCACAGCACCTCAACTCACCCCACCCCTCAGCCTGTTAGTTTCAATACCATAAACTACTGAACAATAATACAGCATTAAGGGAGAAGAATTCTCTCTGTATATTGTGTGTCTTAAAGAAATACCTTTCGTTAAAGCCACAATATAATCTGCAAAAGAATGTAATATCTGCAATAGAATGAACAGTGGACTCTGCCCCTTTTTGATTTTGAAAAGAAAAATCAGGATACAGGAAGGTCCCTGTCCATCTGGCTTTCTGCTGCTGGATTTTTAAGCTTGCACATATACCAATGTGTGTGTGTGTTTTATGTGGATAGCATACACTAGGCATGTATAAATCTAAGATATAAAACAACAGCACGAAACACAATTTAAACAAGTAATAAGGACTTCATTTTCCTCACACAGCACATACAATTGCAACCATGACGATGCTCATCAGGCTGTCGGGAATAATATGACTTAGTTTTGAATTGCTGTCCTTAAAATTCTGACAATAGGAACAAACCACCACACCCATCAACACAATCGCAAAAGTTGAAGCCAGAGAAGTTGCTCTGAAGAACCAATTATTGTTTGTTACTCCATAGTGCCACCACATGGAGTGATATTTGAATATAATTCAATGGCTTCCTACTCGGGAAGTGGTCTGTTAATAACACTAGGGATAGCTGCAGAAGGGTAGCAAAGAGGGATAGCCAGTCTTCTCCCTGGCGTGGGAAGTCCAAAATGTGGCCTCATGAAAACTGAGATGTCCCGTTGCTCAGAACACAAACGTACTGTAGTAAACTCAAAGCTACCACAGCTCTATTCCTTCAATAAAAAAGGAGCCATTTGGTAAAAAGATTCATTACACATTTTCTATTTAAATCAGTTGATAAGAACCAGATGTTAAGTTTCTCTTGGTAGGAAAGAAGGAATTATAAATGAGTTAAACTGATTTTTTTTTTCAGTCAGTCTCTTACTGTCCCCTTGTCTCAATGCACTGGGGTCTCTTGCTAATCATCTGGATGCACACTTCTGTTTTAACATTAATACCAATGGCTTTGTCAACTGTGGTATCAGGACATCAGACAGAAAATTAGGAAATCCCATCATATCAAAAGCCTGTGTTTTCTTTTTAATGTAAACATACACAGGTCCCAAATCACATCAAGTAGAGGATTCCAGGATTAAATTGATGCGTAAGAAGAACATCAATAAACATTTCAACCCAAACTTAAATTCTATGCTCTAATAAAGCATCTGTGGCTTCAGATTTTCAGGACTCCTTGTCAACTGGTTGTAAAGTATAAATTACAATTGCATCAAGTTTGAGAGAGATAGTTTCTGCTCTTGCATAGAAGGTGCTATATAGTCAGGAGGATGGTTAGCCTGCAAGCCAGTAGGGAAACATATTTCATGTTCTCCCTCAGGGCCCTGCACCCTACATGGCTTGCCACCTGCAAGATGCTTGCCCTGGTAATTGTCTATAAAGGAGCTTTAATTAAATGCTCGACCTGGATGGTCTCACTAGAAGCTTTTGTACTCAAACATTTTTAAAGAGCAGGGCTTACAGTAAGTGGCACCAAATGGGGAAGGAAAGGGTGGGGTGGCGCTGCCGTCCCCAGGAAGGGCCCATTGAATTCAGCCTTAACGACCTCACCTCTGTTACCTAACTTCAACACTATTTTTTCCTTAGACTGCATTAATGAATCCAATAAATAAAGCATTGTATCACCCATCTGGAATGGACATTAATTTTAGAACAAAACATTAATCAATTTAAATTTATGTACTAATGCAGACACAATCAATTTCAACTTCTTATGACAATTAGCAAGGCTTTTGCTACATCTCTAAAACACACTGACCCATCAATTACGGTTTGCATCAAAGCAATGCTAATGACATCACCTCAGTGCTTGGGCTGTCAGCAGCCCACCCGATTGGTCAACTTGAATGCAGCAAATCAATTAATATAAATTATACATGCATGGAATGATGGGTTAATATCATAAGTTAATTTAATTAATTGTGTTTGATTAAATGAGGTGCTTTCATTAGCCCACTTAGCCACGAACCATATATACATCATCATAATCTTTTTTACAGGCTCAGCCATCCAGACACAGACCTGACATCCAGAGCATATTCAAATCGCCAGCCTCAGCCATGCAAACCTCCCTGCATAATTAACAGATAAACGAGCTGCAGTCACTTAAGCTGAAAAGAAAACTGTTCTCATCAACCTCTCTGATACTGTTTAAATTGAAGATGTCATGGGTAAAACAAAGGTGAACAGACGATGGTAATTAAAAATTAAAAAGGACAAGGGGGGATTTTCAACTAATGGAGGCAAAGTGGAGAGAGGGCTGAGGTTCCTACAGATGCGAGTGTGGGTGTCAGTTCATGGTGGGACTTGTTCTCCCCTGGCTGTGCTTAGCAGGGATGTCTACAGGAATCAGGGCAGATGGACCTGGGCATAGACAGCGGAACAGAGATGAAATCAAGAGCCACTGTATCTGGAGCAAATGAAATTACATGACGCTGGCTGAAGCCTGCTTTACCATTATCTTGTAATGGACTCCACCACACAAGGTGTGGTATTCTGTCCTGAAGCTCAAAACAGTGGCCATGATTCCAGCCACAGCTGTGATGCTCCTGTATCAAACAGTGTGCAGTGAGTAGGCTCACTCAATGTCTGAGCATAGTGTTCATTAAATGGATTTTTGTTCAGACGATGTGGCAGAACCTTGACATAAAATATAGGAGTGTCTGAGAAAGTTATTCATTCCTTCCTGGTTCGATGCACAACCTTCCAGGGAAGGTTTTAATTCACCCTGCTACCCAAAGTATATAACAAATAGTGAGGCTGTGTTGCAGAGGCGGCCCCAGGCCTGCACTGCAGACCCGTGAAATTTTCTGGACACAGCAATGGTGGGAACATTGTATGGGCTGTGGCTTTGACATGGGGCTGTAGGCGGGAGGGTGATGGGTAGGGTGGACAATTCACCACACACAGAAGTTCCTTTTGTGCTGAGGCCAATGTGATTTATATATTTGTTATAAGTATTCTCCATTCTTCATGGCAATTTTGGTGCTACCACCCATCTTTGGTGACAAAATGAGTGGAGTCTTGACAGAGGGGCACTTATGCCAACTTCAGAGAGGACAAGCATGTATATGGCCATTACTGTAAGTAACAGGACTTCATAGGCAAATATAAACACTGCAGACGGACAGTGCTTATCCACAGATGTGTTCAATTACCATTTGCCTAAGAGACAGGCCCGTGACTTGAGGGAGAGGAGGCATAACAGGCTTCATTATAATTTGTTTTGGCAGCAAGAAATGGCTTGTTTCTTCCCATACCAGCTGGGGAAAGACCTCCTACTTCTAGACAGAAGGAAAACTTGACATGAATGTAAATTCTGCACATGCATGGCATGCTTGCAGAACAGGAAATGTGGCTGGCAGGCGTATGTGGCATTCCTCATGGCAGTCTGCCCTTGGTCTGGCAGTATCAGCTGAATCTGAGGCTTCTTCTATAAGAACAGTCCTCCCCCCCACCCCCCCGAGACAGTGGTGTCTGATGGCTATTGGTTAGGAATAGCCTAACAACCAAACTTGTGCCTCCTCTTCTGGCTGCTACTCGGCCTCGTATGGTCATTTGAGAATCGTTTCATCTAGAAAGAAAGTTACATCCCTCCCTTTGTGATGTTTGAGTCAGCCAGCTAGAAAGTGCTTATAACTAAGACACAGTCTCAAAGAGATGTTTAGCTTCCATTATCATCAGTCTGACTGGCAAAATGTCCATCACCCCATTAGAGTAGAGCATCCTTCCTGACTCAGCTACTATATGCTATGACTACCAATTTCAAAAACGTGTCATGTGACTGGAGGGATGATCAGTGGATAGAAGCCTTTGCTGATCTTCCTGAGGACCTCCAGGAATTTTGGATCTCCAAATTTATGTCAGGGAGCTCACAACCACCTATAACTCTGTAAACAACTGCTCACACACCCAAGTGTGTATACACACAATTAAAAGTAAAAAAATAAAACGGAGTCTCACTATGTAGACAATCTAGACCTTGAACCAGATAAATCCATCTGCCTCTGCCTCCTGGGCACTGGAATTGAAGGTATTAGGTACCACTTAGATAATATTTTTATTAAAATCCTCTTTGATTAGAACTCCAGTATCTATTTTCTATCCTCTATTCATAGAAGGTCATGATTCTGAGAGTCTTATAATGGAACCAGTCACTTGTTAGGATCTAGTTTTCTCTTAACATGAATAAAGTTTTAGAGCCTTAAACCATACAGGTCATCTCTTGCCCTGGCTCTCCTGCTGTCTGCACCTGATGCCTTGAATATATCTATCCATGTGGACCAGTAGGTAGCCATCAATGTAGAGAAACAGAACTGACACCTCCTGTCAGGAATTCCCTGAGAGAAACCATAGTTTGAGTATGGAAATTAATGGACTGAATATGTAAATATGGACCACCTATATGTTGAGAACCTTGAGTCTCAGCATCACTTACACGACAGTTCTAAGATGTGTTTCTTCTCAACTTTCCTCCCAAATAAGCCAGGTCACCAGCAAATGCTTTATGTAAAATTAGAAACGTTCTTTTGGATGGAATATTAAATTGGTCTGTGGCTAACTAAATCCTCCGAGAACACCACACTTCTCAGTGAAATGCATCAAAAAGGGAGTATGGCTGTTTTCGAATGTATGATCCTTTAACCTGATCTTAAAGATTTTGAGAAATTCATTTTAGAGTTAATGTTTATATTAGTTACCTTTTATAATGCTTTGACTAAGTACCATAGAAAACAACTTAGTGGAACAAGGGTTTATATTAGTTCACAGCCTGAGAGAAGGTCTATCATGAGGGACAGGAGGTGCAGCCGAAACAGCCAGTGGTATGGCAGGGACTTTGTGAATCAGCTCCTTCAGGCTCAGCTCACTTCTGTCTGTAGACAAGAAAGCAAAGACAGGAAAGGAAATGGAGTCAGCTATAAAGCTTAAAGTCTGAGCCCAATCAGAAACTCACCTCCAGCCAGGCCACATACTCCCTAAACTTCTACAACTTCTTGGAACAGCTCCAGTAGCTAAGGAGCTAACGTTCAAACACTCCAGGCTGTGGGAGCATTCATTTCATACCTAAACCTTAGCAGTGTCCAATCTATTTAAACGTCAAAAGTCATTCAAACTTAGATACAGAAAAATATCATTGTTCAGAGAAGCAGCCAGAGCAAGTGTACTCTTCAGTTCTTGCTCAGGATTCCCCTGCACCCACCAGGTGTTTATAGTGGCACTGACCTCCAAAAATCTATTGGAATCAATCACTTACGAAGTCTAAAAATTCAGAGAGTCCAGAAATTAACCTGGTAGGAGAAACAATTGGAGATTAAAGAGTAGGGTTGACTATTCTTAGTGTTGTGTTGAGGTTTGAGAGAAGAGTTCTCCCCTTGTGTTTCCAGAGGTATCCCAACACTTGGTGTGTGTGCCTGATGCTTTCTCTTAGGCAGTAATGAGCTCAGGTTTCTACCCAGCAGGGGGAATGCAGACAGCTGTGGAAAGCAAAGCCTATATGAGTTCCAAATAAAATTGCTGAATTGAGTCTTAAAATTAAGATTCTTGAACGCCAGATACAAGAGGTATTCTGGGGATAAAAACCTTTCTCTGATCTGATGTCATAGCATAGTACACAGCAGAAAGGTAAGGTTATGCAAATGAGCTATTATGATGTGCATGCTGGGTCTGGGCTGGCGTAGCTGTGTGAGGCAGTAGGGCAGGCACTGTAAATCCAGGTTTCCATCTACAGTGTGATGGATCTGTCCTTCATAGCTTTTGGGTGTTCACTTAAACAGACAACCTGAAGGCCTACAGGTGCCCTGTGGGGCTGAAGTTAGGCAGCAGAATATTGACTCTGCATGAAAACAGAATGAACTTGACTTTATGGCAGCCTAAAGCATCATGTGGAACCTGTGTAAGTCAGAAGACTCCCTGGACAGGAAAAAAGAGGAAATGGGCCCCAGAAATGACGGTATATTAGAAAAAATTGCCTCTTCAACACAACTGGAAGGAGATCGGAGTAAGTTGCTTAAATGAGGTGTTTACTTGATACCTCCTTCACCCCAAGAGAAACCCAACCCCACAATAAAACCAAAACAATTCAAGATGCCTCCTAAACTCTGGTCTGTTATTGCTAAAGTTGTTGATCTGGAAGTATACAGCATTTACAGCCAGGTGAAAGGAGGGAAAAGGACCAGGAAGTCAGCAGAATGCTTCCTGCCCAAGGTGAGGACACAAGTTCCAGGTCCCAGCACCCACATTAAAAACTGAGCATGATGGTGTATACTTATATGTAGGGGTATTGTGTTGTTTCATGGTAAATAATTGTCCCACCCACTGGTTTAATAAAAAGCACTGATTGGCCAAAGGCAGGCAGGAAGTGAGGGCGGGGCTACCAGACTAAGAAAATCTCTGAAAACAGAATGCCAGAGAGAACATCAGAGAGAAGCCAGAGGAAGCCAAGGACAACCATGCTGCTCTAAGAAAAGGTACCGAGCCCCATGGCTGAACAAGAGACATGGGTTAGATGAAGGGTGGAGAGCTAGCAAGTGATATGCCTGGGCCTGAGGCTGATCAGCCAAAAACTATTGAAAGCATCTGTGTGTCTCTGTGGGATTGCGGGTCTGCGGGTCTGCGGGTCTATGAGCCTAGACCTTGAGGTTAGGCCCGAAAGTCCCGGCCAGAAACCTCATACTACACATCTAATTCTAGTGATAGGAAACCAGAGGCAGGAGATAGACAGGCACCTGGAACTCACTAATCAGCCATCCCTCCTGAATCCATGAGCTCCTGATCCACTGAGACTCCCTGTCTCAGAAACTAAGTGGAGAGTGAAGACATTAAAAACTCTCTCCCTCTCCCTCTCCCTCTCCCTCCCCCCCCCCACACACACAAAGATTTTTTTTAAGAGTCAAAAATAAGTTACTTCCTTATTTACTGGGATGTACAAGGTCATTTTACATACTGTAGATTTTGAGAAATCCTGTGGTAGAGAGATCATATAGCTTATTTAACTAGATGGAAATAATTATTGTTAACATAAAAATAATTATTTTGAACATATAAAATTAAACATTTGATTTAAACTTCCCTTCAATCTGGTTGAAAATTGTGTAAACTTAGTTTTTCTACGTTGAATAGTTGTTTATTGTGTTATTAAGGTAATTATCATGACCAGTAAAACACTGGGAACAGATTTACTACCCTTATTTTTAATTTACTGATGCATGTTAAGGTAAAGAGAGTTTTCTTCAACTTTTCTATAAGGCTAGAAAGCAGTTTATGTGTATAAAACAGGCACCTTTTCATCTTTTTCTATTGCTTACTGCTACGAAGTACAGTGTCAGAGGCACAACAGTCACAGCATATATGAGGAGGCCAAGGGCATGAATTCCCTCCTGATGCCCTTACATAGGTTCTAGTAGTAGAGCTTGGATTACCCGGCTTGCAGAACAAGCTCTTTTACTCTTGGTGGCATTTCATCAGGCCTAGCTTTTAAAATCTAATGAAGGGAGAGTCAAGACACATGGTGCATCACAAATGAATCTTTAAATATATACAGTGAAGGATGGAAGCCAGATATAACCACCAAGTATTTATATCCCTATTTAGATTCAATGCCAATAGTAGCAACCAACAGATACGGAGGGATTGCCTCACCCTGGGGGTGGAGAGAAGGCTGAAGAGCTTCCTATAGATGAGTATGAGGAATCATTTTAAGGAGAATGAAATGCCCACAACTATGTTATAGATAACTGTTCAGTTATGGGAAGTAACTATAACATTGATGGTCGAAGCCTTAATCATGGCACTCAGAGGTTGAGAAGAGCATTCAGAGTTCAGGCTGCTTTGGAAAACTGCCTTTAGCTCCTTTCTTGTTGCTGCAATAAAATTTCATGGGGAAAAAAAATCAACTTAAGAAATATTTATTTTGGCTCACAGTTTGTCATTGCAGTGTCAGGATGAGGAAGCAGATTGGCTGTATAGCATTTGTCTTAGGGTTTCTATTGCTGTAAGGAGACAGGGTGATTAAGGCAACTCTTACAAAGGAAAACATTTAATTGGGGTGGTTGCTTACAGTTCAGAGTTTCAGTCCTTTATCTTCAGGGCAGGAAGCAAGTCAATGTACAGGCAGACATGGTGCTGAAGAAGGAGCTGAGAGTTCTTACATCTTGATCTGATGGCAACAGGAAGTAGTCTGAAACCTTGAGCATGAGACCACAAAGCCCACCTCTAGAGTGACACATTTCCTCCCACAGGCCACACCTACTGCAACAAAGCCACGCCTCCTAATGGTGCCACTGTCTGTGAGTTTATGGGAGCCAATTAAATTCAAACTACCACTGACCCTAACTCAGAAAGCAGACAAACTCCTCAAATGCAGTTACATGTATTTAGACTATAAAGAATGTACATGAGAGAAAAGTGAAGGGTTCTGAAATGTGTACAGTTTAGATCTTGGGAAATAGACCAAAAAAGAAAAAGAGAAAAGAAGAAGAGGAGGAGTTGGCAGAGGAGGAGGAGAAAGAGGGAAGATGAAAACCAGTGCTTCTCTAAAGACAAAAAAATCCAAATATATATATATATATATATATTTTAAAACTAAACTAGAGAGAAACACAGGAAGTGAAGAGCTGCTGTGAGTTGATCGGTGTGCTAGCTGCTGGTAGATCTTGCTGGCTTCTGAGAAAGCAGCATGTGATGCAAGATCCCTGGATAAAAATCCCAAATGGTGAGGAGAGGATTTTAGTAGCAGAAAACATGAGAAGGTGTGGCTCTCATATAGACCTATACAGATTGAAACAGGCAAAGATCAGCCACATAGAGGTAGAGCTAGGCTGCCTATGACATGGTGGGAGTTAGAGACAGAATTGGTTGTGCTGTGTGTCTAGGAACAGTTATAGACAGAACCCCAACTTGCCCCCGGAAAACATTAACCTAGAAGAAAGGATGCCCAGAAAGAAAAGGTCACCTTCCTAGAAATTGTCTGTGGTTTGGTGCATGGGCCCTCTGGATGGAAACATATCCATCAGTCCTAACAATGAATAGAATGACTTGAGGATCTTCATTGACTTTGGCCTTAAAATTTGGTTTAATGTGCCTTTTATTTTCTTTCTTTTATACTGTTCTGCTCTTTGGATAACTTTACAAGATTCCCATGGAACATGAACCGGACAATAGCTTCCCAGGATTTTCATTAGCCATGCTTCCAGAAAGTCCTCTTACCCAGAGAGTTTCCGTTAACTTCCCCCTCTGTCATTCTGTTCTAGGGATTTTTGGAGAAAAGACTCCATCCCCAAAGTTTGCATCTGTACAAATCTATAAATCTTTCTTCTCCGTTTACTGAGTCTTTGGACAACATTCTTGCTATTGCCTGCTAGCACCCAGATCTTCTAGTTCCACTAAAATCCTGTTTCTCCCTCCTTCCCTCCTCCCACCCCCCACACAGACACACACACTCAGACACACAAATACACACACAGAGAGACTTAAATTCACATGCTCATGCGAGCTAAGTAAGGGCTTTATATTCCCCAGTAAATTTTAATTTTGATACAGGGTCTCACTAAATTGCCTTAGCTTATCTTGAATTCACCCTGTTTCCAGGCAGAATCTGAACTGTGTAGCCCAAATCACCAAAAGGCTTCGCTCGTTTATATTTTAATATTTAAAACACATAACTTCATCAACATTCTTTTTATTATTATGATATTTAAACATTCTTCTCCTCTTGGTCTTTGCTATATTTTCATGGAACTCCTGTATTATTATTTTCGATATCATCACAAATGTTAAAAGATCCATTTGATACTGGGTGCCAGTCAGCTAATCAGGTAATGGTGAGTGCTCACCTCTGTCTGATGCATTGTAGAGCCTGTATATTTTCTGATAACTTCTGAGGCTGGCGGAGGAGGGCTGGAATACCTTATGCAGCACAAGTGTTGAGCTCCTATAGATAAGTTGCACTGAATGTGAGTCATTTACATAACAATATTTATTTTAAGTCTTGTATTCCAAAAACTTCTTCATTCCAATAAATTGTTTCACTGAATAGTGCAGCATTTTTCAATTTATTTCTTTGGGCAATAGACGCTTGAGGAAATGAGGAAATGTGTGTTCTTGTTTCTATATGCCTTTGTACTTTAAATTTTCTCTACTACTTTAGCAAGTTTTATTAAATAAAAATTTTTTTTCCAGGTAAACTTTTTTATTTTTCCTGTTACTTATTTTCTGATTCATCATCTACTACTTTGCTTAATTTCTTCTACTTTTTGTTTTCATTTGCTCATTTTTTTAAAAAATCAAGTTAAGAGACATCATTAGAAATAGTATTTGAGTTCTGTTTAGCATGCAGGAATTAAGAAGTATTTTTCATATATTACATCTTCAGTATTTCTTATCTTCAAAGGTATTTCTAATTTCTTCGTGCCTCTATTGGATTGGTGTATTCCTTCAGCAGTTCTTGCTTGGTTTTCAAATAGATTTGGGTTTTTAAAGCATTTCTTCATACTGTTTATGATAGTACTCTATGAAGTATAGATGATATGAATTTGAACTTCTATAATTTCTAGAGACTTATACAATGCATGGTGTCTACCTTTGGTGAATATTCTTTATACATTTGGATACCATAAAAAAATCTATTCTTGTATGTAGAAACCTAGAAATATCAGTTAGCTCAAGCTGGTTATTAATAATATCTTCATTATAATATAGATATTTTGTAAATTTTGTTATAAAAATTATAAAGTGATAATTATTAGGATCTTTTGACTTCCATATGTATACATATAAATATGTTTATACACATATATAATAATCCTTTAGCTTGTTTCTTTTCCTCCTGACCACTAATGTAGTTATACTAGTTTGATTTTAGTGTTTATATAATAAAGTTTTAAGCATTTTATTCTTTTCTGTTATACTATATGTATAAGTATATGAATGAATGCACACCTGCATGCACATGCCCAAAAAGAAGGTCAGAAGAGGGTGCCTGACCTTGGAGCTGGAGTTATATGGGGTTGTGACCCAGCCAGTGTGGGTGTTGGGAACTAATCTCAGCACTCTTCCCAACTAAGCAGTCTCTCCTGCCCCTACCATAATAAATAGCACATCCCATCCGGTGTACACTCAATATATGTTTGGAAACTCAAATTTCTCTTTTGTGTTTGTTTCTATAGAAACATTTTTCATTATATTACTTTACTCCTACTGATATAGCTTTCTTTAGCATTCTTTAAATTATAGTATGTTAGGGAGCAAATTATGCCAATATTTGCTTATACAAAATAATTTTTATAACGTTCTAGCAATGTAATCATGTTATACTACTATAACCCTTTTACATAGTTTTGAGACAAGCTCTCACTCTGTAGTCCAGGCTGACTTCAAACTCATGTTGATTCTGCTGCTTCAGCCTCCTGAGGGTAGAGAACGCAGACATGATCCAATGATCCACCCCGCTTAGAATAATGTACATATTTCTTTGTCATTTGTTCAGTATGTTTTGAGGTTTGGTGTATTGTGAGGTAATGTTTTTGGATGAATTTTGAGTGTTCTCTGAAATTCTTATTCATATTTATAAATCTCTCTCTCTCTCTCTCTCTCTCTCTCTCTCTCTCTCTCTCTCTCTCTCTCTCTGGTTCCTCTTTGTGAGCCCTTGCAAGTTCCCAACAACTTGGGTTGTTGTGGTTTTAGTTTGGTTATAGCTGTGGTTTTTCTCTTCCTGAGATCAGCTGGTTATCCTACTAACCAATCTCAGGCACTGCCTTTGATCTTCACCGGCAGATGACCTTTCTATTCAATAGTTCACTTAAGGTATTGTATTTTCCACATCTAAACCTCTTATTGAATTTAATTTAACTTTGCAACTTTAAAATCTACTGGATTTTCCCTAATTATAAATGACTTTATCTTTTCCACTTACACACACTTTGCACTGAGTCTTTACACATTACAGTTATTTTAAGATCTTGTGCAAATTCTAGAAAATGGGTTGGTTAGGTCTGTTAATAATTTCTGTTTTCCCTTTGATTACATATTTCATATTTTATGTATGTTTCTGTGTATCATTTAAATTTGATTTTATTCATGTACTGGGCATAGTAAATGTTATATTGTAAGCACTCTAGATGATTATTTTTTAGAATATAGTGAGCTATTTTCTAGCAGGAAATTAAGTTGCCAGTAAACCATATGTGTTTAGTAAATAGGCTATTGTGCTGCTTATCTGAAGGTGTGTGTGTGTGTGTGTGTCTGTGTGTGTCTGTGTCTCTGTGTGTGTCTCTGTGTGTGTACATATACTTTTGAATTTTTGGTCTCTACTCACAACATATAGAAGTCAGACCTGGAGCATGTCCTTATGTCCCCCACTCACAAGACTTATGTTTCTGAGTCCTATTTGGAAAGCCTGAAGTAAATGTAAATAGCTAGTTCCTATGACTGAAGAAGCCTGCCAGGCTCCAACACCCTGTGACAGGTAGTGCCTCAGGGATCTTTTTTCAGCTCTCTGGTTCTTCCAAATGGCACTGTCATTCATAATTATATAAGTCTCTTGTATGTATAGCCAAGAGTTAGCCATGGGGAGGGAGATTGACGCCCTGTGGGGTGGGGGGTCTCTTTCTCCAGATCTTTCTGGAGAATCCAGGTTTCTTTCTCTAAATTTTTGTAACTCTAATGTCCTTCAAGTGGTTGTCCTCCCACTGGGTCCTTGATTGCTACAATTCTTCCTCTCAAGTTCTGCAGCTCCAATAGCTCCAAATCCATCTTTTTCAAGAGTGGCCCCTGTTGTCTGTGGTCTGATCTTTGATCCAATGACCCAGAAACTCTGCAGGCAAGTGAAGTGATTGTGGAAAAAGAGAAGACCATGAGCTTCTTCCATCTCCATTCTTGCATTTTAACATTCTCCGAGCTTCTGTTTCTGACTGTTCCTACACTCCTTCAAAGACTTTATTATTTCATCCAGAGTTCATAATTGTGTTGACAGAAGACTTCTTTTGATATGATACATTTTGCAAGTGGAAGATACTGTAATTCTCTGGAATTTGCTTCAGTCTTTTGAGAAAAATGTGCCGTTTACACTATTCCTTGTGGAATATAAATACACTTTCCAGCCGACACAATGACTGTCTTAGCATGTTTTCTGTTGCTGTGACAAAAGCCCTCTCAACCAAACACAACCTAGAGAAGAACAGGGTTTATTTCATCTTCCATTTCTGGGTCACAGTCCAGGTCACAGTCCATCATTGGGAGGTCAGGGTAGAAGCAGACTCTATGGGCTGCAGTGCTTACAGGATTCCCCTTGAGCTTCTGCTCAGCCATTTTTTTTTTTTTTTTTTTTTTTTTTTTACAAAGTACAGGACCCCTTGTGTATGCCTGGTATCATACACAAGGGCTGGGCTTTCTAAATCAGTCCACTGTTAGAAAATGCCTCCTCCCACCCCTGACAGCGTGGGTCAGTCTGAGCAAGGATTCTCTAATTCAGCCTCCTGGGAATAAGGATGGGCTGTGTGAAGTTAACCACTGAAGCTAATGAGGACAGTGAGGACCTTGGCACTCAGGACTCCATGCAACATTGCTAATGTCTCTCAGCCTTCCTAATGACATGGAGGATTCCTGCATGCCCCCATAACCTCTCACAGGATAGAGTTGGTCTGAGGAGAAGCACAGACAAGTTATGAATGCTTGTTTAGGGTTTATGGGTTTTTGTACTAATTTTATATATTTTTGCATTGAAATGGATATGGATAAATAAAACTGTCAAAGAATAACACCATAACATTCAAAATGAAGGCTTCCTAAAGTTTCAGATCATGGACGCCGCTCCCCCCTACAAACACCTCCCATTGTGAGCAAGTGGTAGATGACACAGAAACACCTGTGTAAAGGGTAGATCAGTGGCCCCATTTCCACAAAACCTGTTCTTTTCACTATCATACCAGAGCAAACAGAGGGAACATTTCCTGTGGTGACCTGGACACAGCTGGGGCATTATCAGATGGGCTCGTGTTTGCCTTCTAGTGTTTCCATAAGGCAGCCCCTTGGATGTTTTAGGGAAGCTCAGTGAGCTGAAGGACACAACTTAACTTCTTTCCCTCATGTGAAGCCTTGAAGACCAAAGCCCTGTAATCTCCAGCCTGCTCCAGTTAGATTGTGACCATTATCACTGAGACGCATGAAAGCAAGACAGACTGAACATGGAACAGCATCTATGGTTATGCTTAGGGTTTAGTGGACAACACACTGTAGGGATGCACACATACTGACCTGGCTGCCATGCTTTCTGGAGCTAAGGGCCAGATAGAGTGATGTGAATTCTCACAGTGAACTGGTCTTGGAAGTGTGGAAAGGGCTTCTTGGTTCTGGGAAGCAC
Source organism: Phyllotis vaccarum (assembly GCA_033318265.1). Taxonomy (NCBI): domain Eukaryota; kingdom Metazoa; phylum Chordata; class Mammalia; order Rodentia; family Cricetidae; genus Phyllotis; species Phyllotis vaccarum. Next base: position 7,891,411 of record JARWLC010000009.1, on the reverse strand, counting down.
CAGGTGGAGAGGGACCCTGTTTGTGTGTGGGGTGGGGTAGGGTAGGGGTGGGGGTGGTGCTATAGTGGGGGTCTATTAGTTACTTTCTGATCACTATAACAAAATGTTTGACAAAAGCAACTCCAGGAGGCCACAGTTTATTTCATCACATGGTTAGAAAGTACAATCTATCATGAAGGGAAGACTGGAGCATGAGGGGGCTGGTTACATTGCATCTCCGGTGAGGAGGCAGAGAAAGAGAAATCAATGCTCATCCTGACTGATTTTATCCCCCTTACCTTTTATTGTGTGATATATATATATTTTAACTTTTCTGTCTCCTTGGTTAAAAATAATGAAATAAATAAATATAGTGTGTGGTATAAAGGGTGTATTTAAAATTCATTTAGTTTCTAATACCGAATTTGTCTTTTTTTTAAAAAAAATAATTTTTGAGACTATGATTATATACTCTCTCCCTTATCTTCCCTTCTCCCTTCTTGCTCTCCTGCAAATTCATGGCCACTTTCCCCATTAGTTGTTTTTACACACACGTGTGTATACAAATGTACAGATATAATGTCATTTTGTGTTTTCAGTGTTGACCATTAGTATTGGACAACCAAGTGGTGTGCTTCTCCCTGGGAAAGACTACTCCTCCACTCTCCTCATTTCTTGGTTGCCTGTTGTTCTTTGTGTAGGCTCGAGGCCTTGGGAGCTTTTCTAGTTTTAGTGGTGACATAAATTCTCCTTTAATCTTTTCTCCTCACCTGGGGCTCTAGCCCATGGCCAGGTACCACCAACACTCAGCTTAGCTGTCCTTCCCTTGCTAAACCTCACTGGATCCATGCAGAGATCTGCCTCCCCACCCCAAAACTAGTCAGACAGACAAGGAAGATGAACTATCACAGAGCCTTCCATTGTTTGACCCAGAGTGCAGGAATACATATTATATACATAGTATTGTACGAGTGCATCTTAACCTTCTGAAAAACATCTAGTTACATGCATTTATTAATCTCTATTGTGCAACTGAGAATACAATTTGGGGCAGTTTGAAGAAAACTATATTCTAGTTTCTTAAATTCGTCACCATCTCTGGAAAAATAAAGACACAGCCTACTTTATGAGGTTCCTGAAGAAGGCAATGAAAAGATCCTGAAGGGAGGTGGCCACTGCCTTTACAATGCATGGAAGTCCATCTAGAAGACACAGGGAGGGAGAGAGACAGGAGAGTATGGAGTTAGACCCGGATGGTTTCCATGACGACCCAAGAAGAAATCACAAGGACCTGACAGTGAGTGAAATGAAGACCCAAGACTGTGAGCATCATCACTGATATAAGTTGGACAGGATGATGAAAACCAGGTTATCAATAGAAGGAAGAGCTGCAGTGTGTAACAAGAGGTTTCAGGCCCTGTCTGGCCACAGGTCTAGACCCACAGACCTACAGTCCTAGGCGCCTAGTGGCCTGCTGCTGCTTAGGCCCCTCAAATGACTCAGACACTTGTATTCATTTCACCTTGCTTGGTGTATGGATTAGACACATTGCTAGCTTGCTCTTTCATCTTAATTCAACAAATTTCCATTAATCTGTCCGGCCATGTGGCCCCTGCCCCACCTGTGACTGGCTCTTGTCTCTGTCTGACTCCACCCTCCTTCTCCTACTTATGCTCCGATTTCCTGCCTACTGCTATGGTGCTTGTCATGGGCCAAAACAGTCCTTTATTCACAGCATACAGAAAGACTTTCCCACATCAGTAGTGTCTCTAGATTTTTTGGAGCAAGAGGCAGCTGAAAAGGGTGGGAGCAACTGGGGATAATTGGTCTCTGGAAACACCCTCTCATTTTAGAGCTTGTTATAGTTTCAGAAGACTACTCTTCCAGGTTTCATCCCTGGGAAGTCAGGACAGGAACCTGAAGAATCATATCACAGTCAACAGCAGAGAGAACCATGATACGGACCTTGCTTGATCACTAGTCAGTGATAGATGTCTCTATTCCGTATTTTTTCCTTTTAATGAGACAAGGTCTCATTATATAGTCCTGGTTGACCTAGAACTTGATATACAGATTAGGCTGCTGTCAAACTCACAAAGATCTGCCTACTTCTGCCACTATTATGCTAAGTGCTGGGATTAAAAGCATGCTCCTTCCCCCAAGATGATCCACAGGATGCTTTCTCTACTTTTAAACAGTCTAGGGCCCAGCCCATGGAAGGTGTCACACATGTTCAGTATAGGTCACCCACCTTAACTAACGATCAAAATAATGATCCATAGATATGCTTGAAGATCAGCCTGAACTGTGTAACTCCTCATGAAGACTCTCTTTCTAGGTGATGCTAGCATGTGTCAAGTTGACTATTGATGGTAACCTATGCAGAGCTTCTAGGAGATATTCCGATGAGACTTTAGCCTCAGAGTTTCTATTTGCTCTTGTCTAATACATTAAAAATCATGGGTGAACAAAAGAGGCCTGGTCACAGCACAGCTCCCAGAAAAGCCCTCATTCCAGGATCCAAACATAAATGCCTACATTCTGCTAGTTGTATCATCCTATGACCAAATAAGACAGAAACAAAGTATAGTAGAAAGGGTATGATAAGTTTCTGGCCCAGCCTTTCTGGTCTAGCTCCAAGGTTTGGACCAGCTTGCAGCCCTTCCACCGCTTAACCCCAAATAATCACACAAAGGCTTACATTAATATCATGCTGACTGGCCTATGGCCTAGGCATGAAATTTGCTAACTCTTCACTCTTAGACTAACCCATTATTCTTATCTTGTTTAGCCATGTAGTTTGGTACCTTTCTCAGAGCAGCATTTCGACTTCTCTCCTCTAATCAGCTGGTGTCTCTCCCTTCCTCTTCTTCCCAGAGTTTTATTAGTCTGGTAGCTCTACCCACACTTCTTCTCTGCCTTCTGACCAAACAGCATTTTATTAAACCAGTAGGAGGGACAAATATTTACAATGTAATAGTGTAATACCACAGCAGAAGAGTTTATTTTGCTCACTGTTTATCAATATTTTCAATCGAATATAGTGGGAAAGCATAGTAGAACACAAAGCAGGTTACATCATAGATGCCAAGAAACAGACCAGAAATCCAGAAGGGAGCCAAAAGTAAGACCCTCCATAGACTACTGTAGGAACAGCTAACTGCTGCTTTCTAAAATTTCCTACATATCTCCAAATGGAGCTTTAGCTTTCAACCAATGGTGGCTCTGAGGCCACTGCTTATCCCAACCACAGTATCATAGCATACTTCTTGGTCATATGCTATGATCAGGCCCTATTTGCATTTGTGGCCACTGCTCAGAATCCACTTGATACACTTAGGGTCCTGTTACATTAAGACAAGAGAAGGCAAAGAGAAAACTTCCTGTAACCCTACAAGACTCGGGCAGCAGTGATTGAGAATCATATGCATGTGAAGAAGTTGTACCAAGATATGAAGTAAGAGCAGATAGTTAACCAGGGTGATTCCCTGGGTCAGAAGCTCTGGGCTGTGTGTGACTGGAGTAGCTAATCTCCCAGCTTTGCTCCCCAGAGGTTGTAGAGGGATGGGATTAGATTCCAGGAACTTTACACTTGCTTTTGGTGGAGGTTTTACTCGTAGGAATAGGGCTGGAGACCACATCATTGGAAATTTGTAAAATATAGCTTGTATTTCTTGAGTGTCTGGTTAGCTGACTGTGGTCAAGGTGAGGGGATGATGCCTGTGTATAAAATAGTATTTGAGCTATGTTAAGGGAATGTTGAAGAGGCCAGAGTAGCCTCTTTTCTCTGATCCCCATCTTTTTCTGTGAGGTGGGAAGAGGAACACTTTGGCAGCTGCTCCAGGACTCACATCTTCATGGGCACAGAAAACTTAATGTTCCTGGCTTTGCTGAATTTGTTTTAGTTGGGGTGAACTGCTAACTCTTAATTAAAAGACATGGAGGTTTATTCTATTTACCCAGCATATTCTGACTGCATAGCTTTTGATTCCAGACTTCCAGTGCACCTGCTGTATGGAGGCACCAAATTTCAGTTATTAGTTTTTATTTACTTTTATTAACTGTGTGTGTGTGTGTGAGAGAGAGAGAGAGAGAGAGAGAGAGAGAGAGAGAGAGAGAGAGGAGAGAGAGAGAGAGAGAAAGAGAGAGAGAGGAGAGAGAGGAGAGAGAGGAGAGAGAGAGAGAATACGTGCATGGTTATGTGCAAGTACACATGTGGAGTTCAATGGACAAACAAGGTGTAAGATTTGGTTCTCTACTTCCATCATGTGAGTCTGGCTCAGGGTTTCAATTTGGGTCATCAGACTTGTAGGTAAGTGCCTTTATTCACTGAGCCCTCTTTCCAGCCCTACCTTAACAGGTTTTATCAATGACCAAGTTAAGTTACATAAAAAGAAGTGAGAGACTGAGGGGTGAGCCTGCAGCTAGTCTTGGGTCATTTTGACCTCTAAATAACTCTTATCTACCATTTTTTAATATATACAATTTGAAGAATTTATGTATTTATATCATGGAGTCTTTAAAATATGGTTAGTATATAAGCTGCAAAATTGAACCATATAATTTAAGAAGTTCCTGGAACAGCTGAAGGTAACTGAGAGCCACTTCAGGTGAACTCAAGATGCAAACTTTGGTTCTAATGCTTGATGTCTATTATGCACACCATGAATTAACATTTGTGTTTTCAACTACCCTTCTTTCTGTTCATTGTCACTTTAATTTTAATACCATGCTTTTAAGGAAAAAAAAATACTTCCTGCATATTCCTGACTCATTCTTTCAGTAGTTAAAACAACAACAACAAACATAGACACTGAGGTAGGTTTACCATGTTAGAAATACATTGGCTTCTTGAGGTAGAAAAAAAATATATCCAGTTGGCATCAATGTAGCATGCAAATATTTTATAAAAAAATGCAATCACTTCCACACTGCTCAAACAGATGCCAAATTTGTATGATAAAGGCTATGTTCCCTACAGGTTGGCTTGCTTACATGGTTCACATCTCATTCCTAACATGAAGCTTGCAGAGTCACGAATATAGTTAGAATATAACCATGCTGCACTCTTTACTAAAGCATGCATAATATGCCCAAGTATAGCTAATTCAGCAGTGAAAAATAAATTACACTTTTAAGCCAAACAATTAACACTCAACTTTAAATGCTGCTTGCTGGAGCAAGTAGATAAATAGCATAGGCAATGTCTCACACTCCAAATTCCACTGGATCCTCCAACTCGAATAATATTAATATTTTCTCACAAATCTCTTTAGCCACTTTATTAATTCTAAAATTGACTTACACATAAACGTAGTCTATGAGCTTCATGAGAAGGAACCATGCCTTTTAGGATTTATTAACCAGCATCGTTCAGAGCAGTAGAATTGTTATGCAACACAACCATAGAGATATGTCAGATGGCTCTGATACACAAGGAGGATGGTGAACTACAGGATCTGTGACATTTTTATGTGGCTGTGTGTTGTATGAGGTTTCTGGCTGAGACTTTCTGGCCTAGCCTCAAGGTTTGGATCCACAGACCCGCAGATCACAGACCTGCAGACCTGCAATCCCATAGAGACACACAGATGCTTACATTAATTGTATGCTGATTGACCTGCAGCCCAGGTACATAACTAACTCTTTACCCTTGAACTAACCCATGATTCGTATCTTGTTCAGCCATGAGGCTTGGTACCTTTTCTCAGAGCAGAAGAGTTGTCCTCTGCTTCTTCTGCCTTCTCAGTGGCATTTGTGTGGTCTCTGCTCTGTTTTCCTGTTCCCAGAGTTTTCTTAATCTGGTATCCCCACCCATATTTCCTGTCTGCCTTTTTGTTAAACTAGTATCCTGGACAATTATTTACAATGTAACATCATAAGTCCCCTACATATCCCCCTTTCTCTTTTTAAAACAAGAACCCCAAATCTAATATCCCTTTCTGCCCATTATCGATAAAAACTTATAAACACCATTGTAAAGGAACACAAACATCTATAATCTATGATTGGGGAATGTGGATGTCATTCTCTAGGCTGTTTCTTGCTGAATGGGGGTGCTGGCAATCTCATGGAGACCCAAAGAAAAATGTAGGATTATGCCCAAGTCTTTAGTGAAGTACTCTCTAAGTGAAGTAATCTCAGCCAGTCTCCTTGAAATTGTTGTGGATAATGAGCTCAGGGGAAACTTCAACAGAGGTGCTCTGAAATGCTGAATCATCTGAGCCATCCTTTTCCATTGGAGACCCTTCAGGGGGTCTTCCTCAATCAAACCTTATTTTCTTTAACCAGGAATAAATCCACAGCCTCTCATTTTCTGTGGAAATAAAAAGAAAACCTTTTCTCCAAAGTAGAATAGCTTTTGATTTCAATTTTAAAGTCAACTCATTTATAAAATATACAGGTTGAATTGATCCAGCATCATTTATAATCAAATGGTTTTTAATATCTTTTACTACTTCATTTGTAGTCAAGAAACTTAATGACAGGACAATAACATACAGTATCCAGATACTCTTTGTATTTTCCATCTTTACGTGGCTTATTACTATTTTTCTTTATTTCTTTTTTTAAGGACTTTGTCCTTTTTCCTTTCTCTTTTCTCTTTTAAGAAAATATATATGTGTGTGTGTGTGTGTCTCTCTCTGTGTGTGTGTGTGTGTGTGTGTGTGTGTGTGTGTGTGTATAAACATACTCTAAAACATTTAGAGTTTTTTTGAATTTGTCTTTACTGTATATCTCTTATTTTTTATCTTATTATGCTTCTGACCACACCTTTGCTTGGCTAGGGTGATTGACTCCACCCAGCTTCCTCAATTTCTTTCTGTTTCTGTCCATACCTTTAATCATCAAGGTGTGGCTAAGGATTAAAGGATTAAAGGTAGGTAGGATGGATGGCTGGCTCCACCCAGCTTCTAGTCTAGCTTCATAGAATTTAGCTTTTTAGCCCAGGTACTCTGGGGAATTTTAGGGTCCATATATCACCAAGTAAATCACTGCCTTCTGCTGCTCATGAACTCCATTTAAGTATTAGGCAGCAGGGCCTCAGAAAAGACTCCCAAGTGTTTTGCCTCTAAAGCTGAATCAGGAAGGCTCTCTTAAATAAGCCACACCTCTGCTTGGCTCCAGCAAACAGAGCTCGCCCAAGAAAATGCTGCTGCTACTAAGAAGTGGTCTTTGACTCTGTTTCTTTCCTGTCTACATAAACAGAAAGCTTAAGTACATCATTTACAACTTGTTGCTTAAATCTAGGTTCCTGTGAAACTTCAGGAACTGGCTATGTTAAGCTGTGCTCCAAAAGCTTGCCATTTGCCTGCCATTTTTTAGCTCCAGCCCACACACCTCACTAGGGCATCTCTGTACCACTGCTCATGTGAGAGACACAACTTGGAAGCTGTTTTTTGCTCTGATTCTGTGCTCTAGAACCCTTTTTAATCTCTCTTCAGCTTTATGTGGGTGTATATCACCCATGTTGGGCTGCCATTTGTTGTATGAGGTTTCTGGCCTGGATGTTCTATCTGCTTGTTCGTTCATCCATATGTCTGTTCATCCATCCATTCATCTATCTGAAATGGGGTCTCTCACTGAACAAATTAGGCTAAGATGACTGACTAGCAATCACAGGACTTCCTCTCCTCCAGTGCTGGGATTAGCTGATGTTCCACCACATGCATTCATTTACATGGATGCTGGAAATCCAAACTCAAGTTTTCAGTCTTGAAGGCAGGTATTTTACTGACAAAACAATCTTCTCAGTTAAGTATCTACAACTTTGTGAGAACTGATCTAGAAAATTATTTGGCTCTCCATGACTTTCTTCTGTATACTTGTAGAACCTTCCAGAAGGCCTATTTCTTCAATCCCTGCTCTTTCTCTCTCCTCCCAATCAATCTCCTCCAGCAATCAACCTCTGTAAATGGACTTTTTTTTTTTTTATATCCTGACCATCTGGTTTAAAATAATTGACGCATAGACAGAACATTGCTTATAAATGCTTGGCTGATAACTCAGGCTTGTTACTATCCAACTCTTACACTTAAAATAACCCATATTTCTATTTATGCTTTGTAACATGGCTCATGGCTTTTTACCTCATTTTTTTCACATCCTGCTTGATCAGAGGCTGACTGGCATCTCTCCTGACTCTGCCCTTCTTCTTTCCATCATACTTATTGTGGTTAAATTGCATATGCCCCCTGCCTAGCTACTGGCCAATCAGCATTTTACTAAACCCATTTGAATGACAAATCTTTACATCATTGAAGAAGATTATTCAACAGCACATCTCTTTGTTATCCTTCCTACATCCTACTGGACAGATGCTCTAGGTATTCCCTGCTGCCTCTGGCCTTATTTCTATAATCTGAATATGTTACTCAGTTTCTGGTTCTGTGACAAAAAAAAAAAAAAAAGAGATTTTCACTTTAATGAGGAAATATTTATATTGCTTGTTTTAGGGGTTCTTTTCTCATGGTGGGTTGGCCCATTTTTTGTGCAGAAATAAGGAAGCAGAATGTCATGGCAATCAGCATGGAGAATACTCCTTGGGCCACAGAAGGGAGGAAGCAGCTACAGAGAAAAGCAGGGAGCCCATAGGCCATACCCTTCAATGGCATATTTATCCAACTGGACTCCCAGGACTCCCAAAACTCCCACAATCCTCGGTAATGATGCAAATTAGGAACCTTTCAAGTGGTGAGTCACTGGTTCAGTTGGAATCCTTACCTCTGGACATTACTGTATTGGAATTCAAGCCCTCAGTGCATAAGAATTTTGGAAAGACTTCATATTCCAACCATGTAATATAACTTTGCCCAGCATGTCCTCAACTCCTCTTGTAACTGTACCTTTCCCTTTAGATCCATGGTAAGCATTGTCCACTCTGGAGACCTCATTTGTGCTGCAGGTTCCTTCCTCAGCCAGTGGTCATTTACCAGCATAGCAGCTTAGTCATTCACCAAGTTCACCTGGGTAATCCCTGTGCTTTAGCTCAGCCCTAATGAGCTATAGCAGAAGCTGGTTACAGTTAATCGACAGTTTCTTTGATTCTGAACTTGTACATTGATGTATGGCTGGAAGGACTAGGAAATGTCCTAGGTGGATACGGGATGCAACAGATTTGTCTGCTATTAGTGGACTCTTACGGTGTGTAGAGGAGTCCAGAGCATCCTGTAGATGACCACATGTGTAACTATGGGCACAGAACAGATGTGCACCAGGAAGTCAAATAGCTCTCTATATTCCAAACCAGCCTTATTAATAGATTAAACTACAACAAAACCATACATGTACATGGCACACACACTCCACAACACAACATAACACAAAGTATTTACTTATTTAGATCTTTCCCTGCAGCAGCTAGCCAGTCATCAAGAAGCAGTCACTCCCCAAAGTTTGTAGACTAACAATAACAATTATCCTTGGAACCCTCTGCTGACCAGAGTAGGGATACTACATAGAAGCTGTATTTAATACTTTTCTAAATGCTGTGACCAAATACTTGACACCTAGCAACTTAACAGAGGTGGAGTTTATTTTGGCCTCTGGTTTTATGTGATGTGGTTCATTATGCCGATGGTTGACTCCATGGTAGCAGGATTGCGCAGGTGAACTCTTCACCACTTCAGATGCTGGTGAAATAGGAAGCAGAGAATAGACAAAGTTAGTCCGGGATTTAAACCTCAAGGCCATTCTCAGTAAGCCATCTCCTTCAGGGAGCCACCACATCCTAAAGGTCCCGTGGCTTTCTAAATCAGCATTGCTAACTGGGATCTATTAGACAAACACAGAATCTGATGTGGCGGGGGTCATTTCTGGTTTAAAACACAATGCAGGTGCCATGGGGTATCTGGTCAGGGACTGAATCCATTCTGCTTATTGAGATCAGAGGTCCACAATATTAACAGCCAAGAACCTATGGATGCAGGAGCCATGAATCCATAAACCATAAATCTAGGGACCAAGGATCCAGGAACCCAGAATCGAGCCTAGTGCCAGTAATGTCTGGATGCCTGCTGTCATTTAGCCTTTGATATAGGCACCCTCACACCTCAGATCAGAGTGACATCTTGTTTAAGGACTGATCTCTCTTTAGCAACAAGAACACAGAAGTGCATACTCCACCCAGTTTTACTTTGAAATACAACTTACATGGATAGTTGGGTTCCATCATTAAGTTTTAATGTTTTAACACTAAATAAGTATCCAAAATAATCACTTTTTCAAAACAGAGGAAGCACAGATAGCAAAAGATATAGAAGCCTACAGTATCCATTTGCCACACACCATCCTTACTGATGTCTCTAACTCCTGCCAATGTAGCCATGATATAAATACTTGATGTCTTTTCTTTGGCCTCTTTTGAAAAAAACAACAACAACAAAAATCTGTTCTTTAGACAGCAGGCCAACCAGAGAAGTAAAAATCTATGCACATCTTTAGATCAAATATCTCTGAGCTGAGAGAAACAGGAGTTCTGCAGCATGTCTTAAAAGACCATAGGGCAAGACACATTTATTAATAGAGTCATGGACCAACTAACCATTCTTATGCCTACCACAAGAGCTTAAGTATGGAATCTTAGAGAGTGCTACAAAAGGCTACTCAGACTGCAAGAGAATTAAACACACTGGAAAGTTGCCTAGTAATAACACCAACATGGTTCTAAGTGCCAACCATTTGTTTTAGAGATGGAATTTTTTGTGTACACACCACCTGGTGGTTTGGTCTGTACATTTATTTAACTCTTACACAAAATCTGCTATTCATATTTTAGATATGAAGAGAATGCATATTTGAAAAAAATTGACTATGTTCAAGTATAAATGCTTGTAAAGAGCTTTCAATCCAGCTCTGCCTGATTGTGTTGGCAGGGTCTTGGGTGAGGGGTGGTGGTATAGGGGTACTTAACACAAAGTTTCTTCCATGGGACAGATAATGTCCTGATAATGGAAAGAAGACTCGTTCAGACAGGAAGGCAAAGTGGCAGTTGTATAGTGAAGATTGGGGACAGACAGTAACAGTAGGGATATGAGGCGGAGACTTGGAAGTAGCAGTAATAATAGTAGTGGTGACAGAAATTAAGTTACAGATCCGAGACAGAGGTGCCAGTTCCTGAAGAATAAAGTATGGATCTAGGGGGTTAAAGACAACATAACAGTTACAGAAGCAGAAGGCTGCCAGAGAGGAAGGTCCCAGACACAACCCACAGCAGCTTCAATCTGTCATAAGGTTACAGTAGAAATCCCAAGGGCCCAGGACAGGAAGTTGTAGAATAACTTCACAGAAATAGAGAACCAGCAGCCAGACAGAAAATATGAACAAAAACTACACACTTTCTTAGGAGTAAACAAAAGGATCCCATCAAGGAGATGGGAGAAGCCAGAGGCTGGAGTCCACCTGGAGCTCTGTGTTAAGCATTGTATAGGATCCTTGAGGCCCTCCCTACTCTGAACTCCTCTCTTTCCTGATTGGTTCTTCTGTTTTGTAAAAGTTGTAATCTAGGGATGGAGTGACAACCCAAGACCAGCCCTTTTAAAGAAACTCTGTTTTACTGTTTTTCAAATCAACCCAGGTTCCTCTTTCTTCAACTGGAGCACAGGATCCTGAGATAGTGTCCATTTTCACAGAAGATGGGTCACAGAATGTAGGGGCTGGACTCACAGAAGCCCCTGATCCTGGTCTTGATGTACCTTCTCAGTCTGCTAAAAATCCATCCCAACTTGAGGAGAGATGGGACATCAACCCGCATGGGTTCTGAGAAACCAACAGACTCTCAGGGTTTGTGCTGGAAACCAAAGGGCCAGTGTCCAGACTTCAGTGGGCGCAGAACAAATGCAATATTCTACGAAAAACATGTTGCAAAGACTATGACTTCTCTCTACTGTTGGGGACTCAGTGTGCCTGCTGTTGGATGAGACCATCATCTCATTGTCCCTCTGGGACATGACTGCCCCTTTCCCATTCTGAATTTACTCCAGCTGATTTGTTACTAATTTGGTTCTCAGTTAAAGATATTGAAAGAGCAGAAATTCTGATCCGTTGCAACATTTATTCCTTTGCCTACTGTCAGATAAATAGGTTAGTATGGCTGAGATTAAGTTTGCAAAGATATGCCCAATGGCTCAACCCAAGATAATTTGTGTTTTGTTTCCCAATGTGTGAGAAGAGAGACAGAGATGGGGAGAGAGACAGAAAGCCTGACAGAAGCTGAGAGAGACAGGGAAGAGATAAGACAGACAGAGAGACAGAAACAAGGAAACATGCACAGAGATGGGAACTGGCATGATATGAGACAGATATGAAACATAGACACTTGTGTGATCAAGGGAGCAGCTATGCATAGATACGAGACTTCTAATGTTGAAATCTGTGTTCTATTCATTTTATTAAAGATATCCTTTTCATAACATAAGCATACCTCTTGGTATCTACTACTATTGTACAGTTTTCTTATTTATTTACTAAAAATGATTTCAAAGGTAAACTTATTTTCAGTTGATTACCCATGATATCCCTGGTCATAAAGAACTTGTTTCTTTGAGGGTTATTGTAGCATAACACCCCGATTGTTTTTTTGACTTGCCAATTCCTTGGCCATGGAAAGAACTCTAAAAGTCAGCTGTTGTTTCTATTCCAGGCAAATCTTATTGTTACTTCATGCCACAAGAAGAGAGTTCTGGCCTTAGGACATTAGTAGTCATGTGGAGTGTCTAAGTGTCTGCCTGGTATGCTGGCCCCCTTTGCTGCATTGACCCAATCTGCCTCCATCCAGCCTATGTCCATGTCCTGCTCTACCTAAGGGTGGAGCAGATGGAAGGAACCCACAGAGGAGGTCAGCTCCTTCTCTATCTGGTGTTCTTGCTTTCTGCAGTGTTCCCCTTGACCTGGCTGCCTGTTGCCCACCTGCCTAGCACCTGCCTTCTCTCCTACGTTACATCACCTGTGAAACTTCCTGCTAGATGGATGCCAGGCACACTGCCTTGCGCTGCCTCTATACCTACCTTCACCTCCTCTCCATACTCTGGGCTAACACAGACCACTCTCCTCCACCAACCAAGGGCCACTGGCCACGCATGGTTTATTGAATTATTGTATTCATTCTGGAACTCAACAGAAGCCTTGACACAGAGAATGTCTCCAACAGGGGCTTCATGAATATGATGTCTCTATCATTATAGTTTCAAAAGCATCGTAAAATGAAGGGCCTATCTCTTTCTACACAGTTTACATTTGCATTGGAAGTAGCCTTCCTCAGACTTGTCTCCTGAAGATGCAAACTACACACACACATCACCTCTGGTTCATTTATAGATTTTAAGATATGACTACTATGAAATATTTTAAAAGGAGAATATATAGAAACCCCTCCTGCAATATGCTACCTAAAATAAATCACTCAATAGAAATCCAGGGCCTGTAACAATCTCTTTAGATTGTATCGTGCAAGCATGGGCACACAGTTTTGTCCTTTTACTTAATGGGCATTTCAGATCAACAGATCTACTTAAGAGAATTCCATACTTGAAACCTTCAGTCTCTGCAATATACATAAGTTTACATGTATAGATATATTATTTCTTTTGTAATGTGTTATTAATGATTAATTTTGCATGTACATGGGGGGTAGTGCACACATGCCACAGTGAACATGTGGTGTCTCTTTCCTTCCACTATTAGGTCCTAGAGACTGAATCCGGTTCCTAGGCTTGGTAACCCCTATTTTATTTTTCATTGAACTATTTCACTAGCCCTGTCTGTGATTTCTGACTGTACAACATATAAGAAGCAAGTCATACATATTTGTTTTAAAGCTGGGTAAATAATAGGTCTATTCAAAGTTTTGAACTAAATCTATCCAAAATAGAAATGAAAGCATCCTACTAAAAACGAGAAATAACTTTGCTCGATAACTATTCCTATCTCATCATCTCAATTAAACACACGCATTTTTTTTTCTTTCCTACATTTGTTAGGAGCACAAGGGAGGACTTGACTGAAAAAGGACACTTTGCAAAAAGGATCCCTGGCTTGGAAAGAATGCTGCCAGGCTTCACAGGGCTCTGGACTGCCACCTACGCCCGAGGACATTCATCCCGTTTGCAGTGGAAAAGACTTTCATTTAGCTATAGCTTCGTTTAGCAGGCCCCATCTTGAGATGTCCATGACATCGATGTGACTGACAACAGACAGGAGAATCACACACACTTTGGGGTGAGAAGGAAGTGTGTTCTCAGCACAGCCAGCATGCTGTCCTGCATACAGCACCTTCTGAATCCTCTGCTTCCTCTAGTCCAAGCTTCCCAAGTACCTGCCACTGCTCCTGCCTTGACACATTTTAGCTCAAGTCTTGGAGAATATGGCAGAGGAAACCCAAAAATATCCAACTATCCATCTGGCATGGTTCCCTGTGTCCTGATCTTCCATGGGTCATTGTAGTCTTTTAAATACAATGGCTGTAGCCCAGGTTAAGACCCACCTTTGGCAACAAACTTGCAGAGGGGTGTCTGTTCTAAATCTCTGGAAGCATACATTTTCTTCTACATTGGCTCTAAGAATTAGGAAGAAAAACACTAGTCTTTGTAGGTAAGTGAATTAATGTCTCTGAACATTCAGCATAATGTTCAGTGCCGTGAAACATAGCTGGGCATCACCATGCTCTCTGGGAGATGAGCAGACAGAAGAACACATTGTCCCTGATAGATGACATGTTCTTAACTTGCTGAGATGCTGCCTTCTCACCAGGGTACCCAGCTCATTTGTCTTTTGCTTTCTCAGATCTGGCCCCCTAGCCTGTCTCAAGAGCTTGTCCTGGAGAAACTCTCAGCTGCAGAACTATCCAGAGACCCTGGTCCTCCTCCCTAAACTTGCTACTTGAGTTGGAAATAGTGAACTACAAATGGAATGACATTGAAGATGATCAGTTTGTGCAGAGAAAAGCCACATGTGCTCTCCTTTCATACATAAAAAAGACCAATTAGGGTGTGGGCGGGGTGTGGGTTTCACCAAGAAGAGCTCTCCAGGATTGAGGGTGTGGTCCATCGGCAGTGCTTCAGAACCTGGGCCTTTTCTTCCTTTGAAATGTAGGTGACTGATGAGGAGCCAGGGAGAAAGAGAGACACTTCCAACACAGCGGATCCATTTCCATTAGGCAAATAAACTGCCACAAATCACTTCAATGATGCTGGCGCTCAGTAGTACCTATACTCCATGCATTAGCGTTATGACCATCCGAAGTTTGGGGAACACAATCCAACTTGGTATTATGAGATCCTTGGTGAATCTGATTTTTTTTTTCAGCTTTTCTTAATGACAAATCTGTGAGTTGGAAGCCAAAAGGCAAATAACTCATTATAAGTGCAATGAAAGTCTCTCAAATTTACATATACATTTCCTTGTACCCTGTCACATTTTCTTAACCTCCAAACCTCCACACAACATATAAATGAACTTGTCTGGAATTATTTTTTTTTTCTCTCTCTCCCCAAATTGCAGTCTGTATTTCTGTGGCACTGATGCAATTATGCCACCTCAATTGCCTTGCGGTGGGGGAAAAAACACACAAAGCAAAACTTTGTGTATCGAGAAAATAAAGCCTAGAAAATTGCCTGTGACACCCCAGCAGCACAAAGACAGCCACGCTTCCCCAGAAAGTGGACAGAATAAAAGTAGACAGTTTCTATTAACAATAACAAGACAAAATACAGCAACCCTTTATCTCTTAAAATGTAAATTTATACAAGATCCATGCTGCCCTGCTGTAAATATCAAATACCCCTTAAGACCATAGAACAAGAATGAATTGATTCTCTTCCTTGCCTCCGCCATCTGCAGACTCTCATAGCTTGGCATTATATCAATGCTAAATTAAAAATCCTACACTCTAAAACCATACGGGAGATTTGTGAGGTTCAAGCTGTTTATTCTTTAAATTATATGATTGATTTTCTATGTTCATATCTACTCTATCTGAATCATTTTTCAAGTTTATTCAATTGATTTCTCACTGTTATGTGTTGCTCCCTCAATAACCTTTCTTTAGTGCATATCAGCTTTATATCTGTTCTCATTTACATTTATAGGCCGAGAGCAGCTGAAGGTATATTGATTTTCGTCAAGCACTTTAGTATACAATCCCTAGTTATTTGTGATGAATGCTGTTTCTCATTTATGGTATTAAAGTCTCTGAGAGGAAACCTAATTCTATTTGCATTCATTTGGGTCATCTGCCCTTCGGAGACACACAGGAGAAGAAGCCGGTAGTGACCAAATTCATAATTTAACAGAGCTGAAGATGGTCATGGAGCCAGTGTGAAAAGGGCCCTTCTAGGACCCGCCTATCTAATTCCTGTGCCAAAAGCCTACTTATTTTATTCCATAATTTGTATTAACATTTTCCAGCTGGTGATGGTGTCCCAGTCATTCTACTCTACTAATAAATGACTTCAGCCGTTATCTGCTCTCTGGTCCCAGCTACAAATGACCCTGGTGCGGGTGGCCAGTGGAGCTCATTGTGTGATTAATAAATAGATAATTCACATGATTCCCCCTTTACAGGTCATTTAGAGCCTCACTCCTCCCTTTATTTAAAAAGAATGGAGAAAGAAGGCAAGTCTCGTATAAATAAGATACACTGGTCTGTAACTTAAAGGTCAAACATGGATTCTTTTTTTTTTTTTTTTTTGTATTTGCCCAGTAAGTCAGTTTCGGAGGATGCCTGGTTAAATCCAATAGATTAGCTGATGTCTGTGTATACACCATATCTGTTAGTCTAATATGTTTCACGCTGCTTCAGTTGTGCTATGGTGTGTCAGGCTCAGGCCTGCCTGCCTTGCACTCAGCCCCATCAGAGGATGACACAGTTGGTAGTTCCATAATTGTGCCAGTGGTCACAGCCACCTCTACCTGGTTTTGATAAGTACCCGGTGGTTTGTGGATATTTCCACTGCACTTGTTCATCTTTGAAGGAAGATGGGCATATTTTGCATTTTTCTGGCCTTAAACTAAATATTTGATGCATCCAGACCCCTAACAAAAGCCACATAATATTTTTAAGTATCCATCAAAAATTTAAAGGACAAAATGTCCATTGTCTAATAGGAATGGGCATCTGGCTTTTAAGAGAGCTGTGTTTGTCCTAATGGATTTCTCATTCTAGTACTAAAGAGCTGTCTGAGACCTTGATTTTCATTTAAATGTGTAAAAGATTACATAGGCTTTCTAGATAACATCTCGTTATTTCTCCTATGCTCTAAATAGGGAATGAAATCCTTAAAATTTAAATTTTCAGATCCCACCCCCTTCACCAAATATCTAAATCTTAACCTGAAATAAATGGGCCTGACATAAGATAGAAAATATAAAGGCAGGTGATGTTGTTAAACTGAGATCAAGGGTACATTCATGGATAAGGAAAGAACTGTCAACACCATGCACACGTGGCAAAAATATTACATTATCTACTAGCCATGTGTTCCTTTGTCTGTTTTATGCATGGATGTCTAAGCCATGTTCACGTATATGTGCATGTATGTGGAATAGGGTCACGTACATGTGTTTGTGTGCTCACAGAAACCAGAGGACAAACTCAAGTGTCAACCACAGGAATGCCACCCACCTCCTGTGAAACAGATTCTCTTACTGACCTGGTGTAGTAAAAAAGTTTCTGGCCTGTCTAGCCTGTGGTCTAGACCTGCAGACCCACAGTCCCATAGAGACATGCAGATGCTTATATTAATTTCATGCCAATTGACATATGGCTCAGATATATTGCTAGCTAGCTCTTTCATCTTATCTCAGTCTATTTCTAATAATCTGTTCCGCCATGTGGGTTGGTACCTTGTTTCAGAGAAGCACTTAAACTTCTTTCCTCTGCTTCTGCTGGCACCTCATCCAGCATCTCTCTGGCGTTTCTCCTGGCATCTCTGCTCTGCTCTTCCTGTTCCCAGAGTTTTCTTAGTCTGGTAGCCCTACCCACACTTCCTGTCTGCTTCTGGCCAATCAGCTTTTTATTAAACCAGTAGGAGGGACAAGTCCCACTAAAACCTGGAGCTCACCAATTAGACTAGGCTAGCTCCCCAACAAAGTCCCCCATTGCTTGGATTTCAAGCCTTTCAACTGACCAAGCACTTTTACATGGATTCTGGAGACCGTCCTCAGGTCTTCATGCATGAGGCTAACACTTACAGACTGAGTTATCTCCTCATCCCTATGGGTCTGTTTTTAAAATGTTGTCAACACAAAAAGCACTAACTCTGAGAAGCCCAGCAAAAAGAGTATCACTGTTAAGACCTCAAGTTGATTTGGAAGGAAATCCCAGTGAACTCAGTCCAGGATGGGCTGTCTTCAAATCATTACTTGAGGGGAACACAGCTGCGTACTTAGTGAGGCACATCAGGAGAGAGACTCAGGTCTAAGAAAACGTGATCACCTTTCAAGATGTTGGTCTATTTTTTTTTTTTTTCATTAGCTAAGGAGGTGAGCAGTTTGCCTCCAAACTGTATCTCTTTTTTGGCCTTGGAAAGGCTGGATTTGATGGTATTGTGGTCCTTTTCATCATATGACTACATGATTTTAAGCACGGCTTTTATAAGTATCTGCTATGTAAGGGGAGGGAGGGAAGAGTGAAGGGAGAGGGAAGAGTGAAGGGAAAGGGGGGGTGCTCATTTTCTCATTCTGTGGATCTATACCTGGTTGTGATTTGGCTGCCTGTACCCTCCACCAGAGCATTTTGAGGACTGTGGAAACACTTGTCTGATGCCGAGTATGCACAACGGTCTGTTGTGTTGAACATTTTACACACAATGAGTTCTACAGCCATTAAGGGAACTCAGCTCCATTCTCTAGAGCTTTGTTGTCAAAGACCAGGAAAACTCTAGGGAAAAGAAGAACAACTTACGATGTTATAAATGTGTCATGATAATGCAATAACTCGAGAGTTTTTAGAAGAAACATTTATAACTCCAGAAGAAATAACTTTGTATTTGAAGCTACTGGATCTAAGAGTCTTTGTATGTGATGTATATTCTTCACCAACCTGTAAATGTCTTAACTTTGCTTCTTATTTATAACACCCCTGTTCTTCATTCCCCTCCAATAGAACTGTTTGTAACTCAGTAGGACCCTAGGTCTATTTTAAGAATATTGATTCCCCGTTACTACAGCTTTCTGAGACATGACATGTCCTGAGTTATGATTCCTATCCTACCTCAGTTCCTATCAAAGCAAGCATTTTTCTTCCCATAATTCTCACAATATATCTTTATCTAAGAGTGTATGCACTGTGTTCTAAAAGCAATGCTGTCATCATTCTCTGTGTAAAATGTATATGTGTAACAATCATAAGCAATGACAGTCTTTCAGCTGAGTAGTGGATATGTTGGACTGTAGTTATCATACTATAAGAAAACCAATAATAGTGTTCTGTTAAATCAGTTTGGACAATAACAAGTATCTGTGAGGCCATCAAAGACAACATCATTCTCATACCCTAGACAGCTTCTTCACTCTAGCTACTTATTCCCCCTCAGCATGCACACCCTCTCAATAACCATGCTTGACTCTGTCCAGTGACATACCTGGATCATGTTCAAAATGGTGGTGGCCCTCACTTGCTAAATCAATGAAATGGTACCACTCCTATTATTTTTATACGGGATCTGCTTGGAAATGTACTTTTAAGGATGTAAGACCTAAGTTTTGTCTAATATCACATCAGCTTTGGTTCTGTGAAAGTACCCGTTTGCTTCCTGGGTGCTCTCACTAGCTTAAGTCAGAAACATCTCATTTCCTATCTGAATACACAAAAGTCATTTTTTTACGTGGTTTCCAGGAAACAAATAATATAATTCCCTATGACCTACATGACAGCATGTATCTTTTTACCAGTCTTTGTGAGTGTGTTTGCTTTTGCTGAGATGAGGAATCTGTGACTGATGGTTTATCCAACCACATTCTTTACTGTGGCTAATAAATCTGTTTCCAACCCTGTCACCTGAATCACAAACCCTACCACTTGCCCCTTTTAGAGCTACCCTGGATGCTTGGTTTAATTATCCATCAAAACACATCTGAAATAGAACTGTGTCTTCTGAATTGCCTGCTTCATTTCTTCCCACATTTCCTACTCAGAAAGAGGTCGCACTATCCCTCTGGTCATGGACTATGTCTTCATTTTGTCCATACCCTTCTATAGCTCTGACAAGCTCTCTCGGAATTAACTATGCCCAAGCCTGTCCCACTCTGTTGTTGTAGCTTCTACCTTGTGCCTCACAGCTGTAACATCCGTTTTCCACACAGTGGCTAACTGTAGTGCCAGAAGTATAGATGCTATTTCATTGCATGTCTCCCTGGAATCATCCCAAGGGTGCTTCTTCTAGAGAGTCTAATCTGCATATTTTATATATTTCTGTAGGAGAGCAGAGACAGCCTTATTTTGAGGCTTTAAATCTTTCCAAACACATTAGCACACAACTGAAAGAACAAAATGGGAGTGTTGAAATAGTTAAAAGGAAACACTATTAGCAATATCTATAGTAAAACTCAGCAGCCAAGTCACAGCAGGAACTCGACAGTGGGCAGAGTTCATTCAGAAGATAACTATAGCAGTGTCCAGGTGGAGCTCTGACTCTCTCTGGCAGGAGCAGAGGGCATGGCTAAACATAAGGCAGACAAATTAGTCAGGAGGAACTTATCGGACATCACAGCAGGGCTTTGGAAAGAGTGGCTACAGTGGTAGGATGTAGTGGTGGTGGTGGTGGTTGGTGGTGTGTGTGTTTGTGTGGTGTGTGTGTGTTCTATACAGTATTTCAAGTACTTGTCATGCTAGATTCACGGTCTTTTAAACTACCCAATTAAATGTTGTTTAAGGATAAACAGAACACTGAGGAGACATTTCTGAAGACAGAAGCTGACTTAATTGTTTGTCAAAAATAGAAAAAAAAATAAAGAAATTCAGTTAATGTTGACTAGGAAACCAAAGGATTCCAGGCCGTGGTTGCTCTATACTTGGATGCTAGCAAGAACAGTCAAAGGTGAACTTTGACTTCCGCATGAAGATACCTTCCCTGAACTTGTGAGGTGGCAGATAAAGAACTCTGACATAGAAGATGGAGAGCCCTGACCCACACGTTTTAAAAGAGTGAGCAAGCCAATGTCACATGAGAATTCACAATGCAAAGACACAAAATTCCATGCTAGATCTCATAAAGAAAACAAAAAGACAGCAAAGTAATATTCTAGCGGACAATAAATAGATGCTAAAAAAACAAAACAAAACAAAACAAAAACAAACAAACAAACAAAAAAAAACCAACCGGCCTGAGCCCATGAAGATACAATCTGCTATTCCAAAAGGAGGTCTAAAACAGAAGGAAAGTGATGCAGGCCTGAAAGAATGTAGACTAAAATTGAAGAATGAAGGGGCTTACCAAAACCCAAACTCAGAAATTAGATGCTAAAATCAAAAGATTTGAAGTAAAAAGAAATATTGCTTGAGACATCTTGAGATTTAGCACTAAAATAAAATGAACACAAGAAAAAAATAAGCAGAACACGTGGCTTATGGCATCACAGAGTAAAAATGAACAAGGCAGAAAGGGATGGAGATAAAAGAAAAAGGGAAAATACAAGAAAGAATAAATCAAAGGACCATAGACAGGAGGATCCAACCTGTGTGACATCATAACTTCACAGAGAAAACAATCCAAGCAAAGAAACAATTACCTTCAACCTCTGTAAGAGGAAAGCCCTCCTAAAAGAATATCTTTTCCGAAGTATCTGAACACACACATTTAAAAGTTGTAGACGTGGAATTGCTATTACAGAATGGGAAACCCCAAGATATAATGTAATAAAAACGTGTTGTAGTCTAGAGCTGTGATATTAAAGACCTGAGTGAAATGCTATGAGATGGGGAAATCAACAGATGGTTGGACTATGAAGTGTTTTTTGTCAATTTGACAGAGCTGGAATCACATGGGAGGTAGCATTGGGGCTTGCTTCTAGGGGATTATCTTGATCAAGATAATTGTCATTATTATGAACTGATGTAGACAGCCTGGTCATTCAAGGTTACAGTCTATGGCAGCAGAGAAATCAAGGAACTGGGATTCAGAACTCACTGGACACACTGCATCATAGTCAGGTACCAGAGACTGATGTCTAGGTACTAGGCCTCAGGTCAATACTCCAGCTTACTCCGTCCCTGATCTCCTGTCTAGTGAATGGTCCCAACATTACTTCAGAAATGTGAGCCAAAAATACTTCTCTTTGTTGCTTTTTCCAGGTTCTTTAATTGTAGCGATGAGAAAAGTAGGAAATTTTACTATTTCTCAGGATCCAGAACACAGCATGGAAGTTGGGACGAGCTTCCTAGCATCTCATGTGACTCTGAAGGAGTACATTAAGGCTTTATGAATGAGTATGCATCAGAAGACTCTGAGACACTAACACCTGACAGGTGGCATGTCATTTGTTTCCACTGAGAGGGAAGGAACTGGTTGTCAGAAGGATCCTAGGGGTTGGGTCAGGTGACTCCTGATTCTAGACTGGGTGCCCTGGAAGCATCACCACGGTGCTGCCTGAGCAGCAGACTGCATCCTGTTGCCACTTTATTATTATTTTGTGTTTTTGTCTTTTTCTGTAGATGGCTATAAAGAAACACATACATTGCACACATCAGAGGCGCTCCTTACTCAAATTGAAAACAAAGTCAATTGTCCTGTTAGAATTTTTCATGGACACCAAAAGCCATGCTCAAGAGCCCTGTATAAGGCTGTGGTGTTCAAACAGAGCCCATATACTTCATGTATGCTTAATTATCTCTAATACTCAATAAAATGGAAGGGCTCTTTAAATGTTTCTATACTGTTTTTTTTTTGTTTGTTTGTTTGTTTGGTGTGTTCACTATAGACACATATTCTCTTTCCCAACTATTTTCTATCAAAAACAGTTGTGGTTGAATTGAGTTCTGACCATAATTCTTTCTGTAGCCATTTGCAAATTCTGTATAAAGTATAAGAATTCACAACCCTAAAGAGTGTCAGCTTTAGACAAACCATTAAAAGGCAGATTATATACCACCTCTCACCATATGTCATGAGTCTTTCTAACATCTACATAGGAAAACCACGATTAACTTGGCCTGATGACAAGTTTTTCAGCAGGTATGTCTGGAGCTAGACATTGTATCCCAGGAGAGGTGAAGAGACAATATCCTCTTCTGGGAAACTTAGGGGAGACTCCAGGTTTAATTTTCTGTGAGTTTGGAGGGCTCCCATCAATTTCTGCTAATCAATAAAGATCATTACACTGGCAACCAGCCTCACCAGGAAATCTACCACATTAACACTACAAAGGTCCCATCATGTCACCATTGTTCCTGCCACCAAAGTCTCCTTCTTCCATATGAGCTGGGAATGAATGCTCAGCTGTCCCCACAGTAGCCACTGAATTCTCAAAGCCATATGCTAGGATTAGGAGACAAGACTCTGCCCCTGCAGGGCATGGTAGATGTCCCATGTGACCAAACAAAAAGCCCATCTCTGAGGCACCCAATTGGTTTTTCCATCAACTCTCTCCTTAGCTTCTGGTTTCATCTTTTCAAGTTAACGACTAAAGCAAAACTTTAGAATATGGAGCCTGTCCTTCAGGGTGCTGGGGGCGGATAAAGACCCTACCACACTGGCAACAACAACAAAAACCTCTTGCTCAGCTAACAGAGGTCTCACACTGCTTCAGTTTCCTGCTCTATAGCAACTTCCCAAGATTGACATTTTCACTAGTCGGTACCACCCTGGGCAGTAGTGTGGTAGCTCACAGCTGCTTGCTTTATGTTTTCTTCAGAGACTAAAACACAGAGGAAGTGATAGGTTTCAGCAACATGGTCATCTTTGTACTATTCCTCACAGTGTGAACACACTGATACATTGTACCTCTAAGTATGTGGGCATACATTGCCCAATAATTAGCAATTTAACACTATTTTACTTAGGTATTGTGTGTATATATAGGTGTGTCCATGCATGTCTGTGTGAACATACTTGTAGAGGACAAAGAACAACCTAAGTCTTCAAATGCTATCCACCTTGTGTTTTATACAGTCTCTCACTGACCCACACTTATCGAGTAGGTGAGAAGAGCTAGCCAGCTCAGCACTGTGATTGCAGCCCATGCCTGTATTTGTACATGGTGCTGGGGGGCTCAGGTTCCAATGTTTGTGCAGCAAACACTTAGTGAACAGAGCTATCTTCCTATGCCCAGAAAATACATTATTTTTTACAATGAAGAAAGCTGAAAGACCGTAGAGCAATTCATGGATGAGCAGAGCCAAACTGAAGTCAGAATTGATCGCCACTGTCTTAGTTTCTGGAATTACAAAGTCAGATTCCAACCTTAATTCATTCTCAGAGAAGTTTGAAGTGTCACTTGTCCGAGGAGACAAGAGCAGAGAGCCCTGCACATGATGGGGAAGGTCCTCTAGAATCCAGTGTCCTCCGTGTTAACACCATGGTCGTCTTGAGTTTGTGCAGTGTGTGGGGAAGTTGTTCATGCGAGCGCTGGTCCAGTGAGACCCCATCAGACGGTACACTCTTTTCTTTTCTTTCTGATCCTAATGCCGCTTTTAGATAATGCAAATAGATCACTGGCCAACATGATCTGACAAGATAATGGAGCTTTCATTGCTGCCTGATTAACTTGGCTGTAGGGTTCCACCTCGACCCTTTCGGCATGATGGTCCTAATTAATAATGATTACTCCCAAAATGTGCAAATGGAACGATAAACGGAGAACCAACTAATTAACTGCAACCATTTCTACTAATCATTAGTTAACATCCCATTTTGTCATCATTACGCCGAGGCGCATGCAAGGACAGATAGAACAGGGTCAGCCTTTTTGCCCCCATAAACCTGACAGCCATATTTTCTTTCCCAATAAAAGACAAACAAGTAATTAAACTGAGAGCTGAAGTAAGGGCCACAAAATTCGATTACTTCAATATTCCACTGGTGGGTGAAACAGAACCATCTTTCAAAATAAGTGCTGAAGCCATCCGGTTCCCTGGGCCTGCTTTAGAGGTGGGGTTTCTCTCTTCAGGTGGACTGAATTATGTGTTTCCTGAAGGTCTCTGGAACCCTGACCAGGCAAACAGGCACTGGAGGAACTGGGAACAGAGACACATCCCAATCTACAGGGGGGAACCTCCTCCAAACACATGGTGTAGAGTCTGGCTCTGAGGGACAATGTCCTTAGTCGTCCATGAAGGAAGGAAGATGTGGGATGGGTACAAATGTCAGGGCAAGTCTGCCACAGCTGTCTACTATGAGCAGGGTGACATTATACCACACCTAGAAATCCATACATATCAGTCATGGTGAATCATGTTCTGCTGCTCTCATCCCCTGAGGCTGGCTCTGGACACAGATGGATGTGGCATCCCCAAGGCTAGCCTAGTCTCCCAGATCTGTCCTCCCAGAGGACCGACGAGTGCCATGAGGCGATGTTCACTCGGCAATCTATTTTGGTTTCTACCTGGACAGACATAAATGACCATGCAGCCAGCAGTCACTGTTTGGATACATTTTGCCGGTTGAAGGGTGGGGAAACATTTATAGAGCTATGGGTCTCAAGAGAGAGAGGAGAAGTAACTTACCCCCCTGGACAGTGAACAGCTTATTTATTTTTATATTTGTCTAAATATGCAATTTTTGAAAATTATTCTTTTGTATCAAGGAACACTACCTTTGGAATATTTAGAAAGGTTCTCTTAAAATGTATAGTCTGGGCCTAGGAAGATGCCTCAGTTGCTTAACTATTTGATGTCAAGTGTGAGCATCTGAGTTCTGGTCCCCAGACAGAGCTTCTGTGGTTGTGTGATCCTGAAATCTCAGTGCTGTGGAGGTAGAGACAGGAGGATACCTGGGCTTTCTGGCCAATCAGTGTAGGAAAATCAGTGAGCTCAGGCCAGTAAGCTGATAAAGTAGGGAACAGTTGAGAAAGATACCCAACTCCTATTTCTGCCCTCCATGTTCTCATGAGCACATGTGCACATATCAATGGATGTGTACACGCATAGATGTACAGCTGTCCAGCTTCAGAATCTGGCTCTTGGGAGGATGGTGTATGAGAATCGTAAATTAGTGGGCAGTCTGGGTAACATAATGAATATTCTAGAGCCAGATTTCATAATACTTTACCTGAACGTGGGAAGCTAAGGCAAGGAAAATAAAAATAGGAAGCCAGCCTGGTAACATAATGGGTCTGTCTTCAAATTGGCAAAACAGGTTTTATGTTTAAAATGTGACTGTTTATTCATAGCTCTCCAGATATGAAGACATGGGCTCTACAGACATGTGCTTTTTTAGGATTTTAGAATGGGATTTTTATATTATATATATAAAATACTTAATAAGACTTGTGGGCCCCTCACTTTAGGCATTTGTGGGTGAAGTTAAATAAAGAGCATGTAACTATTTAACTTATTTATTTTGAAGTCTTTAAAGATACAGGCCTTAAGATACTGAAGGAATTTGTACCCCCACTTCTCCAAATAAACTATCATATGTAGGAATATACATAGTATTATGTGTTTCCATTTTATACATATGCATTCAGTATACTTTAAACATGAACTAAAAGACCAAGTATCCGTGAGTCTTCATTCTATCCTTTATTAAGTGAAATAAATAAGGAGACCCACATTAGCAGGATTTATAGGAATAAAATGTGGGCGGGACAGTTTGTACAATTTAAAACATAAAACATATAGGGAGTTATCAATAAAAATAAGGAAAGCATCCTTTCTTTACAAATCCTTATCTCTGGCTATTTGCCTGTCTAGGGGAAAGAGGGCAATTACAAGAAAAACAGATAAGGGTGCACGGAACACTTCCCAATTTAATTTCCCATGGTATTTTCTTTTTAAGTCAGGACTGTGGTGATCGCAACTACAACACATTAAATTACAGTACAGTGGCTTCTTAGGTCCACTTCTCACCAGGAACACCTGCTCTGCTTGGTTCTTGGGGTCACCTGCCTTTGTTATTACACCTGCCTTTGCTGTCATGCCAGCCTCACATATCCTGCCATAAGGACCTGAAATTTGGAAAGTGAGTGCCCTGTCCCCTTTTTGATTTAGAGATATCCAAGTTTAGAGATTGTGCTGAAAATGCGTGTGTTCCTCTTTAGAAGCCTATCCCATGGGGACTGATGGGCACACTCCTGCTTCAGAGTTTGTCAGAGGGTAAGAACTTCCCCCCATGCACAGAAGAACACATACAAACATGGGCAGTCCAGTTGAGGCCTCTTTCTAGCTTTCTTCTTGCTTAATGGTTTGGTGTCAAATTAATTCAAGAAATTATCCAGGCCTTGTGATGACTCACAAAGCCATTCTATCTCTTGGGAATGAACAACTTCCTATCCACAGTCATGGGGCCATGAGTAGGCCCGTGGGAATCATGATAGGATCTGTTAGATGAAAACCTAACAAAGAATATGAGAGGAAGTTCTGCATGTGTCCTGATTCCAGCACTGATTTTATTCACAAAAAAGTAATGAGAGAGCTCTAGGGACTGGCATGGAAACTGAGACATGGAACTCCCTAGCTGCTCCAGCCACTGGAATAGATAGTGACTTTAGCACTCTAGTGGCTAGCCTGGGAGCTTTACTCTTGGAAGAGAAGGAAGAGAAAGTGGCGATTCATGGTTCATTTCACCCAGACCCTACATATTCTCCCACCCTGGCAAACTCCAAGTCAGAATATGTCATCCCTGACTTCCAGATGACAAAACTCATATCTGAGATGGGAGGCAGAAATACAGAAACTCACTAGATTCAGAAGTGACATTTAGGAAGTCATTTTTATCTAAGAGGTGGCTAAAGGGTCACATGGGAGAAAAGTTTGATGTATCACAGCTCAGTGGCTATGTCCTGTCTCCTGAATGACTGGAAAAATAGCACCAGAGGTTCAAACACAAAGGAAAGATCAAGAGAAACACTGATATCCCTGTTCTGATCTGTACACGTTGACTGCATGTATACACGTGTCACACCACACCTCAAAATGTGCAGCTATTATGTAAATTGGAAAACTCAAAAAGTGTTTGAGATGAAAGGAAGTCGATCTTGTGTTTCCTTCCTATTTACCAATACAACTGAAATTAAAATTCCCTAAAGCTATCTCAATTACAATATTTATTTCCTTGTTTCTTAATTTAATTTTTTAAATTATCAAACAATACCCAAAGTATCATAAAAATTTTCAAATAAAATACATTTTACTTAATTCTTTCTCTTACCATCTGTTCATCACGTCCATTCTGCAGCTTACTCTCCTAACCTGCTGTGTGCCACAGTGCTCGTGTGTGTGTGTGTGTGTGTGTGTGTGTGTGTGTGTGTGTGTGTGTATATGTGAGAGAGAGAGAGAGTGCATGTGTGTGTGAGTGTGTGCATGTGGGTGTGAGAGAAAGAGAGAGAGTGTGTGTGTGTGCATGTGTGTGAGAGAGAGTGTGTGTGTCTGCACATGAGTGTGTAATTGGGAAGGGGGTATTGACTGGTTTAGTATATTTCTCCATGAAATATGCCCAGCTCCACATTTTCAGAAATTAATGTACTAAACAAAGTTTCAAATTTATCATTAACCAACTTGAACCATTATTTTAAACACTTGGAAAGCTAAAACCATTCATTATAATCATTTACCATGTGTTTTCTCCTTTCCTTCATGTCAAGAAAATGCTATTAAAATTCACAAAGCATTATCATAACCCTTCAAGGAGTGATTTTCTTGACATCTTCCCATACAAAAGCAGAAGTAGCTTCTACAACAACACTAACAAGTGAACTGCCCATCTGAATCCAGAGACACTCTGATGGCTGTGGGAAACGCCATGCAGCCTGGTAGAGCCTGGACCCAGAAAGCTCTATCACCGTGGGCCACATGACATCCACTAAGGAAATAATACACAAAGAAAAGCTTAACTATGGTTGTGGAGATGGCTCAGTGGTAAAAGACTTCCCACACAGAAGTAATGGACCAGAGTCCACTGTCACACATATAAAAGCTGGACATGGCGGTACATGTCTCTAGTCCCAGTGCTGTGAAGCAGAGACAGAGGGATCCCTGGAACCAGTGTACCGAGTGGCAAGCTACAGGCGAATTGAGAGACCATGTTTAAAAAGTAATGTAGACAGCTACCAAGGAGAATATCTACATGTTCCCCAGCATCCTCTCATACATGCGTTTGTACTTACATCTACATGTGTGTCAGACTCACAAATATAACATGTGTGTGTAGACTTGCTCTCTCTCTCCCTCACACACACACACACACTCACGCACACCACCACCACCACCAACAACAACTTTTCTATCATATGTCATCACAAAAGCAACCAAAAGAGTGCTTAGAATCCCACTCCATTTCTCCAGGGGGTTCACTCTGCTCTGCAAGCTCGGATGGAAGAACAGAGCTATAAAAATCTGGAAGTGGCTAACACTGTCCCAGAATGGCTGCCCTTTACAAAAAGAAAAAAATGAAATGGGTTTAGTTAAAGAGATTTCAATTTCTGGAAGGCAAATTTGATTCTGAAGGAGGTTTTCACATTCTACGCATGTGTGCGGTCGAGCTTCTGTCCTGCCCCACAGTGAGTAAATGAACCATTCCACGGATCACTCATCTCACGTGGAACTGTAATGGGATTTGGAAGCAAATTGCATGGGCTTGAAATTATAATGGTTGCCATTGACCAAAGTAACTCCAGTGTTCTGTTTTTGCAAATGATGGCTTATAAAAAAAAATAATCTGCCCTCAAAGAAACTCCAATCAACTCCTTTATATGCACCTGCCAAATGTCTGTTACCTAAGCTAATCGATACAAATGGTCTCTGCAATTAGAAAACACAGCTTTGGAGTGTTCAACACCCACATTCTCCTAGGGAAGGGCATCAGACTAGGTCTGCGGGACTCAGAGATGGAGCACACATCCTCTCTGGCAGTACAACCTCCTGAGCAGCGACTGGCTGGCCGAGAGAAGTAGGTCTGAGGCCCACGCCCTTGTACCAGGTTCTCTCCTGCTCCAGAAAAAGTCTCTTGAGATGATTTAGTTGC
Source organism: Phyllotis vaccarum (assembly GCA_033318265.1). Taxonomy (NCBI): domain Eukaryota; kingdom Metazoa; phylum Chordata; class Mammalia; order Rodentia; family Cricetidae; genus Phyllotis; species Phyllotis vaccarum. Next base: position 7,861,322 of record JARWLC010000009.1, on the reverse strand, counting down.
TCAGCTCTTAGATGATGGAGAGGCGCACAGAATCTAAGCTGGCACACAGTGGGATGTTTTCTATTGACTCAGAGATTCCTGGCTCAGTGTCAGGCGTTGGGTTAGATACAAGGCTCATGCATGTTCTGTCTCCTCAGATGCCTTCAAATTGGAAATATTTTATGGGTTTTCTTGACTATAAAATGGATATATGATTACCAAAGAGAAACTATATTTTAAATCACAAGGTAGTTCACTTATTAGTCCTAAAGGCTGTGTTGAGGGCACATGAATCCCACGTCATCAGGTTGACAGCGACATGACCTTCCTCAGTCTTCTACTTGGACCGCGGACTGCTCTTCAAATATTGGCTTACACTACAATCCTCCTAGACACTAGACAAAGTTTTGGGTCAGTGAACCCACACCATTGTAAAGGTTCGGATACATATGGTAAATTACTCAAAGTGAAGGGACATCTGTCATGTTGTGTGTGTGTGTGTGTGTGTGTGTGTGTGTGTGTGTGTGTGTGTGTGTAGTAAAGATGAGTAACACATGTGTTTATGCCTTTATATTTGATAAGTGTATGGAGTATATTTGCAGTGTATATGCGCATCTATCTATGTGTATGATGTGTGTGACGTATGCATGTACATATGGTATGTGATGTGTGTGTGTATGTGTGAAAGTCCATTTGTTCAAAGGTACTGAAAGTCAAGGTATTGTTTCTACTAACTATTGTGCTGCTGCTACCTGCTCTCCAATGTGTGGTAACAATGACTGTCCAAATGCACTGTGGCTCTTAAGAACTAGAAGATACATCTGTGTTGCTATTACACAATCAGACTCATTTCTGTTGTTCCTGAAAGGCAAGAAGACACTATGGAGAAATTCATACACTCTCTCCAGAGTCAGTACGTCATGTGTGAGTACGAAGACCACATTTTAGTAACTGAAGGTGAAATTTTATTGTTGCACACTCTTGGATCTCTCCCTAAGCTGTCCAAAGTCACCCTTCATAGATTTGCTTCCCAAGTGAACAGGTTCTGTTATTTCTGGAAGGGAAAGAGTAATGTCATGAAGGGAGAGCTCTGGATTACCCTTCAGCTCCTTACTCCCCTGACCTGATATCTGGAAACTTCTCACACACATCTGGCTGGTGCCTCCTGCTATGGCTTCATCTCCACACACTGACCACTGATTCACAGACAGGACTTCACTGTAGCAGGAATCACTGAGAATAGGGATTTCTTTTCTTTCACCTTCATTAATTTTTCTGAGAAATCTAGGTCTGTCTATCTAAAGGTGCCTATTATATACGCCTCTGAATATGTTCTGTGTGTGCAGATACATGTCTGCCTATGTGTGCATACATGCCTATGTATATGCATGTATGATTACACATATTTGTGCATGAATGCATCAGAGAACATTCTACCCTGACAATAGACAAAAAAAGGAAGAGACAATGCAGTCCCTCTGCTTGCCTACAGTAAAAGGCTTCACTTTTCCTGACCATCTTTCTTTCCTTCATTTGCTCTGTTAGATGTGTTTAAATCAAAACTTGACACTTCTTTGTTGTAGATCCCCTGTCTCTGAGTGGACACCCTATCCTCTGAAATCCATCCATTCTAGCCACCTCCCAGAGTAAGTTTCTACACACCTCCCATTTCTGGCTGTGCCTCTTGGCTTGACCACGCCCTTCATTCAATGACAGGGCAGCCACTTCTTCCACCACGTGCTTCTGACTCCCCTCTATCCTCTCTATCCCCATAGGTTTTATTCTTTATTGGGACTTTTAGCAGTGGTTACTCAGCCATTAGAGATAAATAATCATGGTAAATCCAACTCCTTAGTATTTATATAATGAGTGGACATCTTTGAAGGTCTTGCTGTTAGGACAACCTGAGAACTTTTGATGTGCCTTTGACCTCTGTGAGGTATGAGGAATGATTCTCCCTCTTGTTTTACCCAAGAGCAATTCTCTTGATCCCTCTAACCCTGTATTTCATGTCTGTATGTTGGGGCTGGTACAGAGGAATGAGACTCAGGACATGCCAACTAGCCAAGAGCACCGACATCGAACTATTCCCGAACCCCTGTTTGGCAATTTTCCAAAGCCTCTGGTAACAGTGGTTTCTGGGGAAGGTGGAAGAAGATAGACCTATAGCATCTATCCCTGACATGTGTTCATCATCCAGTGGGGTAAAATAGCTGTTGTGAGTGCTTCACAAGACTCTGGTGCTAAGAGAGCTTCTAAGAGGAAAAAGAACTGACTCATAATGGGTATGACAAGAGGCCATGTCCATTTCAAAACAGCTGGTCATGGAAACTGGTGTCAGATAATGAACATGCTTTCTCACCCAGTCAAAAGTGTCTACACACTGTGCTCAGTGTGGCTGGCCTTCCATTGGGCAAGCAGGGTTCATCAGGTATTCTACGGGTGATGCTCACAGCCCTCATAGAACGTGATACTTTCAGCCCTCCACTTCTGAGGGGACACAGAACATCGGTCTAAGTCAGAGGCCAAGTACCATGGACTTCAACTTTTCTTCCCTCCTCCTCTTCCTCCCCTCCTCCTCTGTCCCCCTCCTCCATCCCACTGCCTCTTCTCTCCTCCTCCCTCCTCCTCTCTTCTTCCTCCTCCTCTCTCCCTCCTCCTCCCTCACCTCTCTCCCTCCTCCTCCCTCTCCTCTCTCCCTCCTCCTCCCTCCTCCTCCCTCACCTCTCTCCCTCCTCCTCCCTCACCTCTCTCCCTCCTCCTCCCTCTCCTCTCTCCCTCCTCCTCCCTCCTCCTCTCTCCCCCTCCTCCTCTCTCCCCCTCCTCCTCTCCTCTTCCCTCCTCCTCCCTCCTCCTCTCTCCCCCTCCTCCTCTCTCCTCCCTTCCCTCTCAGTCCTTCCCTTTTTCTTCTTGCTGTCTTCTTCCTCTCTCTTCTTAAGAGCTTTAGCTTTCTCTGCCTCAGTTTAGTGCCATCTTCTCCTATGGGATTATGGGTATGCATCTAATAAGGTCAAAAGTTCCTAAAAAGAATTCCTTTTTATCTCTAGCAAAGACTTTTATGTTTTAAGTTTTTGGGTGTTTACTCTTACCTTCTGAGGAAGTTAAAATAGATGAAAGCATATGCCTTTGGAATCTTAGAATTGCTAATTTATAAAACACATGTCTTCAAGTCATTGTGTGGTGAAATAGGGAAGGAAAAGCAATTGCCGTTAATTGTCCACGTCACACCTTGTGGTATTAAGAGTCTACAGTGCAATGGTCTTATTTTCAGATGGCAAGAGAAGGTTCACTGGAAATGCCATTCTATTTCCAATGAAGCATCATCAAAACTATGTCACTTGATAATATAGGAACTGATAATTTAAGTCTATCAATCTTTTGGAAACAAAGTAATAAAACTTGTTGTCTATCCTCTATCTATCATCTATTTATCTATCTTATATGTCTATTCATATACACACACTCATATATATATATATATACTACACACACATATGTGTATATATACATATATATATAATATATATATACATATATATATATATCTGTACTCTCATTTCAATGGCTTCAGAAATTTCAATAATATGCACAAATAACAAGGGTGTAACTGACATTCAGACAATGACATCAATACTGGTAAAATGTGGGCCTCCACGTTGAATAATGGAACTCTTCCCTGTGCCTTGAGAATCACCCCCACCTTTTCAGCTCTCTGTTCCCACAGGAAGACTTCATAAGGCTGTATTTGTATGCTTCCAATGTACGTGATATACAGAATTGGTTGCATGAACTTTGCTTTGGACATCACCCATTCTTTGTCTTCTCTCTGGCTTCTTCTTGTTGTGTTTTGTCCTCTATAGGCACGTGAAGACATAACGACTTTACAGAAGGAGGTTCTATTTAACACTAACCCTACTGTATCACTTGCAAAATACTGCATGTATTGTACATTTCAGAATTCCCCTTTCTTAGATGGAGAATGAGACACATGGAAGGGTGGATTCCAAATGTGGGCAGCAAGGAGGAAGTTCCAGGACTGTTTTCTGACCCATGGCATATGAAAAACATGTAGCATTTGCTTATACTGCCAGTGCTGTGAAGTAGAGACAGGAGGATCTTTAGTGCTCACTGGCAATAAAGCCTCGCCTAACTGGTAAGCATTGCTTCCCACCTCAGTGAAAGAGCCTGTCCCATGAAACCAGGTAGATTTCCTGTGCGCAGCATGCAAGGTTGACCTCTAGCTTCCACACGTGTGCACACACACAAATGTCATGACTTAGAACAGAATTGGTCAAATAATATTTTGAAATACTTCTAATAACATTTAATTTTTGCTACTTCTGACTTAGTGTCTATTTGCCTCGCTAATATCATGTTAGTAATATATCTCTATATATCTGTTTAAAAAAACACTGCCTTAGTAAATGGCTCAGTTAGTTATCTGCTTGCTATGCAATTTGGGGTTTGTTCCCAGAACCAATATAAAAAACTCCAGGCACAGTAGCATATGATTATAGTTCTAGTACCCTGAAGACAGACAGATGGATCCTGGATGCTTGCTGACCAGATGATTAGTTGAAGTGGCAAGTTGTGGGTTAATTATTCAAAGAGAGAGTTTGTTCTGTCTCAAAAATTAGGTGAAAAGTGACTGAGGATGACACATGAAGACACACACACACACACACACACACACACACACACACACACACACACACACACAACCCTTCTGCTAGGGTCTCATGAAACAAATATCTTTAATAATTGTGAATGAGTTTAAGCAGCCGGTGCCTAAAATGTCTTGCAGTGCGAATTTGACATTCTTCCTAAAAATGATAATGGCTTCAGCAGAAACTGCTTTTCTAAATGTTTTCTATTTATTTCTGAACACACATAGCTTAGAAACAGCCTTAAACATGAAAATAATCAGGTGCATTAGCTTTCTGTAGCAAGTGGCATAAAGGTTGTTGATGTGACTGCAGAGGCACAGGGTGAGTATTCTAGCTTCATCCTGTTGCGGAGAAGAAACTCTCAGACCAAAACAACTTAAGGGGAAAGTGGTTTAATTACATTTATATGCCCCAGTCCATTACTGAGGGAAGTGAGGGTAGAGCTCAAGGAGGAAATTGAAGCAGAAACCATGGAAGAACACTGTCTTGCTTGCTTACTCGACTAGGCCCACCTTGTTTTTTTATACATCTCAAGACCATTTGCAATAAGAATGGTATCACCCACAGTGGGCTGTGCATCCTACATCAAATAAGAATAAAGTCAGTCTCCCCATGGCTGTGGTGACTGGCCAGTTTGATCTAGGCCACTGAGGATTTCCTCTCAGTTGACATCAGGCTATATCAAGTTAAGAACTAAAGCTGACCTGGACGGTAAATCTTGATCCTAATGTCAAAGCATACAGTTCATGATTCCCAAGATTCTCTATTGTGACTGGTGAAAGGCACACAGGACCACAATACAGTGACAAGAAGCTTTGCAAGGCCAAGCTCTGGCCTTTCACAATCCGGGCAAGAGATGTGAAGTGATATGTTTGGATACTCAGATTCTCATTTACTACCTAGTCCTTCGGAAACCTAATTCCATCCATTCACAATCTTATTGTAAGTATAAACTCTATGGAAAAAGGAAGGGAAAACAGATTAATTTAAGGTGCTTTCACAGAGGACCTTGGAGGATCCCCATGTTCATTACCACTGTAATCATATTTGAAGACAAAATCTTGTCCTTCTGTGAGGCCTCCTCTACAGAATTTATCTTGAAAATTAAATACTATAGAATGCTCATTTGCCATCACTAAGTACTTTGAACAAAAGTGAACATGAATACAGAAAAATAATCCATCAATTATGTGCTTGTTGCATTGGGTAGAGTTGTATTGATGATATCAATTAAAAATAAAAGTTGTATTGGTTTTAAAATATGAATTTTATGTTTAAAGAAGTATTTGAGAGTAAATATAGGAAAAGTATATTTGGTACACATATCATCAAATATCTTTTAAAATTCTATATATAAGTAAACCCTGATCACTCTACATAGCCACCTGGAGAGGATGCATCCAGAGACTGTAATTTGTGACTTGCATCAATATGGCCTTCACTGCTAGCTTCCTCGAATTCCACCTTTGAAGTCAGGTAGGATAAATCCCAAAAGCATTACCTACCCACAACCCATTTTTCTCTAATGTATTACTAAATAAACCCATAGTTTTGAAACCCTTAGTAGTGAATTTTTGAAAATAACCCTACCATATACTCATAATAACAATTTGAATGACCCCCAAAGGAATAATGAATTCTTGTTGGACATGAGTGTGTGAGGTTTAGGTGACATGCAAATGTCCTGGATGTCACAGAAGTACCAAATGAAATCTGCCAGTGTCTATGACCTGCCTAGGCAAAGAAAAAATGGTTTTCCCCTCCAACCAAATAAGGGACTATCTTGAAACTGGCATAAGAGATTTAGAGGTGTCTACAGTGTGTTGGTCACTGACTGGAGCTTCGTTTCACATTGTGATCACTATAGCAAGATCATAGTGAAATTTAGCTTTGTCACCAAGTGAGTTTTATACAGAAGATCAACAGGTATAAGATGAGAAGTTTTATAATGTGATTTTTAAGTTTGCTAACTAGATAATAGATTTTGATGCATAGCAAATACAATAAAGTACAAGTGGCGTCATTTGTCTTACTAAAAATTAATAAAAAGTTGCTATGAATAGACATGCCCTGAGCACTTACATTTATTTTTTTATTCAGTTCTTTAAAAATACCTTACAGCTGTGTTTTAATCTGGAACTTAATGGTGCTAACTTGTGAATGTTTGGTGGTAGATTGAAATCAGACCATCCAGAATCTACAGTGAGGCCTGCTGGGAAAGCTAGAACTGACAGGAACAGCATGCTAATGGGAAGGGTGCAGTTAGGTGAACAGTTTTGTTGTGGTGATTTGGTTTTTGAGGTAGGGTCTGAGTTGGCAATTCTATGCCTTCCAAGTGCTGGAATCACAGGCATGAGCCACCATGTGCAACTCAGTTGAGTGACTTTTATATTTACAAACAAAATGAACTTTTGATAGTCCCTTGGAGAGAAGAGCAGTGCATCCCTTTTTCTGTTCTGCAGCAACCTCAGAGTACAGGAATTAGTTCAGAGACTCCGGTCCCTGTCGACATGGACATACTTCTTTACTCATTTCAGTATTTTGGAAACTGTTTATCCAGGGACTCCCTTGGCCTATCTGGAATCCGAGTGTGGCAGAGAAAGGAGAATGTTGGCTATGTGATAGAGGAATGGAGTGCCTATGTGTAAACATCTGTAGACCACACTTTTATGGAAACCAAAGGCAGGGATGACTGTACTTGTGTCCTGAAGCATGGGATTCTGGACATTGCCTTGAGTTTTCTGGGTCTCACAGCTCCCAGCACACTAAATTTACTTGCTCCCACAAGATACATTTTCACTCAGTAGGTAACTCATCACCCATAGATTCTTACTTCCATGCCATTGTGTGTATACAGTCATTCACCAGCCTACCCCATTTTGTTAGACGAACCAGGGCACAGGACATCCTCCTGTTCCTTCCCCCCATGTTCTGCTGTCTCCTGCCCCTTCAAACACAGCCCTAGTGAATCTCATAGTGAAGAGTTGCCATCCTAACACAGGTAAATACGACTTGTCAAAGTTACCATATTCAAATGCCCAGGTCCTTGTGTGTTGGCCAGCATCACTGATGTTTAGAATAAGAGATCCTTCCAATTATTGAGTAGTTGGAGGAAATGAAAACCCATCTAGCATGGTAGTTGTGTCCGGTTCTAGAAAATCTCTCACTCCAGGACTTCATTTCTTTCCCATGCCCACAATGCTCTCTGACTTATCTCTTTGGCCAACACTGTATATTAGCAAAAAGTCAGGAAAAGTTTATTGTTAGTAATTATGGTTTGGCCTCTTTGGGACGAATTTACAGCTTGTGAACTAATTCTTACACTTCCAAGTTGTTCTCCAAACAGAGAAGTCTACTGATATGTAGGGTTCCAAAACATTCTTACTCACGAATGAGTCATTCACCAAGATAGACCCTCACAGAGGCAGTTTCTGAGCAAGAATGAACGAAAGGCAGAAAAGTTCATTGTGAGCTCCCTTCCTCACCAAGATAGATTTCACTCGCTCACAGGCACAGTGTGCCAGCTGGATGCAGAATGGGCCCCATTAAACAGATGTTGCCTGGCTACCAAAACCATCACCAGAGAGTGTGAGAGCCTTGCGAGTGGTGAGTCAGAAGTTTAATTCGCCTGCGAAGGCATTTACACCCCATTCCATCTAATGTACTTAGAATATAACAAGACCACTCTGTCATCAAGAGCGCTTTGTCTGTCCTAGGGAGGAAGAATCGATGCTCTTTTATCCCTCGCCTAGCCATTTCTCCTGTTGGTTCTCTCTAGAATAGTTACTACAGAAGCTGTGGATCAATGTATAGGAGCAACTGCTCTGTTCCCAAGCTACACCCCACATCTGTGCATCCCCAAATGAAGTTAATCACACCAAGTCTCCACAGTTTCCCCCCCCCCCCACAGGAGATTCTTCAAAGTTGAGTAATAGTAATAGCCACACTTTAAAGTTCATGTTCTACCCAGGCCTGTGATCTCAGAACTCAAACAAAGAAAGGAAGATTATAAGTTCAAACTAGCCTAGGAAAATTATGGAGACTGTCTTAAAATAAAACAAGCAAACAAAAACTAAAGAAGAGCTTGGTTTGCATAGTGCTAGAGCATTTGCCTTGTATGCATGAAGATGTGGACTCAAACCGTAGTAATACACACACACACACACACACACACACACACACACACACACACACACACGCACCACAGTCATACACACACAGACATAGATAGACAGACACACACACCACATTATATACCCATTTTTCTTAGAAATCCTGTTATTATGTACAAATATGCTAATTGATTTTGAATATTAATTATGCTTTATAGTTGCTGAATTTTTTATTGCTGTTTTCCAATAGTACGTTTAGACCTTTGCTTACAAAGAATCAGATCTTCTGCAAATTCAACTGAAGTAGACTCAAGAAATATCTAATTGAACTGGAGAAGGGAGAGAAGGAAATTCTAGGAGATGTTAAGCAGACAGAAGTTTGCTCAGCAAAAACAGAGGGATCTATAACTCACACAGCAGGACAAGGCTCTGTGAGTGCAATTCTTCTGTCGAGGGTAGCCTGGTAACAGGGTAGCTGGGACAGAGGGTGGGGTTCTCTACAGATGTATCCACAGAGGACCCAGCAGAGAGGACCAAGCTACACTTTGGTAACACAGTACTCTTCACATGCACACAGCCTGAACCTTGGGTCTGTACCCCATAGGAACATGAAGTGAGATCTGTCATATATTCACACCAGGTATCCAGGAAACACTTTAGATCCAGAGAAAACATGTTTCCAAACTCAAAGCAAGCAAAACTGTCAATTCTGTGAAACAGTCGCATCCAGCCCATACACACTGTACATGCTTTCTCTTTCCTGAACAGTCCCAAAGTGTTTACAAAACTGGGAGATTTTTATGGAGGCTGAACAGATGTACCTTTGAGACCAAAGCTCATAAATCCCAACACTAAAATATAAGTGGGAACAAGTGGCCAGAATCCATAGAACTTTAAAAATATTGTAGGGGAGCAAATAAGAGGTGTGTGTGTGTGTGTGTGTGTGTGTGTGTGTGTGTGTGTGTGTGTGTGTGTGTGTGCATGTGTGTATGTGTGTGTGTGTATGTGTGTGGTATGTGGTGTGTACGTGTGTGCACTCCCAGAGATTCAGATTCACCCCCCCTCACACACACACCATAAACATACTCTGAGAAACAGCGCTAAAGGACAACTTATAATTTTCAAACAGATCATGGAATGATTACAGTAATTGAAGAGACCCTATGTCTATAAAAGGCAAAGAAGCTGCAGAATTCTCAGGCTGTGGAGCTGTGGTATTTTTTGATGCTTTTCCATTTTCGATTTTTATTGTTTTCCAAGTTCTACAGAATATGAGCACTCTGTTCATATCACAAAGCAGAGTGTGTCTTGTTATTTGGAAGAAACTCTATGGTCTGGAAAACTCCAGACAGCTCTGAAGGTCTCTTTGGAGGAAGACTTGCCCAGTCGCTGGTTACGGTTACCTTTCATGTTTGCACTCACTCTCTTTCTTTGAGGCATTCAGTTTCTGGTCATCTCTGGTTTGCTCCCAGTCCTGTGTAAGCAGCTGTGACAGAAGCCTAGCCCAATGATTCATTTTCTATGGACCCTCTCTTTTTCTGAGGGCATGTCTAGGCAAGGTCACACACTAACCTACTAGAATTTGGAATTCTCACACGTGGTATTGTGGTGAATTAGCAAGCCTGGACAAGTCCAGGTGGGTCACATTCCATTTCTGTCACAAATATCTGAGGGGAGCTCTGTAAAAGAGGAAGGTTTGTTATCAATAATGGCTTCAGAACTGTCATTCTAGAGTAACTCGGCTTCATTGGCTCTGGGTCTATGCCTGGCGAGACTGTGCCTAGCAGGGAGTGTAAAGATAGGTAAAGAGGCTTTTCTCATGGTGGACAGAGACAGAGAAGCCAAGAGAGGAAGGGCCTGTGAGCAGACAAAGCCTCTACTGACCTATTTCCTCTAGTTGGGCTCCATCTCTTACAGTTTTCAATCAATTGCGCATCCATATATAGATTATATATCCATATATGGATCCAGTCTTCACAGAGGCTTCACTTTGAGCATTGCGCTACACTAGGGACAAACCTTCCCACACATGGGCCTCGATGGAACATTACAGATCCAAACTGTAACAGAAATGTATATAAACTGTGGTGATTTTTAAATTATCAAAGTTAACTCAAATCAACTTCTATTAAATGGTATTTAAATAATTAAGTACATCACATAGTTTATTTCATTCGAGGCTTGCAGTTCTCCTATGTGGGTTGTGTAGTAATAGTCAGTGGTTAGCAACTAGGGGCTGGTACTGTGCAGTGAGGGTGGAGAGCATTCCCAAAGCAGGCCACCCACCAATGCTCATGGGGATTTTCTTTGAACACACTGTATCTGGGTCACTAATACTCATATTTGGGACATTTGCAGGCTTTTCTTGGACTCTCCACTGAAGGGAGGGAAAATTGGGGACATAGGGAATAGGTACATGTGGCTGGGAGACAGAGCACTTCCATGTTAGCTCACAAAACCTCAAACACTCTTATATCAACTCCCACAATCATATTACAATTCAATAATTTTTTATCATAACTATGCAACACTTAGTGACTTTTGCAAAAAATACATAATGCACTTGTAAAGGATAACACATCTTTTAGGATGCACATTATTTATGAAACTTTTCTCTTCCCATCGTATCATTTCGGTCTCCACCTAGAAAGAATCTTAAAACACAGGCTGTGAAAATCCAGAAAAATCTGAATTCTCATACTATTCCCTACCTCATTCAAAATGGCGGAGGACAGCAATACTCAGTTCTTGCCAGCTGGGCATTCATGTGCTACTTTTCAATGTCTCATAGCTCAGACGTGTGATCTCATAAAATATTTTCTTATGAGCCTCCTCTATCTTCTGCTATTTTCCCTGAGGAGAAGCAAACATCTAGTCATTCCAGATAGGCACCTTGCCAGACAGAAATGAGTCCACCCAAATCAAGATGAGTTAACCCATGATGAGTTTATTTGAATTACTTACAGAAATGTGGGTTACTCAAAGAGAACTGCATCATGGGAAGGCCACCTCCATCAGGGGTGATGACTCATAAAATCTTCATCTCAGGAATTTCCTGAGCAACATACAGGAGGCAGCTTAACTGGGGACTGTCCTCTCACCCCCATTGCTACAACATGCCAGAAGCCATTATTAAATCAAATATGTATAATGTCAAAAAGCTGACTTTAACTGGCATGTTGTATTGAAAATATTTTAACAACCATACTAACTTCATACTAGCACTCTTCCTACTTAAAGATTTAAATTGTCAAATGTGAAATAGAAATGAAGAAAAATAAAATTGGATACCAGTGGGAAAGTTGTTCACCACATTCCTCCCATCCTCTTAAATATCATTTTATTGTGCAATGTGGTGAATTTATCAAGTAGGGTACCTTGTCCTCTCATTGGATAAGCTACTCTTGCTTTTGATGGAGCTTCTGTGGGCACAATGAGCTTTTGGAGACATCATGGTAGGTACAGAAAATAGGACTTTGTCAGGTGAGATATTACCCTTTGTTTCATGCCCATACCCTCTTGTTATAAACATAATTTTTTAAAATACTACAAACACAATAACTTCTATGTTCAACCTCCAAATCTACAGTCTACGATAAATTTGATAGCTGACTTATTTGATGGGGGAATTTTTATCAAGAACAACACTAGGTGATATGGTTTCTATATTTTTTCTCTTTTATCCCAAACAATAAATTTGGCCAAACTACTGAGGCTGATGCTTCACAAATAAGGAGTACAGAGCTGGACGAGGCTGGCAAAAGAGCTTGGTAACATTCACAGGATTAATAAGGTCCAATTTTGAACTGGTTGGTTTTCTTGCATCAAAACACGTAACTATTTTCACTCTTCTGTGGACTCTCAACAAATAAAATGTTTTGTAGTTTTGCAAGATGATTTAAAACTTTTAAAAAAAGGTTACAAGCTATATTGATGTTAATGATTCTTTTGGAGGTGAGGTGTTTCACATATGAGAGTCTTTTTGACAAGGCTCCATATTTTAACATGCTGGTCCTACCCTTGGATGCCTCAATTCTTCACATTATTTTTCCCTAAAAGTATACTTAGGGTTTTCCTCATCACCAACACCGTTATTTCTGCCACCACAGCTTCTATCACCATTACCTCTGACACAAACACCACCAGCCTGACCACCATCACTGCTGCCAATACTCTCATCATACTCTCAACAATCGTATAATCACCATATTCATTCTAACATCACCACCAACAACAACACAAGGCTACCAAAATCACTACCAACATTGTTAGCATCATCACTGTGACCACCATTAACACATCCAACATCATCAAACTCATTGTAAGCTTCTATCACTACCGCTGTCTCTAAAACTGTTAACACTAGCACCAACATCTCCATCACTGCTTCTGTCTTCAACACCCTAAGGACCAGAATAGCTTTCTATCATAATTTTATCCCTATGGACTAGTACCATGAGTTCTGGGGGATCGGATTAGCCAGGCTTGTTTGCCCAATAAGCTGTTTACCCCTGAATTATCTCCCTGGCCCCTGTTGGGGAACATTTTTAAGTGATGTCATGTATTTATCTAATGAATGGCTGACATCTGATTTCCATATGGGAGAATCAGCCATGAGAGAAGTGACCATGGTTACAGCCTGGCAAACAAACCATTCTGTGTTGTTCATCTGCCTTCCATTCATTTTCTGGTAAGGACATAGAAAACCAGCAGTAGCAGCAGCAGCAGCAGCAGCAGCAGCAGCAGCAGCAGCAGCAACCACACACACACACGCACACGCACACGCACACGCACACACACACACACTTATTCACTGTGGGTTAAAGAGTTCTTAAAATTTTAAGGGTCATATATGTAAACAGCGCCTTTGGGTGCCAGTGTTTACTAAGCAACAAAGGGACAATGACAAGGATCAGCTTAAGGTCCTGAGTGCTAAGTCGTCTTAGCCGCGAAAGCTGAGTGTCCTGGAGGATCTTGACACAACTGTGAACTTACTGAGGACTCAAGATATAACCTGCCCCTTGCCTCTTGGGAACTGCTGTTTTCTACCTTCTGCCACAGTGATTTCAGCCAAATAAACAATGAAGTCATAGCTGTCAGGAGGGTTCATTCACCCAGCATTACCTTTGCTTTTATGAGGAATAAAACACGATTCTGTGTGGGCACCAGAGATGAGGCAACATGATGTGTCTGCTCAGTGGCGACCTGTAAGAAGCCACTATTAGGAGACATGCCTCAAGGAGGGGGATTGCACTCAAGGCAAAGGTGGACATTAACATCTGAAAAAGGCAATATGGGGTGGCTGCAGATGGCATCTCCAGCCTGGGCTAGATAAAGACAGTTAATTATGCTCACGGATATTTATTACCCCAAAGTGTCTAAATAAAATGTAGCTCTTAAACTATTACCCAAGTAAGCCCAATGATTTTTAACTGGTCCTTTTTACTTTGTATTGATAATCTGTAAAGAACAAACATACATAAGCACAATTTCTCAAAACACAACCGATACCAACAGACATAATTTCCAAATGCAAGGAGCATCCTGAAAACAAAAGATGAACTCATGTTCTCAGCTGACATGACCTTCACCAGGAGGTGGCTTTGGGTGGCTCTTAGTGAGCCCTAACTCCAACAAGACAAAACTTTATATATTTTTTTCTTTTTTACAAAATTAAATGGTTTGCCAGCTAGAGAAGTCAGCATTAAAATCCTTTTATGCACTTACATAAAAAATTAACCTTAACAAATAAAACCAAGCTGAGAAGCACTTATCATTGCTTATCTCTTTGATTACTGTATATTAATTAAGATGTGAATTACTACTTGAAATAAAAGGGTGCCTGAGATCCCAAAAGAATTAAAAATGAATGCTTCTATTTGAAGACAATGTGGAGGGTGACTCTGGGAGCAATTGAAAAATGAATGTTTACTTTTAATGTTTTACTTTGCTATTTTCCTTAAAAGAAAATCCATATAAATTTATATTGTTTGCACTCTGCTGTTCTCTGACAGTTGGAAAAGCAGCTGTTCTCAGGCATCAGTGTTTGAACGGCTGCATGGCAAGGCTCAATAATCCGTCTCAGCCCAGGTTAAGTGATGGAATTCATTTAAATGCCCCAGAAGTAATCATCCACAAAGAGTACATTATTTCTCTTTTATGAATTTTCAAACCTAATACTGATGGGTGGCATGCAATTAAGCCTGATCAATATGTAATTTAGGTGGGCTGACATGTTTTCAAATTCTCAGAATATAGATTCTTTCAATATTGCAAGACCTTAGTGAAATACTTAGCTCTTCTAAGAGAGCTAAGACAGGTTAGTACAGTACAGAAGAAAAACAAGGTTAGCTAGAAGATATATGATGGAGTAATTATACTCTAAGACTTTAATTTTTGAGCAGAAACCATAATTGGGAAATTGAGCGAGTACTTCATCCTGATTCTCTCTCTCTCTCTCTCTCTCTCTCTCTCTCTCTCTCTCTCTCTCTCTCTCTCTCTCTCTGCATATGTGTGTGTCTGTGTGTCTGTTTCTGTGTGTGTCTGTGTCTATGTGTATATGCCTGTGTGTCTGTGAGGTGTGTGTGTTTCTTATATTCTCTCTTCTAACCAGGAAGGAGGAGAAGAATGATTTGCAGGGTTTTGTTGTTGTTTTTTTTTTTAAATTATAATTTTCATGAACAAAAATATTCATAGAGGTGTTATACCTACTAATTAAAGGGTTGTTGAAATTGGATAGATTATAACACATTCATTCATGAAGATTTATTACCCAGAATCAAAGTGAGTCAAAAATAGAAAATAAATAAATAAATGTGCCCCCCATCCCATGGAGGGTGGGATTACCATAATGACCCTTTGTGTTAAGCTAATAAACAAGGCTGAGTACATCGGCTCTCGACCTCAGGGGTGAAGGGTGATGCTCCCTGGTATTACTAATTAGCCTGCTGTCACACACACGATAAGAATTACACTTGAGCTCCTATGATTTGACAGGATTCAATTTTAAATTTCATGCCTGAGGTCCTAAAGTGCTCTCTCACCCTTTACATTTGCATATTATCCCTGACCAAGCAGATACACATAGGGCTTTATGCAGGAAGACCCTGGTTGGAATTGGAATGCTTGCCACTGAGCTGCGGAGTAAGCTCTGATCTATCATATGAACATGCATGTTAGCACAGCCTTTGCTTTCTAACCTAGACTTGCTGAAAACATGCTGCTGTGGGAAACTGTAGGCTTTGACCTCTGACAGTGGACTTCCTTGTGACATGTTTATTCAATGCTCCCTAGGTCTACCATTCTTCTTTGTGTCATACGTGTTTAAAGTGGGAGTCCAGCATCCTTCTCCAAGCAGAAGATAGCATTAACTCCCATTCATAGTATTTGGAGGCATGCTTTCAGAGGTCCTCATAGTCATTCAAGTCATCCAAGTATGTGGGGTATCAGTTTAAGGAAAGGGCAAGAGACTAAGGCTCTAACACCTAGTGTGAATTTGATATTTTAAGATGGGATATTATGATGTGCCCCATAGATTCATATTTCCGATTCTTTCTTTACTACTCAAGGAAATGTGAGCATATTTAAATCATATGAATCTTTAGAAATCCTTAGTCTTTCCCAGAAATAACAGCTGCTTTGCAGCCTGACATGTAAAAGATAGGTGTCACTTTTTCCTTCATTTAGTTGAACTCCCCGGCAAGAAATCTGGGAGAATATTCAGAATCTTATGAGCGTTAATGTAAACAGAGGGGTCCTGTGCAATCCATCATCTCTACCTGCAGTATATCTTTCTCCTTTAAACTCAAATCTGCGATCTCGGACATGTCATTTAGAAGGGCCTGGAGTCATACTAAGGGAGGGCCTTTCTCTGCGCTGTTTCCTGGTCACTGGGACAGAAATGACAAAGGGGTCTGTCCATTACCGCTTCAATACAGTGCTCAATAGCAGGAGGAAATTGATGGTGTGGCTGTGCCATCGCATTGGGGAAACTTATGATGCGGACAATAGCACTTTCAATAAAAGGGCTCTTGATTTTCTATGTGTCAAACTGTTTTAATATTAGGGCATTTCTAGGTCAATGAAGGGTTAATGTAGCATCATAAATCATATCTCAACAAGAGCCCTACGCTCACTGTGTGTAAAGAGCAGGCTGTTAAGGTCAAAAAAGCATCACAAAAAGAAAACACAGAATGTAAGGAGTAAGGCAACATGGAATTCCCATTTCTCTTGCCGTCTCCGGCCAGACATACACATCGCATACTAAGGAGAGTGAATAATAGGGGAATTAGAAATTAATGATTCTCTGCTATGTAAATGGCAATTAAAGGGCAGGAATGCTGCAGGCTGGATCCGGAAAACCAGTTCCATTTGTCTGGGTGGAGCCCAAGAGTTAAGGCAAAGGTTCTCTGGTGCAGGGACACCTACTGTCCACAAAGCCCTGAATGCAGAGAGAGCTGTACTTGGTCAATCTTTCACTACAGAATTCCAGCAAGAATATTATAAGCTTAATTGTTCACTGTGTGTAACTGCAAACAATTTTCTGAGGAACCAGGCCAAGTACCACACCCTGGCTGTAAGAACGCAGAATCTGCAGGCATGTCCATTAATCACAGCGGTGCACTTTCCTGTTCCTAACCATGCCACACCTTTTCTGTTATTTTTAAGTTTTCCTTACCTGAAAAGCTCTAGAAAAAAATAGCTCTCTTTTCTCAGATTTGATCACCTGTTAAGGTTTTAAGTCACGAGCAATGAAAAAAGAAAGAAATCCTTGCACCTATATTACATGCACCTACAATTAAAAGAGAGAGAGAGAGAGAGAGAGAGAGAGAGAGAGAGAGAGAGAGAGAGAGAGAGAGAGAGAGAGAATCCTCTAAGATTCAATAAAGAACAGAGTCTGCACCGAAAGAGCCCTTGCCTCGCCTTGTTTATGTGTCTAGTGTGAAGCATCCAAACCACAACACCTTTCATGGAAATTGTTTTGAGAAAATGGCCTTTTCACAAGCAATGGAGGGACTGGGCAGCACAGAGAACATGCCAAGCCACACTGCAGCCGTTAGTCCTGGGCTTGAGAAGTACAGAATGTCCCTGGATAGGACAGCCCATTCAGTCAAAAATCACGCAAAACTGAACTTCAAACAGGCCAGAACAAAACACTCCGAGAGCAGCATAAACTCTGGGACAATTTGTCACTTAAAATCTGCAGCTCCCTGCAATATTCAGCGCTAGGGTGTGAAACAAATGCATTTCTGGGAGGAAAGTCGAATTGACTGAGGCAGCAAAGGGCAATTTTCTGTCGTTTAATGAAGGATGGAGAGAAGGCTTGATAAAGTACCCGCTCATTACAAGTTTGTTTTTGTGTGTGTGTCTGGATGGCCGGCAGAGAAAATGCGTGTGTGTGCTGATGAAAAGGTAATCTCCCAGCTCAATCTTCCTAGACAAGTTAGAATTGTAAGGAGCAATCTTATTTTATTGTAAATTCATTTGGACAGTACAGAACAAAGAACTGAATGTAAGAACAGCCTGTTGGCAGTTACTGTTAGCTAAAGTAATACAAAATACTGTAACTGTTGCCGAATTTAGGCTTTCCCTAAACTGTAATGTGTAACATTGTAGCTAAGCATGCAGAATAACTCACATAATAGTTCTTTATTCTGACATTTTATCCACGACATATAGACATATGGCATATGCTTAATAGATACAGAACTTTTACCCCAACAATAATATAACAATGCATTATATTAACCCAATATGTTAGATTTATATTTTGTTAGCAGTTGAAAAAAAAATTAAACCAAATATCTAATAAAAAAGTTAGTCCGTGAGTTTAGCTATAAGAACAAATCTGAATACTTTTTATTTTATGTCAGAATTCAAAAATTGATAGATAAAATGCAAGCATTTATAATTCAAAGATGTTATGCACATCTTTTTATAGCTAAATCAAAATCATGGGGAAGGATCAAGAATTTGTTATATTTTAAAAAATTACCCAAAACTTTAAGGAAGCAAAACAGTGAGGAAATGTTGTTTCAAAAGTCTTAGCCATGCAAATGGGTCTTTGGGATCCATGAAGGGCACGTCAGAGCCTGGAGCTGGAAAAGTTATTGAGAAGGTGTGGAAAAATACAAGAGGTAAGAGGAGAGAGGAAGAAAAAGAAAGATAAAAGAGAATGGGGGGTGATGTGGGAATGTCTTTCTGTATGCTGCGTGCATCAGTCTTTAAAAAAAGGACTGTTTTGGCCATAGCGGGCATCGTATAAGAAGTAGGTGGGGAAACAGAATAGTTAGGAGAAGAAGGGAGGAGTCAAGACAGATCAACCCAGCCACCCAAGAAGAAACATTAAGGAGCACAGGTGAGCCACGGGCCACGTGGCAGGAAAGATGAATAGAAATGGGTTGATTTAAGTTGTAAGAGCCAGCTAGCAATGTGCCTGAGCCACAGGCCAAGCAGCATGAAGTTAATATAAGTGTCTGAGTCATTTTGGGGGGCCTAAGTAGTGGCGGGCGGCTAAGAGGTCTGGGGCGGCAGATCTGTGGGTCTGGACCTTTGGCTGGACTGGGCCAAGAAACCTCACTGTAACAGGGGGGAGAGGAGGAGGAAGGGGAGATGGGAGAAGAGATAAAAGGAGAAGAGAGAGGTTGAGAGAGAAATGAGTAAAGGGGAGAGACAAGGAAATGGAGAAAGAAGAGGGAAAGAAGAAGCAGGAGGGGAGGAGGGTGAGCAATAACCTTACTGAGCACTCACCGCAGGGCACGTCTGCATCCGGCTCTTCAGGCTCTTCCCTCGGAAGGATGCTCAGGTACAGGGGCTGACAGCTTAGAGCCTTTCATATTTTGGCCCTATTCTTTTTCACTACATTTTCAGCATCACCGTGGTTCTTGCTAGTGTCCTGTAGAGGGTCAATGTCTCAATGAAAGGACTCTGATTTCCCACATAAGCAGGCACAAGTCCAGCCTCTAGTCATCCAGTCCTCACCTAGGTCTCATTTGAGAACTGAGTTCAAACTCAGCCAGGGACAAGCCTGCTCTTTGCAGCAAAACTGGACTGCTCTGGACAGTGTACAATCCTAGAGTTCACAGTAGAACCTTCCGGGTCACACCAGCAGTGTTTCTTCTTCCTCATTTTATGCTAAAAATCACTTACCATTTAAAAAATCTTTTAATATGGAATTTGTGGATTTTCAGTTTTTCTTGAGAAATTTATGAGACTGGCAACACTGAATTCTGCCTTTGGCTCTGAAGCTTGGGACACACATGGTTTCCATAGCATGTGGATGCTCTGCCAGTGTCGGGTTCACTATGCTACTTCTTGGGGCTCACCACCGGCCAGCTTGGGAGTAATGAAACCTCAGAATGAAGAGCTCCATAGAGGTGAATGGGCAAGTGCAAGATGATTGGCAGAAGGACAGAAATGTATTCATTTTCAAAGGGAGTGTTCTGCTACTCATTTGGTTTTACATTGAACACCATGTCCCCCATAAGAGGATATCAGTATCTTAAGAAGCCACTACTCACTTACAGATGCTCACTAAGAACCAGAGCCCTGCAGGTCCCATCAGGCTGCCCAAAACAATGGCTCCACAAACATAAACAATAGAGCATCCATGCCAGACTTTTCTGGGGGAAACTGCAGAAAGGGCACAGATAACAAAGTAGTCTGGCTTAGTGAACCAGAAAAATAATCAAGGTTACTTTCAGGAGCCTGGGCAGCCTGAACAGTTGCATCATGGGAGTACATCCCACCACGCCAAGCATGGTATTGGCTTAATGAAATCTTGTACTGAAATTTCTAGAAGCAATCAGCCTCTTTCCCTTTGTATACTTTAGTGGCAGGACCACATACATCTGTGGGACAGGAGACAGTGGCTGCAGCCTCACGTGAGATCTGCCAATTCTCCCCCTCTCTATACAATGCTAATAGCTCTATCCACTTACCATACCCTGCCTTGCTAATGCTCACAGCTCATTTGATTTCTTGATGGCAATAGCCACATTATGCCACATGTAAGTTTTTGGAATATAAAACGTGTACATTAGACGTATTTTCCCATATCATAATATTCACTAATGCCGTAAAGGGTTAAAGAAATTTAAGTTCCTGGAAAAGGGTAACAGTGGCCTCACTAGAAACGTAATTCTGCACTCTGACATGTATTTTGTAGAGATGTTAATTGGGAGTGTTTGATAGGCATGTTTAAAATCATGGAAGCCTCCTGAAGCACGTGTAAAGGAAGTGCGGGAATGGGAAGGGTCATATGTGAATTGCCTAGGGATTTTCTTACGAATGTGGAGAGGGCTGTGTGCACAGGTAAGAAATGGCGGCAAAAAGTAACAGGAAGAGAACTAGGTGATCCCATATGTGCCACTTGCTTTGTTCCTTGCTCAGAAGGTGGAGGACACCAGTGTACAAAGTACATTATCTACTTCACACCAATGTAGAAATTGTAGTAAATCAAAGTCAAGCACTCTTTTAAAAAGGTATTTTTCCCCCTGATTGATAAAGATGCTTCATTTTTATCACATGTTAGCAAAGCAGGTCTCTATTTACTTGCCTACCAGGGAGCTTGCACTGAAGCTTCCCCTTTGGCCTCTTGTGAGCCCCTTGGCTGCTTCAGTGCTCAGCACACAGGAGAACATTTGCAGTCCTGATATCAGCTCCACAGCAACTGGCAGAGGATACCCTTTGCTGTGTCCCCACGGAATATCAGACCTCTACTCATGTTCAAATTATAGACTCGGCTAAAATTCAGGAATAAAATGGAAAATAGACAATATCCTAATTATTAGTATTTTAAAAGCATCAAGCCAACTTCTTAAAGCTTAGAACAATTTGGTATTTGAAATGCCACATTAAATATAATGTTTGATTTGAGGCCAAGGGAGAAAGCCTTTTTCTACGTAGATGCAGAAGAAAGCGTATCTCCTGGATTCACAGAGGCAAATCTACAGGTAGGAGAAGGTTCCTGTTCATATGTGAGAGCAGGCTGCCTTTGGTGCAACTTACACCTTAGCTGTCCTACACTAATTTAATTTACTTAGTCTCTTCTGCCCTGTCACCTTCTCCTGCCAGATCACCTTCTTCCAGACTTCTTGCTAATCAAGTGCTATGGACAGAGCCAGAACCACGGACACCATGTGAGCTGGACAGTCAGACAGGTATGTCTTACAGTGTGTTTTCGTCCTGAAGTGAGCTCTGTGTGGAGAGCAGCAGATGACACATGGTGTGGAAGGTGAACAGACCTTCCTCACCTGTTTTAACTCACCCATCATGTTTGGCCTGCTCTTGCAATCACGTGATATGGCAGTGGTGATTCAGTGACGATAGTGGTGCTAGGTACCACTGACCTCCGGGCTCTCTCTCCTTTAAAACTGAACTTACAACTTTTAAAGTAAGGGCTCAAGTGGTCCTGAGAAAGGAAAAGAGAGGCGAACAGTTTCAGACCAGCCAAGGCTACACAGGCTACACAGACTATATGCGAAGACCTAGCCAAATGAGCAAAACAAATCAAGTGTTTCTATGGACAGAAATGCATTGCAAACTTATATGGCTGCCCCTGAAGAACAGTTTTACCCATATTTCCAGAAATTTGGAGTGCACAATAGAATTTTGTTGAATTTTGTTAAAAATTTCAAAATCTTTTATTTTTGAAGAAATGTGAACTGGTCACAGACACAATGCTGACTGTCCTAATCTTTCTTTCCTCTTCTCCCTCTCTCCCCCTCTCTCTCCCTCTCTCCCTCTCTCCACCCTCTCTTTGTTTTTTACAACGAGAAGCATAAATTTGTCAGCAATACCAAGATTTCAGAGAAATACTGAAGTGGTCCATAAATGAAATAATGAGATCTGTGAAATTTGTAGTAAATTTTTTTTAAATATCCACTTTGAGGACAAAGATAGTTTTTCTTCACTCTGAATCTCACAGCTTTGCCTATAAAACAACTTTTGAGAAGTGTGCATTGCTTCCTTACCGAGTCTTCAGGTAAACATGGCTGGATAACTGTGCCTCTTAGAACCTGAGGAACAGGCAGATGATCCCTGAGAAGTCCTTTACTCACCAGGAAAAAAATGCATCAAGAGTACATGTAATTCTGGCTTTGTGTGTGAGTCTGCGTGGGGGTTTGACTTAAAGTTTCAGAGTCAAGAACTTTTTATACTAGAATTTTGTGTAACTGAGGCTGGACTTGAACTCCTGGCCCTCCGTCAAGAGATGTACCCTAAGTGTGGGTGGCTCTGTTCCATGGGTTGGGGTCCAGGACTGAATGAGCATCAGTACTCATCTCTTTCCTTCCTGACTGCAGAAACAATGTGACCAGGAGACTCATGTTCCATTATTATGACTTCCCCTTTGTGGAGACTATACCCCTAAATCATGAACCAAAGGAAGCTAGCCACTGTTTCTGCCCATTATTTTGTCCCAGCATCATGTAAGTAACTAATACACATATAGACTTCCCATGGGTGAAATGGCTCCAGGTCAGCCTTACACTGCCTGTGTGCACTGGTGTCTTTTGTTCACAGGACAGCAGGAACAGTTCCTTCCTAGACACTAGGAGCCTCTGTGAAGGCAAATCACACTTGAGCATGTTCACACCTCTTTGACAGAAGAGTAGTGGGCAGGCCGAAGAGCCCTGAAGTGGAAAAGGTGGATAGCAGAAATAGCCATCTTGATACTTATCAGGTTGATTCTGGGATGACACAGCTGGAGTGCATGCTGATATTCTAGATATGATTCCCCAAGCATCGCTTCTAATTCGTGGACCAACACATCATTTATATTAGGTGTCCTCGGGTAGGGAAGAATGGTCAAGTTCATGTGAGGACTGTCTGTGTCTCAGCAGAATGCTAGTGTAACAGTGTTTGGAACAATAAGATGTCAGCTGGATTTTCTAAATGCCAAGGAAATATTTTATTCTTTCTACATCCCACCAGTAGTTGTACCTTACAGTAGCCTTCTGAGGTCATTCTTGTTGCTATGAATTGATTCACATCCACTGACAATGGTTGTGAGATGGTACCACATTTTCATAGGGACTACTCAATACTGTCCAAGAGTTGAAACACCATCCCACAGCTGACTCTCACCTGAATTTAGAGAACTCCAATTCAGCTAGTCTAGCTAATCCACTTGTTCCAGGGAGCTCACAATTTTTCCTCCCAGGTGCTGGCATTATAGCCAGCCATCATGCCTACCTGGCACTTAATGGTCTTCAAACCTAAGGTGCAGGCGATTGCCTTTCTAAGCAACTTCCCAAGCTCTTAGTATGATATTTCCTAAAGGGCATTGCCCCCATTTTCTGCTCATCAGTTTATCCATTTCATAAACTTTAATCAGGTGTCTAAAACTGTCTTTCCAAAATAACCAGCAAAGAAAGGTATCTCATGTTCTGTAACGTATGCAAGGGGTCCAATCCAGGGCCACCAGCTCTGTGGAGTGTTTGGAAGACTAACCCCACTGAGGTTTTCTCCAGGCAGATCCTAGTCTGATCAGAATGTGTTTATAACTGGAACTCACATTCTGTGAAGCCAGGTTGTGGCAGGCCGACTTGCAAGGCCATAGATGAGCCAATGAGCACATCCCTTCTTCACCCAGCAGGGGTTGCCAAGGATACATTGTCAATGGACAGGGTCAGGAGTCAAACTGACCAGTATTGAGCAAATTGCTTTAGTCTGAGTGATTCTCCCTGAGCAGACCAGGAAACAGAAGCACAGGTCCTGCAGACAGATAAATACTGCATTCAAGCATCCACAATGAACCGGGACTATAATCCTAATGCATGTGCATGTTGGCCCAGTGCTTTGTGTGTATGTGGTGTGTGTGTGTGTGTGTGTGTGTGTGTGTGTGTGTGTGTGTGTGTGTGTGTGTGTGTAATGTAAAAACATGCACAAAAGCTGGCAAGTGGCACACATCAAGAACATCACATTGCAGAGGTATGTATCTATCCACACTCTTGTGCACAGGGCAGTCTCAGTCTGTACCACACACCAAGTCACATAACATGATGTGGATCTTACTAAATGTGCTGTGATTTTCTTTTTATTTCACATCCAGAAATAGGACTTTTGTTTTTTTCCTGTTTCTGTTTTGGTTTTGGTTTTTTAAAGAAACCTCACAAAGTTTCTCAAATGAGGAACACACTGATTTCAGAGCCAACTTCATTGCTATGTAGTCTGGAAGAACAAGGAATAGGTCTTACACAAACTCAGTCTATAATCCAGAAGAGATGTCCAGGAATTACTTAAGACTCCATTGACTCCTGCATGGGTATCCCATGGGCCTTTCTACTGTCCTTTTCTGTATCAGTGTAGAACAAGAGAAGCCTCCTAGTGCACCACCTTATGTCTAGCATACTGAGAACACAGTGGGAACAAGGCCAGGGCTTGGCATTGGCTTCCCAACATATCGAAAGAGTCTGAAAACATCTTAAATACATAGTCTGCCCATATTAGTTCGCAGCTAAGAACAGAACAGAAAAAGGGAAAGAAAACAGGAAATAAGAGGCAGCCTCCATCCAGGCTCTATACCACGTCAGAAGGGCTTTACAAAATATTGAAAGACTAAGACTTAACAAATGTACAACCTCAAAGAAAATTAGCCCTTCCCTTCTGTTGTAGTGAGTTATTTCCAGAAAGGACCATTTTTTCTACAGGTATGCATATTTATTTACTTATTTATTTATATTTATTTATTTATTTATTCAATGTTTTGGAGGGAAAATGGAATGTGTGTGTGTGTGTGTGTGTGTGTGTGTGTGTGTGTGTGTGTGTGTGGCGTAGCCCTGGATTACTTGCAACTCAGCAAGGAGCAGACTGGTCTCATACCTACAGTCCTCAAGTGCTGGGATTACCAGCTGTCTTTATCATCCCTGGCAT
This sequence comes from Phyllotis vaccarum, assembly GCA_033318265.1. NCBI lineage: Eukaryota > Metazoa > Chordata > Mammalia > Rodentia > Cricetidae > Phyllotis > Phyllotis vaccarum. The sequence continues at coordinate 7,835,689 of JARWLC010000009.1, read as the reverse complement.
GTAACCAGGGTTTAACAAATACTGTCTTGTCTCTGTACCACAAAACTCCTGGGTCAATGTGCATATGAACAAAGCAAATGGGGGACATGGAGTGCTCAGCAGTGTTTTGACTGATAAATGAGCGTGCTGACCATGCTGAAAAATGTATTCTTTCACAGTTCTTTCTTTCTTTTCCTCGTAAGTTGGTAAGATAAAGGCAAAATCAGCTGCCTACAGAGCCGCAGGACATAGATACCTACCTGTATTTTAATGCAATGTGATACTTGCTCTTTCTAAACCTACAGATAAAGGGAAAGTGTGGTCAATATAGTTCTGGATAGAAGGTAAAGAAAAGGCTCATTCTGAGGCTGAAGTAGTCCATCCATAAAAATGCTGAATTTTGTCTGTGTTCAATTGCAGTACTGACCAGGGGCAGGCTGGAGGAGAGATAATTAAGTTTCCTTCACTAATTTAGTCCTTCCCAGCCTCTCCAGCCTCCTCTCTGACTGCTTCCTGCCTGCTCATGTCACCTGCTCTGTAGAGGTGTCTGCCAAGGTGAAGAATGTTCTCCAGGAGCCCTCCTGAAGTAACCCTTCCATCCCCTCTGAAAGCAGACTGCTTGGACTTCCTAAATGTGAGGTCTCACTTCATACACTTCCTGCCATCTGCATTGACTGATTTCAGGACCAGATTCAATAGGAAGCTGATTTATGAAGAAGATACCAGAGAAAGTCTCCAGCAAATAAAAGAGGAAAATGAGTAAATCACAGTTCTTTATACCCATGGAAGGAAAATTCTTTGCAAGGTGAGCTATTTAAACACGATTAGCTCATTTAAGTCTATGCTCTCAGGAAACCTGACTTCAGAGCTGCAGAGAGCTGGCATTTCCTGGGGTTTAAACTGATAAGTCAGAAGACAATGTCGTCCTGAACATGCTTGTTCACTGACTCTGCCATCCTGAATCTTGCTCACCTGCTTCTAAAGAAGCTCCTTTCCATCACTGGGCTCCTGTGTGCACAGGAAAAGAGATTCACATGCAGTAAACAAAGCAGCTCTAGACATTACAGATCGAGCAGTGTCCATAAACAGGGTGCAGGAAAGTAGGGGGAGTGGCTCTGTAAATTCATCTTGGAAACTAAGGCATCTGATGATATCAGAAACATGTGTGAGGCTGGGGAGATGGTTCAGGGAATGCAGTGTTATGTAAACGTTAAGATCTGAGTTCAATTCTCAACAAACGTGTAAAATCCCAGTGCCAGACAGAACACAGTGGGATTCTTAGAGCTCCCTGGCCAGCTACACTATCCTAAATGAGAGATCTAGATTCTACGAGAGGCCCAATGTCAAAAATTAAGGGAGACCCAGGAAGGCCTTCTAACTGGTGTGAGACCAAGCGTGTCTGGCTTCTTCCTTGTGGTGCAATGGCTTCCCCTCCCCTGGTTTCCTCATTCCATTCAAAGTCTAGCTCCCTTATCCTGGAACCTTTGTACCATTCCCATTCAGATATGTTATCCTTGCTGTCTGAGAGAGACAATTGTCTATACTATGAAATTCCTTGAATCTCTCAATGAAAACGAGGTTACAGGACTGTAGATCATAAATCCAGATGTTAGATTCTAAATTAGAGTTAGGTAGAAGCTGAAGAGATAGCCCAGCATCTCAAACTCTTGCCATTCAGAGGACTAGGTGTTCCTAACACCCACACCAGGAAGCTCACAACCACCTGTGACTCCAACTCCAGGACACCCCATGTATTCTTCTGATCATCACTGGCACCTGCACGTATGCACATACACACACACACACACACACACACACACACACACACACACACACACACACACACTCCTTTTAAAAATGTACATTAAGACATGGTTAACATGGCAGTGTGGATATGTATCGAATTGCTTACTACTCAACTTTTCCTGAATATTGTTTCAATACAAAACTCTTCAGGCACAAATGAGTTCCATTCCAATTATTGAACAAATCAGTATATATGTACCAATATTTCTGCTCTACATGGTCTTTGTCTTGTTTATAGAGGTGAAAATTATAAAAAAAATTCAATGACAAAATCACTCATCAGAAAGATAAATAGCATTAACAAAAAATTGTTAAAGTAAATGGTTTATTGTGTTTATACTTATAGACAATAGTTTTATATATTTCTATAAAGAAAACTTATCTGTAAGATAAAGGTCTCTTGGTGTGCATTAGACAATGTGTTACTTAGCTCCTATATGGAAGTGTGTCCTGGTAAAAATGAATACAAAGTATTCCTGAATTAATATCTAGGAAGGTAAAAGAAAAAAAATAACCCAAACAGTGATTGTTTCTTATCAACTATGATTAAAACCATTTATGGTCATTTCAATTTTTATTTTTGCATCTTAAATAAGAATGTATATGTTTTAATGTTTCTTTATTGTATAATCAAAGATTATTTTAATCACAATATTTGAATCTCACATGTACCCTACTCAACAATGTCCCTGGTCAATCTTTATCCCTTCTTTATGACTGATACACTATTTACAATAAAGACACTGTGATTTCTTTCCCAGCTCAGCACCACCTTTCCAGCACCCTTGCCTCACTCCACATCTTTTCTTCAGCATAGTGCCCCCTCCTACAGAGTGATTACCTTTGCTTCTAACATAGGGTTCCCACCTCTCCTACCTGAGCTATACAGTGTAGATCCACGGCCTCTATGGCTTCTCTTATTTTGGCTCATGGCTTTTTCTTGTGTCTCTGCTGGCATCTGTCTCCTTTCACACTTCAACTATGTCTTCCTTATGTTACCTGTCATCAGTCACACTAGACCTTTCCAACTGATCTCACTTCCATGGTGTAGGAAGATTACCTCAACATGGTGGTTCTCACTTCCATGGTGTAGATAGATCACCCCAGCATGGTAGTTCTCACTTCCATGGTGTAGGTATACCACACCCCATGATAATTTCTCATCAAATATTCCTCTTTTCTCTGGACTCACCTAGGGGTGAGTTCTGGATATTCAACTATTCCCTTTTAGGGAAGTCCTGAATGTTATGTTGAATCGCCAATCACAGGTTTTTCCCTTACCTCCATTCAGATTCTCTTGACTCTGGCCACAAGACAAATGCCCTGAGATGCAGTCACTGGGGTATATCAATTGAACCAGCTATCGGGTAGGGCCATGAATACCCACAATTGAGGATAAAACTCTTAGCAGTTTCATGGTAGCTGAGCCTGATGCTGAGAAGAACACCTAAAGGCAACTTTCCATGTCACCCACTCTGAGCACATATCCTTCAGACTTATTTCCCAAAGTCTTGAGGTTCTAGGAGACTTACACCTGCCCAAGACGATCTCTCTGGTCTTCTAGAACCTTCTCCATTCCTGTGACCAGTCTTAAAAAAAAAACCCTCCATCTGTCCTACTTGAATAATTCATTTACAAGGAAGCTTGACTTACAGAGTTTAGTATTTTCTAAGAGGGTTTTTTATGCTGGAAGAAGAAAGCCAAGAGTAGTGGAGTTAGGGATTTGGACCCCAGAGCACTGTGTGCACATTGGAGATGGATATTTCTAGAAAGTGTCATCATCGTTTTACTTCAAAGACTGGATTTCCAGGGTGTCATATATATCAATATTCAAATATAAAGGCAGGAGTGCCAGTCTTCCATGATCAATAGTAATTATCTTAGAATAGTCAGATATATTGATTTATTCACATCTCTGACCCTGTCCACTAACACAATAAGCAAGAAATACATGTGTGCAATGCTAGCCTCTGACAGGGAATCTTCAGAGGCAAAGCAAATATATGTGTGCATCCACACATATGTAGGGTGTTCTCATGGTGGGAATCGTGTATTTTCAGACACGTTAACTTTCTAATAAAAGAAGCAAGTGTATATATAACAAAACATGCATGGTGGTCTTAAAACAATGATTACACATGCGTGTTTACACACTTGCAGAGAATTCTCATGGTTAGAATCACATATGTGTTTTTACACAGGCAAGGCTTGTGGCAGAAATGGCATGTCTATATCACACATATGTAGGTTACTCTCTTAATAAAGATCTCATGTTTATGAGTATTTACACACACATGGGAGTTCTGCCTTAGCTAGAATCGCATGCCTGCTCCATGTACAACTAAGCTTCTGCAGAGACACATGGTGGTGGGTGCATTTGCCCTCATGGATCTGTGGTCCCCTGATTCACAGAAGAGGAAACAGCTTGCTTAGTAGACACTCTGTCTGTTGAGCAGTAAACTTTAATATGGACTAACAAGGGCCTGCATTCAATATAAAGCAAGCCCAGTCTAACAAGCTGGGGCTACACTTTGAAGGAGAGGTGGAGGTGGAAAGGACTAGAGAAGGGTTGTCTTGATGGGAGAGGACCTACAGTAGCAGAAAGAGGCTTCGAGCGTAGGGTATGTATATTCTCTAGGGTGACTGAGGGCTTTCTGTCCACAAGGAACAGAGTTGAGCTAAAGAATCAGGAGAGAGGGGGAGCCCACACAGAGTTTCAGAAGCACTTCCTTTGGATGTGGTTTGTGTCCATGTAATCTGGTGGAGGGTGTCAGCTACTCAGACTGGGGCCTGGGCCATGAGACACTGTTGAGTAAGCCCACATCAGGACTAAGTGTGGCCTCCCACCATCTGTGAGATGATTGGGGGAGCAGGAATCTGGGGCTGTATTGGGTTGACTGTGAACCTTACCAAACTCACTGGGGATGATGTCTCTATGCCATGAACCCATTTCAGGACCACAAAAGAGTGGGATTAGGGGAGTCCCTAACTCCACTCTAGAGTCCCCAACTCCACTCTAGAGGAGTCCCTAACTCCACTCTAGAGTCCTCAACTCCACTTTAGAGAAGTCCCTGACTCCATTCTAGAGGAATTTCTACTCCACGCTTTTGTAAATCTTCAGAGTGGAGTTTAAGATTGTCATAATTCATCAGCTGATGGGTAAGAAATAAGTCAAAATTATTCCCACTTAAACCAAAAGTAAAATCATGCCATTATTTCTTCCTTCAGTATGAGTTATCATCTTCAGTCAAGACAGTAGTGTGTACTGAGGTGACAAGACAAGGATCAAAAGACCTCAGTCCTCTGAAGTGACCCAGACTGAAAACTCATCTTCTGGAGGATTATTAGTTTTAGGCCTAAGCTTTGGAATTAGGAAGAATTGAGTCGGGACCTTATTCTTCCTTATTTCTCATGTCACCTTGAATGGTGTGTGTTCTACTTCCTCATGTGTAAAACAGGACCAACTATGGGAAGCAAAGAAAGGCCAGCAGAGGCCATGCATGCAAACAGCCTGACTCACTAATAAGCACTATTCCCATTGTTAAAGACCATAATGAAAAGAAAAATGTTCTTTTATACTTTCATTCATAGTATTATGAAAAACCACATTTAAATAATAAAGTGATGTATTCACATTATTAATACAAGGCATCTTTTATTAAAACAAATATTCCTACTAATGTTACATTAGTATCATTGACACAGGACATGTATAGGACTTTAGAATATTTTTTCCCTATAGGATATCATTTGGCAAATTTACAGTATTTGTTAAAGTTAGGTAAGTCATGGATGGGACATGTCTTTTTGATGCAGTATCTCTTGAGAGATTGTCAGTAAGAATGTATTAGAATTGAAGGCAGCCAGAAGGAACCCCACACCAAGAGATGTAGTTAAGAGTACCTGTGACTCCTGTGGAGGAGCTGGGTTCAGTTTCTAGCACTTATATCTGTCAGCTCACAAACTCCTTCAAGTTCAATTTTAGTGGATTTGATGCCCACTGCTGACCTCTGCAGGCACCAGGCATGTACACAGTGAATATGCATAAATACTGGTACTTACACATACAATCAAAATAAACCTTTTTTAAAATGATTTATTCATTGTTTGTATTTGCAATGATAAAGCGTGTGTACCTTCCAGGTCACTGGTGAGAAGACCCAAGGATAACTTAGGTCAGAGGATGATTTTACAGAGTTTTTTCTCTTTCTTCTGAATATGGGTTCTAGGGATTGGAATCAGCTCTCTGCATATTTGAGGCAAGTACCATTAGTCTCTTACTCATCCTATAACTGGCCAAAGCTTAAGTTTGTCTCAAGAGTCTTTAATCTCCAGAAAAAAAGCAGCCCATTCAAGTTGGAAGGTAAGCTAGCTCCACGTCTTTCTCTCTACACTGACATGAGACTTCGGATGCAGCAGCAAACAGCACGCTAGTCTGAAAGGCGCTGTCCTTGTGAGATGTGCCTGCCTCTTAAGTACAGCAATGCTGTGAATATAGTTGTCTACTTATTACAGGAGGTAATGAGGCCTTAAATTGGGGAAATTTTAAAGACGATAGTATTTTATTGGTATAACTTTCCAAAATGATTACTTAGGAAGCTATTAGACAGATAGACAATCAGGACCAGAGAATATAGAAAGAGCGGAATTAAAAATAACCCTTGTCCTATGATTGCAGCCACCTCCATGTGTGGCAGCCTTGGCTCATCCTCCTGTCCCTGAATTTAAGGATTCCTTTCTCTTCCAGGTCTAATGCAGAGCCTCCCATCTACACTCTTACTAAATGCCTTTCTTTCCCAAAGCTTTGTTATTCACATCAACACGACTCTGCTCTGGGATCAAATGTGACCTCTCAGAAGGCTTTAATGACTGTCAGCCATGAACGTAGCATCCAGCTTGTGTAGATCCCTTCTCTTACCTGGATAAAGCAAGAATGGAGCATTCTTCATATACAAGCTGCTGATGTGCCCTATCAGAGGTCCCTCCAGGATACAGCCTCGGTCTCATGTTTAAACCTGTAAGATTTAGTAACCAGCAAACATGCTGCATGGCTCATTGAATGTCTATGGTAGCTACTTTATTTCCATCTTTTTTATAACGAAAGACTAAAACCCAGGGCTGAAGAGATAGCTTAGGGAATCTTTCCCTTACTCTACACAGATTATATTTTAAGATTTAGTGCTGTAATGCTCTTTAATGGAGACTCTGGGTCCAACACCTCGAGATACGTTTTCTTCCTCTGAACTAAAGGCATGCACATTGTGCTGTTAGTGTGTGCATGCCTGAAATCAACAAGTTGTGATTTATCACTGGGCCTTCATTTTTCTACATTTCCAGAGTTTAATCATTCTGATTGTACTCTCTTGGTAATCCTTAATGATTTACATCACAATAATTTGTTCTTAGGAGTAAAACCTTCTGAAAACAAGCATCACTGTGGATTATTTTCCTGGAGGGCAAGTGGCCAGTCTCTGCCCTCACATTCAGCACAGGAAGTGATATTTGAAAGTGACAGATTCTAACCTAGGAAATGTTGGAAACAGCCATAAAAAATGTCTGGCTCTTTTTTTAAAAAAAAATGTGGTTATGTAAACTGGAGTTAATTTTTGTTCAAACAAAAAAGGGATGGTACCGTAGGGTGACAGGGGACAGGGGTGCTTCGAGGCTGCCACAACAGACGCCAGCTTTAAAAAACTGTCAAAATGTGGATGTGGTTCCAATCACTTAAAAAATAGAAGGTGATAAGTTGAAAATGTCAGGTAATTGGCAGACAGATAGAAAGTTAAACTGTGTCCTCAGTGAAGAAAATTAACCAGCAGCTGCCAGCAGGGACCCCAAGGTCATGTGAATGCCAGAACCAAGTGGAGTCCAATCATTCAGAGGTCCAGCCTGATGTCTCCCCTCCCTGGTCATTTTCAGATCTCTCAGGAGCTGCCCTGAACTACTGCCAACATGTGTTCATTTCGAAAAATTACATAGATTGTGATTTATTACCCATCACACTACAAAAATCCACTGCGAATTAAATCAGCCCTTTGTTTAAATTGCTGCTATGCAACCGGCATCATATCGCCATAAATGACATTGAAGGTATCATCCGCAGCCCTCGGCCAAGGCTGCTGATAAGGCCCCACCATGGGACGATCAATACTTACTATTCATTTTTGAAATTATCTTCCCATTGATCCCTGAACAAGCGCCAGTGACACAGAGGCACAGTGCCTTTAATACAATAATTATATAAAGGTTTACAGGCTCATCCACCCAGCCAATAAAAGCTGTCACCTGGCAGGGACAGTTACAATCCCATAATCCATCAAAATGCTGTTCTCTGACCTATGGGCTTCTGGGCTTTCGGAAGACCATGATAAACACATGCATGGAGGAAGGAGAAGAGAGGCATCCGGAGTGCAGAACAAAGGCTGTGGATGGATACCACTGGCCAGCAGAGACTCCTGCCAGCTGTCTGCACTCATTTATTTATTTTTTTAATGATTGAAACATAGAAGAGTCATCTATCTGATAATTATAATTCACCAAGAAGGAAGGAGTTAAGTTATCCACCTCCCTTTGGTCTTTAATTGATCTGGTCTGACTTTTTTATTGTATGATATATGGTGATCATGTAAGTGCATGATCATGATGGGGATATGTACTGGAGGAGAGGACAAGAAGCTGGATCAGTCACAGTGAGGTGAGCATGAACATGTGGTGTCTGCTTTCACAAAGATATAAAAGAAACACGTGCAAGCATACAGATCCTCTGACGAGCACATGGGCACACACATTTACATACACATAAGTATGCACACATGCCCTAACACATGCTTGCATACATATACAAACAGATAATTATGAACATACATATACATATGAATACAGATACATGTAGATTTACATACACACAGAGAAGCATGTGAAGCATAAAGATGTGTATAGATTCATGGTAATAACAAACAAATGAGCAAAACCTTTCTGACCACTCTGACTGAACACTGTGATACCAGATGAGTCTTCCTGTCAGCCTATTACCTGGTACCTGCACCGCTATGAAGGCATGGCCAAGTCACTGACTCTGTCTCCCTAACGTGCCACCAAATCAACCTTGCTTAAACCAAGCACATTGCTGAAAAGGCTTTGACTTTCCTACTGATGTCTAAGGTCCCATCTACCAACTGACATGCAAACATGTGCTGCAGAGTGGTAGGTGGTGAGCAAGCATCAGTCCATGCACTGCATTAGAACCCTGCTGTCTTCTTCCCTTGGAGTAGATGAGGAAAGCCAGCATTCAGCTGCAGAGGGCAGGGCTGGTTGGGTAGTGGGGATGCAGCAGCCTGCATACACTCACCATGCATATAAGTGGGGACAGCTTCAGTTTCAGCACTGCGTTCCAGTTCAAAGATTTTACGTCCTGCCTTAGTCTAGAGCTTCTCTATAAGTTCTTCTCCCCCAAATGGCTCCATGAGTTTTTCTTTGGTGTTAAAACTGGCGTTACTGACTTAAAAAAAAGTTTTGGGGAAACTTGTTTACTATTTGAAATGAGAGTCAAACATGCTCGAGAGTGTTCACCTGGCCTAGGCTTGTGATATCTTCAATGTTCCTGCTGTTGTATGGTTTTGAGTAAATGTGCGTCAGAGGATGGATAAAGGTTTGAGATAAGATGAACAGAGGAAAAATGATTTTGTTCCCTGAGTCCATGAGAAGCAAATGATGGAGCGAATGTCAAGCCGATAGGAAGCATAGGAATGTAAGGAGAGAAGAGCACTGGGAAGTGAGTCTCGGGTTTAAAAGGTTGATAGCTTCTAGTCTATAAAATTTTATAGATTTTGGAGAAGAGGACTCAGAAATTCTTGCTCAAGCTTAGCTCATACAGGAAGCCTGGAAAGAACAGCTAGGGTCTTGGAAAATCTATGAACAGCCAGAGGATCTGGGACTCTCTCTGAGAAATTTCATTCCTGACCTCTGCTTTTCTGGGAGCATATGGGCACACACACACACACACACACACACACACACACACACACACACGAGACACACACACACACACACACATAGAGAGACACAGACACAGAGAGAGAGACACACACACACAGACATACACGCACAGAGACACACACAGACACACACACAGACACACACACAGAGACACAGACACACACACTGACACACACAGACACACACACGAGACACACACACAGACAGACACACACACGAGACACACACAGAGAGACACAGACACACACACAGACACACATACACACAGACACACATACACACAGACACACACAGACACACACACGAGACACACACACAGACACACACAGACATACACACAGAGAGACAAGACACACACACACACACACAGAGACACACACAGACATACACACACAGACACAGACACACATACAGAAACACACACAGACACACACACACACACAGACACACACACACACACACACACACACACACAGATCTGTAAAGTAGGCTTGATTGGTGGAAAACAGTTCTTTCTCTTTGGAACGAGGCCAAGAAAAAGGTGCTTTCTGTGGTTGTCGGATTTCACTGTTAACTTCATTGGGGTTAGTATCACACATAGGGTACTTACACTGCGTGTTCATGAGGGTTTGTGAGTGTTAATGAGTGTGAGTGAGTGAGTGTGTGTGTGTGTGTGTGTGAGAGAGAGAGAGAGAGACAGAGAGACACAGAGAGAGCCCTGCATGCTTAACTTTCACTTTCCTTCAAAACTTCCATTGGTGTCCCAGCTTCTCCAGATAGACCTTGAAACTCTTAGCACATTAACAGAGCCAATAACAACTGCTTGGAACGGCAATGAGATGGAAAAGTGATGTAGGGAAAGGGAGAAATGGAACAAGACAGAGCAGTGGGACATAAAGGAAGGGGTTGACTAGGCAGAGGGAACCAGCAGTTGGAGAAATCAAATCAGAACAAGCTATGGTGTGGATTATGGAAATGATGTTTCCATAGATTGTACACTAAATACAGATAAGGAGGAGTGAGCAGTGGGTCAGCTGTGTAAGGGAAAGACTTCAGAGAAGAGAGGTTGATGGAAGCTTGTGTTCAGACATGGAGCTGCAATTAATAGATGAAATCTTCCCATTGTAGACAAGGACAGCACACAAGAAGGAGTCTGCAGACCCTCACAGTTATGACTGCTTTCTTAGGAACCCTTACCCGATCCAGGGTGAGTGCAGGCATGTGATATATGAACACTCTTCTGGAGCCCAGAGGCCACCTGGGACCTCATGGCATGAGAAGGTGACATGTGCACCACCCTGTGTGGAGTCCCATCACGCTGAGGCGAGTCATAGCAAGATGAGGCAAGAATACCTCTTTCCAGAGTCAGAATTTCCCTCTGTTACTTATAGCTGATATCTACATATAGGCAATACTCCCTAAGGAAACTCTCTAAGAGAGCTGTGAGATGTAACGGAAGGGAACTCTGTAATTGATCTGAAAGTTGGGGTTCATAGAAAAATCATTAATCCCCTCTCAAGCTTTATTTGCAACCAGTGATGTTCCCTTGCAGTACGGACCTTCAAAGGCATTCCACTAAGTCAAGATCTGACCACCAACTTAGAAGAAACTTTGAAACTCACACAAACATAAAACCCATATGGTGGCAGGGAGCACATGGGAATTACAGGGTTCACAGTGTCACTTAGCAGCATTCTCCACACTTGTCTGACCATGCCCCTCCCACGCAGGCGCATGCGCACACACACACACAGATACACACACATGCACACACACATGTATACACATATACATACACACACATATACACACATACATATACAGACATACACACATACACACCCTTCATAATGCACTTCATCTAGTCTTTAAACCTCCAGGATTCCATATTGTTAAGATCAAACTTGCTAACAATTTGTCACACTGACACACCAGGAGCACTTTCTCACCTCCATATTTGTTTAATTATAGTATTTTATTGATCAGTAAACCCCACTTTAAACTCATATATCACTTCTTTTGTGAAGATTTTGGTTTTTTATTATGTATGTATGTGTATGGATGAGTGTGGGTTTGCACACACGAATAGGGTACCCCAGAGGCTAAAGGAAAATCTCAGATACCTTGGAGCTTGAGTTACTGTCAGTTCTGAACTATATAATGTGAATGCTGGGACCTGAACTCAAGTCCTTTGCAAGAGCGGTATGTACTTTTAACCTCTGAGCTGTCTCTTCAGCTCCCAGGTTTACATTTGAAAGCACTGTCCCACTTTGAGATCTGGCATGCACAACATTCTTCTTGACTTACTGCATAGCAACTTTCTAAATCTCTGATACAGTTTCCAACTAGCTTGCTCTAACACCCTGCAGCCATCTTTCTCATTGCAAGATCTCTCCTAAATGTATCCTTTTCTCTAGGAGCACATGTCACACTTCTAATGAAGTGCTTGGATGATGGTAAGTCCAACTTCTGTCACCTTGCTGGGTGGCTAGCCCCATAAGAAGTACATTTCCCTCAGTTAATTACCATACTTGAGATGGTAAGTCATAAAGATAGTGTATGAATGAGGGAGATAATTCTTCATCACCATGCTGTTCTGGCTAGATGATGCTCATGTTAGCATACCTTGGCATCCTTGTTTATCATCATCAAATAGCACATCACATGAAAAAAAAAAATCCATCATTTTCTAGTATTCAGTCAGTGGCTTGAAGCATAGTTACTCTGCTGTGAGCTAGACCCTCAGAACTATTTTTTCTTATAAACCTATAGAAAAAAAATCTATCAGCAGCCTTCCTTCCCCTGAGCCCTCCGCAACCACAATCTTCCCTCTGCCTCTATAAATTGCTTCTATAGGAACCTCATAGAACGACCAGCAGGCAGTGTCCAGACTGGATCTACTTAATTCATTCAGAATGTCCTTGAGGTTCATCTATGCTGTAACTTGTATCAAAACTTCCTTCAGTTTTACAATAATCCACTGGCTGTATAAGACCCTTTTCTTTCCCTGTCTATCTGTGGCTGGATGTTTGGGTTTATCGTTTTGTTGGGTGTGGTGAATAGTGCCTCTGGGTTGCCTGTAAACAGAGGCAGAATTTTCTGTCCCAACTACCTATTCCCAAATACTCAATAGTTGCTTCCCAAATTACCACACAGAGGCTTATCTTCATCATTAAATGCTTAGCCACCAATAGCTCAAGCTTGTTACTAACTAGCCCTTACACTTAAATTAACCCATAATTCTTATATATGTTTTGCCACTTGGCTTGGTACCTTTTCTCTGTATGACATTCTCATCTTGCTCCTCTGTGTTTGCTGTCAACTCTATAACTCTGCCCTTCTCCTTCCAAGCATTCTTAATGTGGCTTTTCCACCCAAGTTTATCCTGTTCAACTGTCGGCCATTGAGCTTCTTTATTAAACCAATTATAGCAACAAATCTTCACAGTGTACGAAAAGATTATTTCACAGCATACTCATTTCTGGGGCAGTACCTAGAAGAGTCACTGCAAGTTACATAGAAATTCTGCTTTATTTGTCTTCTTGTTTAGTTTTGGAGGACCACACCGTTATCTCCAGTAGCTGCTCATCTCATATCCCATCAGCTATACACCAGAGTTGACATTTCTCTGGAACCTTGCGAACACCACTATATCCTATTTTATAAGAGCAGCTGTACCAAAAGGTGTGAGGTGCTATCTCCCTGTGGTGTTTCTTTGAGTCTCTTCGGCTTTTTTTTTTTTTTTTCCAGAATGTTTGGAGGTAAGGGTCAGCCAGAGGATTCCTGAATTTCATTCTTATGCAGAGCATTCCTGGTTAAGGGCTGAGCTTACCTGACCAACATGGCTTCTGGAAAGTTCAGATAGGATTAATGAGAGGGGCAGTGTAATAGTTAGTTTCTGGCCCAGACTAGCCCCAAGATCTGAACCAGAAGTCCAAAAGTCCCAAAGAAAGACACAAAAGCTTACGTTAATTCCATGCTGTTTGGCCTATGGCTTAGACATATTGCTAGCTCTTTCATTGCAACTCAACCCATGATTCTTATTTTCTTTAGCCATGTGGCTTGGTACCTTTTCTAAGAGGAGTATCCTGGTCTCCTTTCCTCTAGATCTGCTGGCGTCTCTGCCTTGCTCTTCCTGTTCCCAGAGTTTTCTTAGACTGGTAGCCACACCCACACTTCCTTTCTGACTTTTGGCCAATCAGTGTTTTATTTAACCAGTAGGAGGAACAAATACTTACAATATTCCTGAACATAACCCCACCACAGGGCAGCTCTGAAGCCTTCACACATATGAAGCTTCATGTACCTTTTTTTGCCACCTGAAAACCTCCCACATCCATCCAGCCACTCTGCTACCTCAAATTGCTTGAGTCCTCCAACCACACTCCTCAGACATGCTGCCTAAATACCTCTGCTACCTCTCTGCATACAGACCTTGGCCCATCTCAGAAGCTGATGCCTTTTCAAAGAGGATGGAGAAGACACCTGTCAACAAACAATTTTACCCCGACTGCAAATGATACCTTCTTATGTTCTCTATCTTTTTTTTTTCTGAACAGGGCAGATAAATATTGATGTGTTGACATTTTGAGTCAAATAGTTCATAGTCAAATAGGGGGACTGTTCTGTGCATTTCAGGGTATTTAGAGGGATGTCCTACCTATCCACAATGCAGCATCATATCTCCCCATTATCAGTCAAATATTGCCCAGTGTTCCCTGTCACCTGGAGAGGCAGAAAAAGTATGGTTTAGAGACAGTGATGTTTTCTCTCCTATTAAAATACTATGAGGGGAAAGGATCCAACTTGTGCCAAGGTGCTTGCTGGAAAAGCATGAGGGCCTGAGTTTGACTCTCTAGCAACCACCTGAAACATAGATGCAGTGAAACATGCCTCTAATCAGATTGTTGGAGATGTAGAGACAGGGGGATCTCTGGAGCTTTCTGACCAACCAGCATAGCTGGATTAGTGAACTCCAGGTCCCCTTTGTCTCAAAATTGAGATGGAAAACTATCTAGGAAAATACACTATGTTGATTTCTGGTCTCCACATGTACACATGTACATTTACATACATGAACACACACATGGTTATGTTCACGCATAGGCTCACCATTCCCTACCTCCCATATAGACACACAATTACTATGTTTTACTATGAGTACCAAGCTTCTGATATTTGGTTCCAAACCCACAGAGAGGGTTCTGTCACACACTGAGTCTGTAGCAGGCTTTGTCCAAAGAGGTTTCACAGAGGAAAGAAAACCTGCCCTGAAATGGAGGTGGCACAATCTCAAGGTAAGAAAGGAGAGAGCAAGAGAATCACTCTGCTTCCAAACTGTAGGCACAATATGACCAGACACCTCACTCTCCTCACCCTGATTTCTGCATGATGGGATATACCTTTAAACTATGATATGAAAGATTCCCTTCCTTGAAAGAAAGTTTTTGGTTGAGCAGAAATTGGCATTATTAGTACTGGTATTCGAGTACCTGGTGGAATGTAAAGTTTGAACTACTCTCTGCAGATCAGTCTGTTGGAATTACCAGAACTTTTCTCAGTAACTCCACGAATAACACCAAACATTATAGAGATTCCTACCATTTGAAAAAAAAACATTAAAAATATCAAGGAATAAAATATTTTTTTAGATAGGTGCACTTTCCAAATGCTGATTTAAATTTCTGTGTAGAAAGCTTATAGTTGGAGACTGAGTGAACTATGCATGATGCTTGCAAGTGCTACTCATCAGCAGACTTCTAGCCAGATTTATGGTATATGGTTCCTGCAATCCTATTTTGTCTGGAATTCAGGCTTTGTACACTCTGCTCAACAGTCTGGCAGATGCCTGCTCAAAGACGGTCAGTCAAAGAGGTATATGAAACCGTCAGCATCACAAAGGTGCCCGGTCCTGGATTTTTATTTAATTGCTTTTGACTTCCAACAATGGGGGAGTACTGAGCTGTGGCAAGACAGCGAAAGCCTGCACCAGGGACGATGTATCTATTATCTCCCCGATGAAGGTCATCGACCTATGACAGTCAGAGTAGTGGAAACATTAGAAATCATGTGCAATTTAATCTTTACACAAATACCAGAGCAGCATCACAATGCCTGAATAATGAAGACGCTGGTGGAAAAAAGCAAAGGCTGTCCCCGAGGGGAGCCTTCATTTTCTCTTCTGCACTGTGCCTGCCTCCACCGCCATGAGATGTGCACTTGGCTGACACATGTATTAATGGCATTTTGGCTGGAAGAGAGTCGATGTTTTCTGTGATTGCTCTGTGCAGCTGTGACTCAGTTGTCCTCCCTCCCTCATCAGGGCTGTGCATCAACTCCTGGAAACTATTGTTCATGGAACAGCTGTCATCCAGGATGAAATGAAGCCTTTCCTTCCTGTTCGGAGAGCTTGGACTGTCCACTTTTCACAGCACAATGTTATATCGAGGAGTACTTCAGGAGGTTATAAAGAATGAAAACATTGGTTTGGGGGCAGCTGAAAGAATGGAGAGAGCTGGAAAGAAAGCCCAACGCAGCCCTGAGAGACCCAAGGCAGAATAAAGACTTCAGCGATTGCCATCTGAGACCATAAGAAATGGAGGTGGCTTTTGTGGCACCTGCATTACAAGATAGAGTTCTGAATGGAGTGATTACTCACCCACAGCCCTGGTCCCATGGGACTGCTTAAGATTCTGTAACCAGATCTATGTGTGTCTGTGGTATCCCCAAGCCAGATGCCCAACTCTTGTAGAAGTAGGTAAGACTGAACCCCAGTCTCCAGCTGTGGTGGTGAAAGTTGATTCTCAACTTGACACCATCTGGAGTCACCCAGTAGACAAAACTCTGAGCATGTCAGAGAGGGCGTTTGTAGAATGAGTTAATTGTTGTGAGAAGACCCACCCTCCACATGGACTTCATTGGCTTAGAGTCTTGGATTGAGTGACAGAAAAATAACAGGCTGAGCCACAGCTTCCTGACCTCAAACACAGTGTCACCAGACACATCACATTCATGTCACCATGCCGTCTCTAACCAAGGTGGGAGGAACCTTAAACTGCAAAGAACTTTGTCACGGCAACCAAAGAAGTTGCCGATACATTCACTTCCATTGTATCTTATGGAATGGACAGGCAGAAGGGAACCACCTTGACCCAAGGGCTCCTCCATCACACAAGAGAAGAAGCAAAGATCCTGGAATCTGAGAAGCACGTGAAGGTGAAGGGAGCAAGCCATGGCTTCACGACCACATGGTTCTTTGAGCCCCCCTTGCTTCAACTATTCCTTTCAGAGTAATTGGGTGACACAGGGAGCTAGTACAGAAGACCTCCTACCTCACCTCTGGTCACTGCACCCACCCTCTGTGGTACCTTTCAGCAGGTGTCCAATAGCCTCACCCTAAGAACTTCATCGGCTGATGTGTTTGTGAGAGTGACACCATTCCTCAGTTTAGATCTCATTTGGCCTTGCCCAAACACCTGCTCTGTCCTGGGAAGCCATGTGTCACAGCTCATTATGCCTTCTTATGCTCTCTCACCTCACCCAAACTTCCTGGTTTTGAAGACCATGGCACTTAAGAAAGTTGGTTGGATACTCAGCAGAAAGTTTCTAACTGGAATTTGTTGAATGTTTTACTCAAAGTCACACCCTTTTCGGGGAGATCAACTACTAAACTGTGGCCCAGTACAGCCTTTAACTAATGCCCCTCCTCCCCGAGGGGCTCAGGATGCACAGCTCTCCTTGTTTAGCGCATCCAACCACTTACTTCATTTCTTTCAATATGGACCCAGTTATTTTATGCTTTCAGCTATACTTCGCTGTTCATGTTTGTTACTTTTTATTAGTTAAATTTGTTCTTGGACAGTTTCATACTAATATACGAGGCATTTGTTAAATCTTTCATATCTTTTCATCTCTCCAGTCTACCATTTTCTTCCATACAGATATCTTCTCACATTCACATGTATTTGTTTTATTTGGGGATCTAAGGAGTTTAGCCAGACCCTCCTGTGTTACTATGTTTTGGAGCTATCCATTGGAACCTGGTGACCTCAGATCTGGTACATCACTAAAGACAATGACTCTCCCTCCACAGGGACAGTAATTGGACAACAAGAGGTAGGGCCCTATGGTAACAGTGCCACAGATGTTATAGGGGGTCACTTTTCTAATTTCACTCTGTTACTGCAATGAAGCATCTTGCAACAAAGCAACTTAGGAAGGAAAGAAGGTTAATGAATTCTAGATCTCAGAATTATGTCATGGGAAGCCAAGACTGAGCAAACAGCTAGTCATATCATCCACAGTCAACACAGACAGAAATGAAAATTTACATGCTCACATTCTTTCTTTGTCATGCTTAATTTAGTTTCTAAACTTTAATATGGTTCAGGACCCACTGCCTAGGAAATCGTGCTGCGTACATCAATTTATTTAATTAGGACTATCTTCCACAGACACACCTATAGACCAACTTAATGTAGATTGAGATTTTTTTTCTCAAGTGATTATACCTCGTGTCAAATTGGCAATTAAATCCAACATCACAGGAACCAACAGCCATCTGATTGAACTTGAGATCAGCTGCACGTGAAGAAATCCGTGCTTGGCACTGTAATCCTAGGCAACAACCCATGCCTAGGAAGGTCATATGCCCAAGGTGAAAATTTATCAGAGTTGTTTAGCCAAACTGATATAGCATCAGATTGTCTTCTAAAATCAATACTTAGAACCATAGAAAAGCTATTCTCAGCCCTCAACAGAGACCCTTCTCTTTCCAGTCAGTAGAGATGAATGAAGATCTTTGTGCCTAGACTCTGGTAGTAACTGACACTTGAACCCTTGTCCTTATACAGGCTATTATTGTTGTTGTTCAAAACATTTTACAGATTTTGCTACTGTATGCTTTGTTGATTCTTCTGCCTCTTTGGTCAATCCCCATCAAAGTGAAGGCTTTTGTTAATTTTGAAGAACTTTCCCTTTCTGTCACTACAAGGTATCCCAGACTTATTTTGGATATGGCACCCTGTACAGTCATTGTTACTAGGGTGCCAGCACTTGAGGGGCCTTTCTTCAGACAAAGGTCAAGTGCAGTTATAATCTGTGTGGTCATAGAGAGTTTTAAATAGCTGGTGCACTTATCTATCACCTCTCTATATCTACTATCTATCTATCTATCTATCTATCTATCTATCTGTCTGTCTGTCTGTCTGTCTGTCTATTATCAATCAATCTATATATCATGTGTCATCTGTCATTCAGTCCACATCTACTGAACTCTATGTATTTATCATCTACTATTATGCCAAATCTTTTCATATCCCAAAATTTAATTCAACCTGTAATTATTCTATATCTCATCCATAAAACCGTCATATACCTACCATCTACCATCTATCACTTATGTTCACATTTTCCATCTGTTATCTGCCATCTGTTAGTCTGTATCTACCTATGCATATCTGACATCTAGATTTCTGGCTTATCATTGTATTTCTATATTTATCACTGATTATATATGTATCTATACTCTATCTGCCCATCCTATGTCATAGCTATAACCTATATTTGTACCTGTGTATCTCTTTTTCTTCCTAAACCTTTTCCTGCTGCTGCTCCTTCATCACCTTTCTCTTTCCCTCTTCTTCTTCCTTCATATTTTTTTAACTATCCACTCTATGGTTAGAAACCTGGCTGACACATCCTACCACACACGGATTTTCTTGAGAAGCAACTTCACTTGTGAAATTGTTGATCAGCGGTGTTAAGGACATCTCAATTTCTTTCAAGAAGGTCTTAGCATGAGACACTCTGCTCCTACACTGGGGTGCGCTCTCTGGTGGTTGAACTGGTACCCTAGGAGCCCTGTTTAGTATTTCTGGGAAGAGAGCCAAAGCTGGAGAATTCTATGGACACAGATACCAGGTAGATTTTCCGGTCTTACTGCCACCCCTGCAACTTCCCTGCAAGCTGACTCTTGGACATACTGGCCTACTCAAGGTTCTTTCCAAGTCCAATGAATCCCATCACACTCTTATGTCCCCACACACCCCACTGAAAATTGCTCTCAATCCATTTTCATGAATTAGTTATAATAGCTATGTTTATTTAAATTTCAACTAAGCAACATTCTAAAACTATTGAAGCTTTGTGTCTATTTATTTTTGCTTTGTTTTCATGCCATGTTGACTAGAAATTACCTCTCACTTGAAACCAAACATGAATTCAGGGACTCATTTACCAAAATAAAAGTGCTTTCTGTTTTTAATTTGTTTGCTTTGTTTTGCCTCTGTGAAGTGGACATTTTCCTCACATGATTAGACAGAAAGAATTAAACCGCAGTGTGTGTGGCTGTGAGATAAATTCAAAATTGCTCATGGGATTGCTTGTCCTTTGCCAGAAGAAATTATGGACCACACCAAGAAAGCAGCAGCAGAGGTATGCACGCTCACATGCCATCACATCAGGGTCACTGATATCTTCAGAATAAGTGTAAGAGCAATGCTGCTAAGATAGCAGTTGAGGACAAGTAATAGAAGGCTGGGTGGTGGAGCTGACTTTACCAGTTACAGCACTCCTTATTTCCAGTGAAACTCCTTTTTCAGTAATGGCAAATTTCCTTCCTATCTCTTGAGTAGGCATCAAATATATGACTACAACATGGAATGCAAAGCTCTCTATGATGCGGTGTGGAGTTATGTATGAAGTGTGCCTAGGAATAAAATAGCATGGGAATATGGTAGCTCTACATTCAAATTTTTGAGAAGTCTCCAAACTGATTCCCACAATGGCTATATTAATTTGCATTCCTGCTAACAGGGAAGACAGTGAATAGTTCTTTCTCTCCACAACCTCTGAGACATCTGTTATCAGTCTTGTTGGTGATAGTCATTCTGACTAGGTTGAGGTGGTATCTCAAAGTAGTTTTAATTTGAAATTCCCTGATAGATGGGCATTAAATATTTTTTAAAAACAATTATTGGATATTATTATTATTATTATTTGAAAAATGTCTATTAAGTTTGACTGCTTATTGATAGGCAGTTTGACTTACTTGTTATTTAATTTCGTCAATTCTTTGTAAACTCTAGATATTACCCCCTTGCGTGGAGTGAAGCTGATAAATATTTTTTCCCATTCTGGGGACTATCTGCCAACACTGCTGACTGTTTTCTTTTATGTTGAGTGACTTTTGATTTTTGTGTAGTCAACCTGTTGATGCCTGAGGTCAGTTCCTGTGCAGGTGGCATTTTCTTTTAAGGGTTCTTGGCTACCTCCACATCTTGACAGATATCACCCAGTTTTCTTCTAAAAGTTCTAGTATTATGCGTTTTAAATTAAGGTTTTTGATACACTTTGAATTTACTTTTGTATAAGGTAAAATATAAGAGCTTAATTTCATTCTTCTACAGGCAGAAATTTAGTTTACCAGCACCATTTGTTGACTGGTCTACCTTTATTTCAAAGAATTTTGCATCATTTTCCAAAAATTAAAAGAACATGGCTTCACATTTCCCTTCTGGATCCCAGTGGTCAACAGTCTTTTTTTTTTTTTTTTTTTTTTTTTTTTTTTTTTTTTTAACCCAGTACCAGGCTGTCTTTATCTCTATAGTTCTAGGTTGGCTATTGTAATACCTCTAGCTGTATTCTTACTTTGGGGGGATTGCTTTGGCAATAACTGCCTTTGTGGTTCAATATGAATTCTCATATAGCTTTTAATAAGCATGTTGCCTTAGTTGGTGTTTTCACTGCTATGATAAACCATCACTACCAAAAGCAATTTGGAGGAAAATAAAAGGTTTATTTCAGCTTATAGCTCTCAGGTCGCACTTCATAACTGAGGGAAGTTGTGGTCAGGAACCTGAAAACAGAAACTGAGACAGAAACCGTGAAAGAATATTGCTTACTGACTTACATGGCTTACTCAAACTGCTTTCTTGTAGCACCCAGGAGTACAAGCCCAAAGCTGGCACTGCTCACAGTGATGTAGGCCCTTCTACATCAATCATCTATCAAGAAAATACATCACAGACTTGGCCACAGGCCACTTTGTGTGAGTATTTTCTCAACTGAGTTTCCCTCATTTATAATGCCTACAGTTTGCATCAAGTTGTTCTAAAACTAGCTAACACACCTGTAAAATATAACATGGGAACTTTTATATAAATTGCATTAATTTTACTAATTAATTTTGATAATATAAACATTTGCACAGTATTAATTGTACCTATCCAAGTCTTTCAAATAAAGAATGTGTCAACTATAAATAAGAGTAGCTTGACTTCTTTCTCAATTATTGCTGTCTCTTTTACGACCTCCTTCTGTCTAACAGTTATACCTAAGAAGAGAGAATGGCTATGCTTATCCCATTTTTTATTTAACTGGTTATTTATTCACTATGGCAAAAGATTGGAATAACCCTAGTCATCCAATAACAGATAAATGGACTCTGAAAATATGAAATATATATATGTATATATATAATTAAAAACTATTCAAGTCTAAATGAAAAATAAGTTTTAAATGTAGAAAAATTTGTAGACTAAAAATGTGTGATATTAAGGGAGGTCATACAATCTCAGAAAAAAATATGCATGTTTTCTCTGATACGTGGAATACATACAGTGATGTACATATAGACAAACAAATGTACACGTAGGTAGAGTATAAAATGTGGAAAAAATAAAGAAAGGCTAAATATAAGGAAATGATGAAGGACTGAATACAGGTAATGGAATATGATATGAAAGAGGATATAAAGCTAATTGTTTTGCTAATTCTAGTTCTGTCATGGATTGTTTTTATTTTTGGTAATAGATAAAACATATTTAATATAGCAAGTATGCAAAATTTAATGTGAAGCCCCACAGATTTAATTCCAAATTTCTATTCTAACTGTTCCCTGTATCATAAAGACTTTGTATATGGTTAATTTGATTATGAGATATTTTTTATTTTATTTTTTAGAATAAAGTTTACAAAAGTTAATTATTTTAATCAATGTGGTTCTTATAATGAGAAATATTTTATCATTTGCCATATCAGAGGACATTAATGTTGCTTTACAATATCAGAAGCCATCAGGCCCCTCTGATGGTCTATTTTCCTGTCCTGTGCTTCATGTTTCTTCCGGTATCTGTAGAAATCCAAGAGAATAAAGATTTCCCTAAGGTGTAATGGGTTATCAAGATAGCTGCTTCGATTTCTCATTCCCATACTTCATTTGCATTTAGAACTTCTTCTTTGGACTTGGACATGCATGGTGTTCTCCCTCTCTATCCAGTAAACAGGCTATTTCTACTCTAGTTGTTAGGCAATAAATACCAAGCTTAACTCCAGCAGTGTCCATTTTAATAGAAGACTTCTTTGAGCGACCTCCTCTCTTGTCCCTAGTTCCCAACTGCCCATTGGAGAGGCCACCTCACTTCACAGTCTTCAGACTCCAAAATGAAGTGAAGCTTTCTTGTTTGTTGAGATGAAACCTAGCTAGCCAGGTACCCAGCTGGCTAGCATTTCATTGTTTTTATGACTTGGTCATTTTTAGTTTCTGAGCTCCTCACCTTGGAGAGCTTTAGTTTCCATAGATGCAATGACATGGCACAAATGGCAGGAAGAGAGACCTATGTGATGCTATGATTCAGTCACCTACTATGCAGAATGTTCTTTGCATTCTGGATAGAAATTTCCAATGGCAAACCGTCAAACATGCTATAGTTTATAATTCTACATTACAGTGACACATTTTCACACAACATTGTTCCTCTATGATGTGTCTCAGAGCTCCATTGGTAACACAAATCCCCAGGGTCCACTGAGCTGGTATTACTTGCCGCCAGCATAACTGTTTTGCTTGCATGTAAATTATTGTAATAGATGTGGTTTGGATGGGAAATGATCCTCTTTCCAAGGCTCATGTGTTTCAATGCTTTGGCCCAGCTGCCCCTACTGTTTTGGGAAGATGCTGTGCAGTCTTTGCAATGGGAATTTTAGCTAGTGGACATAGGCACTAAGTGTGAATGTTAAGGGTTGTAGGGTCGGCTCTAGATGCAACCTGGTACTCTACTTCCTGACTAACCATCATGAGAAGATGGTACAGCAGAACCTTCCACCATCAGGGACCTAGACACCCAGGTACCATGCCTTCCTTAGCATGAGCTGTATGCTCCAGGACAGTGGGCCAACTTAACCCTCTTCTTCCCGAGGTTGCTTCTGCCAGGCAGAAGAGAAATAATTACTATAAGTGGATTGATTAAACTCATACCCAAATGTCCAAGTTACTACCCTTAGAAAAATAAACATGCCGTTAGATTTTTAAACATGTAGGCGCAGCTTTTGATGTGAAATTTAGGTAGTTTCTAGGACAGTGATGTAACAATTGTGACTCTGACTTAGAGAACTAAGAAGAAATGCATCAGTCCTCTACGAAAAGCATGGTTGCCCAGGAGATGTTCAGAGAAGAGAGTGGTGAATGTAGCCCTCTGTGCTGTTAAGTCACCAACCTTCTTCACATCTGAAGGCTGGTATGCTTCATTCCCTCCCTTACTCCAGCTTCTGGGTGGACATTAGAAGGGGTCATGGCCCTCACGTCTGTCATTACCACAACAGGGTATCCTTAGTAGATACAATAGTGAGCACTGAAAACAGAAGAGTTAAGATCTTTGCCTGTAGGAACTGGTACAATGACTGATCCTAGGGCAGCGGCTCCCAATGCTGTCTGAAAGCAATGTCACTGTAGCAGAAAAGTGAACTAACAAGCTACGACTTTAAATTCACTGCCCTCTCCAGGCCATAAAACAGAAATGGAGGGTATTTCACTCCCTTTATTTCTTCCAGAACTCATACTCATGAGAACAGAACCAACACCAGCCAACTAAAGTAGATGGTAAGCTGAGGACCAGGCAAGCAGTTCTATAGCCCATTACCTGGATACTGCCCCAGACCTGCTCCTGGACTGCAGGTGCCAGCCCAGCCTAGCAGGGAGAGGCTATATATCACACATTGTGACACTGCTGGCCAGGGTCTGCCACTGCTCACTGGCTGTGGTAGTCCCTCTATCAGCCAAGGGCAAAAAGCTGCTCTGTTCCTTGGGATGCACAGCTCAAGTCATCAGTCAGCAACTGGCTGTGTCCATTACCTGAAAGAGATCACTGCTTCTCTGATGGAGGCTGGAAAAAGATGAAGGATCACTCAGAGAAAACATATGCATGGGAGGAGCATGTGACTGGTAAGCTGAAAATGAAAATGGCTAGGCACAGTGTTTGAAGATGTGTGTGTGTGTGTGTGTGTGTGTGTGTGTGTGTGTGTGTGTGTATTTTAAAACAATATTACATTGCAAATATAAGGATATTTGGCATACAACACCTTGGAAATGATTTTCCAGGTATGTAATTTGACCACCCAAGAGCATGCTAAAGTCAATAGGCTATTAGTCCCACAAGGGAGCTGTCAGAAGGTTGAGTATGAGTTTGTATTCCCAGCAGCCAGCACAAAGTAAATGTACACTTAATGCTACAGAAGTGTTGGAATTCACAGAACACCCCTAACTCTAAGAACTGGACCTGACCTTGAAGACAGTTTAGATCTGAAGTTTCTGCAATGACCTTCATGTGGTCCAGGACCAGGATAAGCTCTATGTTTGATGGAAACAGATAAACTTGATGTATGTCATATACTATGTCAACTCAGATCTTAGGGAAGTTCTTTATCTACACTGGATGACGCTCTCTCCTCTTCCACCTCCATTCTAGGAAGCTGGGCTTAGTTGGCTGCTATGTTGGGAATCTAGCCCAACCTGAGAGTCAAATGCCAAAGGCAGGAAGAAAATAATGGCAGTTTGTCTAAAGTTTGAAAATATTCTATACACAGCAAGTGCAGAAATCCCATCCATCAGTGCTTGGGTCATGTGACTTAATTGGTAGAATACTTGTCTAGCACGCAAGAATCTCTGGGTTTCATCCCCAGTACCAGGCATGGTGGCACCAACACTCCCAACATGAGTGCAAAAGGATCAGAAGTTCAAGGTCATTCTCAGCTACAGGGTAGGCTCAAGGCCAGATTGAGATACTTTCTCAGGGAGTATTAATAATTAGAAATTGTGGCTATGTGAGAATTAAGTCCAACTGTTTTCTTTCTGTGTATGTTCATTATATTCAGACAGCACCAAGCTGTGAACATGTGAGCACAACACAGATGAACGGATCTGACCCCTATGCACTGAGTTCTGAACCTTATGCACTGAGTTCTGAACCTTCTCTTATCTTAGAGGCTCTTCAACAGAATTTCTGGGGTGGCATAGCGCTAGAAAAAGACCCAACCTGGCAGTTCTGAACTGGAGTAATTTCCCCTCTAGATCAGTGTTGAGGCCCACAAAAGCCAAATATGAATTGCACCTTCCAATGTGTTTATAGTAATCGTTTTGTCCACAGCAAGGCCTCTTAGCCTTTCTTGCTTCCACTTACTGCCCAGGTACACTCTTGTGATAGATTCTTTGCCAAGCAAATGGCTGTTAAGGAACAGAAGGCTTTGCGAGCTTGTAGGTGATTTAGAAAACAATGGCCAGGTGAGTATGGTAACTGATCTCCAGCTGCTGGGAAGTGCAAACTCAGAGGCTGCAGAAAAAAGGCAGGAAGTCGATTCAGAGTATAAATAATACAAAGGGCACTCAGGTTCTGAGTGGGCTTATGCCTGATGGAAGTATAACTCACAAGTCAACTGTCCTCTGGGCTTCCCAGAAGTATAACGTCTGTATTTACTAACAAAGAGATTTAACCCAGCATGCTTTCCGTGATCCCGTTGTGAGTCTCAGGGTGATAAGAGAGGTATTACTCATAAATATGAGAAACTAATGCTTTAAGTCCTCGCTTTAAGGATCTGGTATTCTCCTGTCCCCTGACTAATTAAGTGCAGTCAAGGAGGCTCATTCATGTAAATATGTGTTTTGTCCGTAATGTAAAAACCTATCTGCCTCTTGAAATCTCATCTTCACCCACATGTGCAAAATTTATGTGGGATGAAGTAAAAGCAGCCATGCCAAGCATAATTAAAATGCTGGCAGAAATAGAGATGCTGACTGGGCTTTGCTGAAGTCTTAATTAAAGGAGAAGAATCCCTCAAGTGTCATGTTTACAAGATTTTAAAGATAATCATTTCTTCCACATTATATGAAGCTGTTTTATATGAGCAGTAAAATAATTTTAATATACATTTGTAAAATATTATGTCTCCTCAAATTCAAAAAAAACATCCTCTAGAGATTCAACTAATGTTGGTACACTTTAGAATAATCCATAACTGCTTTTAAATAAAATGTGGTGATTCGTAGGACCTCAGCATTGGGGTGCATAGTCTTAGGAAATGGGAGGTCAAACCATATTACATTGTTGTCCTGAAATAGAGCAGTATCATATATTAGGAAGGGGGGACCTCTGACCCTCAGTTCAATAAAGGCATCACAACTTTTAATTGTTGTATGGGAAGGAGCTACATGCATGGCAAAGCCTGGAATAAGTGTATGGTGATAAGAGGGAGTAGGTCCCTGCACCTCTCAGTGGTGTCAGAACCTGTTCCCCTTTATATTGTGACAAAATTCTGATAAAATAAACATAAAGTGTTGACCCCAGTAGTACACCTTCACAGTGACACACGGTCATCATATTGCGCTCCAGAAAATCCAGAGAAAGGTCTCTCTTCCAGTAGAAAATCTTATCAGCTTTACCAAACTTAGTATTTTTTTCTTTTCATAAATTTTCTTATGGCTTACACAGTGCTCTATGACAGTGAACAGTGAGCAGCCATCAGATGTTATATGGTGTTCCTTTACACAATAGCAAATTTAGAAATTGTCCAAAGTCCCTTCAATGCTGTACTAGAATGAGGTCACCACCCACTCCTAGAGTGATCTTAGCTTTGTGCATTTGTACTGTATGGGGTGAGGAGATCTGTAACTGAGAACAAAGCTTAAATTTGTCTGGAAAGAAGATACAAATATACCAGGCTTAAAATTCAATATTACAGGCCGCTTAGCAGCTAAAGAGGGTTTATGCTAAAGAATCGTGGATGTAATTTCCTTGAAAAAATTATAAGCAAAAGGATTGAACCTAATCTAATATCACTGCTAAAGTCTGCTGTGGTCGTGTGCAGCATTTGGCTACTACCCAGGACTGAAGGGATGGTTCTGAATTAGCGCTGCCTACAAAGCAGCTTTCCCATTTTTATCAGATTATCAGCACTGCCGCCTGGCACTGACATGTTCAGTAACATGCGGTAAGCCCACTCAGGCATCATATTTTCAGCATGTAAAATATCCTCAAAGCACATTTTAATTGTTTTAACAAGATAAAGTATGCGGTATTTGCATGAACAATATTATCAGTATTGCATTAGACCTCTTCATTTATTATCACTAATGCTACTTAAAAGAGATGTTAATAGAGTAATTCGTCCTCATATCATGACCTTGGTCAGGAGTACATGACAGTTCATATTCATTACGCTGAGCTAAGAGCGGGCTTCTGCTATAATATCGCTTAATTTATATTCTGAAAAGGCTCCGGGGACAAGTTGCTCTTGTGCATTAGGCTTCTATCTAAATCACACTATCAGAGGACAAGTGGGAATGGCAGATCTCTATTAATTAAACAGTCCCTATGTGTGCAGTGAGTGATTCCAGACATACAGATGCAAGTGCTAAATCCCAGGACCTCATTCAACATGAAATTTACTGATATAAATTTGGTGTATTTACATGCCACATATGGGATTACATGAGAGTCTAAGTATTGGTTAAAGGTTAGAACATTGTTATCCTTGACATCCTCTACCAATCAGGTATAAAGATAAGCCAATTACTATCTTTAAAAAGTGTCACTATGTGGTTCCTCTGTCAGATCCTGTAGGGTGCATGTGTACACATAGGAATGCTTGTGTGTGTCAACTAATTAGAAAAAGAAAATATTTGCAAAAAATGTTGTTTGTCTTTTTTCAAAATTGAGACCAAGTAAACATGTAATTTAATATACTATGAAGCCGGCATATTTATAGCACAATTAATAACTGCAAAACTCAATATATTTCTTGGTTATTAATGAGACTTCCCATGGTATTGGTATAATAATATATTCCTGAAGTATTTTTTTTAAAGATTTTGCAAGTGCCTGGAGACATAATATGCTGGATTATTTTAATTTGTAGCCTCTCTGATAACAGTATTGTTGAGACACAGAAGTCTAGACATAAGTTTCAGACCTAAAGGGGTCCAGCTAAGTTTCTGTAGTTTGCAGATCAGTGATCCTTATCCAAAAAGGTTGAATTCCAAAGTCCCTCACACAACAAATGGCGCATCATTGAGGAAACCCATAGTCTACAACAAAGACCTTCCAGGGAAGTATAAAAAGTTGTGCAGAGTCAGAGTGAAGGAAAGGTGAGTGAGGAGACATGGGAATCCTGGAGGAGTCTTGACCCTAAGGTGCTTAAGGAAGTGTGAAAGTGTGGCTGGTGATGTCACTGGTGATGCCACTGGAGATGAGGGCAAAGGTGGAGGTGAGAATTGCTGTGGGAGATGCTAAGGATGCTGTGGATAAAGTTGGTGATTCCATTGAAATGATGATAATATCAGAATGGCTATGGTATGGTGTCAGTGCTGTGAAGGGGACAATATTGAGACGAGACTGGTGACAGATGGTAGCAGCGTTGAGGTGATGAAGGCATTGTTGATAGACTTGAGGTGAGGATGGCGACAATGTTGAAGATGGCAATGTCTAGCTTTTGTGTAAATTTTGCCCACGTTTTGTTTGTTCCTTTAAAAATATTTATTTTAATTTTAAATCGTGTGTGTGTGTGTGTGTGTGTGTGTGTGTGTGTGTGTGTGTGTAAAGAGGCTGGAATGAGGATGATGATGTTAAAATGGGGATGGTGTTGGGACAAGTATATTGGGATATTCCTTTCATCTGGGGATGGTGTCAGATTGGGGATACGATGGTGATGGGATGGTGACAGTGATGATTTTGGAAATGATAATGGTGATGAAATTGGAGATAGAGACAAGATGGAGATGGTATTGGGATACAAATCATATAAACGTGAGTGTAGTCTTAGGGTAGAGATGATGCTGGGTAATGTTATATTGGGCTGAAGATAATATTGGTATGATAATGGTATAATATTGATGTTGTTGGGATAAAGATCTCTAAGAAATGGGGATGCTGTGAGATTTAGATGGCAGCTTTAGGAGAGTAATGGCTTAGTAAAGAGGTGCTGCTCAATGGTGACGGTATTAATGATTGGAAAAGTTTTTGAGTTGTGAAACATAACAAAAGATGGGGAGAAAAGGCCTTTACCACTTCACTCCAGGATTAGTAATTAAGATGAAAATTCCTGGGTTTCAACAACTACTGTTAGTCAGATTGACTTTTTGCTATGTTTGTACCACCCAGTCTCTGTGGGTGGAAAGCGGTCTTCTCTCACATTTATCTTCCTTCTCCATGCACTTGGTGATATAAAGAGTAAAATTAGAAAGTACACAATTTATAAGTTACTGGATATTCTATTTTTTAAGAAAGCGAAACAACATAATAGATAACAATAAGAACGTTATATTCTAAGTGTGAAATCAAAAAGTAAACTCTCAAATATATATTTAAAATTCTGTCATCCAATAACTCTCTCGCATACGGATAGTGTCCAATCAGGTCTCTCTACCCTTCTCTGCATGCCGTGTGTTCCTCAGAGATAACTCAGAAGATCTATACATGCGCACCCTATAGCCATGACCCCTGAATTCTCTGTCCCTGTTGCTGGAGGGGTGTGAGAAATGACTGACTTTTACTCTTTTCTGTCTTTGGAGCAGGAAGTCCTAGGCTCCTGGAATCAACACCTTCACATGCTAACGAAAGGTTTGCATTATTAACCATTTAGAGTCAATTTTCTGTGATGATAACAGTCATGGAGTAAACTTCTACTTAAAAGCTGCTGCAAAAATCATTGATAAATAAGGCACAGTGCATGTGCACCATTAGCCACTCAGTTCACAAAGAAGTTACTGACCCTTCTTTTCCATGGTTTAAAAAAAAAATACAAAGGGCAGAAGCTGACCCTCTGTCCAGTTGTTTTTCAAAATGAGGCAAGGGGACCCCAAGTCTAACAGGCATTTCAGCCAGCTTGGATTTTCAACATATACATTAATTACTTACTTTTCTATCTCTGTGAAAAAATACTATGCCCACTGCAATTTATAGAAAAAAGAGTTTATTTGAGCTTATGGTTCCAGACCGATAAGTCCATATTGACAGAGCAAAGACAAGACAGCTGGAGAGCAGCTGGAGAGAGAAGCCAAGAGCTTAAGTCTTGAATTGCAAACAGGAAATAAAGAGCAAACTGGGAACGGAATGGAAGCTAGTCTTTGAACTTTCAAAGCCCTCTCCAGAAGACTTTCTCTAGCAAAGCCACACCTCCTAAGCTTCTCCTAACAATGCCACCAACTGGATAATGACACCACATTCAGCTGACTGGTTCAAGAATCAAACTGACAATTCCCACCACCCCGCCAAAAGAAAATCAGTGTGAAAAAAAGGAACTGCTCCCTCTGAGTCAGCAGTGCTAGACAGTAAGAACCTGGCACTGTCTTGGAAATGCCAGCTGCCTTTTGAGTTGCTTGTGAGCAAATAGATACTCAGATGACAAGGCACACAGCACACTCGTGAAGAGTGAGCATTTTAGAGGGTGCGGAGTGTGCACTTGTGCTTAAGAAGCATTCTGTACGTTTTGTTTTAGTGTTTTCAGATCCATCGAGGAGCCCCTTCGGGGACCATTTGGGAAAACATGAAAGCAGAGGCTGTGTGCCTAATGGCAAGAAGGGAGAGGGGGAAATGGCTCCTTTGGGGGCTGGGAGGATGGTGCATGAGCTTAACTCTTTCAAGACCCTCAAGTAGGTTTCTTTCTTCAATGCTTAAAAAAAAAAAATCCACAGTGGCGCTCAAACGTCTGGAACCTACCCTTTGACATGTCAGATGTTCTATGGACTACCTGATTTGCGTGGCTCATGAAGGTCACCTGCTCATGCTGAGTCTGAGCTTTAAAACTCATATGATACTTTATTTTGAAGTAACAATTTTAGTCTTGCTTGTAAAGTATTTATACATCTTTTCAAAACTATGGTTTTGTTTTTTCAGAGGTTTATGCACACACAATTATCATAGAACATATTATAGTATATAAAATACTATATTCTCTGGTTCTCTCTAATTTCTGATTCTTACATTATTTTTCTTCTTCCTGGATGATCCTTGAGTGATAAGAAAATGCGGTGTGATGTAGTAATTGAAAAATCTACCGAGACTTATTCTCTGTACTTTGACCGGTTGCGAGTTTTCATGATAAACGTAATCAATTGCCCAAAATATTTTTTTTTGGTGAGGTCCAGACGCTGCACTAATATATCAGTACAGACATTAGAATTTAAGGCAGTTTGATACTACATGGTTTTAGCACAATAATAGTAGCAGGCTCAGTTCTGGCGCCTATGAGAGCCTCAATCGCAGGTTCTTGGAAGATTAATAGTACCAAATATGTGTTTCATCTGTGGTACACGCCTTAAATCCAACCAGAAAGTGGTTGGTTACCTCCATAACATAAGTTCCACTATTTCGTCCAAGGACGTATCTTGCCTTGTCCTTCACATGTTATTTTTTCCCCATAGCTCATGAGGTTCAGAGATTGATAAGCTATTGATGAATTTTTTTTCCCCCAGCAGCCTGAACAGAATCATTTAATACTAGGAAAGCTACCCAGTATGGAGAAAGCTACCTGATCAGTATGAACTTGATTTCTTTATATCCTGTAGAAAAAGTATGTGGTATCATCAATAGTAGGGTCTTACTCCCAAGTTGTGGTGAACGACCAAGATCAATGGCAAAACAATGTATTGTTTGTTGGGGGGTTTTCAATACATTTCTGCTCAACAACTTGAGGGTAAGTATTCCACACCTGGCACTGGGCTTTTTATTTGCTAATCTACAATTTCTGGGAAAAACGTTAGTCCTGCATAGGCTAACTCCATTTAAAATCACGTGCGTGTGTGCACGTGCATGTGTGTGTGCATGCGTGCGTGTGTGTATGTGTGTGTGTGTGTGCGTGTGCATGTGGTGTGTGTGTATGTGGTGTGTGGTGTGTGTGTGTGTGTGTGTGTGTGTGTGTGTGTGTGTGTGTAAATCTTACAAAGTAGCAGGTTTCTGTATGACTTTGCAAAGCCTTAGTGCTTCTCCCCGACACACCCTCCTATTCTCCCCATGTGGACCTCCCTTCCTGTTATTATCCTTGCCCATTGCATATTGCCTGCTTTTCTCTCCCTTCTTCAAAATCAACATTTCACAGGTGGACTTCTCTCTAAAGATATGGTAAAGAAAATACATTATTTGTTCATATAATTTCATAATTTTTCAAGCTCATTTTTTTTTGGATTGGTTTTTCCAGGCATGGTTTTCGGTAGAGCTCTGTCTATCCTGGAACTCATTTACTGCCCAAGATGGTGTCAAACTCAGAGATCTACTTCTACCTTTAAGCCCTGTGATTAAAGGCATGCACCAACACATCTGGCAATCTCACAATTTTATTGTGTTTCTAATAATCTTTAGAGAGAAGATGGGAGTGACTACAAGTGGGTGAGCAAACTTCTCTGCTCTGCACTTTAGCCAGTACCTTTCAGGTTTCTGACATATGATTTCACCTCTGAGTATGTTTTATGTTCTAGGCATGTGAATTCTTGTAGCCTCCCTTCTGTGTCCCATTCTCTGAAGGTATGTCTTACAGGGATACAGTGACCAGTATCTACATCTACATGTGGGAATAGACAGTTTGGAGGAAGCCCTATTCCAATATGTCCAGTCTATCTCAGAACCAAGAACTTCCACAGCCTGAGTGATCACTAGTATTTGAGCTTTGAGACTTTGGAGACTCCTAAATCATTTATTTCTACATTCTTCATCACCCAGGCACTGGCCCACTGCCTTCAGAGAGATACTTTAAAAGCAGATAATAGACAGTACTATAGAAGGCTATACAAAATGTGGAATAATAAAACTAACTTTGCAAATATTTGCTAAAGTTTTCTTTTTCTTTTTTACTGACCAGTAAAATCAAAGGAGGAAAGGAGACGTGATCCCCATTCTCTGACCTTTCCCTTAAGAATGTAGGGCAAACATACAAAATGCAAATTGTATCATTGTGTAATGGCTAAAAAGAGCCTCAATTCTCCAACCAACCTAGGTATACACCAACAGAAGAAAAGATTAAGAAGGTGTGTTAAACAATATTCTGTCTCACTGTGCACATATCTTTGTTTTTTCCTTTAAGTAAATTTCCATCAGAGAAAATAATATTGGTGAATATTGTAGGTCAATATTATAATGTTAGGAAGTAAATCTACGGTATGCCAAAGGCAGCAAATAGCCCTTACATGTACAAGCACATTTTATGATTTATTTATTATTTATTTATTTGTGTGTGTGTGTGAGAGAGAGAGAGAGAGAGAGTGAGAGAGAGAGAGAGTGCATGTGTTTGCTCAGTGTTTATAGAGGCTAAAACATGGTATTGGATTCTCTAGAGTTGGAGTTATGGACATTTGTGAGCCATCTGGCTGACATGGGTACTGAGAACCAAATCTCGCCTGCTGGAAGACAGCGACTTCTCTTACCTTCCAGCCATCTCTCCACTGCCCAGGTCACTCTTTAGATGTGTACATTGTGAAGCCTTGATCTAGGTTTTTCTCAGCAGCAACTTCATCAGCCCCATGTATGATGACACCACAGAAACTACACTTCCCTGTTTTTACATGGGGCTTGACAACAGTTCGAGTTTTCTCAAATAGTTCTGTGTTTCTCACAGAAGAACAGCCTGGAATGATTCCTGAGAGGAGCCTCCATTTTCCTCTATAACTTTGTCACTTGACATTCTGCTCTCTCTAGAAGCATGTCATCCTCTCATCCTTCCAACAGGGCTGTGGTTGGATGTTGTACCCCCAAGGGGGTTTGTGCTTCAGCGCTTCACTCCTACATGGTGATGCTGAATAAGAAGTGGGAGAAGGGAGGTCACTAGAAGTAAGGACTGATGTCTTGTAGTGTGGCCCTATTTCCTGTCTGCTCTGCTTGTCCTGGTTACTGATGCAGGGAGACCAGCCCTGTTAAGGCCACCCTAACTCCCTTTAGTATTTATTATGCACCTGTAATATTTGAGCAAAAATATGCATTTTATTCCTCTCTAGTTTATAAGGCGATGTTCTTTAAATTTTCTGCAGTGTCTACCAATATTTATCTTCTCATCTCTATCCCAGACGAGAGTGTTTTTAAATTTTTATTTCAATATCATTTTTTATTTTACATACTGATGACCAAAGTTTCCCTTCCCTCCTCTCCTCCCACTCTCTAACCTCCCACACTTCTCATCTACACCTCCCCAATCCACTCCTCCTCCACCACCTCCAGAGTTTTAAAAAAACTTTTATATAAATATACAACACAATGTGTCCCTTAGTGAAAGTCTTCTTGTGTGTGCTGCTCAGACATGCTCATTCAACACCCTCTCTGCCCTGTCTGGATCTATGTATTAGAAATATAAGGACCCATAGATCAGAGGTTCTAGTCCCAAGGAGAGAACAGTGACAAAGAGTGAAAGGAAAGTCAACAATTATCAGACAGGGAGAGGGGAGCTAACAGCTACAGTGCAGGACACACACGAGGACTCAGGTGGAGAATGCAGGTTCTTCTATGGATATTTGGAAAAAAGCAGAATTTCCTTGACAGTTACTAGAAAGGATTAAGTATAACTGTGGAGAAAAGGAGAATCAAAGATGGAGGGTGAGGCACTAGGATACACATGAGCTGGTGGGGTGGTTGTGAGAATTGGTTGAGAAGTGAAAGAGACAAGGATTAGAGACAGACTTAGTGTTCAAAAATCTGGCTTGGCTAAAAAAGGGAAGCCTAATAGTGCAGGCTGGGACATGCACTTTTGCAAGGCACTATGCTCTGATTTATTCATGTATTCCTCTCATTTTCTTAAAGATGCTCTGTCTTTATCCTGTTTCTTATTATTTATCCTCTACAAAGCCTGAATCCATCTTGAGCATCCATCCATATCAGGAGAAACTCAAAAGGGGCCCAGATCTTGTTGCCTGTAGTATGATTCTTGAACTCTCTTGGTATTCAAAGATAGAAAGCTGAGGAATACTTCCATTTACAAACCCTCATGCTATCTGTGACTTCAGGGGAGCAGAAGGCTATTTCCTTTCATGATTCAATCATCTTACCTGTGATGTCATGTGAGCTGCAGCTCATTTCTCTTTGCATCCTCATCATGCTACCTTGATGTCATGGGAGCTGAAGGACACTTTCCTTTATGACTCCATCATGCTATTTATGATGTCATGGGAGCTGAAGAACATTTTCCTTTATGACTCCATCATGCTACCTATGATGTCATGGGAGCTGAAGGACATTTTCCTTTATGACTCCATCATGCTACCTATGATGGTCATGGGAGCTGAAGGACATTTTCCTTTATGACTCCATCATGCGACCTATGATATCTTTCCCTAATGAAGGTCTTCTTCAGCCTCTAAGGTTTGTTCTTTCTCTTAAGGCCACATCATGGTCATGTATGGCCCTTATGCTGTTACTCCCTGATACATCTCACTCTGGAGGTCGATTTATCTCAGCTTCTTCCCTAGAAACCTGCATCCTCCTTTATAACACAGGGTAATCTGAGGACAGTCATGCATCAGCACACAGGTGTGGCTTGTCACTCCTCACCCTATAGTTTTGTCTGTTTCTGAACAACCGTGGATGAAATGGGCTTCTGGTTTTAAGCCAGGATTTCTGCTGCTAAATGTACTTTATTACAGCACTCTCCTCTTGCAAATGTGAAATGATGCCCTTGTTATGAGCCTCTGATTTTCATAACACCAGAAATCTTCAAATTAGACTCGGGCTTCCTTTTATTTCTGATTGTAAGGTGCTGGTCAAAAAGGCAGGCTCTCATATAAAGCCAAACCAACCAAAATAACATAGACTTGCAGCTTCAGATTATCTGAAGCTGTTAAGTAACATTAATCCTAACTGCTCTCTCTCTGGAGACCTGCAAAAGCAGCTCCCCAGTTCTTGATAAATGGAAGTTTAATAACATTTGGTATAAAACCCTTTTCAAAGGATTCTCTAAACTCTAAATACACTTTGTCTGTAGCTTTTCTGCTATAGAATTATTTTTACCTATCCAGTAAACACTAAAGGTTCTGGACTGTGTTGAATGCAGTGAGAAATGGTCTGCCTGGGCAAAAAGCTCAGAGGACTGTGAATATAAACAGTTTCGGTGAAATGAGTAAAGAAAATGACAAGTACATAATGCTGACAGCACTAAAGTTGGGACCAAGGCATACCTGAGAAAGGACAACATTCTGAAAGGCTGAAGAGAAAAAAAAACAAAAAAGGAAAAGCCATGTCTTAGAGCAAGTGGCATGACTTGGGTTGCAGTGCGTGCTGTAGGCTGAACATTTTGTGAATTACTTTCTTGAACTGTTATAAAACTCCTGGTTGGGACTATCATGAGCTCCACAGTGAGGCATGAGTGCAGAGAACAGCTCATTCTGTCAGGGCAGCTCCTGAGGGGTAGAGATCTGGATTCTGTGCGACCTAATTCTACTATTGGTATGTATTACCTCAGTGACTTTCCCTGGGGAGACATGAACAAATGTCCATTTGTCCTGTACACAGCACTGTCAACAGACAGAAGAAATGATTCCACCCAGTCTGGGTTAGTGGGCTGCTTTTTGGGAATGTGTGAGAGGTCACTTGCAGGAGCATGGGTGCCCACTCCAGCATGGGTGACAGCTCAGGAAAACTGCATCCCTAGAGCTACCTGTTGAACTTGCAATAGGTTGACAGGACAAGAGGTCAATGGACAGGAGACACCCCTCTCCTTAGAAATTTTACTGGCTATAAAGCCTCGTGAATCACGGGCTTCGGCATTCAGAGACTTCGGGTTCGCCTTACTGGAGCTTCATGAGTCTCCCTCCCACTCCCCGCTTATGTGTCCATTTAGAAGAGAAAGCTAAACTCAGGAGCGTGTTAGAAAAGACCCCCTTACCTCTTGCTCTTCCCTGTCATTTTCCTCTGATGTCCTTCTACAATTAAAGACAAAAAAGGCAGAGTTCTGCTGCCTTCTGGGAGTTTGACCTTCACCTCCTTGGTCCCTTTCCACATAACCTGTGTAATGAGGGTGTGTCTGCCCTTTACTGACTGGGGAAGACACCTGTTCACACAGTGGTCTGCATAAAGGCCACCAACCACTTCTTTCCCCCAGGACAGACTCTCCCTTATTGCATAGTCAACTAAATGGCAGATGTTCCTGATGCTTCCCTTTCACTTCACCTCCAAGAAGAAAAGATGTCAAAGGGACCCAGAAAAGGAGGCTAGGGTCGTGGACAGGTATAGTTCTTTGGAAGCTACCATACGAACCGCCCCCATCTCCACATCCCCGCCAAGCAGCATCTTGACTCTTTTTGGGCTTAGACCTTCCTCTTGCGTTTGAAGTTTCATTTTTAGATGGGGTCCCCCAACCCAATTCTGTCTTATCCCTTTTAGTTCTCATAGCCACACTCTGCTCTTGACCATGTACTTTCTAGGGCCGTGAAAAGCTTCTCTGACTCAGGGGAGAAGAGTTGGGAAAATGGAAGAAGCAGCCCATGTTCCCTCCCTGTGCAGTGACCTGAAGGAGGATGGGATTCTAGAGATCCATTGGAACCCTTCCTACCAGGAGTTCCTGTCTGAGGCCGACCTGATTTGTAGCTTCACTAAATGCCTCATGAGAAAGTTCTGCAGTTAGGGAGACCACAGTGAGGTTTGCTAATTTGAGCTTGCTGTGCTTCCTGGTACCTGATTTAAGTACTCAGGAAGGGGTAATTGAAACAAATAGAAAGTATGCAAATAGTCACTGAATGGGCTAGAGACCATGGCTACAAAAGCATCTGGTCCAAAGACTCAAGGATCACATTGGAATAGAAGCAGTATAAAAAGTGTAACAGAAGCACCTACCCACAAAACTTAAGATGTCCTGTGCTCTTACATGATTCCCCACTGAGTTGTACAGTACTCACTCCAAGTTTTCTATTGACTGTTTTTATTATTTAGAATACAAAGCTACATAGATGGATTTTTTCCTTGGATGTACATAACCAATATCTATCATGTGTATATATGGTCATAGAAAACACAAATATAGCTACATTTGCATATTTATATATACTTATAGAATTAGGTACATATATACATATGTTATAATCATTGCTGCACATGCAAAGATATCAGAGGAGAGCCTAGAGTACTGGTACCCAGCATGTCTGAGTCTGATGGATACTCATGATTTATTACATGTGGTTGAGGCTTCTGAAGACGTGATTTAGTAGTCACTGGTTATTTCAATTTACTCTTTTTGCGTTTTTAATTAGTAAATGAATCCCTCATGGTCAAATGATTAATTGCACAATAATTCACTGCAGTCCCTTCTTCTCTTATTTGTGCAGAGCTCCATGCACAGAGAGTGTTTGGAATATGGGCTGACATTATAAATTACAGCCATGCATTCACACGGCCTCGTTCACACTGTGTCAGCACTTCCATTATCAACTCCCATTTCTAAGGTGCTTAAAAGTAAGCTGTGAAAATTCATTTTAGGATGGCAGCTGGCACAGAGGGTGTCCGCCAGGGAGCAAGGCTCTGAAGTCAAGGTGGAGAATTTACTTGGCCATTGTTGGAAGTCTCAGTCAGAGAAACTTAGCACCTTTCTCAAACATATCCATAAAACAAAATAATTTGAAAATATCCTGTTCTGAGAGACAGTGGCTCAAGAATGAATGCTAAACTTCTGTGAATTTTGCTTTTCTTTGGCAGTTTACCACGTTTTTTGAGATGGAGTTTCAAGTTCACTACAATCTTTCTGCCTCAGCACCCCACCCCCAGGAATGCTGGAATTACAGGTAGAGCTATATGTCTATATAATAATGCGAATTTTAGATGAGGAACACTCTTGCTTCTAACATAATTTGTATTTTGGAATTACTTTGATTTTAAAGAATTCAGGAGGGTGGGGACCCCATATCTCCCTGCATACCCCCAATTACTGGCGTCTCCCTTTGTTGACATGTTGCTTTAGTGTGGTGGATGTACTATAATTCATAAACTACTGCTTATTTTAACCAAGCCAAGATTTCATTCAAATTTTCTTCAATTTTACATAACAATTGCCTTGTTATCTGAGGATCCTTTTTTTTTCCCTTGGAGATTAAAAGCAACAATATATTCACCCCCAGGAAGAGCTCTATGAGAGAAAAAGAAATGTGATCCAAACCTAGCTCAGTGAATCAATAAGTTCATTGGCATTATTTACAAGAACATAGGTGGCTCAAAGACAGTTTCATCACCAAAAAGGGCCTATACCTCAGCATGGTTGATGACCCAAGTTACATGGGAGCTCCCTTTGTAATGTTCAGGAAGCTCTATCAAAGGCAAAGTCTTTCTTCCCATCCATGTCTGGCTCTCACATAGCTTTGTGAATGGTTTTGTGATTCTTATAACAGTCCGAGTTTTCCTAGTCTCTGAAATTTCCCTGGATACTTTTTTTCTAGAACAGAGTGTTTCAGTTAGAAGGAAATAGCTGCACAGCACTCCCAGGTCATTTACAACACTTAGTGCTTATGTTTTCTTATATTCCTCCTGGCTCCACAGTACAGAACTTCCCTTGCTGGAATCACCTTGATGGTTTTCAGGATTGGCCTAAGAGTCTGGAGTATTCTATTAGATCCAGTCTGGGTTTGGATTGGGTGGAGATGTTGTGTGTTGGGGAAGAAGACCAAAGAGATGTTATGCTCATGTAAGGCTTCCATACTGCCAGCATGCTGCTGATGCTTCCCTGGGTGCCAGTCTTCCAGAGGTTTGCCAGATACCCGATATGAAGTTACTTCTCCCTTAGTACATGCAGCATGGTCAATGTCTTAGGTAGGCTTTCTATTGATGTGAAGAGATACCATGACCATGGAAACTCTTATAAAGGGAAGCATTTAATTGGGTGGCTTACAGTTTCAGAGGTTGAGTCCATTATTATGGTAGGACTTGGAGGCATGCAGGCTGACAAGGTGCTAGAGAAAGAGCTGAAAGTGGAGAAGGAGGCGCATCTTGATCCTGCAGGCAACAGGAAGTGGTCTGAAACACTGGATATATCTTGAGAATAGGAGACCTCAAAGCCTGCTCCACAGTAACACACTTCTTCCAACGTAACAACACCTACTCCAACAAGCCACACTTACCAATAGTGCTATTCTCTGTGAACTTATGGAGGACAATTACATTCAAACTACCAAAGTCATGAAGTCACCAAAGTCAGCTCCACATAAAGAAGCTCTGTCTTCTTGTCCTGTGGGCCATTATGTATTTCTATACCTTATATAAATTTCTTGTACATGAGATATAGCTTCTACTTTCTCATCTACTCATTTATTCAGTCACACAGTTATTCTAACATTGATCTGAACTCTTTGAATTCTGATTCATCAGCTATTGCTATTATATATATGGTTTTGCTATTTCTTTCCTTCTCAGTGTGCAGTTGAAACAGGAATGTTCAACCTCAGGGTGCTACAGTTGGCTCTGTACCTAAGTACCCAACAAGGCTCATGATTTCCTATATGATTAAAGCTGGAGTAATAAAGTCTAAATTCTCAGTGTCCCACCTGTATTGGGTGTGATCTACAAAGTTCCTCTTGGAGCAAGTAAAACCTACAATATTTTACATAGTGAGTAACCCATAATATCCCATGTGTGGTGAGAGAGTTACCAAAAATGTCCCATATGTGGTGGGTGTAACTTACACTGTCTAGTGTGTAGTGTGTGTTATCTGACATGAGCCAAAGTGTAGTAGGGTACATGGAAGCGGAAAAAGGAGGAGCAATCCTTATTGACCTTATTGAATGATGGTTGTGCAATGTCACAATGATGGTACCACCTTGCTTTCAAGAACCAGATACAAAGAGACCAATTCCATTCTTGTTTCTGCAACTCTGTGTGACTCTGGGAGTTTACATCATGGGTCCATACCTGTCATAGCTAGTGACTTTCATGTGGAAAAAGTGGGATCCAATTCATGCACACCCATGTCCTTGCACAGTGGGTGTGACATTCCATACAAGTGTGTAAGGAAGCCAAAGTCTATGCAATCAAGACAAGAACATGAGCAGCAAAAGACTGGAGTCCCCTTGGAAGACTCCTGCTTTTCCCAAAGCAGAGGCCAGTTCACGAATGACTAGCACAGCCCTGAAGAAGTGTTTGTGGTTTGGAGAGGAGGTTGACATCCCATGTCTGCTTTCTCAGACTCTTCATCTGATTTCCACTGCCTCAAGGATGCTTCAAATTCATATCACACAAATCCCTCAGGGGAAGATGCTCTAGTTTTACCTTTCAGGCTTCCTCCTTCCTTAAAAGAAAGAGAATCACTCCCTTCCCATCCAATCACCCCCTCATGGCTCCTTGCTGATTGTGTCCATCTCCCTACATGGATACCCCCATCCTCTTTCTCTAGGAGGAACCTTCTAGGATACTAGGTGTTCCCTTCCCTTCCAAACACATCTTTCCCATGATGCCCAAGTGAGCAATGTCACACCATTTCTGCCAATTATATTCTGACAATATAATTAATGAGTAAATTTCACTGTAATTTAAATAATTAGATATAAAATTTTTGCACCTAAGGAAAACTCAGAATTTTTTTCTTTTAAGTGAGTTTTATTAATATCCATTTTCCAATCTCTATATAGGCATAATGCATTTATAGAATACCATTTTATATAATTGTATGTGCATATAGTCTTATTTAGTTACACATGCAAAGTTTTCTTTATGTTTAAATAAATTATTAGCATGATTATATATCGTCTTCTATTTTTTAAAATTTCAATAGTTATTTGATACCATTCATATGTCCCTTTCTCAACAACCCATACATATGTGTGTGTACATATGCACATATACACAAATACACAGATGTATTTTTTATGACTTTCTTTCTTAAATTTGCCATTTTCTCACTCTAAAGACCCCAACTCTAACTTTGATTTGTTTGGTTGACTGTGATTCTTGTGAGACAAAGTCTTTCTTTATAGCCTTCACCGGCTGGGTCACTATGTCATCAAGGCTCTCCTGTCTCAGCCCCCAGGGGAACTGAGATTACAGGTATGAGCTAACACTCCTCACAGATAATTTTGATCTTGGTAGGGGTTGTTTCGGCTCCTGGAAGA
The DNA here is from genome assembly GCA_033318265.1 of Phyllotis vaccarum. NCBI lineage: Eukaryota > Metazoa > Chordata > Mammalia > Rodentia > Cricetidae > Phyllotis > Phyllotis vaccarum. The sequence goes on along the minus strand of JARWLC010000009.1, from coordinate 7,792,593 downwards.
TTCCATGCATGTCTACATAAATTTTAGAATCAGCATCTCATTTTCTACCAAAGCTACTTTGGGTTAACATTAATTATTTTGAATCTTTATTATAGATTTTAAATATACTATTTGTGTATCTGCCATGAACTGACTCACTGCATTTGTTACTGGAGTGCTTTTTTTAAAAAATCTTTTTTCAGATTTATATTTTTCCAATCCAAATTATGTATAGTCTAGGAACAAATGGACTCTTGAGTATTTTTAACATAAAGTTATTGTTGATCCAACATGATTAATCAAGATTATTCCTCCATCTAACAAGTAGATCAATTCAAAGGCCCAGGCGTGAGTTATCATCCCAGAATCCTCTGCTTTATGGCTGTTGTGTTATTTCCTTAAACCTAAACTGGTTGGACATTTTCTTCTGATTTCTGAGGTGGATTGTGTTTTAATCTTTCAGAGCCCTGGGGAAGGGTCTGCTTGATCTTTACTTCCCACTTGGGCAAGCCAAAGACTGTTTTTGGAAATGTTTTGAGGAATTACAAAGCCATGGATGTCAAAGCCCTTCATCTCAGAAGGAGGCAACGAACACACTCTCATGCTTAGGACTGGAGTCTGTTTCCTAGTGAATACCTCTAGGTGTCTACTTTGTAAATTAGCATTCCAACCCAAATATCTACAAGTAGCATTTTATTTGGTGAATATAGGGTTTGTGTCAGGAATATTTCCATTTTATCTTAATATACCAAGTTATTGACAATGTCAGGGAAGAATTGCATCTTGTGTAGCCAAACCCTCCGTAGCCTGTGAGCTACATAATGCAAACACTATGCAGTGAGGGTTTATATGTGGGGGGGCTCTCAGGAAGTGTTGGATGAGACATGATTACTTTTACAAAACATATAAATTACTAAATAATGTCCTTGTATAACCTGAAATCAGTTGACCTCTGAGTTCTGTACCATTAGAATAACTGTACCTCTGCTATTGGAATGTTTTAAAACAAAACCTACCATGAACATGATGGCCCCTCCTCCCTCCCTCCTTACTTTCTCCTACCTTCTTTTACTCCACCTCTCTTCTCTAGGCTTTCTTTCTCCTGTCTCTTCACTTTTCTACCATATACATTTAACTAAATAAAACTTTTTCATTGCATAGTTTTAGGGAATCTTTTGTATTCTACCCTCCTTCAATTAGATGCCTCCAAACCTACAATCAAGGGAGAGAATGTGCCAATGGAAATGTCAGTGCAGGCTGGGTTTCAACCACTCCAGTTCCAATTCATATAGGCTCAAACTCTCTTTTCTAAAATGTGTGTGTGAGAGAGGGGGGAGGGAGAGGGAAAGAGAGAGCGCAAATGGATTTAGGAGCTGGGTATGAAAAGTCTCTTGGGAGGGACATTTTGGTACACAGTAAATCCCTTTGAGTAGGTTCATCACATGCCAATTTGTACATGTACTTGATGTTTTTAGGGTACTCCTAAAGAAGAATTATGGAGTATTCTTCTTCCTTGTTTTTCTGTTATTTCTTCTTAATGGTAATAAACATTTGTCTAAGATGACTTCACTTTGTATCACTTTGTGAGATAATAAAATATTTCAAGTCAGTAGTAATTTTATGTGGCATTCCACATAATAAGTGCGTGCATGTATGTTTTTGTGTATATGTCCATATACGTATGTGGGAGATTGTGTTGTTACATTGTAAATAATTGTCCCACCCACTGGTTTAATAAAAAGCACAGATTGGCCAAAAGCAGGCAGGAAGTGTGGGCGGGGCTACCAGACTAGGAGAAATCTGAGAACAGAAAGCACAGAGCAGAATGCCAGAGAGAAGCCAGAAGAAGCAGAGGACAACTATGCTGGTCTAAAGAAAGGTACCGAGCCACATGGCTGAACAGAAAGAATCATGGGTTAGATGAAGGGTAGAGAGCTAGCAAGTGATATGCCTGAGCCTAAGGCCAATAAGCCTAAAACTACTGTAAGCATCTGTGTGTCTCTGAGGGTCTGTCAGGAGTCTGTGGGTCTAAACCCTGAGGTTAGGCCTGAAAGTCTGGGCCAGAAACCTCATACTACAAATGGCAGCCCAACATGGGGCATATACATGATATATACCCATATAAAGCCATAGAAAGCTTAAAAAATGGTCTAGAGCCCAAAGCAGCTTTTAAGTTGTGTCTCTCACATGAGCCATGCTACAGAGATGCTCTGGTGAGGCACATGGGCTTGAGCTACAATGGCAGCTTAAGGTGTAAAATGGCTGGTTCCTAAAGTCTCACAGGACCCTCCTCAATATAAGCAAAACATTGTAAATGATGTATTTAAGGTTTCTGTTTATAAGGACAAAAAGGGAACAGAATCAAAGACAGCTTTCTAGTGTTGATGTTTTCTTGGATCAGCTCTCTTTGCTGGAGGCAAAGTGAGGCTTAGATTTTTGAAGAGAAACTTCCTGATTCAGCCTTAGAAGCAAAACACTTGAGTCTTTTAAAAGGTTCTGCTGCCTAGTACTTAAATGGAGTTAATGAGCACCAGATAGCAAAGCTTTACTTGGTGGTCATATGGACACTAAAATTCTCCAGAGTACCTGGGTTAAAAAGATAAATTCTATGAAGCTAGAATAGGAGCTGGGTGGAGCTGTCCACCCATCCTACCAGCCTTGAATCCTGGCAGATTAAAGGTGTGTTCAGAAACTGAAAGAAATAGAACAATCTGGGTGGAGTCAATCACTCAAGCAAAGGTGTGGTCAGAGCCAGAAAAGGTTAAGAAATAAATATACAGTAAAGACAGTTTTTTTTTTTTAAAAAAAAAAAAGTCTAAGTGGTTTAGAGCATGTTGAAAATATATGTACATAGGCTTAGAAAAAGAAAAGAAAGGTAGAGAAAGCCCTTAAAAAAGAAATAGAGTAAAATAATAAATAAATAGAAAATAAGCCACGTAAAGATGGAAAATACAAAGAGTGTCTGGATACTGTATGTTATTGTCTTATCTTTAAGTTTCTTGACTGAAAATAAAATTGTAAAAGCTAAAAGACAGTTGATCATAAATGCAGTTGGATTAATTCAACTTATATATTTTGTAAATGAGTTTACTTTAAAATTTAAATCCAAAGATATGTTCCTTTGGAGAAGAGGTTTTCTTTTTATTTTCACAGAAAATGAGAAGCTGTGGATTTATTTCTGGATAAAGAACATAAAGTTTGATAGAGGAAGAGCCCCTGAATGATCTCCAATGGAAATGGATGGTCCAGATGATTCAGCATTTCAGAGCACCTCTGTGAAGTTTCCTGAGCTCTGTATGGAGAACAATTTCAAGGAGACTGGCTGAGATGACCCAGCCTTACAGAGTACTCCACTAAAGACTTGTGCATAATCCTACATTTTTCTTTGGATTCCCATGAGACTGTCAACACCCCCATTCAGCAGGAAGTTGCCTAGAGAATGATGCCCACATTCCCAAAACATGGATTATGGATGTTTGTGTTTATTTATGGTGTTGTTTATAAGTTGTTGGGGGAAAAGAATATTAGATTTGGAGAGTTCTTTTTGTTTTAAGAAGAGGAAAGGGGATATGTGGGAGATTGTATTGTTACATTGTAAATAATTGTCACACCCACTGGTTTAATAAAAAGCGCAGATTGGCCAAAGGCAGGCAGAAAGTGTGGGCGGGGCTACCAGACTAAGAGAACTCTGAGAACAGGAAGTAGAGAGCAGAAGGTGAGAGAGAAGCCAGAAGAAGCAGAGGACAACTATGCTGCTCTAAAGAAAGGTACCGAGCTGCATAGCTGAACAGGAACAATCATGGGTTAGATGAAGGGTAGAGAGCTAGCAAGTGATATGCCTGAGCCTTAGGCCAATCAGCCTAAAACTATTATAAGTATCTATGTGTCTCTGCGGGTCTGTGGGTCTGTAAACCTTGAGGTTAGGCCCAAAAGTCCAGGACAGAAACCTCCTACTACATACTTATGATTGTGAATTCCTGTGTACATGCCTTTGTGCACACATGTGTGTATGCATTGATGTGTTTATATGTGTGTGTGCATGTTTTTGGATACATGCATGTCTGAATGTATGTATATGTACACATGCCTGTGTTGTATCCCTACATATAAATATACTTATATGTATATAAATGTGTACACAGTAATATGTATGAGTATATGCATACAAATGTCTGTGTGTGCCCATGTGCACACACCTCTGTGTGTGTGTGCATTTTCTCTCAAATGTTTATGATCATTATCACAGGTTTTTTAAATGGTTGTAAATTTGGGCCAGGAGTCAACAATAGCCAATCTGAATAGCCCAATGCTTAGTCAAGGAAAAATAAATTAAAATAAACAGCACATAGTCATTAAATTGAGAAAAAAGGAGGAGGCTTGCCTATCAAGCCTGAGTCAGTGGTGACCAGAAATCAATGATATCAGTGGCTGCAAGCATCAGTGAGGCCCCCTAATTCCAGGTTGGAACCTTCAAACCAGGTGCCCAGGCTGCTCCCAGGGCTGATCAGGAAGGGACACCTGTGCTTGCAATTTGTCACTTCTAGGTGGTCCCTGGTGTGGAGCTGCTTTCAGCTGTAGTGGACAGATAACCATGCCTGCCTTAACCTGTCACAGGACACACAACATCCTTCTGAAACATACAGTCTATCACATTGACATCATGATCATCTAAAGCATGTGTACTAAGTTCATGTCAAAAGTACTCAAAACAGACTCAAAGTTGGTTGGGTCCTTGTATCAAACAACTAAGAAAGAAGAAAACTCTCTTCTCCATTTGAAAACAAATACCCAGACAAAGCTGGACAAACTGTTTCCTGGCTATATGGGATTGCTTTTATTATTTTCCTAAGCTCAGAAAGCATCTCTCACTCCCAGAATATTTTTGGTATGAACATATGATGTGAATGCAAGAGTGAGAAGTCTTGCCTAGTGTTCAGTAGCGCATGGCTGTTCCTACCTGTCTTCAAATGTTGGTCTCTGCCTTGCCTCCCTTCTCCCTGCTCCATTTCCCAGCTGTCCTCTATAACACCCAAAATCGTTTATCATCTCTTTTCCTTTAAACCAATGTGCTTACAAAAACTAAAGCTGCTCCTGAAGATGAGAAATAACTTCCATGGTGCTGTTATCAACACACCAGGCAGCCTGTCCCCTAATTGTCTGGCTTAGGATGCTACAGCCCAGTTGCTGCCCAGCACGGAGCCAGAAGTCTCTAGAAGGGTCACCCATGCACCACCCCAGCCAGCTGGAGGCTAAGCAGACAGATCGCCCCAGCCTCTGCAGCTCAGAGCCAATGATTTTTACATCAAGCAGCCTGATGTACTGCGCGGCCACCCACCAATCCCTTCTCAATATCGATCCAGCCCTAAATGAGGCTCCCCTGCTCTGTACCATGAGCAATAATTAAAAAAGCAGCACATTGATTTTAACTAATATTATGAAGGTTCTGGATGCGCACATGCTTACAAAATAGAGGGCTTCACCACCCTTCACTGCGATAAAGAATTCTGATTATTGCCTGAGCACAGGCGAGAGAAATGTGTCTGTGAGTGACGCATCAAAACTTATTCTTGCTCTGTTTTATTATAAACCTTGTTTGAATACCAGTAGAATTTTTTTTTTCTTCTCCAAGAGTGCAGTGAATTAAAACAGAGCTGGCTGAAGTGTGAGGCTATAGTGAGGAACTAGGGGATCTTTCTTTAAAATGATGCTATCCAACTATATATACTACCTCCTTTTGAAAATAACTCATACAATATAGCACATTGAAAGCGAATTGTGATTCTCATTCTTAGGTTTTAAAGGGAAGTAACTTATTAGTGAATGTCCGCTAACCTTATTTGCTAACAAAAGCGAGAAGACAAATCAGCTGGCAAAGGCTTGTCTTGCCAATGGGAAGACCAGAGTTAGATTCCCAGAACCCACATAGAATGAGTCGAGTATGATGGCCTGGGCTTGTCATTCCAGACTGGAAAAAAAAATATTCCTGTAGCTCCAGTTAGCTTAGTCTTCTTGGTGAGTGCACGATATGGTGTCTAATGAAAGTAACCTAAGTATCATGGCCTCCTCATGCACAAATGTACAAATGGGCACACAATTTGCTCATAGGAACATGTGTGCACACACACACGAAACATTTTATAATTCCTAATGGTTTTTGATGACCTATATCTAAGCCAAACAATTTTACCCCAAGTCGGCTTTGATAACAATACAATAACAGAAGTTTGTTAAAATTTTACAGCATTTCCAAATTGTAGGTGCTAGGTTATTGTCAGAATGTGGATATCAGGGCCATTCCACCAAAGATAAAACAATGAAATACTTTTTAAAATTGAGCTGAACACTGCTGTGTTAGCAGAATTACTGAGTGGTGGTTAGGAACCTCTTTGAGGTCCCACACCCTGCCCCTCTGAAGAGAATCAGAGTCCTTATCAAATGAGCAAACAGCCCACCCTCTTGAGCCTTGGAAGCAGCTGGAAACTTCTTTGTGGGGTTTGGGGGCTTATTGGGTTCTCCCTTTTCACCTCTCACTTGATGGTGGTTGGGTATATATTTCAAGAAAGGCATAATAAGAGTATACTACTTTAGCAGATGCTGGAAAATGTTTAAAGGCCTATTCATTTAAATATGTAGTATCAATAAAATACCCAGGAGACAAACTCAGAGCATATACCTCTATGGAAGCATGGCATAAAGGCAACATTAAAGACTAGCTGTTCCTTCAATTCTTTAGAATCCCATATGGAACATTTAAAAGTCCACACTGGTCCCGTAGCCAGTCATAGATTTCAAATAATGGGAAACTTAGGTTTGCCATTTGCTTATTAAAAAATTTACTTATGTTATTTTAAGTGCATGAATGTTTTGCAGCATATATAAACATATGGATGCCACATTCATGCTGGATGCTGGTAGAAGTCAGAAGAGGGGGTCAAAAGACAGCCACTGGAGTTGCAGATGGTTGTGAGCTACCATGTGGATGCTTAGAACCAAATTCTGGTTCTCTGGAAGAGCAGACAGTACTCTTAACGGCCGCACTGTCTTTCTTGGAACAGTTCTTTTCTAATTTATTTGTTATTTTATGTTCTGTATATTGTGTATTTTGCTCACAAGCATGTCTGTGTATCCCTTCTGTGCCTAGTGCCCATGGAGGCCATAGGATGACCTCAGATCCACTGGGGCAGGAGTTACATCACGTGAACGGATGCTGGGAATCAGATCCAGGTCCTCCAGAAGGACTTTCAGTGCTCTGAATCACTGAGGCATGTATCTTGCCGCCTATTTACCGTCTTTTTGTTTTCCTGTTTGTTCACTTCTAAGAAGAGGTCAGATAGGTAAGTAAGTGCATGGTTCCATGATGCAGAACCCAGTCCACACTTGCAGAGTGTGCAGTAGCAGCTCCACCCCCACACCAGTGTACTTGCTGTTAGTTTCATTACGCATAGTCCGCTCCTGTTCAAGGATGTTAATTGGAAAATTCCAACTGTGAGTAATTCCCACGTTTTAACTTATGTCTGTGGTGATGTATTGTTTATTTAATAAAGTTAGTCTGCGATATCAGAGGTCAGAGCCATCTCTCCAGCCCTTTTTGTTTTTGACTTTGTTTTATTTTTTTGGGGGGGGTAGTTGTTTATTTTGTTTTGTTTTGTTTTTTCAAAAATAGGTTCTTCTGTGTAACAGTCCTAGCTGTCCTGGAAATTGCTTTGTAAATCAGGCTAGCTACAAACTCACAGAAATACCCCTGCCACTGTCTCCTAAGTGCTGGGACTAAAGGTGTATGCTACCATTGCCGGGCTGTTAAGCCTTGAACTCACAGAGATCCAGATGGTTCTTTGTCTCCTGAGTGATGGGATTAAAGTCATGGGTCACCACTCTCTCAGCTCTGTGGCTGACTCTCTTCTGATATTCCTGAGTAAATTTATTAAATATTCAATAAGTTACCACATATGTCGTTCTGAGTAGGGTCATGAAATCTCTCACTGCCTGATCCCTATCCTTTCTAAACGGAAATAGTGTGTCTCCACTGAAGAGCTATCCTTCCATTAGATGCTTGGTGGCCATCCTGCTCTTCAGAATGCCCACTGCATGCCATTGTATACAGACAGAGTTTGGCCTTGTCCATGGCTTCAGGCAACCACTGAGGTCTTAGAAGATTTTTCCATGGATAAGTGACTACTGGATAAAGAGTTTTCACTCATCATTCCTTCTGAGCCTTGGTAATGCCACAGCCAGAAACACTGGCTGTTACTGTCTCCATAGCAACATGGCCCTACATTTGCACAACTGGATTTTTAACAACATTTAATTAAGGTAGGATTTCTCCTTACACAAATATGTCATACAATAAAGGGGTTCTTCAAAGCGGTCCTGCAGTAATTCTTCAGAGACTGAGTTCAATAGACCCAGGTTTTGTACCACACAAGAAAATTAACATGGTACCTATAAGCTGCCCATAACACATATACACATGCATATGCACACGCACATATTCACTCACTCCGTAGGAAATGGGGGTGATTCAGATAAGGACAGAGAAACTGTCTTCTCTTGAGCCATAAGACACACATAAGAGTTCTATGTTTCTCTACTCCATTTAGTTTCCACAGATTTGACCAGGAAATTTTGCTCAGATAGAAAGAAAACCCAGTTCAAAGTCTCAAGACAGGCAAGGTAGGACTTTCCTGGTAACAGGCTAGACCCTGGATTCTGGAGCACAGCACAGTGGGAAGACCTGAAAAATACTTATTCCCTGGTCTACCACCCATCATAAATTCATGCAAAAAGACAGAAATTATCACTTCTCAAAACACTCAACATAGCAAATATTGTGTGATGTCAGAGCCAGATAAATACTAAAGAAAAAATTTCTATACTAGTAATTCTCGTAAATAGAGACTCTGAAAATATCAAGCCAATTCCAGAAATCTGTATTCAGCAATACCTAGCCGTGTTATGTGTCATCATGAACTAAATGATCACAGAGGCATATGTCTTTTTGCATGGTTTAGCATATAACAACCAGTAAATGCAATGCTTTTCTCCAATAGAATTAAAGGAAAAAGCCACGAGACCATTTCAATGGATTCATAGAAAACATTATAAAATTCATAGGATAAAGCTCTTCCATAATCCAAGAATACAAGAAACACTCCAAGCCTGATGAAGATGCAAAGACCCTACAGTCAACTTCGTATTTATGGGGGCTATTGATCATTTTCATCTAAATTGTAAAGCTAAAAATGCATTCAGTTTAACAAATTATTTCCTGTTTTTGTTCTATTATAGCTGTTTTGCTGTGAGTCTGATTGTCATCTATATATCTATCTGTATGTGTGCATGCTTTAGTTGTTGTGTGGACACATATCTTAACTGGCTACATGTCTGGGGAAATGGTTGCTAGGTCGTATGGTTTGTCGACATTTAACAACTGCTAAAGTGGTTTCTGTGGGCTTGGATTCGTCATTTTATATCACTCTTGGCAGTGCACAATGGCATCCATTCCTCCATTGGCTAAGGTTTATTATTCTCTCTGTCCTCTCTTACAGTCATGAGATAGGTAGGAAGCATCGCTTGTTACATCTTGCTTATCGTTCTGCGATGGTCAGTGATAGACCCTTTTCCTCCCGCTGGACCACTTATGTGCATTGTTTGAGAAAATGTCAATTGTAGTATTTTCATGATTTTGTAATTGAACTTTTAACATTGGGTTAAAATATTTTACTTTAAAATGAATTCTGAAAACAAGACCTTGATCAGTCATAACTTTTCTCAAAGTCTCTGAGATTTTTCTATTTTTTTAAATCACAGTTTTTTATTTCACTTCAAGTACCATTAATTCAGTGCTTATTTTTAGCAATTGTGCTTTTATAAAACATCCAAGTTATAATCACCAAATGCAATATTATAAACACTTGATGCAATTATTTTCTCATAAAATTTTTAAGTTGATCTTTGCATTTAGTTGTGAATCTATTTCAGTTAAATTGTTTGTATAAAACACAAGGTGACATTCTCCATCTTAATAACAAGTAGTCAACTGTCACAGAAACATTTATTGAAAAAAACTTTCATTGAGGATCTTTGTTAATATTTTCGTCAAAATTTGTTAACTGTAAAATAAGAGCTTACGTGTGGGTACTGAGTACAGTCTATTGGTCTCCTCTCTGTCCTACAGCAGGACCAAATGGACATCAGAGCTGGTTGCTTGTAATGTGCTGTTTTAAAGCAGAAAATGTAATGACTCCAAATTTTCTTACCTTCATAATAGCTTTGCTATTGTGGGTCTCCTTTATCTTAATATAAGTTTTTAAATTAGCCTGTTAGTGTCTACAAGAGAAAGCAGAAACAATTTTAATGAAAATTGTGCTAAATATGTGCAACAATTTGAAAACTGTATCAAATCTTCAAATTTGTAACAACAGATCATCTTTTTGCTCTTTTAGACATTTTCAGTTTCTGTCAGTAATAAACTGTGAGGCTTTTAAAAATTGTGTTCTTGCCTTTGATTGTTTTTTCAAAGTATTTCATTAAAAAATTTAAAAGACATATTTCCTTTTATGTGTATGAGTATTTTGGCTGCATGCAAATGTGCCACACATATGAAGTGCCCTCTGAGGCTAGAAGAGGGTGTCAGGTGCCCTGGAACTGGAGTTACACATGTTTTCATGCCATCATGTAAGTGCTGCAGACCAAACTCAGATATTCTGCAGGAGCAGCAAGTGCTCTTAACTGCCGAGCCATCTTTCCAGCGCCAAATTGTCTCCTTCTACATATGGTGATGTCTCACACCTGTGCTCACAGGTGCACCCTATGAAGAGCCCATGCACAGTCCTCCAAGCTTCCCATCTTCCTGCTTTGTGTGCTCTAAAGAGACCAAGCTTCTACACTTGGACAGTGATCTGCAGGGAGCTTGCCAAGGTGCAGAGGTTATACTGTAGTAAGGTTTCTGGCCCAGACTTTCAGGCCTAGCCTCAAGATTTAGACCCACAGACCGGTAGACTCGCAGACTCACCATCCCACAGAGACACACAGATGTTTTCAGTAATTTTAGGCTGAGCGGCCTAAGGCCCAGGCATACAACTTGCTAGCTCTTTACCCTTAAATTAACCTATGTCTCTTATCTTGTTCAGTCATGAGGCTGGGTACCTTTTCTTAGAGCAGCATAGTTGTCCTCTGCTTCTTCTGGCTTCTCTCTGGCTTTCTGCCCTATGCTTCCTGTTCTCAGAGTTTTTCTTAGTCTGGTGGCCCTGCCCACATTTCCTGCATGCCTTTGGCCAATCAGCACTTTTTATTAAACCAGTGGGTGGGACAATTATTTACCATGAAATAACACAATCTCCTACATATTCCCTTTTCTCCTTTTAAAACAAAATGTTGCTTATTTTCAGGCGGCTCCCCAGAAGGACCCACAACAATCAGATTCACTGAGACATGATGTTTCAGCAGAAAGGTGAGCCCTCAGGCAGGCTTCCACGCCAATCATCTTTTCTATTTTTTTTTTATTTAAAAAGTTTTTTTTTCTATATCTATCACTATCCCCTCCCTTCCCCCCTTCCAGCAGTTCCTCCCAGTCCTCCCTCAGTCTCTCCCAGTCTTCCCTCACCCCATCCCCCCCCCCATCCATTCTCCAAGGAGGGCAAGGAGTCTCAAGGTGGGTCAGTTCAATCAGGTGTATCCATTTGAAGTAGGTCCGAGTCCCTCATTCCAGTATAAAGGCTGGGTTAGGTGTTTCTCTGTAGGGAATATGTCAGTTCATACAGCAGGAACATACTCTGGTCCTACTGCCAGAGGATCCACAAATTGCCCACACCATTTGACAGTCATCTACCTTTGGAGGATTTAGCTCTTTTCCATGAAGGTTCCTCAGCAACTGTTTCCTAGTCGGTGGCTTCTAATAGCTCTGGTCAGCCATCTCTGTAGGTGTCGTCCTCATGATCCTAATCCCTTTCCTCATATACTCTCTCCTCTCTCTCTTTTCAGATAGACCGGGAGCTGGACCCAATGTGTAGCTATAGATCTCTGCTTCTGCCTCTAACCATTTCTGGATGAATCTTTAAACATGAGTCAGGTTTATCTCCTAGGATAGACATGTACAGTCTTGTCAATAGCTACCAGGAAGATAATTCCCAAATACATGCTCTGCAATAAAAAATAAAGTATCTGATGTTTTTGATACATGTGTTGAACGATGAAAAGTTGGGTTTTTTTAATTGCTCTGCTTTGCTTTTGTCAAAAAACTTAACTGGACCTGGGAGGAGAGGGAGGAGGGACTCCCAACCGAAGAGCTGCTTTGATCAGATTGGCAGGAGTACAGGTCTGTGGGAGCAGTCACTGGAGTGTCATTTGATGTAAGAGAGTCCAACCTACTGTGGGTGGCATCCTCCCTGGGAAAGTGAGTCTTGAGCTATGTAAGAAAGAAGGCTGAGCCAGCCAGGGAAAGCAAGTAGGTTATCAGCTCCTCTTGCTGGTCTCTGTTTCAGTTCCTGCCTCCAGGTTCCTGCCTTACATGTCTTCCTCCTCTGGCTTGCCTCAACAATGGACAGTGACCTCTATGCCAGTGGTTCTCTGTAATAAGAAGTTTCTGACCTGTCCAGCCCATAGTCCAGACCTACAGTCTCACAGAAATGCTCAGAGGCTTAAAGTAATTTCATGCTGATTGACCTATGGCTCAGACATATTGCTAGCTAGCTCTTTCATTTTATCTCAATCTATTTCCATTAATCTGTTTAGCCATGTGGCTTGGTACCTTTCTCAGAGCAGCATGGCTGTCTTCTTTCCTCTACATCTGCTGGTGTCTCTGTTGGCATCTCTGCTAGTGTCTCTCCAGGATCTCTGCTCTGCTCTTTCTGTTCCCAGAGTTTTTTTAGTCTGATATCCCTGCCCACACTTCTTTTATGCCTTTTGACCAATCAGCTTTTTATTAAACCAGTAGGAGGGACAAATATTAACAATATACCAAGACATGTTCCCACATTAGTTCTCAACCTTCCTAATGCTGTGACCCTTTGATATAGTTCTATAGTGGGATTGTGTTGTTTCATTGTAAATAATTGTCCAACCTACTGGTTTAATAAAAGTGCTGATTGGTCAAAGGCAGACAGAATGTGTAGGTGGGGCTACCAGACTAAGAAAACTCTAAGAACCGGAAGAACAGAGCAGAGATGCCACAGAGACTCCAGAGAAGCCAGCAGATGCAAAGGACAACTATGCTGCTCTCAGAATAGGTACCGAGCTGCATGTCTGAACAGGATACGAATCATAGGTTAGTTTAGGAATAGTTAGCAAGTTATATGCCTGGGCCCCACGTCAATCAGTATAAAGTTAATATAAGCTTTTGTGTGATTATTTGGTGCTAAGCGGCAGTGGGACTGCAAGTGGGTCTGAATCTCAGGGCTGGGCCCAAAAGTCCTGGCCAGAAACTTAATATTACATAGTTCCTCATGTTATGGTGACCCCCAACCATGACATATTTTCATTGCTACTACTTTATAACGATAATTTTGCTGTTATTATGAATTGTAATGCAAATATCTGATCTGCAGGGTATCTGATATATGGCCCCTGTGAAAAGGCTATTTAACCATAAAGGGGTTGGGACCCCAATTGCTTTTGGTTCATGTAACAGAGAAGCAAACTAGAACAGACTTCTAAAACATTAGATTCTTGACAGCAAAGCAACTGAAATTATGCACTATCCATGAAAATCTTCACTCTGGTAAGTCAGATAAAAACCACAACAGTTCCCTGTCTTTGTAGACACCTTCTGTTAAGCCAGCCTAAGTGAATGTGTCTATGACTACACATCCTTAGGAGACCAACAACCTTGATACAGCTCACGCATGACACAGGTTGCTGTGGAGGGTCCAACACATCTGCCTCTCTCCTAGGAGAGTTTTGAAGTAATGCCACAACTTGAAAATCTCAACGTTTTTTTCTTATCTGTAGTTGAAAGAAATATTTGTCTGTGGACTTTCATATAATATTGATACACCTAAGAAACCAGTGTTTCCTGCTTGATCTGAAGAAAATTTAAAAACAAATATATTTAGACATTTTTGCAATTGTTTCAAGAGCTAAATATTTTCAGAGATCTTAAAAATATGTTTTAAAGTCTTTTTAAATTACGTTCTCTGAAAAATTCACACTTATATACTGTGTTTCATTCAGACCTGTCCTGTACCCTTCTTCCCACGTCCTCCCATTTTCCCATCCTTTCATTTTTTTATTCTCATAGCCTACCGAGTCTAGCTGATGCTGCTCATATGTATATGTGTGGGGTCATCTTCTGTAGCATGGAATATCTACCAGGACCATCCCACAAAAGATATTGACTCTTCTTCTCAGAGCAGCCATCGGTTGCCAATACTTCTATCAGGGATGAGATCTCTGTAGTTTCTCCTCTGTTGGAATTTTTAACTTGCTTGACCTTATAGACAACCATAGCTGGTATAAGCCCATGTGTGCAACAGCCATGTCATGTGCAGAAGAACATAACTCACAGTTCTTGTTTCCATTCTCTGGCTCTCATATCATTTCCACTTCTCTTTTTTAGGGTTCCTGAACCCTAGTAAAAAAATTGAGGGAACTAGTATAGATGTCCCATCTATGGCTGAGCACTCACTGTTGCTCATTCTCGGTGCTTTGAACAGCTATATGTCTGCATCAACTGTTACTCATAGCAACGAGTAGCTTCTCTATGATGCTGTTCGCTCAATGGTCAAGCCAAGCTATGCTATGAGCATTTACATTACTATCTGTGGACTTGAGCTGCTGTCTTGAAAATTCTTATAAAAAGAATCACAAACTTAATCTCACAGAAACCCAAATTGCTGTGACAAACCAATACTTTGTTTTCCCCTCGAAGTCTATGAAATAACCAACCAACTAATTCCATTGTTCTATAGAATGAAATATCCAAACAGAGTAATAAATGTGCAGTATCAGAAATTACACTGTTCGTGTAGGATAGAAGCCAAGATGTAAAGTCCATGTTTGAGCTCTAAATATGCATATGCCTGAACAGGCTTGCTCTCCAGAGTGGAGGATACTGCATTAAATCTATTTGATAGTATAAGTGTCTGAGAAAGCTGAAAACCCATCTTCTCCCCCTCTACCCAATTATCTTAACTTCCACCTTCAACATTCCTAAAGCTGGGATTAAAGGTGTGAGTGGCCACTCCCTGACTTTCTTGGCTTGGCTATGTGGTTGATTCTCTGATATACCAGACTAATTTTATTAAATACATGTTATCACAGAAGGACAAGTTTCACACACAATGTACTGAAATTAAAGAACACCAAAGAAGATCTGGGGCATGTTCAAATTTCAAAAAAGGACCAAATATTTAGAAGAGCTTAGAAAGCTGCATGTATGTATGCAAGATAGCATGTTAATCTAAATGGTCCAAAGAGGATAAAAACCTTAATTAACCTTGATTACTTATGAATCAAGTGTGTGAGCCCTACATTTTGCAATGAGCTGTCTATTTAGCCAGAACTCTTCAATTTAGTCATTAGGAATCAAAAAGAACCTGGGCAATGGGAACCCAGGATATAAAATTAAGCTGTTTAGAAATGTGATTCAGGTAATAGGTTAAGTTGTTGTATTTTAACAGTGGAGTGTGGTACTAGCCTGAGGGTTGCCTGTATAGAGATATAAACCCAGAAGTCATAAAATGTGGTACCCAGCATGTTCCCTTCTTAAAACCTAAGGTTCTAAAAATCTCCAGGAATTCCAGCTCAACTTCAGAAATGTAGCAAAGCCAGTGAAACTAAGCATGCGTGAGACTCTGATAGACCGGTGATGTGCTCTTGCATTCTGATGGGAAAGGTCTTGGGTGTAGGCTCTGTAAATTACAGTAAGTTTCTTACATAGGCCTACAAACAAAAGGGTATAATCCCTGCCCACACAGACATAGAATACCAACACTGGAGAATTACACCGAGGTCAGCACAGACCTTGTTTTATAAATAACTATGGAAGGTTTGGTATTTGGAACAGACATGTCACAATGTGCTCTGATGCTCGTGTCAGGGTCAAACTGTCCTTGATCCTGAGTGGGATGGCTCCTGGGCCACTGCTTTTAGGACCTAGTGTTCCTTTACATTTCCTTCCTACCAAAAGCAAACTAAAAGCACATACACATGTTTAGTTGTACTTTAATATGTTGAAAGCCATAAAAAAGTTGGGTGTGAAAATAGAGTCTATAAATCAAATAATAATAAGCTAGGAGGTCTGGAGAAATGGATCAGTAGTTATGAGCACTTACTGCTCTTCCAGACCACTCAAGTTCAGTTCTGAGTGTCCAAGTCGCATGGCTCACAACTGTGAACTTGCTCCCATGGGAAGATCTAGCTGTGAGAAACCCCAAGCCCTTAAGTTTCCCTTTCAAATGCATGATGCTCAGCTATGCCAGGAAGTTGACAAAACCTCTGACCCTGAGCTCTGCTGTAGGTGGGTTTCTTTTTCTTTCTTGTTACTTGACTGAGCAGAGTTAATTTATTATTGAGGTGATTTATAATCCCACTAGAAAAAATCGTGTTTCTTCACAAGGTCTTTACATTTTTTAATTTTTCTAGTTTATCTCATTACTTAGGCTCTCTAGTGTAAGCTGTTTTACCTGTGAGAGCATTCTATCAAATTTGCTATCTCAACCATTTCAAATAATAGTTAAGGGTTAGAAATACATGATAATGTTCTATATTCATCACCAACCGCCTCTCTGATGGTTTTCTTATTGTAAACAAAAATCAGTATACTCATTATTTATTAAATTCCTATGGTGAATCGAATGAGAAGTTCCCCATAGGCACCAGTATTTGAATGCTTGATAACTAGTTATCAGTGTGGCTTGGGGATGTTGTGGAACCTTAAATACAACCTTCCTAGAGGAAGTAAGCTGTTGAAGGTAGGCTTTCAGGGTTTATAGACTCACATACTTCAGGTTTTCTCTCTCTGATTCCTATATGTGGCCAGAAATATGATAAATGACTCTCCTGGTCAAGATGTTTTCTGGTAAAACATGTATCTAATTATTCTTTTATTGATAAAACTCTGGAGTCAAAGATGGGGATAAAAAGCTAATTGATCAGAGAAGCAATGAGTAACCTCCCTGCCCCTTCTTCCTTAGTCCCAAAAGGCTGAGAATCTTTCTAAGGCCCTCGCTACTGCTTTCTGTCTCTCTATATCTTCCGAATTCTCCACAACCTCTCTGGATAATTTTGGTCATCTTGTAGCTAGCTATGCTCTCTGATTGAAGGTAAACTTTACTGTCAGTCTTGAGAGTAGTCAATATAGCCCACAACTTTCCCCCCTTTTGTCTAAATATAAAAGGTAAGATTTTTAAGACTATCACAGTAAAACTATGTACAATAAGAACAATTATTAGGTAAGAAGTATATTCACAATGTTCAGGTTTTATTTTACATTTGGCAAACTAAGAGAAAATACTGCATTATCCATCCTGTCTTAGTGAGACCAAAATTTTGTGTTTAGTTCACTTTCTATCCTAACCTGTATTATCAATGCAAAACTATCTTTTTAGACCTCAAACATTTTTTAGATAAGCAAATTAAGTTCTTATGTCTCTCAACTTTATACATTTTACAGCTCTTTTATGAGTTTCTTTTACAAATTTGATAGTGAAGAAAGCTATAAAACTACAACAATCCATTCTTCAGTCCCATCAAAGACTTTGGAAAGAAAAAATGTTTTCTCTGTTAACAGAAAAGTTAGAACAAGCAATTTCCAAGAATATAAAAATGACAGAGAAATCTAGTCACCTGGACATTCAACTAGTTTCCTCTGCAATATTGGGGTATCCATCTTTGGCCTACAGGTCTGGAATATTTGACAGACTTTTCTGTGAAGCGGGAATTTTTAAAGGTCTGTCCTGCCTTGTCTTGGCTAAGTTTGGCAATCTCTTTCTTTTGTGCCTTACTTTAGACAATAACCGTGCAGTAGAGGCAAGGTCAATTTCTTGACCAGTGACTAATGTTGCCAAAATCAAAACAACCTCCATATGAAGTTTTTTCACTGACCATAATCTTCTTTGAAGGTGAGTGGTGCTGCCTTGAGTACATGTGTCTCACTGTCCTGGAAACCTTATGTTAAAACATCTTAAATGTCATATTCTTGTAGATCCCTGAGATTTTTGAAGACTGCCTATCTTTCTAAAATATAACTTTGTTTGGCCTTAAAATTATACCTAAAATAGCTGCAAAACGATTGTACAAATGCTAATCTATATTCCTTAATTATCCTAAATAGTTTGTAATAATAACTTTCAAGAACTTGAAGTTTATATTTCATCATTAAATGGGTTGCATAAATACAACACCTTAAACAAGAGTAGAGACACATATACAGTGTGACAAAAAAAAACCTTAAATTTGTGTCACTATACAAAAATACAACCAATGTAAAATATTTAAGCAGTTGCTTTTTTTGCAGTTTAAAAGTAGATTCAATAACTACTCTTTTTATCCTGTTGTTCCTATTGTACCCCTCTATTTTCTTTTCAGAGAGATCCCCAAATCTAACTTCCTTTGTTTAGGTTTTTTTTTAATGACCATGACCAGTAACAGTTTGTAACCAGTTTCTCTAAACTATGACAAACATCCATAATCCACTGAATGACCAAGAAAACACCTACTCTGCCTATGTTGGCATCATGTTTTCTAGACTGCTTCCTGTTGTTTTGTGGCAACTGAATTTTAAAGGACCTAAGAAAATTGGGATAGTGGTCAAGTCTTTGGAAAACTAGCTATATTATTTTTGTTTAATCTCTATGTAATGGGAAGTACAGAGCTTATCTGAAGTCTTGGCTGGAGTATTCTGTAAGGCTGGGCTATCTCAGTTAACTGCCTTAAAATTGTCCTGAGCTGTTTGTAGTTCAAAGCTGATCTTTGGGGGTGGTGTTGTCAATTTAATGGCTGATGTGGGATGTCTTTTCATAGGTGTGAATTACCATTAGATAATAAAGGAATTGTTTTCACCTATGTCAAGGCATCGTCGAAGCAGGCAGGAAATCCAGGGATAGATAAAGGGGAAGGAGGCAAGAGTCAGATATAAAGAAACTCAGTTAGTAAGCCACAAGCCATGTGGTAAGACACAGATTAATAGAAATGGGTTAAAATGCAAGAGGTAGCTAGCCATAAGCCTAAACCATAGGCCAAACTGTATGTAATTCATATGTTTCTGTGTGTTAATTTGGGACTTTGGGACTGCTGGTCTGAACCTCAGGGCTAGGCAGAGCTAGGCAGCTGCAGGCAGGTCCAGACCTTAGGGCTAGGCTGGACCAGAAACTACTTACTACAAATGACATCATCATAATCTAGGTGGAATCATCTTTGTGAGGCCCATCACCCTTTTGGAAACTTCAAAAGTTTCTGCTAGGAATGGTCTTGGTTCAATACAGAAAACGTAAACAATTTAAGTGTCAGAGGGAGCAGATCTCAGAGAAGTTAAAGGACCACATCTATTAAACACATCTGGTACACTACCTTAATTCCTAGTTACCTGCTTCAGACTCAAGCCCAAAACCATGTACAGGAAGCTGGATGCAGCCTATTTCTAGAATTAGTTCTCTATATGTCCATTGAATATCATGACAGATATCAAATATATATACATTAATCTTATAAATTTGAAATAATATTTATGCTTTTAAAAAGTTTTTAAAAGTCAAAAGAAAACCAAATGTTTATGAGATTAGTGGCAATAGAATAATCCCTTAATTTTATTTATTTTTCTGTCTCATCCAGCTGGTTTTTCTTACATGCAACAGAGATTTTGAATTTTCCTTTAAGACAGATTCTTGGGTTTCAAGGAGTCACTCTCCAGCTTTAATTTTTAAAGATTGGGACTACATAAAATAATTTGCCTTATATGTCTGCAGATAACAGTAGAAAACAAACATTTGGAAAGATTTATGAAATGTAATATTGTTGGAATTATGCTATACCGTTAGGCCAATTTACTCTTTTGGTGGGAGATACTTTTTCTGCATGATTTTTTTTTCTTATTTTTCACATGTCTCATATATCCAGTGGTCTTCATATTCTTCAGTTGGATTCTTTTATTCTCCTTGAAAGACAAAAAACAAACAAACAAACAAACAAACAAACAAACAAGTAAAAAAACAAAACCCTGCTCCAATCCTAATTTGGGGGAGTGTCCCTTTTTGGAAGGTTATATCTGATTAAATGAAAAGCATGTGCTTGTTTTATAAGTTAGTTTAGATTGAATGACTGTGCTGTTTAATGAACTACCACCTCTCTAATCAAGAGGTCTGTTGGAGTGTGTGTTTATACCTACAACATGCTTTTTGTTGTAATATAGAAATATTGTTTCATTTTACTAGACATATATGCTGGAGCACTGTCAGTCTTAATTCGTATCGGCATTGCCATAGTGGCTATGACTTCTAGTAAATGTGTAATTACAGAATCAGCCTTTGCAGAACTCTAATGTGAGATAACTTTCTGGATGCTGCAAATACAATTTTTTAATAAAAAGACTGTGACTGGGCATCTTAAAACCAGGTAAAAAATCTGAACATAAATAAAAAAGACAGAGTTTAAAAAAAAAAACAAACTTAATCCAGCCACCCCCAAAACAAGATATAAAAATAAATAAATAAGTAAGTCAGGGGCCATGTGACAAAATGAATTAATAAAAATAAATTAAATTAAAATAAATAGCTAACTAACAATAAGTCTAGGCCATAAGTCAAGCAACATATAATTAATATAAACATCCAAGTTATTTTTAAAAAGCTAAATAACGACAAAGAAGACAAACCAAAAGACTAAGCCAGGTCAAAAACTTATTACTCCAGAACTCAAAGGAGTTAGCTATTGAAATCCTAAATATGTATCTATAAATATATATCTATAAGGTGCACATACTTTAATTTTTCCAACTCGCCAAAATGAAACACATCTATTTGCCAAAGTGTGATCGTCAAATCTAAACCGTCTTTACAAATCAGACTAGCCTTCACTGAGAGGAGGATCTGGGGAAATTTCCATTCCTCTAGCACTACTTCATTGTCCAGTGACCCTAGCTTCCTCTCTCTACCATGTTTTCCCCTATAACTCAGCACTAGCTTCTAATATTGCTCTCGCTAAATCTTCCCAGTCTTGTGGAATAATTCTGTACTGAGTGGCCATTAAATTTTTTGTTTCAAACCATTCACTATAGAACCATACAGAGACCTAACTTTGCACATCATAGTATGGTTCCCCATTCTTAATATGGAAAAAACTTAAAAAAAAAAAAAAAACTAATTTATCGCTTAAGAATCTCCAGGTGTCTTACCAGATCTAATGACAGTGATGACACAGTTCTGGTAGCGCATGGGCCTGGGCGAAGGGTAGCTGCTGAGTGTGCATGGCATTGGAAACAGCAATAAAGGTCTGAGGAGATGCTCATATGACCAACCTGGTATGGCAGCAGCCCAAGGAGGGTGTCCCCTTGGGGCCACAACCAAGGGGAGGAGCAAGCCAACATAAAAGCAGACACAAGGGAGGGAATCTACAAGAAGCCTTTGAGACAGGAAGCAAAGGTACAGGTTACCTTTATGACAGAGCATCCAGGAGTAGACAACGAACTTTGATGGTGTTTGTGGCCAGGGATGGGTAGTACCTGAAGGCTGCTACAGAAAAAGCCCAGCTTCGCATGGAAGGCCTGGAGGGAGTGAGGGAAAGCCAGCTGCAGTGGTGACTTTGGTAGCTGCAAAGCCAGCAGCAATCAGCTGCCTCGTGATCTCATCCCTTTATGTTGGATGCTAGATGAAGCCTTTATCTAGTTATTCCTTATCAATAAACACTCCGGAGTCAGACATTGGAACAAAAGTCTGATTAATCAGAGCAGTGAAGAAGCAACCGGTGACCACCCTTCCTTCTTTACAAATGTTATTGTCAGTCTCCAGTGTATGAAAATATACCACAACATTCCTCACCCTCTGGGAACATAAGCCAAAATAAACTCTTTCTTTTATAAGTTACTATGATAGTTTGAGTGATAATGCCCCACCCCAGGCTCATATATTTGAATCCCTGGTCCAAAGCTGATGGAGTTGTTTGAAAGGAGTTAGGAGGTGTGGCCTTGTTGGAGTAGGTATGTTATTGGATAAAGCACCTTCTGCATAAAAATGAGGACCTGAATTCAGATCCTAAGTACCTATGCAGAAGTGAGGTGTGCCATTCTTTCCCCGTAACCCCAGTATGAAGTAGGAACAGAGATAGGAGAATCCTGAGGGCTCTGGGGCAAACCAGACTAGCCAAATCAGTAAGTAACAGGTTTAGTGTGTGAGAGATAAAGACACAAAGCATACAGCAGGAAAGCAATGGAGGATGAGACTTAGCTATACTTAGAAGAAAGAAAGGTGTGTAGATCACTCCCTCAGGACTTAATGGGAGCAAGAACCTCTGCAATGTCATTTTTAATAGTGTTTTCTTCTATCTAGAAACCTATCAAAGTGAAGGTGATAGGCTGCAAAGACTTAGTACCGCCTAGGCCACCTGGAAGCCAGGGCCAGCCGCTGACTTCAGTGAAGTTCATTTTGTTGATCCTGACACAAGTTATGTTCTCAGCGTCTGTGTTTCTTCTTAGTGTGACACTTCTTTACAAGATGTAAAGGAAGGAGGGAGAAGGAGACAAAAGAGGAGGGAAGGGGAGAGGGAAGGGAGGAGAGAGAGGCTGCTTCAGAGCTACTCTGCAATTATTAATAAACTGTTCAGTTACTGCGTGTCCGTCCACCTTTGGTGCTTTTCAGTGTGTGTGAAGATAGTCTGTTATAGCTGGCAGGAAGTCCTCACATGGACTAGACCAGATCAATCAATGCACTCACAAAGCTATAGAAATCATGAGGGAGCACTCAGCATATTGTCCTCAGCAGACCAGGAGCCAGGGTGTCCACCAGGCCTTGTCAATCAATAGGGTATGTGGACTCTACCACCCCGGTGCTGGTGCTGGCAGTGATACTCTTTAACCACTGAGATGCTGGCCTGCAGCGTTTCTATGCAACACACATAAGGTCCAGATAGCTTCAACTAAGCTCTCGAGAGGGCAGGGTCCTATACCCAGGAACCATTGGGATTCTAGGAACAGCAGAAAACCAGTCATGTCAGAGGTTCAGAACGGTCCCTTCTCCTCACTACGCTGCTGTCTGTGATCCCTGCCCAAGTCCTCTGATAATCCTTAGCATAGTCCCTTTGTTTTCATAGGTATAAAATTACATCAAGGTCATTTTTAATAACTGTCAATAGCTTGAGTGCAGTCAGCAGCTTTATTGACGCCTGCACTGAAGCACTCTGGAAACCACAGAGTACACAGCCTGCCTGGGAACAGTGGTCCACTGGGAAACAGATTATTATTGATATCAGTAAATTGATATTGATAGAAATTTGATGGGAGAGTACCTCTGAGTCACTGTGCAAGATTCTCATGTCAACAGCCTGGAGAGCATGGAGGCTCAGTGGCCCAGAGGTCTGTGCACTGGAAGTTGCTCTAGGCCACTAGAAGCAGCTCCATAGGCTTTCCTCTATGGCTTTGGAAGGGGAGGTCTGGGAAGCAGGCACGCCTTTGTGGTTAACATGTGCTGCTGTCTTCTTCCTCTTTGGACCCCCAGTGCAGTGACAAGTAAGTGTCTGCCCTAAGTGTGATGTTCCTCTCTTAGAAGAAAAATAATTTCAGCTTTCAGGCATTATTATTCCACAATTTCATATACATATTAAAAAGCGTTTTGATTGCATCTGCCTCATATTATTCTCTTTTGTCCCCTTTTCATACACTCCAGACCACTTCTCCACCACATGCCCCCTTTCTACTTTCAAGGGCACGCGTGCGTGCGTGTGTGTGTGTGTGTGTGTGTGTGTGTGTGTGTGTGTGTGTGTGTGACTGAGTGTGTGAGGGTCTGTGCTAGTATGTGTGCATATGCACAAGTATGTGTATCTGTGTGTGAGTGCCTGTGTGTGTGTGTGTGTGTGTGTGTGTGTGTGTGTGTGTTGAGAGAAAGAAAGAGAGAGAAAGGTCCACTCACTTTAACTGGGGCTTCCATGAACATGGGTGAGTGAGGTTATTCACTTGAACAAAGGCACTTACCAGAAGCTACGCCATTGAGGAAAATGATTTCCTATCCCCTGTCAGGTATTAAAGTCCTACAGAACCCCAGGAAAAAAATGGGGTTCCAGAAGCCTCTCCACACACAACATTAATTGCCATGACCAGAGGACAGCATTTACCATGCCTTTTTGCCACCTTCCAGCTCGTCCATTATTTCTGCCTCTCTTCCTGATGTTCCCTGGTCCTTGGAGTCTTTAGTTAGAGGTGTTAGAGGTGCTGAGCACTCAACAGTCACTTGTTCTCAATGCATTGATACCTTCTACATCTCTGCAATCACTGCTTCCCACAGCAAAAAGAATTTGACCAGACACTCAAGTAGTCTGATGTCAGCAGAAGCTTGGGGCTACTTTTGACAGTTGTGTTTGAATTGACTCGTGGTCCTGTAGGTAACCCTTTACTTGTGACCCTGCGAGCAACCTCAGTAACTCACTGGCCCAGTAAGCTTCATTTGATTACAGTCATTTCTTTGACATAATTGAAATTGCAGTTCAGCATAATGATTTCCCTTTTTTTTGAATCCCTCACAGACCAAGAGAGCACCCTTCCTAAGACAGCAAACATGAAGCTTTCAAGATACAGCCCAACCAATATCAGTGGGAAGGGAGAGGAATGGGAAGATCAGATATGGTTGGGGAGGTGTCACTGACACCCTTCTATTGCTGTGAAGAGACACCATGGTCGCATCAACATCAGCTCTCATAAAGAAAAACACTTAATTAGGGCTGGCTCACAGTTTCAGAAGTTCATTTTGTTTTCATCATTGGGGTGAGCATGGTGTGGTGACATACAAGTCATGAGGCTAGATAGCAGTTGAGAATTCTATATCCCGGTCTGTAGGGGGGAGAGAGAGAGACAGAGAAAGAGAGAGAGAGACAGAAAAAGAGAGAGAGAGAGCAGAGACAGAGAGAAGGAGAATGGGCCTGGTGTGCACTTTTAAAACTTCAAAGCCCTCTCCTAGTGACACACTTTCTCCACCAAGGCCACACTTCCTAATCCTTCTAATCTTGTCAAGGAGTTCCACTTCCTCATGACTAAGTATTTAAATATATGAGCCTGTGTGGCACATTCCTACTCAAAGCACCCCAAGAGGAGATAAGCGATGCTGGCTAGACAAGAAGATCTGAGGCCAACAGCATAGGCAACCTGGAAAAGCCTGACTCAGAAGGAGTTAGAATTCATAACTCTGGAGAGAAAGGACTACTGTGCAGGAAAAAAAATGTAGTGTTGAGGCAGATTTCATTTGTCTGGGATATTCAGAATGGGCAAAACATACAGACAGATGAGTGGTGGTGGCCTGGGGCCTGGGAACCAGACAGGCAGTCTAAGGAGTGAAGGTTAATGTTAAGGAATCTAGTGGTGGTGATGTCCACACTATCCTGTGGACACATTGATTCATGGGACTGAACTCTAAATAGGACGTCTATAGTATAGGAATTATATCTCAGTAAACAAATGGCCCTAGACATGAGGGAACAAGAGAGTGAGAAGTCCTGCTTTTTACCTTAGTGTTAGGGTCCAGATTTAGTAAATCAGGGAATTAGTGCTCTGGCCATTATGTCTTGTATTTCTAATTCTGTAAATTCGGGGCAAGATAAGATAACTGGCCTGTAAAAAGAATGCATATGCTCTAAGCACAGTTGCAAGTGGCTAATGTAAGAGGCACTCATCCACCAAGGAGGCTGGTGTTATGTACCAACTGGGCACTCTGGATGCTTACTTCATAAAGCATGGAGCATGGCTCAACCACCCAGGAAGAGGCTTCTCCACTATCGAGGACATTTTGGCTCCTGGAACCCCTCCCGTAATGTGTAGTCACATGCTGACTGTGACTATTGAATCTGCGCCTTTGTTTTCTTCAAAAATCTTCACCTCATATTTTTTCCTTCACACCTGATTCCACAGCTCTCTGGCATTCTGTTCCTATTTATTCCCTACAGACACATATAACATTTAGTGGTCTGTGTGGTTTACTGGGGAAGACTATAGGCATATGCGTGCTTTAAACTATGTCCCTCCTGAAACTATGTACAGCAGATGAAGCCTGCTCCTGTGAAGTATATGCCCCTGGAAGTTTCCTCTGTCTATAGACCTGATGGACATCTAGGCTGTGGGAAGGCCCATAGATTCACAAGAGTGGGAACTACAGGCAGACCTGGACAGTGTCCTGATGAGAAGCTGTATCTCAAAACAGAAGTAACAGAGACCTCAAGGCAACGGCAATGGGTGAAGAATATCACATACAAGCCTCTACATTCTAATGCAAAGAGTCCAAGTAGCAAAGGATGCTGTCCCATGACTTACTTGGGGAAGCTGAACAAATATCCATTCACCATTCATAGAGCCAAAAACTGAATAGAAGACATGATTCCTTACAGGACTGTGTCAGTAGAGAGCTAATTGGAGTGACTTATAAGAGCTAAGCAAGAAGTACTACTTACAGGACCACCGTATCACTGAAAAGTCCATTCAGTACAGGTAGAGATGGGACCAAGTGTCATCCTCAGATCTCTCATATATCTTGCAAGCAGCTCTACAGAGTCTTCCCCTCCCAAAGGTCTACTACTTGTATAGCCATTAGGAGTAGCGTAAGTCTTGTGAATTTCAGAACTCTACTGAGATTTGTATGTTCTATTCACATTCTGACTCTAATGTACCTTCATTCTTCTCTCCTGGAGCCTATGTTCCAATTTGAGCTGGAGATGGAGATGAAATGAGGGAGATCCACACAGTTGCTTGGGGGAAAAATGTTCCCTGGTTTTGTCTGATAGTGTCCTGGCCCACTACGCCACACAGCCTTCAGCCACTTGTTCAAATTAAACTTTCATATCACTGGTGTGTAGCCTCATATGTAGAGAAAGTAAAATGTAGTGAGGTCAGTGTGTTGAATTGAGTTCCAATCAAGTGCCTGGTTGTCTACTCGTACATAAGGATTGAAAAACCAAAGTGTGAGACAATAATGTGTAGATATATTGAGCTCCCCACTAAATCCAAATTATCTCAGTCCTCCTGAAGTTACCAGTGGAAAAAAAATTTGAAGGCTATGAACCACAAAAATCTTACCATGTCACCAAGAGCAACCACAGACTCACAGACATCGCTCTGCAGACTGGAGTCTTTACATCATCATCTCAAGAGGGCATTCATGATGAGGGAGCTCCCAGCTTCCCTGGCCTAGCGTACATTGTACTGTTATAAATCTTGAGACCTTGTCTTAGAAACAACTTTATTTAGTGAAGATGTATTTTTTAGACTTCTTGAACAACATGTAATTACAAAGCTAGGACCAAAGGATTGAGCATAATGAATGAATAGCAGCAAGTTGGTAGCAACTCTGATCTTAAGACAACAGTCATTTTCTGTTTCTTTCCTGACACTTGCTTCAAAGACACCACATTTAACACTAAAATGAAGGTTATAAAGGACAACAGAAACCAACAATACAGACGATCTGGTGACCAAATGACAATACCTTTACTCTGAAGAGGGTCCAATTGTGTGAAATACAAAAACAACTTGTTTTGCCCAGGCATTTAGCATATTCCTCGTTAAAAAGAAAATATCTCGAATAATACATTTCAAATTATTTCCTCGTACATGTCCATATGTGTAATAAATGGATATTTTAGTTCCCATCTAATTATCTAGATTGGTGCAGTTCTTTTTTTTTTTTAAATGCCAGTTTTAATTGCAAAAGTGCTGCCGGCTTCAGATTTTAATTGCAATTTGCAAATGGTTAGACTGACAGTGCTCCATTACAAAGAAAAAAATCATTTTAATAGCAGAAGTACTGCCTCAGTGCAGATTCAATTTCATTTTACAAGATACTGGGTCATCCAGCATCATTATAAGGAATAAAAAGGCTGGCATGGATCTCTGAGGTGCTGGCTGGGTCAGGGTAGCATCGAGCCATTTCTTAGAGAGGTTGCCTGGAGCATGGCTTCTGTTCTTATCCAGGAAAGCAAAAGCAACCTTTCAAAGTTACTTTACACACACATAGGTTGTACCTTCAGTGCACATTCTTCTCGTTATCTACCTGCTCCTTTTATCAGGGCTCTGTGAAGGGATGCAGGGAGATATCAGTGTTAGTAATCTTAGGCACAGATGCAAAGCAGGCTGTTTTAGGGACCCATTCCCTCCTTCTCACCCCAGGTCTCACCCGCTGGTTGTTGTTTCATTCTAAGCACAGATAAGAGTTCTCACAGGAAGCCAATGGCTTTTCTCTTACTGGATGCTATCAACTCATGGGTGTAAGTCTTCATAGGGACTATCTTACCCTTAACATTTAGTTATATGTAAAGATGTTCAGGGGGACTCTTCACACATGACAGGGTCCTGGAAATGCTGGTATCTCTGGTTGATCAAGGCTGGCTAGCTATTGGTAAGCCCATAGACTATGAGGGCAATCCAGCAGGTAGAAAAATGACCCAAGATGCTCTCCCCTTCGACTGTGTTTCTGGCTGTTTGTAGTGGAGGTAACACTGTAGCTGATCCACTTTGAGTCACTGTACTTAACTAAGGCCCTGGAAGAACCCCTGTGTCCAGAATGGCTACATGCTTCCTGGTGACACTGCCTTACAGATCTCCTTCTTGGTGTCCATTCTTGACTATTGCTGCTGTTCATTCTGCTCTTCACCTCAGGTCAAACAAGGATATAGGAACCTTGCTTCCCCTATACCCACTAGGCTTTTAGGACCATTTCAGGACTCTCAAAAGATGCAATTTAAAAAAAAAACCCCAACAACCTCAATTTAATTGCTAATATTTTACTTTTAGAGGTGTGTTAATTTTTCCACTGTTATTTTTATTATTTATTATTTATTTTAAAAAATAAATTACAATTTAAATAGTATATAATCCATTGCACAAAAATATATATATTTTATGTAGCAGTGTGTCATTCAATGGTGGGAACACATTCCTCAGAGCACCTTGTTAATCAGTTAATAGAAACACTGTAGCCTGAGCTTCCATGCTACACCAGAAGCTAAATATTACCAGAGCCCATGATCAGTGAGAGCGTTGCCCATATCCAATCCAACATTACCCAAATTATCTTCACTTGGTACATTACAACTTAAAACTCACGTCAGTAGAAGGGAACACGTGCGCACTGCACACAAGTGCACTGGAAGGCTGAGAATACAACAGGAACGGGGGCATTCATTTCACTTTATAATATTAGCAAATTCATTTGACATTAAAATAACAATGAAGCTTTTATGATTTTTAATTGAGGCAGAAGACAAAGGCTCAGGTGCTACCAGGGACGGCTCTTTGTATTTTGAATAAATGAAAGTGTTTCACTCAGAATAAAATGATTGTCTCACTCCCCTGGGGCAAATTTTGAAAATATATAAATATTTATAGAGATAAATGTGTGTAAACTATGGAGACCAAACCTGGCAGCTCGAGAGCACTTTCATCCTAACTTCGCTGATATACTCAGAGGACGCGTCATCGTTACCCATCAGTGGTGACAGTGATGGCCTGTTGAAAGGGCGTTTTTCTTACATTTATTTCAGGGCATTATTAACACAAGTTAACAGTTAAATGGTTGCTGTTTTGTGCATACAAAATAAGACAGAGTCATACATCCCCTATTCATTGAGGGTATGGATAAGAGGCTGCTAACATCATAAGGGATCAGAAAAGCAGTTGGGGGGGGGGGGGTGATGATGCAGAGCCAAAGAGCAGAAAGTTCCGTATGTCTGGTTGCCTGGTACCTGAGTCAGTGTCAACATGACAGGCGGTGCAGGTCAGTGCTGATGACATGCATGATCCACATGCCAGGGTAAAGTTGCCTGAAATAACATCAGGTGGCTGACTTGATGGTTCCACCACACAGCGCTTACAGATTTCAGGATACTGTAATGCATGAGGCTCCACCAAGGAGCACATTCTAGACTCTAGAAGGAGGCATGCAGTAGCCAATCTGATGGTGAATATTTTTCCTTCCCACTGGTCTAGGAGATGGCACTGTGAAGCGCATACATTGCCTCCTGAAAATAATTATGGATATTAAAAAGGAAGAAATACTTGAATTGTATATTTTTCTGAGGGAGGAGATACAGCCATCAATTTGTTTGTTTAAACACACACAGACACACACACAGAGACACTCACACACACACACACAGAGATAATTGAATACATGTTGAAACCCACCTACTTGTACAAGTCTCAGAGACAACTTAAGAACACTGATACTAACACAGAAACCATAAAGTTATGCCTATTTAGTATGAAGCTGGACATTAATAAATTTGAGCATGTATGCACATGTCCAGGTACATATAGATGTGTGCACACCTGTGAGAAACTGTCCAGGAGGTATACTGATGGTCAGCTGGCTGGGAAGATAATATCTTAATGGAAAAGATTGTTCTATTGCTTCTGTATGTTCACACATATGTGCACGTGTGTGTGGTATATCCCCACATGTGTGCACAAACACACATACATGTAAACACACATAGTGACAGTAGCAGCTTCCTGAAAGATAATAAAACTTTTATATCAACTCCATCAGCTTTTGCTTCATCTGTGTCTACAGAATCTGTACACTCAGAAGCCTTGTGCTAACGTCCAGGGGCATCAGTGTTAGGGCAAGAGTGACTGAACTTTGGCTGTTGTCACAACCAAGACAAGAAGGCTTCTCCCGTGCAGAACAGACCTGTATGGCATGCATGCCACCTGAAGATGTGTGAGTTCAGACTACCCCAGTAGGTGTAAGGTGGGCCTGAGGACCACAAGCAACAAGATGAGAGAAGTCACATCAGACTTCATTTGGTAACTAATAGGCTGCAGCAGTCAGGACAGAGAGGAGACTCCACAAAGCCAGACTGTGACAAAGAAGGTTCATGCTGCATCGGCATACTAAGTATGAGGTGATGGTGACGTTGCTCATGTCCAGTCAATAGGAAGGATGAGGACTCAAGGCTGAGAGACCCTGGCCAGAGTGGCCAGGCTGAAGGCAGAGAGACTGACATTCTCTTCCATCCAAGCAGACATGATTATCTACCTCTCCAATATCTAGTGATGGAGGAAGACATCTAACACGGAGCCCACAGAGGGAGGACAAATCTATGAAAGTCATCTTCCACCGTCAGCTAGTGACCACTCCTTAGAGGCCAAGTACATTCACAAATCCGACTAGCATCCCAGCAGCCTCTTTCTTGTGGTGCCATGTGACACGTCATCCCTGGTGTTGCTGCATTAGCATTCTTGGGGCATTGGGAAGCTGACAGAACTGTCCATGAGGATTGACACAGGATTTAGTACTTCAAGAAGCTTCCCAGGGCTCTGTAACATCTCTGAGGTCACTGCCATCATCACACACACACTTTATACACAGGCTTACACATACCATCCATGGTATGGTTGCAGCCACCCTCCAAGGATGTGATGTCACTGCTCTGCTTGGCTGATTCTGATGAATGAGCTGTCCCTGTGCAAATTCAAACCCACTGCCATGTCCCCCGAGCTGCCTCCTCCATGCCTCAGCTGTACAGGACTTAATGAGCTTTGCAAATTTAATTGCGATGTATTTCTTGTCCTCAAGGAACTCGGAATCAACACGAGCAATCGCTGCCTCAACGTCCCTCTGTACCAGGATGTTCAGACCATTGAAACCATCCTCTCTGAGGGAAGCAATCAGCAAACCATCTCTGGTAACAGAGTACTTTATAAGTGCTAATTATTACTATTGTGAATTATTGTTACATTTTTTTTCCAAAAGGGTAAAATAAAACAGCATAAGCAGAGAAGAATCGTTTAATGGGCCCCTGGCTGAGGTTTCTGAACTTGAACACTCTGCACAGGGAAACATTAGCCATGGTAATTATATAAGGATGTCTCACTGCCTGTTATCTTTCTTCTTCATGTCGCTTCTTCTCTCCTTTGATGAAGACTGGAGGGGTTAACCCCCTCCATTCCATACTAAAGGAATCTCTAGCTCCCTCCAACATGACATGTACAAGCCTTAGATTTTATGGAGATAGGGAGCCCAGCAGATCCCAAAGCCATTTATAAATTAACCGATTACTTCTCTGCTTATCAAAATATCAGAAGTAAATTGTCTGAAGGCGCCCAGTGAAGCATGAGTGGGTAATGGAATTAGTGGACACATATTTATATGTGGGAGGCATTTTAGATGGGATAAACAGTGAGTTGTACCTAGTTCCCATGCCATTTCTATGCCCAGTAATCCTTGAAAATAGCCAAGATTCCAGAGATTTTCTCAGCAGTGGAAGCACGCTATTAAGAAGAAAAAAAAAAAAATTAGGATGTGAAGTCACCAAAGCACCCCTGGAGCGGTGGGCAGGAACAGCAGCACTGAATCAGAGGCAGGTGAAATCAAGGAGGTGCCCACTATTGGGGGACCTTGAGGAGAGGAAATCGATCCCTGGAAACTCTGCTGGCTATAGAAAGCAACTTCACCAAGAAAGAATCTGTGCTTCTGGGCAGCCTTGAGGCTGGTCCTACATTGATGATGTCACTAGGATTCCCAGTAACACCAGGGAGCTTCTACTGCCTGATGTTAGCAGAGAAACACCCGCTGGTAGCTTGTATTGTATGTATGTAGGTGTGCATACATGTGAAAGTATGTTCCTGTATGTGTAGATGTGTAAGAACTTGCCTAAGTTTATGTATACTAGTAACTAACAGATAACATTTCTGTGTACAAGTAACTTTAAATGATGTTTGATATTTAGTGTCTATTTAGCTAAATATCCTCATTAGGAAAGTTTTGTTATTATGTATTTTCATCTATGCATGTGTGCATACACAAGTATCTGGTGAATTTCAAGCACACACACTCATACATATGTGCATAAAAGCGTATAGCTGTGTGTATGGTTGCTTAACACATATCTCAGATGTTTCTTTGCACATGTTTTCATAGCGGCCATGTGGGTGAAGATCTCATAAAAACATGTACATGACCACATGGCAGGTGTGTGACCCATGGGAGAATACACACTGGGGCCAAAAGGAAACGCCGGGCAAGAAATGGGCCTGAAAGCAGTGTGGTTCTAAACTGCATCAGTGGCCAGCCTGAAAGAAGAAGAAACGTTCCATTCACAGGCATCTTCCTCATATCCATGGTGTGTTTCTGCCCAAAGAGAAATACTCACATCTTTAATGTGCTCATTTTGTGTTCATCTCTCCACCCTTCCAGATGAAAAAAAAATATATAATATTCAGCAGTAGAGCTTACTGATAAGCATAAAGTGTGATCCGGTCTTCAGAGTACAGGCACCTGGCATGTTGTAAAGGTGAATACCAGCTATTCTCACTCAGGGAGCTTACCACCGCGTGACTAGCATGGGGTAACCATCTGCGTCAGTACTGTTATTTCTTATTCTGGTGCCTAAAGTCTGTGGTTCATTGATGCTCAGCGGGAAGGACACAATTCCTGACCTGGAATATCTCTGTTCTGTGCTGATTGTATTTCAGAAGACCCAAAATCTGGGAGTGTTTTGTAGCTGTGCATCCCTGACCAAACTCAAGCGATGGGGATGGGTGTCCTGTGCTTGTAACTCTGCTTTCATGAGCAGTTAATGAGGAATGGGACAGGCAGCAATCAATAGTACATGGCAGTGGGCTGCTGAGGCTGTGGTTTGGGGGATGGAGAATCCGGGTTCATAGAGTTCACTCCTGAGGTCTCCACAAACACCTGTGAAGTTTGACCTTGCCAGGGGAAGTCTGGGAAATGAACAGAGGCTAAGTTAAAATGTCCAGGAAGATCAAACAGTACAAATCCCATGGCTCTAACTGGAAAAGCTCGTGGGATAAGCCAGCCAGAGACTCTGGGACCACGGAGAACTTCGTAGGTCATAATGCTTCAGGCTGGAGGGTTTTGCCTTTTGTCTCAAATGACAACACCAGAGTTTTCCAGATAACCTTTGTCTGGACCCAGGGCCATAACCATGTACACCTGACTCATAATCTGTTTCTTCTCTCTTCCTCTGTCCCCCTGCCCTCTACTATCCCCTCCCTCCCGCTTTCCTCCTTTCTTCTTTTCTTGTGTGAATTCTTTGGAGCTGGGAACAGGATCCAATGTCTCATTCACAGGCTCAGTACATAGCCTATCACTAAGCTAAACCCAACCCCAGTAATTCAGACTTTTAAGTGAGCCCAAATGGCTGTCATTAACTCAAGAGCAAAATCAAACCTGAGAAGCCTAAATTCCCTTCACAGTTTGAATACCTTGCTGCTTGGTTCTCATTATTGGAACTATTGAAAATTAAGAGAAAGGCAGAAAAACTTTCAGATACAAAATTTTAAATATAAGAGAGAGAAAAGTTTTATTTCGTATTTAACTAAGAGACCTCAAAGAGACGCTTAACAATTAGGAGGAATCCACCCAAGCCTTCTATATTGGGTCACATGAGGTATGGCTTTTTGAAGGTCTTTGGACATGAAATACTTAAAATAAAGAAAAAATGAAGCAAGGAATGAGTTGGCATGGCCTCTGTTTTGTCAAACAACTATCCCCACTCACTGAGCCTGTAGTGTTGAGAGAGAGAGAGAGAGAGAGAGAGAGAGAGAGAGAGAGAGAGAGAGAGAAGATATCATGTAATTACCCACTACAACTTCTTAGAAACTGCAAAGCAACAGATGGTCACAGAGGAATTTGATCATGTTTCACTTCTGAGACTTAAAGACCATTAAGTCTATAAATAGAGAGGATAAGACGATCATGCCTATGATGTAAGTGTAGCAGATCCTTGACCCTGGCTTATAGCAAACTGAGCTTTTGTGTTTTGGGGGTAGTTAAAATTGAACTCAGAATTCCATTTGGTATTTGCTGTCTGTGGTTTCTGATCTTCGTATGATGCGGGCATGGTTTGAGTCGGTACCTCTGAAGCTTTTCATGTAGCCAGGAGCACAGATACACATAATACCCGTAACTAGTCATGTTCTTCACAAGTCACCAATGGCCACATGCTTGATAAAGTCAAGCATCCTATGAACTTGTGACTGGTGCATTTATAAGACAATAGAAGAAAAATCTGTAGCACTTTTTAAAGTGCATAGTGCACACTTCAGTTTTTAAGAAATATTTTCTAAGGATTTTTTTCGTCTGATACCAAATCTAGTAAATGTTTTCTATTGTGTGTTGATAATACACACTTTGTCTGACACTGTACTTGGGAAGAATAAGGAAGAGTTCAGATCATAGGGTAAGTTTCTCAGTGCACTTTATATGAATTTGTTTCTATACAGGTAACAATGGGTGAGTCAGGAGCAAATCTAGAGTAAAACTTAACCCACGACAAGTCATTCAAGATTTTGATCTTAGGGACGTGTGCACTCAGGTAGACACTATGGACTTCCATGTGAATCTGGAGTACTTACTCAAGAAGATGTCAGAATTATTTCAAACTATACCCATAGGAAATGCATTTGATTCATTGTAAGTGGTTAAAACACAGGCTTGGTCTGTTTGACATTTAAAGAAACAAAACAAAAACAGGAACTCCAGTATCTTCTTCGAGGACTTCCGGGGCTCTCAGTACAGTAAGTGTGAAGAGTGGGTGCCTATGGTCATCTATCTGGGGGAGCCTGCCCTAACTGCATGGGCACCCCTGCCACAGCCCAGACTTCAGGGCGGCACCCTTCCAGCCTTGCTGGGTGGACACACTGCCATCTAGTGGAGACATCTGGCATCGCAGGCCTCTAAGACTTTTGTGGCTTCTTGAGGGAGCAGGTGCACTTAGGGCAGGCAAGGTCCAAGGAGCCCCGGGCTGCTGCTAACACCTGCTTCGGCGACGCCAGTAGGCATGGAGCTCCACAGTGGACACGACACAACTCCAGCGGCCCTGTGCTTGGCCGGCGCGTGACTGCGCTGCGTTTGCCCAAGCTCTTGGGAACACCAGACCCCAGCTGGAAGTTTTAGGGTCTCTGTATTAAAGAATGATGAGGAAGTCAGGAAGTTGAGGTTCTCTGGGACACAATGGGTGTGGCTATCCACAGGCGTGAAAGGCTGTCACCCAGACTGACCCAGCTGAGACAGAATGCTTATAAAACAGACTCTGGATTTGAACTCTCTCTTCTGCTGGTTCAACTTTCTTTCCAGGACTAAAACCTGTTTTAGAAATAGAAAGATAGATAGACAGACAGACAGACAGACAGACAGACAGACAGACAGACAGACAGATAGATAGATAGATAGATACGCTTTCTGTTTCTGTAGATTTACAGACTGTGCTTCACCTATTTCTGCAGTAATTTAAAACACAAGACCACGATAAAAGTGGCACTATTTGCAAAAGCATGACTAATGCCCAGGATATAGTAAAACTCTACTCTGCAAATGGCACAACAAAAACCACAACTGAGATTTTCCCACTTCAAATTCATGTGATGGTTTCTTTTCACTTGTGACTACTCCACACATGTATATGGTGTATTATGATCATATTTACCCCACTACCCTTTCACACACCCTCCCACTCCTGGTGACTTCTCAGCTAGTGCCCTGTCTGTTTTCACGACTGTAGTAGGAAGGTTTTGTGCAGTTAGGCATTTCTGCTAGGCATTATACCCAGAAAATGGCATTTCACAGCACCCCTCCATTGCCTCTGACTCACACAGTGTGCTCCTTGTGATTCCTGGAGACAGACCACTTCTGACTCCAGCCTTAACTGGAGAAGCTTCGTCATGCAGTGGCCTATGATTAATGAAGTGGCTCATAACTGGTCAATGTCCTGAGAATATTGACAGTTCAGTCTTCAGTCCTAAACAGGACATCTATAAGACACCCTCTAGACCCCAGGGAACATTCCAGATAAATTTAGGAACTCTTTTGAGAGTCTCCTTCGTGTGACAGAAGGTCTTAAAGTGAACACTCTTTTTAACATGTTAAAATTTTCTCCAGACTATGTCACAGCACTAACTAAGCTTTGACATTAAGCATGTTGGTCGGTACACATATACAAAAATAAGTAAGGGTGTAAATACTCATAGGCATTCTTATAAATATAAAAATATTGTAAACACAAGAGTCTGTGAAGTAATGCTTATTTTAAATGTATTTAAAATACACTTTTTTCTTTTATACTGGGTTATATTGAGAGAAGTTAAACTTATTTTCCAGTATAACCAGTACACTTCCATGTGTGATGCTGCTACTGTGGTGGACTATAGAAGACTTATTCCTGATCCTACAAACTCTGTGACCACAGGTTTATAAATTCCTTGGAATGTGTAGTTTCTGAGTTGCCCTCAGCTCTCCCTGGTAAAGCTTCCCTGAGGCTTTCAGGCTCCAAGGCCATATGCAGTCTATTCTCATCCATCCCTAAAATACTCTTTTTACTACTGGGGCCAGTGACCCAGTAACTCTACACAAGAAATGACCTTCCTGTTCATTTGTCAGGAAGGCTTGAGTTCTGGGGTTCACACCCTGGTCCAAACATATTTGTGGTGTGCTTTGGTTTCCAACAGAGCCCAACAAGAGGAAAAAGTGCTGTAGTTGAAGCTCTTTATGCAAAGTAGAGAACTCAGCATTTCCTGGGATGGACCCTGTGTGTCTTATTTGCTTTGAGGTTGTTTCTCTATTGTTAAATACTTACAACAATTTGTTTGACACATTCAAGACATTCTCTTCATAAGAAAATTGGATGCTCCTTTTCTAGTACTGACATCACATCTCTATTGCATCTGGGTTCAAAAGTCACAAGAAGATGTTTTTTATTTATTGTCATTCTTCCAAAACTTCTGAATTTATTTTTTGAAGACAAATAAAGCCATTCATAGTTAAATAGCTAAGTAGAGATTAAGTTCAGGATTCCATGAAAACTGGAATGTTATTACTGAGGTCTACATATAGCAGAAACAACAAAGTGGTACAGAATCCACAGGGGTGTGTTGAGCGGCGCTGTTGATGGGTGGTTATTTAGGGCATTGTTCGGTTTGTCAGGTTTCTCCTGAGTTCTGTTTTGAGGCAGAGTCTCATCATGGAGCTCCTGGTAGTCTGGAGTGAGCTATATAAGCCAGCCTGGATGGAAACTTTTTGTAAATCCTCCTGCCTCTGCCTTTCAAGTGCTGGGATTCTTAATACTCCAGCACACCTGGCTCTTGATAGGATGTGTGACCCATATGTTACTTCCCAATGGATGGAAAGTGCCTTGAATGCCCTGGTTCTGCATCTAAGCATTGATTCCTTTTCCGTTTCTGTCAAACACTGTTGTGAGCATTGTGCGCAGCCACATTCCAATTCTGTCAACAACACTCAGAACACTTGCAGTTTAAAACTGTGCTGCTTGAGCTACACCAAGGGGTTTCCATAAGAAAGTACCAGAAGCAATAAGATTGCTAGGGATTCAGTATATTCCTTCTGCTTCTAGTATGACTAGGATCCTGTGTCAGGCCTCCTTCTCCCTGCATTGGCTCTGCAGGAAGCCCAGCCTCCACTGGCACATTCACTCTATAGGATGCCCTGGCCTTCTTAAGTCCCCCTCACCCTGA
Source organism: Phyllotis vaccarum (assembly GCA_033318265.1). Taxonomy (NCBI): domain Eukaryota; kingdom Metazoa; phylum Chordata; class Mammalia; order Rodentia; family Cricetidae; genus Phyllotis; species Phyllotis vaccarum. The sequence goes on along the minus strand of JARWLC010000009.1, from coordinate 7,754,009 downwards.
CACCAAATGCCAGCAGGAAGACATACACAGCTGAACGCTACCAGACTCAGAGACAGAACCTATGAGAATTGTGAGCTCCTGCTATTGTCAAATTATTATGTTGAAACAGAGCTGTGTGAATTCTGAAAGCCTTGGCCAGCAGTCAGCTCAGTTGCTAGCTGTGGACAGAACATAACCCAGACAGGCCATTAAAAACGCATAAATGTGATTATTTGGGTACTCATCCTGCATGCTTAGTTAAGAGTAAAAATCCAGAGGCCTCTCACTGCAGAGACTTGCTGCTGGAATGTGGTAGCAGCATGAGGCTGTTAGGCCTAGTGTGCTGACTGAGAAGAAGGCAGTCAGTGACCCCATTTTCCTCTGATAGAGACGAGCATGTATCCTCAGAGGCTGGGGCTTTTGGCTTCTTTCATGTTTCAAAGAATGTGAGGGCAAGCCCATAGGGGCTCACTGGCTTAGAGACCAGGGCTGTGGAGAGAGGATGGGAGCCCAGGTCAAGAAGTCTACCTTCTCTGGGTCTCAAGGAGCACAAACTTCACAGAAATGAAGGTCTCTCTCCTTCTGTCTCCCCCCCACCCCGCTGTGTGTGTGTGTGTGTGTGTGTGTGTGTGTGTGTGTGTGTGTGTGTGTGATATTCATGTGGAGGTTTGCATAGCCCATATATAAATGGAGGTCAGGAGCCTTCCTCAGGGGTGTCAGTCTTAGGCACCTTTTTTTGAGATAAGGTCTTCACTGGAACACTGGAACTTTACCATGAAGGTCTAGCAGCTGGTTACTAACTTTCCATGGATTAGTCTGCTTCCACACCCAACCTCACTATTGCAAGGATTATAGGTGCACACTACTGCCCTTGACTTTCTGTGTGGACTCTGGGAAGCTAAGCTCAGATACCCATGTTTTCTAGGCAAGCACTTCACTGACTGATCCATTTTCCCAGCTGTGATATAGGTGTTTGTGGAGCACTGTGGAATCCTGAGGTGGCTCCTCATGTGAATGGCTTCATGTTTGATGGCAGGTGAAGTGACACTCATTTCTAGATGTTCCCTTATCCTGGATACTCATGAGACAAGCCAGAGGAGGGGCAGAGTCATGAGAACCGGGGTTCTGGACTTTCATTATGACTCATACTCAGAACCAGGGACCAGAAAACATCTTCAGCAAAGGTCCAGATAACAAGTATTTTTGGCTTCCTGGTCTTGGGGTTTATAATTAGCTACCCACCTCTATAAATAGATCAGCATTAGCCCCTATCCCCAAACCACAGAGCTCTTAACTCCTCACAAAGTGGGGAGTGAGGGCCACAGTTTGCATTTCCAGCTTATGACAATGGATCCCTGATAAGCAGATCAAGCTTTGATTGAGATGCCTTGATTTTTGCATTAGTAAATTAGGTCCCGCAATCATAGACCGTCATCAATATCCCTGCACTGTTCCAGTTATCACCATAAAGTAAAACTGGAGTCTTATATCTTTCCATAGTTAGAGGTAAGGGGAGATTTCATATTTAAATAAATAAGTAAAGCAATTTCTTGTGGTACTGAGATGGAATCCAGAGCCTCTTTATGTGAGCAAATCTTCACCCTCCCCCCTTGCTCGCTCCCCAGCCCTCCAGACATGTTTACATAGATACAGGTGTTCCCAAAGGGAGTCTGGTCCCCTGGAGCTTCAGTTACAGGCAGTTGTCAGCTGCCCCCTGTGGGCCTTGGGAACCTTAATCTGGTTCTCTGGAAGAGCAGTGTGTCCATATCCTTAACAGGTGAGACATTTCTCCTTTCCTATGTGTTTTTAAATTAAGAAATTCAAATTCCTTAGAAAAAAGTTGTAACATAATTTTCTGTTCCACACACTTACTTTCTATTCCTTTATTATATGTTAGGGATATTTGAGATGGACTTTTGGGTTTAGAAGAGTATGGCATGGCCTATTAAATTGCCTCTTGTAACAGCTGTGAATGGAATAATGATTATCATGGGAGCTTCTCAATTTAACAAATGTGGCAAAGACATGGAAAAAAAGTATACTCATGCAAGCATTTGAAAAATTGATTCTTGCCATTATCTGTTTAAATACTTGACCGGAGAAGAGAAGATTTAGTTTAAGAAAGTCATTTCATTTTTCAGCGAGTTCTGAGAAAATGAATGTTCTCTTTGGTGACTTGGCTCGGAAAGCGTTACTGAGTTGACAGTACTGGCACATGGCAGCTGGTGGCAGAGCAGTAGGTTGTGATGGCCTTGCTTCTTGATGATTTTGAAGTTAAAAAAAAAAAACAGCTCATATGAAAGGTTGAGAATCCAGCGTGGTGACACCAGGGTTTCTGGGTGCCATCATAGAGACACTCTGCCAATGTTAGGGATCATCAGGACACAAAGATACAGCAATTCTACTCACATATTTATCCTTTAAAAAATTGTGTGTCTGGGAGTGTAGTGGTACTGCACTAGCCTGGAATTCATAAGGTTTGCTCCCCGGCACTACCAAAACAATAAATAAAATCAACATAGAAAGTAAGGTACATCAGACCATTTCCTTTCCTTTAAGAGACAACCATTAACATGCTGTAGATAGCCAGTGTGGTAACAGAGGTCTGCTGCAGGTACAGAGCTATTTCCCCCTGAACATCCCCGCTTCTCACCCTTTCCCAGTTCTTTTGCGACTTCTTGAGACAGATTCTCAGAGCTCTCTCATAAGCCTCAGCTCTGAGACTTCGAACAGAAAATCATCAAAATCAAGAAGTCAGAAGAAAAGTGCATTGTTAACAACCTCTCTGTGACAAAACTATCATTCTCGTCATCTCTGGCAGGCTAGGTCCCTGTCGGCTCACACCATGCATATGCTGATGTGTGAGTGGGTGGGTGGGTGTGCATGTGTTCCCATGTGTGCTGATGTGGTATATTATGTGTGTGTGTGCATGAGTGCATGTATGGGTGTGTGTGTGTGTATGTACGCAGGAGTGTGTGTGTCATGTTTATAGCTATTTTTAAGGTCGAAAGTACTTGCTGTCCTTATATACATTGTATTTTATCTTCCAGTTGGATAAAATAGTAATAGTTCCTTAAAGATAAGACAAATAAGATTTAAAATAAAAGAAAGACTTTGGGGGTTCAGCCATGTTTCTTGTTTCAGCATGCACATTACTGTACATGTGGTGGTACTTACTTAATGCTTCTAATTAAGTAAAATGCTTTTGCTAATTCTGAATCTTCATTTACTGTAATTGTGGACCTAAACACTCCCAGTAGGATCCCTTCTGCACAGTTTTAAATCCACTGTGATTGCGCACATGGTGGCTGCAAGAGGAACCCTTTGGGGCCCTTGCCACATGGCCATATGCACACGCTGCTAAGTGTCACTCTTTCATTTCTTCCTGTCTTGCCCTCTGCCTCATGTCAGTTTCTGATACATCAAAGAAACCATCTCCTTCCATCATAAACAGTAAAGGATCAGTTTGGTCCTGAGGCCACTGTGCACATACTTACAAGGCCTGTTGAGCTTTAGGAGTCGATGTCTTTTGTTTCTTTTAGCCTCCTGGGAAATGAGTGCCGTGACCTGTAGGACATGTACTCACTGTCAGTCACAGAAGTACCTTTGCTGTTCCCAAGCCCAGGAGAGTGATGTCCTCTCAAGACTTATGCCCAATTTTGCAATTTTCCTCTAGCATTAGAAGCTCAAAGTCTAGGAGTTGGTGACCTTGTATGCAAGAAAAGTCCTTTAGAATAGATGGCCTGTGCCATCTCTGACAAGTCCACATTGTGTAGGCACAGGAGCTGGATGGTGACTCCTTCCCAGATCAGTGGCTACAAAAGGAAATGCAAGTAACAGTCCATTGAGTGACTCCCACCACTAGGGATGGGAACAGCTTCTGAGAAGCTGGGATTTAGTGGGAACCTGGAGGCTGTGACAAGAGAATGAACCCAAGTAGTATGAACCCAAATTACTGAAACCAAGACAATTCAAGTGCCACCCAACTCACAAACAACAGATGGGAAGTAAAGGCACAGAAAGGAGGCATGGAACATCATCACGGCTAGACATAAATGTGATAAACAAAAATATTTTGAGCTGACAGTTGGGGTGGTTCTACTTTACTGAGTCTGTGGTATTCAAATTTTCTGCAAGAAATACCCATTTCATAAGAAAGCTATGAAAAGCAATATAAAACTTCAGTGTTTTAAAAAGAATATTGGTTACAACCCCCTCACCCCCCAAAAAAAGAATCAATGGAAAGGAAATAGACTGTCTTAAATGTTTAAATCTGATCTCTCTGCTATAAACATAGAATTCATAAATTAATTAGTATTGCAAATCAATGGGAGATGGAAAATGGCTCAATAGCTATTTCTGTTAAGATTCATTACCTGATGGCAAGAAAAACAATACAGAATCCTCAGCTGAAAGATAGTGTCCATGTAGATAGAAGATCAAAGGTGAAAAGTTGGGAGCTGAAATGACAGACCAGTGGGTAAAGTCTGTACCAGGTGAGTGTGAGACCCTTAGTTCAACCTTCAGCATCCATGCAATAGCTGGGAACCCTGACATGCATCTGAAATCACTGTCCTGGGGAAGCAGAGACAAGATCATTGGAGCTCACTTTCCAGCCAGCCTAAGTAATGCAGAAAACTTTGGTTCAGTGTGAAATTCTACCCCCAACACCTAACATCCAGCTCTGGAATTTCCTACATATGTACTTACAAATGCATGTGCACATGTGCATACACTTATAAACACAAGGATTAAACTTGTGAAGTGATAATATACCTAAAAAGAAGCAAACATTGGATGAGCAGGGAGCTAAAGAAACACTTCTTAAATATTACAGAAGGCACAGAAGAGATGACAAGATAAGGCATCCCACACAGCAGCTCTCCTCAGCTTCAAATCTTGGCATGAGACCATACGGCAAAAAAAAAATAACATTTGCAAGCAAAGTAGGTGCCTATTTAAATATATAAGACAGGCAAGGGGTCACTCTTTATATAGTTTTAAAAGGCTACTACTGTTCTTTAAGGTAAGAGTGGATCAATGGCAAAGTGGGGAAAATCCATTTACCATAGCCAAAATCAGAGACAAGAATCTCAGCCCAGTGAGAAAATGCCTCAGGCTTCAATACTCTGTCTCTGTGTACCAGGAAAATGGGCTTGAGTTCTGAGCATGCTGGGACAACAGTGCTGAGGAGGCTGTAAATAAATGTACGGCCAAACTGGTAGCAAGAAACTTGCTTCCCAAAGCTATTTGGGGCAATGTCCAAAAGCCCTGTGAAGATTTTCTCATTCCTACATGACAGAAGTATAGGAATTAAATTTTACCCACAATGCATCTGCAGCATGAAAAGCCAGTAGAGAAAAGATGGTACTGTAGCAAGGAGGCAGAACATCCTGTAGCTATAACAAGATGCTTCCCACAGATATTTGCAGAAAAAGTTCATCACTGTTTTATATAAATCTAGATTTTTAAAAATATATTCTACCTTCCAGTTTTGAGATATCCTTTAATGATGAGGCTATGTGCACATTTCTTTCTAACTCTTGCTCAATCTTAAGAGGTAGAAACGCGATTACCAGTGACAAGTTGCATTTTTCATAAGAACTTGCCTTGCAGAGCCTTCCCCAAGGTGAGCAGAGGCTGGCTGCTCCAGCCAGCTCTGTCCTGTGTAAAGCTGTGTTCACCCCTCAGTGCCCAGGTTGTTTAGGGTGACAGAAATAGCACTTGAGTCTTCAAGACTGTTCTTGAGGACTACATGCAAATGCAAAAGTCAAGGCTTCCCTGCCAAGTTCTTAAGTGTCTAGAATAAGAATCAGCTCCTTCCAACAAGGGTGGCTTGGGAAATGAGGAAACCCAGACTGCAGGGAGCATTGAACTTAAATAAGACAAAGACAATTGGTACAGGGAAGAGAGAATGAAGTAGAATTCTCCTGTGCTGTGGGCAAGATCAAAGTCTCATGTTAGTGGATAGAAACTATACTGTGACTTCGGTAGAAGCACATCGTAACCTAGCTAAGCTATGTGACTAGTTCTTGTGTACTGGGCCTAGTTTCATACCCTAGATTCAGAGTTTGTGTGTACCCGTACATGTCCTTTTGCTTGAATATGGAGGACAGAGTATAGCTTAGCTGTCATTCCTCAGAAGTCATTGACCTTGATTTATGAGACAAGATCTCTTAGTTTCTTGGAGCAAACCAGTGCAGCCAAAGAGCATTGACAGCGAGTCCCAAGAGTTCAACCTGAACCAGCCTCCTCTGGGGTGGGATTGCAAGCATGTATTATTATACCCAGTTTTTTTTTTTTTAAAAAAAAAAAAAAAATGTACTACTCTGGGAGTTGAACTCGGGTCTTTGTGTTTGTAAGATAAAGACATTACTAACCAAAGCTAACTGCAGCCCACACCACCTCAGGCTTTAGTCATAGAATGGCATAAGGGTACTCATTCTCATAGATGCTGCTGATGCTCCTTGGGACACAGAGTAGTTCCTCACCTCTCTGTCATGAAGGAACAGAGAAAGAAGTATGATATGATCTCAGTGTCAATAGAAAACTCAAGGCAACCACATCTGTATGTTACACTCATGGGCCATTTGAGTAAAATCCATTCAGGTTCATACTGTTCTGCAAAATTCCCCTCCATCTCTCCTTTGACAATGATTTCAGGACTATCAGCCAGTGAACAGATTCCTCTGCTGACCACACACGATCATCCTTTCAGAACACTCCCCACCCAACCACACTCTCCAAGCCAGGGCATTGGAATCTCCCTTTTCCTTTTGCATGGGCCTGTTATTAATTGTGGTCCAGATGTTGGATGGAATGAAAAGATTCCTTAGACAATTCTGGAAAGGTCTGCTGATCAGGTTCACCCAACTGACATGCTTATGGATGAAAAAATGAAATTCTGGAATCCCAAAAGTCTGAGCTATGCAAAGGAATAAGTCCTTTCTCTGGCCTTGGAGCTGTGGTTGGGAATTTTACCCATCTACGACCTTAATACTTTATCTGTGATTATGTTGCAGAGATCTTCTTCAGGCTTACCATTTGTGCTTGACCCATCTCTCAGAACATAAACACAACCCTACAGATATTTTGCCTCATGGGATTTTTTTCCTGTTATTTTAAGTGTTTTTAATTTTAGTGTTACAAATGTATATTTCTATTTAACTTATTTTTCATTACACCTACATTATAATGCATAGTTAGATGGTCTTTCTTTAGGCCATAAAGGAAGCCTCTCACGTTTTTCTTCTGTTGGGTTTAACCCATTTAAAGCATAGTCTCTTGTATGGCGAGAGAAATATAGACCTAAACATAAGAAGGCTATGCGATGGCCAGGAGCCATTGATTAAAAAGAAGAAACAATGGCCGATGTTGGCACACACCTTTAGTCTTAGCACTGGCGAGGCAGAGGCAAGTGAATCTCTGAATTCAAGGTCAGTCTGGTGTACAGAATGACTCTGTCTTAGGGGGAAAAAAGAGGAAGAAAGCCCAAACAGACATATTTCTCACAGTATTAGAGATAACACCTCTATGATACACTGTTGGTATCTAGGTTGGCCTGTTTCTGGCTTTTCTGTTCCAGTCTGCTCTTTGGCGGACCCTCTTTTTTGTAACCAAGCACCTCCTGCCAGCTACGGTGGCTTTTGATGATCTGTCAGTAGCTCACAGGACTGGTCACTATGCTAGCACTTTCTCCTCTTTCTCCTGGCCCCCTTTTCCCTTCTTCTTCCTCTTAATGCCTTCTCTTACATGCCTTTCCCCATACAGATATCTGTATGTATCAATTGTGCGCATCTCAAAGGAAGCACACCAATAATTGTGTTTATTTGGTTGGATGCTTGTTTGTTTTTTGTTTATGATCTTGTTTTTGTTTTTAGAGATAGGATTTCTCTGTGTAGCCCTTGCTGTCCTAGAACTCACTATGCAGACAAGGATGGCCTTGAACTCACAGAGAACTGCCTGCCTCTGCCTCTGAGTGCTTGGATTAAAGGTGTGCACCATAAAGTAGGTTCTCACTCATGGGTTAGGCCAGCTTCAAATGTAGGTGATCCTCCTACTTGGAGGGACCCGAAGAGGGCCCTACCATGGCCAGCTCCTAGCTCTTGCTTTGGTAAGTGCATTTACACTCCAGTCATTCTTATTTTGTGTTATTTGTGAACATGGGAGAATGATTTCTCCAATTGTTGAACTTGGTTGCTATTTCAGTTGGTCCTCGGGGACTTGCAAAAGTTTTCCCATCATCTGTAAATGATTTGATTCTTACATGTAGTAATACTTCTTCTCACTAGATCATGATGTTACCAGGGACTCTTCATAGAAGTGGAGTTAACACTGACTTCTTGATTTCAAATCCTGTTCCTAATGTGTCTTGTTGAAATAAGATGTCAGAGCTGTTGGAGCTGTGTAAATCAGGAATTATTTCTCTGAGTGTTTCATTAAATAGGAATTCGGTATGAATTTTAGTAAAATGTCTTTCATATCTAAAATGAAAAATGCAAATTTTTTTCTTGTTAGCTCTGCTCTTTCTCACTTTTATCATATATATATATATCATTTTCTTACTGTATTAATTAAAATATTTGGGAAACGTTATTCTACCCTCTTATTATGGCTCAATGTTTAACCACTGTATTGTCCACCTTTATATAGTGTAGGACAATATCCATGTAGAACATTCTTATTTTTTTTTCTTCCATTGAATCTACAATCCTTGGGTTTTATATGACTTAGTTTTGTAAACTTACTCATTTTAGATAATTGCGAAAACCCTCCTATTTTTCCATTTGCCCTTCAGTGCATCTATCATAAGGTCTGCAATGTATGATTTTCCACTTAAAAAAATTAGATTTGTTGAATAAAATTTCTCTATTTTTGTATCACAATTTCTCTTTTTTATATTTTTCACTTTTGTGCAGTTTCTTTATCCTTCTATTTTTCAGCCCGCTGAGTGGGAAATCCGTGACTGCCCCCATGGCTGCTCCGGTGAATCTATGATTTTAGTTTTATCATCACTTATTTTTCATTATTGTTTGTATTTTGTCTTTTACATGAGAAATATTCTGAGACGATTCCATCAAAGAAGATTTCATTTGAAACAGTATTTTAAATTGTAATACGAAGCAGTTGCTGGAATATTCCTTTGTATGACCAGTGCTGTTTTCTTAGTAAGATTAATTTTTCCCATCCTTTACTTCACAGGAAGAAGTGTTAGAATTTTCTCTTGGTATCATTCCCATATATTCTTTTTTGTTTGTTCTTTATAATGGTAGTTTCTCTATTATTTTCTACATGCCTTTATGTTTTGAATGCCCAGGGAGAATTGTAATTTTTAGCATTAAAAGGATATTAAAGGTATTGAACTGATGGGATTGCTTGGAGGGTAAAGTGCTTCCCACGTAACATGAGTTCAAAAGTTCCAGTCTCCAGAACCTAAGTAGAATGTGGACATATTTGTCACCTCAGTATCACCATGGTGAAAAAGATAGCCAGAGATACCCCAAAGCTCACATGCTCTTTCTGGGCTGGCAGTGTTTGATTGAGGTGACTCAGTGACTGCCCTGTGTTGTCACATGCTGTGCTGTGCTCCTGTAGCTTTCTGGTATGCTTATGTTTCCAGAAGGTTACATTGAAAGGCCCACTATCCAGACATCCTAATGTCCCTCAGATCAATTTCTGAATCCACATATTCCTTTAAGACTTTCGTTGGTCTCCTGGTTATGGAAAACTCCAAGATGAAGCCAAGGAAAACTAAGACAGATAATCCTTCCAGAAGGCCATCTCACCAGGCAGGGTCCCACTAGTCACAAGTTGAGGAAAGAGTCAGATAAACTCAGTAGGATGAATGGATAAGTATACAGGTAAGAGAAAAAGGTGCGTTGTATGACAGGAATGAACAGATTACAAGTTACACATTCTGCTCATCTTCATTTCTACCAAAGATTTCCAGACACCTAAGTCAAACAGATCATTACATAGAAAAATAATGTCTATGCCACATCTCTTCTTGGCTTAGTAACGTAATAGATTGATCCTTACTCATCTTCGCATTCTGTTGAACTAAGCCTATGTTAAGGTGCCATCATAGAATACATTTATTTCACATCTCTAACTCTTGGGATGACTAGTTTTATATCAATTACACACAGTCTAGAGTCATTTGAAAAGAGGGAAACTCAGTTTAAGAAATATCCCCCCCACTGCACCCCCACCCCCTGCACACTGGCCTGTGGTGCATTTTCTTGACTGATTATTGATATGGGAGAGTGCATCTCACTATGGACAGTGCTGCCTCTCATATAGTCCTGAGTATACAAGTATACAAGTAGATTGAGTAAGCTCATAAGCAGAACTTCTCTAAGGCTTCTGCTTCAGCTCCTGCCTCCAAGCCTTGCCCTGCCTCAGTGATGGTCTGTTACCTGGAAATGTAAAATGAAACTTGTCCTCCCCAACTTCCTTTGGGTCACAATGTTTTATCACAGAAATAGAAATCCTGAGTTTTATATCTCACACTAATTCACTAAAATAGACTTTAGCGGAAGAATGCCTTTAATCCTTCAACAGCTTTTGATCAGTAGATTATAAATTGAACAATTCAGCTTTTATGGAAAATATTCCTTTTTTCCTCTGAGTAACCACAGTTACTCAGAAGTTTTTTGTTAATTATAAAACAAATTTAATATTTACATACTGACAGAAGGAGCCAATGGAGTGAATTAGGGTGGGACAGCAGCACCTGGGGACAGCAGCACCTGGGGACAGCAGCACCTGGTGGCAGCAGCACCTGGGGACAGCAGCACCTGGGGACAGCTAAGTAGCACCTATTGCCCCAGTAAAGCCAAGTTTTCACTTTAGTCATCCTGTCTTTTAGCCACAGCTGACTTTTCAGACTCAGCTGACTGGAACCACAGTGTCATAATACACAGCGATATCAGACTGCTCAAATTGAGTCCTTAAGGGATTCTCATGCTTCTCTCTGCAACTTTATAAACCAGGCCCACATTGTCTCAATGTTTTTATCTTCCAGAGTCCCACAGAAAAGTCCAGAGTGCTGAACAATAATTGGCTTTTAGCCCAAAGTTAAAATGCCACCCCAAATCCTCCCAAAAGCACATGATAAGATCTGTGCCTCATGAGTAAGGTACTAATTTCCTGTCTTAGAGTTTCTGTTGCTATGATATAACACTACGACCAGAAGCAGCTTGAGAAGGAAATGGTTTAATTCATTTGCAGCTTTTAGGTCATTATCTAAGGAAGTCAGGGCAGGAACTCAAAGCAGAAACCTAGAGGTAGGAACTGATGCAGAGGCCAGAAGGAGTGCTGCTCTGTTGCTTGTTTTTCAAAGTTTGCTCACCCTACATTTTTATACAAATCAGTACAACCTATGCAGGGGAAGCACAACCCACCACCTTCATCAGCTAGGTTAGTCTATATCAATCATCAATCAAGAAAATGTACTAGACTTGCCTATAAGCAATATAATCTCTCTCTCTGTGTGTGTGTGTGTGTGTGTCTGTCTGTCTGTCTGTCTGTCTGTCTGTCTGTCTGTCTGTCTATCTGTCTCTGTTTCTCTGTCTCTCTGTCTCTGATTTTTGAGACAAGGTTTCTCTGTGTATCACTGGCTATCCTGGAACTTACTTTATAGATCAGGTTGGCCTTTAACTCAGAGAAACATCCACCTCTCCCTCATGAGGACTGGAGTTAAGGTTGTGTGCCACCCTGTCCAGTTTGGAAGCACTTTCTCAGTTGACATTTCTATTCCCAAATATGTTTCAAGTTGACAAGAAATATCTCTCGTGAAACTCTTGATTATGCAAACATACAAGATGTGTTTCTTTCCAATGCTCAAAAACAAGAAACTCAGCCCATAGAATCATATGATTCAGCCAAGGCACCTCTGAGAAATAAATGGCTAGTGACAATTAGGGTGGAACTAAAGGTTCCTGGCCAGCCTTCCAGCCTCACCACATACCAGCATCTCCTCCTTTTGTGCCCATTGACTACACTATTCCTTTGCTAAAACAATCTCTATGCACTTTCCCCTGGAGTCCCTTCATTCATGCCCCCGAGCTCAGGATATGTAGAGCCTTGCATTTTACATTTTTGCGATGCCTACCACCTTGTTACAAGCCTATGGGTTCTGTGTGATTAGCATCCAGATGCTCTCTCCAGTCTGGACTGTGACATAGAGAAGATGGGACATTGTGTGTGTTTCTCATCACTGTCCCTCTTCAACTAGGACATGGTAACTACTCGGCTAATAGCCACAGAGTAAGTGAATGAATGAATTGATGCTCCTACCAGCTCTTGGGAAATTACCTTGGAAAGTAATTTACTCTCTTGCTGCTTTTGTTTCTCCAAGTGTAACAGGAAGGCAAAAATGTACAGTGTTCAAAATCTATGTCCTAATAAGGTAAAATAAGGTAAAGTGATTAGTAAGGCCAATGCACAGGCAGAATATATCACATAAGACTTACCTGCTTGATTTCCTAGTCAGGTCTTCTGTGTGTCTCTTTCACATCAGTGTTGACCTGAGGAAGAAAGTGCACAGCAATGTTAGTCTTGAAAGCTAGTGAATGTGTGTATCAAATGTACTTAATCAAACCTGAAAGCACAGTGTCCAGATTGAATACTGGGAGTCTACACTGTCAAGGCAAACAGTCAGGATACACATGGGGATTCTACACTATGAAATCAGAGCCTAGGCTGCAGATAGGGAGCCCACACTGTGAAATCAGAGTCTAGCCTGTACATGGGGAGTCCACTGTGATATCAGAGTCTAGGCTATACATAGGGAGTCGACACTGTGATGTCAGAGTCTAGGCAGCACATGGGGAGTCTACACTGTGATGTCAGAGTCTAGGCTATACATAGGGAGTCGACACTGTGATGTCAGAGTCTAGGCTATACATAGGGAGTCTACACTGTGATGTCAGAGTCTAGGCTATACATAGGGAGTCTACACTGTGATGTCAGAGTCTAGGCAGCACATGGGGAGTTCACTAGGAAATCAGAATCTTCATGATGTCTACACACTGAAAGGAATGAGTCTGGACTGTATGTGAGGACTCTACATTGTACAAAAAGCCTCCAGGATGGACACTGGGAGTCCATAGAGTTTTCTGAACTCTGATCCCTACAGTCATGGGGTCTGTGTACTTGGACTCTGGACTCTGGCTCCACATGTATTGTATCTCCTAAAAAAAAGCCTAGGTTTACCTTCAGGGTTGCAGCCTCCTGTTGGACAGACTGTTTTCCTGCCACCCCAGGCTCCCACTGAGCTTTACAAACAAGGACCTGTTCTCTCTTCCTCATCCCAGCCCAAGGATCTGCCCTCTAGACATTGTCTGATCTGTTCTGATAAGGGATGGGCCTGTGGTCCATGACTAGCATTGTACTAGAAGTTGGAATACTATGTCTACTACCACCCACATGAGCCTCCAAGTGTTTAATAATTCAACTTTCTTCTTTTACTGTAGAGATTTTTCTAGGTTTTCTTGGACTCTTAAAGTTAACTTGGAAGAATGGGGCAAAAGTTGGGGGGACCCATATCTACCAGCTTATTTTTCAGACCAGGCATTTGCCCCCTCATTCTGTTTTATTTTTTCTGGTCTTTACTTGGGCCATTATACTCTCAAAGGTGTGGGTTTTTAAGCTGTAACCACATGTTGTTTTAAAACAGAGAAAAAATATTTCCATCTTTAAAGTTCTTCTTCTCCTGTGCTCTTGAGAGTGACTAGTTTGCAGCGTTCCCTTGCCCTGGTTGTTGAATATTCATAAGACTCTGTCTGCTTACTGGATAATTATATTACATTAATATGGTATGAATAAATAAAAGCAGTAATTATGCTTTTATCCTGTTCTGTTTGACAATTTACAGTTTGCTTGTTTCAAGAATAAAAGGAAATTGCCACATTTAAAACAATATTATTTCATTTCTAAATGAGGAGGGCTACTCCCCCTTCGTGCAGACAGGTTAAAACAGTAGATTCTGCCTCTTCCCAGCCAAGATGAAGATGCCATGCTAGCTCTGTGATGCTGCCAAGTACACAGACAGAACTAGGTAAGGCCACAAGAAGTTAAGGAAAGGAAATCCTCCGCGGTGGGAAACCACAGCTTTCCTTGGAAGCTCTTGGGTTAGTAGCCACGCCTTATCAAGAGAGACAACAGATGTGACCCGAGAAGGGAGGGAACCAGTCACTCTTCTCCTCAGGATTCGGAGAAGATGACAGGGTGTGATTATTCCATAAGAATGGCTAGGTTTCAAAGGTTTTGGGTTTTGGAGGAGAAACATTGACAGCTTCAAAGCAAAGGACTTTCAACTAACTGGAGTAATAGTGCCAGGCCAGAATCTGGAGCTGAAGCACAAGGATCTCAAACTCAGCCACAGGGAGATATTTTCACGGAAACATAGTTGTAGACAGAAACAGACAGAGATAGAAAGAGTATCTTGAATTTGAAAACATTTGAGAACTGGAGCTACAGCGTGTCTGTCTACATTTCAGATTTAAATATGTTTGCAATGTTTTAAACAGGGATGTGAACGAAAATGTGAGATACTTAGGTCTTGTATTCCTTCTTCAGATGGCAGGGCTGTTTTCATAAGTAGCTTGTTCCTACAGCAAATCAACAGTATGATTTTAACTAGGCAGGAACGCGGCATCCCAGATGAGCCTGGGGAGAAGGAACAGCTCCATGTTACACTGTTTCCTGGGACACTGGTGTCCAGCCTGTGAAATTCTACTTCACATAGGAAAAAGAAGACCCAAATCATAAGCAAGATAATGCTTGGTGGCCGCACTCAAAGCATACTTGTAAATGGCTCGATATCGATATGAGAGAACATAACAAGTGGCATTTCCCAGTGGAGAATCCCAGGTTCAATGCTATTTAAGCACTTTCATCAATTTTCTGAATGATAGGAAGGAGAGCACGTTCATTAAGTGCACAATGTACCCGGGCTGGGAGCTGCAGATAACACCTCAGAGAACAGGGCCAGATTTAATCAGGACCTTGAAATCTAACTGGATGCATGGTCAGCGGAGAAGGGGACCCAGCACAGACGGTCAGCCTGCACTTCCTGGGTGGGCAAGGGTCTTGCCCTTGCAGCAGGTACACGGAGGCCCCACATAGCCAACCACAGCATGATGAGTCGGAGCTAAGGACCAGCCAGGTGCCTTCTGCTGTGTCTTACCTCTGAGACTCCATGCTGAATCTGAAAATGAAGGATGTAAAATTAGATGAAAAAGGACCTGGACCTTAGGCTGAGAAGAAAAGTGACACAGTGTAAGTGTAACTGGAAGGAAAGGGGCTGATAAAGGAACCGGGAAAATCCTGAACAGCCACACGGAAATGGTTACACAATCTGAGCAAGGAAATGATAACTCATAGTGCAATCACCATGGAAGTTGATAAATCCTGTGCAGGTTTTGCTTCTGTGTTTTGCTCATTGCTGAGATTTTTCTTCCCCGATGTGGAGGAGACACTGTTTCCTAGGGTCTATTCCCCATCCAGAGGATCACAGGCACATTTTGGAGGTCCCCTGGCTATGTTTCTCAGCTCTACTGAGCTGGGGCTGCCTGGCTTTTCTACCATCCTGCCACCCTCTGAAGAGGTGACACACCAGGGCTTAACGAGCTGAAAGGGATTCCGTGGAGAGCAGCAGAAACGATTAAAGACTCGGAAAATGGGAGCTATGAAGCAAGATTAAAGGATCTAAGCTCACTTAGCCTGGAGCGGGGAGCTGACCTAATAGCGTCTTCAGGATGTGAAGGGCTATCATGTGGAGGAGGGGACCAGCTGCTCCCTCTCCTAGAAGAGCGGCAGAGAGGAAGCCGACTTCGGCTTCCATGGGGAGGGTTAAGAAGTGTTGGAGAGCTTCCTTCAGGGAAGGCTGGTAGCTGAGATGTTGAGAGCTTTGCCTCCCCCTGGGTGACCATTCTGGAGAGGCCCCATCCCATCAGACACAGATTGTAGTGGCAGCGATACCACCATAAAATGTCTCATCCTGCACTCATATCTTTGTGGACTATCGGCTCAGTTCTTTGAAAGTGTCTGTACACTCTGAGGTTGTCAGAAAGAGCAGCAGACCCTTGGCACAGCCCACAGAGGTATAGCCACTGTCCATCTAGCAGAGAGAGCGTGGTTGCAATGACTGTCAGAGAATCATCAGGAAACTCTTACAAAGGAAGTGGGAATGGACGTACTCTAGCCTTGAATCAAACTTCTTTTTGATTAACATTTGTTTGATAAAAGGGGCGTTCGGTGCATGACTGTGTCCGTGTGCATGTGTGTGGTTGTTGTTGAGAAGCTGCCACCCCCACAAGAATATTTCAGATTATTACTCTGGTGTGTTTTTCATTAGCCTTAGGCATAAATAGTTGTCATGCCTATACAAGGGGGCTGCAGAGAGTGAATGTCTGAACTGTTGTCGGTGAGATGCTCAGAAAGCTGTGTCTGCAGCATTAGGGCTCTTGGTTTCACTGTCAAGCCCATTCCTGTTGCTGGACTCACTACTGTTGACAAGGTTCACAGCGCTTGTATTCTGTCAAAGCAGCTTCCCATCGCCCTGGGGGGTGGGGGCGTGTCTACCCTCAGCCAAGAATAAAGGCAGTGAGATGACTCCCAGGTCCTTTTCCTTTTGTTGGAATGTAAGAGAAGCTTTTGCTTAAATGGGACTGCCATAATCAAAGCACTTGAAAACCTGAACTTACAAACTGAACTTTGATCTTTCCTCCTGAGAGCGTGTTTCAGCTGTACCAAAGTCCTCAGTATTCCTTTGACAGTTTTTAAAAATTCTACTTTTTATTTTTGTACCTTTCTTGGGAACTGTCTCAATCTTCATCCCCAGCTCTTCTTAACCTTCAATTATCAATGAAGCCAGTTACCCATTTACAGACTTATGTAGTGCTTCCTGTAACTTCTCAAACACTAGAGTATTTCTTTTCAGAACTGTGCGTTGTAGAAGCCATGCTTTCCTTTGGCTGCATTATTACAGTGTACCAACCATCACATAGAAACTCAGATAACGGGAAGCATATCGTGGAGGTGGGAAGGATTAGAGAAAGGGTGAGAGGGTGGGTGGTAGGTAATGAAGGGATGGATGGCAAGTGATAAAGCGATGTTTAGACGGTGAATTGATGCTTAAGGAGCAGATGGTGCTTAGATATGGATGAATGGTGGGTGGAGAGGTGGATAATGGTGAAAGCGTGGATGGTGGCAAGAACGGACCAGTGACTAGACTAAGTTCTCGTAGTGAGGCCTATCTGGGCCAAATCTTTCTTCATGAGGTCTTGTCTCACACCCTGAATGATTTCATATGTTTAATAGCCTGAGTTGCTCTACAACAGCAGGATGACAGTGTTGGAACTGCTGAGCTCACTCCACTTTGGAATCACATTCTGTTTACTTTAGAACAAACATGTTTGTGTATCGATTAGATCTTTTCATCTTTCCTACTACCACCAATATCAGATTCTCAGGGCTCACAGTGCCAACAGGTGCTGAGTAGAACAGGGAGTTTTGTTCGCAAGCCCGTGTGGCTCTCCAAGGCCTCTTACCGGCCACATTCGTTGCTTTCCTAAGGCACTTGAATTCTGACACCTGATGGCCATGCTGAGTTTTCACCTTGGGAAGGAGGGCATTCTGGAATGTAGCTTTATATATATATATCATGAACAGGAATCAATTCTTTTTTATGAACCATTAAGAACAATATATTTTTATTTCTTATACCATTTTAAGACACAGAGGAAAGGTTCTTTTCATCTTCAACATGGGCTTTTAGAAATAAATCAACTTTAAAAGGTTAACAAAAATTTCAAAATTGTTCTCTTAGAAGTTCAAGTTGATACAATCTCAATTCCATCAAAATACAATTCTTCCTGGCAAACTTTATAGACAGATGCTTCCCCCTCACCGTTCCCTTTTAGCCCATGAATGAATGACTTCTTTCAGTGGAGAAGGCTGCTATGCAAACATCCCTCTGCAGTCACAAAGGGGCACCAATGACGTCGGCTCCTATTTTAGATGTGGACAGGGAGCCGTCTAATGCTGTTTGAGTAGTCTGCCATTAAAGTCATTGTGGTGAATAACACCACAAAGCTGTTTTCTTTAAGAACACCACCAAATCAGGAAGAATACTACTTCTAGGAGATTATCAACAGATAAAAACATTTAAGGTTATAAACGAACCCTCCCGTGTCCCTCTATCCAATGGACAGATTTTTAGATACCAGATTTGTGTTACCCACAATCTTTCTTTGCTGATAGGCATAAACTATGACTAACATCATGAAATGCTCAAATAGTTTTGACAAATAGCAATATAGTGTCATGTAAAGCTGTCTAAATAGTTCACTAGGGAGTAACAGCAGACAGGATTATAGATTCTCCAGTTGGGTTTGCTTCTTATTTACCTAATAAAACACTGTTGGTTCTCTGGAAAAATAGACATTTTGGAGTCAATGCTATATGAGACTCTAAATATGTTTAGGTTTTGGAAAATCTTTTTTTCATAATTTTAAAAGCAGTATACGCTCACCAATGAGTTTGATACACAGGGGAGACACCTCTGTGTTCTGAAAGCAGGTCTCTTTTGCCCCCCCCCCCACTGGAGTGAGTCCCTGTCATGTGAGAGGAGACTTCTTTGTGCCATCTTACCTGACAGTGATAGTGTCCCCTCTCCATTCAGATCTCCTCTGCCCTCAGCTAGGAACACCAGACCGGAACATCATGGAAACAGCAGGCCTCCTTGGCTCCTGACTCTTTTGTTTTTTCCCCTGCAATTAATCTCCAGGAGGTTCTTCCCTTATTCCAGCATCGTCCTGGTTCTGCAAGAAGATGGATGTGTTCACAGAATGTCGGCAAGTGCCACTGGCGATAGGTAGGGAGGTGATGATAATAATGCCCTCTAAATTTTGAAGAGCTAATAAAGAAATGACAATTGTTTGAGGACAATTGATGTAGGCACTACACAATGTTCTCAGTTGCTGAAATATCATAGAGCAAGATATGCTATACACAAGCTTTATGTCTTCCTGTATCAGACAAAATACATATAAAGTGAAAAGGAAAACAGAAAGGATTTCACAAAATATATGAATGTATAGGACCCACAGATTTTAAAAAGAGGCCTTCCTCCTTCCCAGAGCCCCTCCCTCTGTACTCAGATCATTGATTTCTCTTCCAGTTTCATCCTTCTGTCAAGCAGGTCACTAGGCACGATGACTACCTTCTACTGTGAGCAAATTGGCTAGCTCTTTCTCTGCCCAAAACTTGATATTTGTGCCATGTGACATTTGCCCATCTCCACTCTGCCTTCATTCATCTATACGTAGGATTATGATAGCTAAGGCCCTGGCCTACATCCAAACAGGCCAGTCTCTGGCCTCCCTCCTCAAACTAGAGTACTGGAATGTCTATGAAATGGACTGTTGAGTTGAAAAAGATGGATAGGAATACAGCGTGAAAGGGAAAGAGGTTGGAGCCCAGTGATGCCCTGGAAGGACCCTGCTCCTCTGAAATGGCATCAACCTTCTGTCCTCAGCTAGCGTGCACCCAGCTTCCTGCTGAGATCTGTTAGATCTTTGGCTACATTCATTTTTCTTTCACTGTTCATGGCAGACATAGCCTAACACGTGCCTTATAGCCTGTGATTCACCATGCAATCCGCAGGCAGGCGCTACACTCACTGAAACTCAGCCCTTTGCTTCTTGAGAAAGCATGGGGGCACCTTTTGGTTATGCGATCAATAACAGATCTGTAAAACCAAGAACGTGGGCAAGTTCACAGAGGGGATGGGAAGTATTTGTGATTTGGGACCTACAGCTACTTGGACCACAGCTGTCATTTGAAGATGTTTGTCTCCTGTCTTCCTTCTGTGTGAAAATAATTCCTCACAGTGGAGATAAATTTAAGAAATGGGCAGACAAAGGCAGTCAGGCCATTCACTGTCGTCAATCTCAACAGTGAGGGTGCAGGCTTTCAGCAGGAAATTTGATAAACAGAGAAGTATACTGACTTGAAAATGTCTTCTCTGGCTCCAGCTACTCCATGGGAGCAGGTGCAAGCCCCAGCAGCATCCATGGAGGGCCAGCATTCTCATCAACTGCACCTGAGCCATGACTGGGCCATCTCCAGCCTCCTTCTCCCACTCAGGACAATGAGTGCTCTATCCCAAGCAATATCCTTCCAGGGTTCTGTTCTACAATAAGCATGGGGTATCTCTAATACCAGCTCCTGGTACTGCCACTTCCTCACCACAGCTCTGTGCTTCTAGAACATTCTCACTGATGGCAGGAGGTTTTGTACATATATTGAAAGGGCTAGTCCACACTGTGGGTACCAAGAGGTGGTACTGAGACCTAATAAAATATGCTAATTGACAAAATTAAACTCGAAATAATTAGAAAAAGTACAACAATGGGGTAAAAGGATTATTTTAAATAAAATTGACAAACTAACATTCAATGACTCAAAAGATGA
This sequence comes from Phyllotis vaccarum, assembly GCA_033318265.1. Lineage (NCBI taxonomy): Eukaryota > Metazoa > Chordata > Mammalia > Rodentia > Cricetidae > Phyllotis > Phyllotis vaccarum. The sequence goes on along the minus strand of JARWLC010000009.1, from coordinate 7,733,546 downwards.
ACCTAGCTACAGGCTAGTAATATTTAGCAACTGGTTTTCTAAAAATAAAAACACAAAAAACCAATGTTCAGTGTTTTCCAGCCTCCTACTGAGGCTGGTCTCAAGGTAAACACTCTATGTCAACTAGCTCACAAAATTCCTGAGAATGTCACATTTGGCTCTCTTGCTCTGGTAAGTGCCAACTCCAGCATGCACCGAGCCACTATGGCATAGGTCTTGTGAGGTTCCAAGAGATTAGCACAATTTATCTTAATCTCCACCAGAATGCAACCAGGAAGGAGCTGTGAAGTGTGGAGCCAGGATATGACTGAGTCGGGCTGGTTCGTGTGGTACCCAGGCCATGTCACCAGCCCCGGGTACTAGGGACTGAGTGATTGTGGCTGTGCTTGGCTTTGCAGGAATAAACCCACATGAGGTGGTGTGCTCCAGAGTGAGTGCTTTGTTTAAGTAATAGAAGCTCAAAAAATGTGTCAAAGAGGTGAGTGAGCCTACCGTTCAGCTTGCCATCACTAGCCATGACGGCTATGATCCAGCAATGACGGAGCCAAAGAAGGAAGGGATGAGAAAAGTCACCTTTTTATATAAATCGTGATATAATGTTCAAGTGAAAAGGGTCACCCAAAGACAATTGTTTGTGTGTGTATGTGTGTGTGCATATGTGTGTGTGTGTGTACACGTGTGCTTATGGTGCATTGACTTGTGTATGCCAGTATAGAACCCAGATGGGATTAACTTAAGACTCTTCCTTTGTTGCTTCTTAACCTCATTATTTTAGACAGAGTCTCTGGCAGAACCTGGGGGCTTGCAGTTTCAGCTAGGCTGCCTGACCAGCATCAGGGTCACAGACACTCATAATCACACCTGGCTTTTACATGGGTGTTGGCGATCTGATCCTCATACACGAGCAGTAAGACCTTAAGGTAGTTTGAATGAGGTTGTAGCTTGAGAGGTGCAGAAGCCCAATTCCTATTTGCCAGTGTGTGGAGACAGTCATTCCTAAGGAGACAGGTTTCATCACAGTTCTGTTCAGACCATTCCTTGGGATCTTTTGCTCAATGACACTAGGGGGGAGATGTAACCACAGGAGGGTTTTACAGCACTCACTGCTTTTCACACAGCATCCTGGTGAGGTGGGTTAATCCCATTCAGTTTCAGTGACCAAATCAAGCTCCTTCTCTGTTTTACCTTCTCTCTGTTTACTTCTTTCTGTTATGTTTCCGTGTTTTTCCCTGTGGGATTCTTCTTATTACTGTTCCTCCGTCATTACCTTCTGTTCCTCTTGCACATTGCCAATTTTTATCTCCTTGTTCCCATCTTCTTGATCCCTAGGTAAAGCACTAATGATCATTTATATGCTGATGACTCAACAGCTTATCTACAGCCCAGAACTTACTCAATAGCTCCCGACACATTGGTATAACTTTCTGTGTTCAGGCTACTTCATGCATGTTTCTCATATTCCCCGAAGCCAAGAAGAAGACAGTTTATTAAGACCCTCTGTGCTATGCGTTGATAGCTTCTTGAATTCTTGGCACCACACACTCAAAAAGTCTGTTCTTTAGCTAATAAAGGATGAATCTCCAAGTGCTGCCTGTTCCACAGGCTCGTCCACCTGAGCTACTGCACAGGCCGAGTAAGAGGCGCATTAATCACTCACACGAAGTTCCTGCAGTGTCTAGAGTCCCCAGTAAGGATTTTATAACTATTTATTTAATTTATTTAATTTTTTTCTGAATATGTGTATGCCTTAGTACATGTATATGGACCATATGTACCCAGGAACTCACAGCGGTCAGAAACAGTACAGAATCCCCCAGAACTAGAGTTTCAGACAGGTATGAGGCTACATGTAGGTGACGGGAACCAAAACCATGTCATCTGCAAAAGCAATCAGCACTCTAAACCTCTGAGCCAACATTCTAGCCCCCCTCTGGCAAGAATCTTAAGAAATCATAGAAATAATCTAGAAGTCAGCTACAAGTTACCCGGAAACAAATAGCAGAAATAAAACTTCAGCAAAGAGGTCTGGGGCAATGGTTCAGTGGGTAAGAATGCTTGCTCTTCAAGCAGAAGGACTTAATACACAGCACACACATAAAGGTAGGACATGGCTCCAAGCACCTGCAGCCTCAGCACTGGTGTGTGGATATAGGTGAGGAGGACCCCAGATGCTCATTAGCTAACTATCCTACCTGACATAAGAACTTTTGTGTTCATTGAGTGACCCGGTCTCAGGGGAATAAGCCACAGACAGAGGAAGACACCTGGTGTCTCCCCTGGCCCTGTGTGTGCATGCACACACAGGAGTATACGTTAAGCATGCATGTGTATGCAACACACATACACACACACCAGTAAAATAGTGACACTTTTATCTCTAAGTAACCAAAAGGAAATCACAGAATTAAACACTGAAAGTCAAATCACAGTAAAGGAGCTCTAGATGATAATACTGATGGTGAAGGGAGCTGGTGACTCCGTAGCTCGGGAGGATTGACACCATCACAATAGAGAGAAAGTAGAATGAAAGGAACAAAGGCCAGCTCTAGGGTCACAAAGGGCACGGTGGAGAACTAATGTTTTTCAAGAGTAACAAAAGAACAGAGCCAGCCTGGGGTTGAGGATGTAGGAGGCGCATGGCTGAAACTTTGCAACAATTGAGGCCAGCACAGATCAGAAAGGCTGAGTGCTCCAGAGAGATGACCCCAATAAAGCTAAGGGGAGATCCTCTTACCTGACATCCTAGAGGTTCAGCAAAAGTCTTGAGCTCAGCTGGAAGAAGGGTGTAGGTTCTACTAAACTCTGACCTGAGTGGCAGCAGGTTCTCACCATAACCTCATAGCCCAGGTGCTGCTACAGCACTCTGGACCATTCTGTGGTGATAATAAGAAAAATAAAGACACTCTTAAATGAAGACAGTAGAGGGCAAGTGTGTTGGTTGCTCCTTTTATATATATTTTTTAAGATTTTATTTTTAGTTTTAGTGTGTACATGTGTGTATCCCTGTGTGGGTGTGTGTCTATTTGAGGGGGTGTGTGTCTATGTGTGCATGGGTGTGTCTATGTGTGGGTGTGTAGACGTAGACACGATTGCAGTACAGGTGAGGCCAGAGAGAATGTTAGATGCCAGTTACAGGTGATTCTAAGATGCCTTAGGTGGGTGCTGGGAACTGAACTCTAGCCCTCAGCAAGTGAGACTTACAGTCTTAACCACTGAGCCATCTCTCCAACCATAGTAGTTTTTTTAAACGATGGCTTTTTTTCCCCCAGAACTCTTAGAACTTATAATTGAATTTACTGGCTACAAAATATAACATTTATAAGATCATCACATTTCCAGATAGCACCAGTGTGTGAAATGGGGAGCAATTATTATATATAGTTATCCTAAAGATAGTTCCATGTAAATATAATATAATAAAAGGTTCAAATGCTGGAAATAATCAGATTCTAATTTAATAACCCCCAAATCAAAACAAATAGATGTAAACTGTGAGTTCATGGGTTGGAAGCCTCAACACAGATAAAAGGTCAGTTATTCCTAAAGTATTCTACAGATGTCATGTGATTCCCATCAAAGTCTCAGTGAGGTGACTCACGATCCAAGTAGTTCATTCATAGTTTCCATGGAAAGCACAAGACCTTCAAGAGCTGAAACAGTCTTCAAGGTCAGAGTCAGGACATCTTTAAAAGGTAAGATAGTCTTAGCATATAGCAACCGCGATAGATGCCATGGTGGGGCTCACATGATAGACAATAGAGTCCTTTTTGTGAACTGGTAGAGAATCTGGAAGTGGAGAAGTAGACTCACAAATGTGCCCATGAGAATACTGACAAGGTGCAGAATAATTCATGGGAGGAAGATTGTCAGCAGACGGGGCAGGAGGTGAAAGGCACAAAGAAAAATCACCTTCAAACTATATGTCTTACTCAAAACAGCAACAACAAAAACCAGCTCCAAAGGGATCGTATGTTTCAGTTTAAAAGTTTAAATCATAAACATATAAAACACAAAAAGCAATGAAGAATAGCTCCCATATAAGAGCTGCTTCTTAGACATAACCACAAAAACAAATCCACAGACAAAAAGGACAATCTGCTGGGCTTTATCCACTGCAGAACCTGTGTTCAGTTAAGAACCTTGTTAAAAGGATGAGAAAGATAGACAGGTGGGGAACAGAGTATCTGTCTACTACGCATGAAAACTTTCAAAACTGAAGAGTGAAACAAACCCCAGTGAGAAGATGGGCCCAAGCAGATCTCCCCAGAGGAACACATATACACTGTACTAATTTGCTTCATACTGTTAAATAAAACATCACATATATTAGCAAAATTCTGATTTTAAATCAATTGTATAAAAATAGGCACAACAACAGGTTATCTTATCTTCTAAATATTTGGAGAGTGAGCATTTCACCAGGTAGCGAGTATCTCTCACAAGGAAGAAAACAAAACATAAAAACTCTCCTTTTTCCAAGAACAAGGAACAGATCTTCACTGATCTTGCTATAGCACCTTATATTTTAAATATTTATTTCATTTAATTTCATAAAAATAGTGATGGAAAAAGATGCATAGGCAAGCATCTTTGTGCAAGAAAGCATCAGGAGGGAGTTGAATGGACTTGGGCTCTATCTCACTTGCTTTCAACTTATGCTCAAAAGTACTTCAGAACTAATGTCTGATCTGAATACACATATTTATATTAATACATTCCGAATCCTTTTGCTCTGATAAGCCAACAGAGAGCAAACTTCTCAAATTAAAAGAATTAGTTCTACAGCAGAAGTGATTTTAATTTTTCTTTAAATGTATCATCTCTGCGATGTTTCCCCTTTATTTTTATGGACCCTGTGCTGATCATAATTTAGAATGAGAAGAATATTAACTCTAAAAAGGTAAGGTATCTCTGAAGGAGGCAGGCATATTATGTGTCCTTTGTGAGATCGTAGTGTGAGATGTATAAAAAGTGATGGGTACAGGTGGAGCAGGGGTGACTGAGAAAGAGAAGGGGGTGGTAGACACATTAGATAATGTGGATGGTGGGGGTGACGGGGATATTAAGGGAATGGTGTGAAGGGCATGGGTGGTGGAGACTGGTCAGCAGCTGGGATCAATAGCAGTGATGAGACAGGAGAGACAGGCATGCACTGCAGGTGGTGGTCATAGGGCTAGAGATGATAGAGGACGGTGGATGTGGAGGAATGTAGAGGAAGTATTGAGGATGTCGAGGAGGTAGTGGTACGTACGAGGAGAGGGAGACTGGCTGAGTTAGAAAACATGACAAGTAGGTGATGGGGATGCATGAAAGGTAGTGAGGACATGGTGGAAGCTGTCATCCAAGGCTGATCAAAAGCTGTAGTGGAACATTTGTCACATAAAACTTGTCATGTCATGCTATCCAATAGTGTGGCTACAGGAAATGCTTTGGATACAATGCTCCATCAAACCCTGAAATGACTCATCTTCACCTCAAGTTCACTGGGGTACCAGCTTCTCTGAGAAGCCTTCCTTAAACTTCTATCTCCAGCTCTGCATCCATGCTCTGTGAGGGTCACAGGTGGCTGGGAATAACACCTGGATCCCTATCTGGTTTCCTTTTCCTTCTGCTTACCTGTGACCATCAAGCCTACCTCTTCTTCCACCCTCGTGACCACCAAAGGTGCCCTAACAATAGCATCTCACCAGGAAGAAAACAAAACACAAAAACTCTTCATTTTCCAAGAACAAAGAACAGATCCTCACCGATCTTGCCATGCCTTGAACCCACAGGAGACATAACACACTACATTTCTTTGGTAGCAGCAGGCTCCCTTGCAGGTTTCTCATGTTGGGTTTTTGAGAGAAAACTCATTTGGAGGAGCATACCCTGGCAGATTCCATCCTAAGATTTTCAGGAATCAGTCCAGACCTCTTTCTGAATTGTTTCTGTCTTGGTGATTTTCATATTGAAACTACCATTCATAACATTTTTTTTCTATTTCCATATATTAGCTGCAAACTCCTCCAAGACAGGGAAGGATCTGTGTCCATAGATGGTATCT